>NMXM01000011.1:799716-1399716 GCA_002851755.1 Verticillium zaregamsianum | reverse complement strand
GCCCCGAGCTGTTTTCCTTGCTGCCACGTCTGCTACCCCCTATCAATCCGTGGTCTGCCGTATTCGGCATTTCGGGGCCCTATTCTTACGCGCTGTCCTCTCAGTTGACTTGTTCCTGAGTCACCCCGAAACACTTCATCATTCCCCTTTTGTCGCCGTTTGGTCCTGCCTTTCTCTGGTTCCAGACGGCCGAGACTTCATTGCGCGGCGCCGGACTGGCATTGGATTGATATCATTACATCCCCATCACCTCCATCCACTCTCGCCATCCTCCACCACCTCACACAATGGCTTCAGCCAACGCCCACTCGGGGCCGAACGGCCTCTTCTTGACTCCTCAACAGCAGAGTCTCCTGTTCGCCGCCCTCAACTCCAACAAGCAGCCCGCCAACCCCTCACCTGCTACCAAGCCGGATTCCGTGTCTCCCAGCTCTCTCCAGACGTCTCCGGTCCAAGGCAGCGGAAACAGCCGCCTAACCGACACGCCTTACCTCGACAACTATGACTACGACTTCGGCGACTCGAGCTTCGACTTTGAGTTCGCTGACACGATCCAGGCCTCCATGATTGGGGATTTGCCCAACTCGGCCAAGAAGGATTCCGCCGAGACCGAGTCATCCGACAAGCGGGCTCACCCTGATGATGAGGAGGATGAAGACGAGTCTCCCGGCAATGACGCCAAGAGGCGCGAGAGCACGGAAAAGGTCGCGAAGAAGCCTGGACGAAAGCCCCTTACTTCTGAACCCAGCTCGGTAAGTCAAGCCAACCACCGCCTCGCCTTCCCTCTGCCTTCTGACACGTTTTGCCTCCAGAAGAGAAAGGCACAGAACAGGGCCGCTCAGCGAGCTTTCCGCGAGCGCAAGGAGAAGCATCTCAAAGACCTCGAAGACAAGGTCGATGAACTGCAGAAGGCATCTGAGGATGCGAACAACCAAAACTCGCAGCTTCGCTCTCAGGTCGATAAGATGACGGCCGAGCTCAACGAGTACAAGGCCCGTTTCGCGGCCATGAACAGCCGCTCTGTCTCTCAGAGCAAGGCGCCAGTCGGCTTTGGTGCGTCCGCAGTCGGCAACCTGAGCGATGTCAACTTCCAGTTTGAGTTCCCCAAGTTTGGCGTCCTCCCGGGCCCGCCAGTGGCCAGCAAGCCGTCTCCGCAAAACTCGGTCTCATCGGTCTCGCCTCACCAGTCTTCTACTCGGAAGCCCATGAGCCCGCCTCAATCCAAGTCCAACAGCAACAGCCCGCTTGGCGTCGGCAGTGACCTCAACACGCTACCCAAGGATGACATTTCCAGCTTTTCCGCCTTTTTCAACCCGGCCCTCACACACGGATCCATGTCAACATCGCGTGCAAGCGTTGATTCCAACCCATATAGCTTCAACAATGGCACCGCTACCAGCTCGCCGTCCTCATCATCTCAGTCGAACGCAGGACCCAGTTCTTCTTGCGGAACGTCTCCTGAGCCATTCAACCAATCGCCTATGGGTTTCAAGCCTGTTGATACCATGACTACAATTGGCGAAGAACAGGCATCCTTGGCGACTGGCCAGAACAACAACATCAACAGCAACAGCAACGTCAATCTGTTTGCGGGCGTTGACAACAGCAGCCTCGACTGGCTGGCTCAGCAGAATGGCGGTCAATTCGATCCTCAGCTCTTCGGTGACTACCGGGATCCTCAGACTAATGTTCTTCCCACCGCCACTTTCGACGACAGCTTCTTCAACGATGCGCTTGATACGGACTTCTTCATGCCGTACAACATGGCACCCAGTCCGGCTGTCTCGAAGAAGAACAACCTTATCGATCAGATCGACGCGGCCAACAACGCCGACGAAGACTTGGTCAAGAACGAGCCCCTCGAGCAGAACTACGGCTGCACCAAGGTTTGGTAAGTTGATCAGGTATCCTCAGACATTGGAACGAGATGCTAATAATCGAAACAGGGAGAGACTGCAGAACTGCCCCAAGGTGCAGAACGGCGAATTCGACCTCGACGACCTCTGCTCGGAGCTGCAGAAGAAGGCCAAGTGCTCAGGCCAGGGCCCTGTCGTCTCTGAAACCGACTTCCAGAAGGTAGTCCAGAAGTGGATGGGCAAGGACGCGGCTTGCGTCGATGCCCTCGCGCCCGTGAACGCCAACAAGCACTAAACGATCGGCCGGGTGATCTCGACGGTACGGAGCAGGAACATACAATGATGGTCTGATGATGAAACGGCGTTGTGCGCTTATGGGATGAAAATGGCGGCCCGTTGCTCGACACGAGCTGCAGCTGACCAAATACCACAAATGGAACATGGATGGGGCGAACGGTCTTCTTTTGGGAGATGGATCAGGTCTCGGGGTCACGGGCGAGACGGCATCGGCTGTAAGCCTCGGTATACAAGAATATCAGAAGGCACACTCTCCCACTCATCCTTTCTGGTTGCCGAGCAAGGCGGGGGGGTGTTGATTTATTGGCTAGGAGGATTGGTGATGTTTGGTAGTTATGATGCAATGTTACAGTATCACGCAGGATAGGCTCAATCGGTCATTTTCCCAGATGAACAAACGAACAAATGAAAGATTGATGTCGAACAATGGACATGGCTGGCGTGTTGACATCGATCCAAGCCGGTGTTTCATGTGATGATGCCTGCTGACCCTTTCATATGGGGGTGTTCCTCATGGAATGGCTGCCAAGGTCGACACCCCGGCCGTGGGGTCCTCGTGGGCTGGTGGTGTCATGTCCAGGTGACAAGTCAGATCACGCAAATGATCGAACAGCGGGACTCAAGTGTCAACAACGCAGACTGAGGTATCATTAATGCTTTCTAAGGCCAAATCTTGTTTCCACCCACCCATGCTCTTGAGCCGATCACCTTCGCTCGGCGCCATATGCAGGAGGCGGCTCTCCGGTCGTGATGAGCAGTGGGTGGACGAGCCGCGTCTTCCCCCAAGGCCGATCCTCACGCTCCCTCCATTATTCCAACAGATATTTGTACACTTGCAGCTCGGCCGTGCTGATGTCTATACCGGGCCCACTCTGAGAAGGGGAAGCCTTGCGCCCTTCGTCGTCCTCCTCGTCCCCGAGCCGGCGGAGATGCGCCAGTGACGACAAGATCCATGGAGAAGAACATAATTCGTCAGCTTCGTTGGTTTGATAATGAAATACCCGGCCGCCTTTTCGACCCGGGTCCCCTGCTTAACAGATGGAGGACACACGTTCTTCAGGTGTGCGTGCGAAGGGCACGTCAGCCGTAGAGGGAATCGGTCTCGTTTGGGTCGTAGACAGCCCATGCAATGTGCGAGACGCAGTGTTTGGCGACGAGAAGCCTCGCATCCCTGAAAATGTCGAGGTAAATTTCGACCCCGGCCAAGCTTTCGTGCTGCAGCCAGTCGGGGTTGAAAGATGCTGGGGTCGGGCTTCTTCCAACCCTCGCGGCGCCGGTCGTCCAGCTGCCTCTCTTCCCAGCCTCCACCGCTCGAGTCGACTCTGCCAGAGCGTCGCAGAGGTCTCTAGCCAATGACAACTCGAGCGCCTTCCTTACCCAATACACCTCGTTCTTTGGGCTTCGGGCTGTGGCCTCGTCCCTTCTTCCGACTCAAGAAACCGAAAACGCCACCTGAGCCCTCAATCTTATCGCCCACAGCATTGGCGTCAGTGGGGAGCGTGGCGTCTTGCCTGGCCAGATCAGACCAACTGCCACCGCCGTCGAGGGTCACCTGCATGCCGCCTGCCGGGCTCGTGATCCTCTTGGCCGTTGGTGGTGCCGCTCTTTGATTTGCGTAGTCTCCCGAATGTTGCGGGATAGGAGGCGGCGGTGGTACCATGGAAGAAGGTCGACGGGTTGCACCTGGCGCGAGATCCTGACCGTTCTCCCGGCTCGGGGACTTTTGAAGAATGGGCGGTTGGTACAGCTGCTGAGCTGCGCCGTTGATATTTGCCATGGCAGCAGGAGTCGCCTCATCCGTCGTCAAGGCTTGCGGGCCTTGGGCTTGGTGCATGTCACCGTTCACACCGCCGTTCACAGCGGCTTGCTCCGTCATCCTGTTGGCGTCAGCGCCGAGGCCGCTGTTGAGAACCGCAAGCTCGTACTTCTTGTAGGCCGCCACTGTGTAGTCGAAAGGCTTGAAGTCAGTCTCGATCATCCGATACAGTTCGTCCTCTCTGATTTCCTTGTCGGATGCATCCTCCTTCAGACGCTCCCGGGGCTTTTGGCGACGAGCCCGCGCCTCGAGGGGTGCCTCTTCTAGCAGGAGCTCCTCAAGGTCGTACGTCGCATCGAAATTCGTCTTGTCCGAGGCCGGAACGAAAACAGGGTCGATCCGCTTCTGCTCCAGGTGATCGAAATTGAGGACGGCGAAGAATTCGTGGTGTATGAAGCTTTCCCAAGTTGAACCAAGTCGCTTCTCTCGGTTGGGATCCAAGGCGTCGCGGATGGCGTACAAACAAGGGAGGGATACGGGCGGGGAGGTGATGGGGTACTTGGGGTTTGCAGCTTGAATCTGATTGCTGAGTGTGCTTTCAGAGCTGCCATCAAAAGGTCGCTAGACAGAGTCAGCTATTGGCCTCGCCGTGGGCCGAGGGACTCCCGTGACTGGTGTTACTGACCTTGTTGTAAATGCATTCGTAGAACAGGACACCCAAGGACCACCAGTCTGCGCGAACATCGTAGCCTTTGCCAGCATAAACTTCCGGCGCCAAGTAAGCCAGCGTGCCTGATTTGCTTGTCAGCACCTTTCCAGGTATGACATCGGACGCAACGTTCTATCCGCGGATTAGCGCTCGGAAGCCAGACAACAGGAACGCTGCAAAGTACTCACGAAGTCTGTCAAATGCACGTGGCCATCGGCATCGAGCAGAACATTGTCTGGCTTGACATCTCGGTGGATGATGCCTTGACCATGGATATAGCGTAACGCGCAACCGAGCTCGCCAATCCAGAATCGCACCGCATCTTCGGTAAATGTCTTCCTTGAGATGTGGAATCGCAAATCGCCGCCGCTCATTAAATCAACTACCAGATACCTGTTCCAGGTAGGTCAGCTTCGGCGCCCACAGAGAACCCGTAGACAACAATCCTACATGTACTCAATGTCCTGGAAGCTGTAACGCAAATTACAGATGAAAGGATGGTTCACATGCTCCAGCATGCGTCGTTCGCGAATGATATTTCGTACGCTCTCGGATCGCACAACTAGTGTAGAAGGCCGAATCAGCAAACGAAAACTATGCTGCGGGGAGTGAGGGTCCCGTCGGCAGGCGACAGCCGTGTCTTGGACTTGGGGGAGGGGGGATTTCGTACCTTCGTCTTTCCGGATGTATTTCAGTGCGAAGGACAAGTTCGTATCTTTCCTCTCGACAATGCGCACTTTGCCAAAGGCGCCGCGGCCCACGACTCGAAGGAGGCGGAAGTGATTGAGGTTCACTATGGATCAAGAAGAAAGACAACAGGGTCAGCCGGTCTGAAGCGTCAGAGGCGGGGGAGGCTCTTGGGAATCTGCGTACCTTCGCCGTCCATGTCGACGGGCTTGCCCTGACTGTTGCCCATGGCGAGCTAAGGGTTTCGCTCGCGTGTGCTCTTTTCGGTATCGGTGATGGCTCGAGGTCTCGGGGGTTGTACATGCGGCAGAACGTGTTCAGGTTCAATTGAACACCATCGTCCAAGGAAGTCGGTGTCGAGATGGAAGGGGCGAGCAGAGGACGAAGTGGAGTGAAAGTCGAAAGCAGGGAGTGGAGTCGTCGCAGTCAGCTGGTTCGGGTCTGGACAGGGGATAGGAGGGTGCGGAGCAGGGTCCAATTGCTTCGAATGAATGACGGCGTGGGCGTGAACAATGAGCGGCCGGGGTGGTGGGAGCAGAGATAGGCCAGAGCACACTAGTAGGCTAGGTTTGGTCTGCCGACGGGGAGGATGATCGGGACTGTTGCGGGCGTTGGGGGAAGCAGATCCGCGGGAGAGGTTCAGAGGCTCACGCAGAAGTAGAGAGGGGGCGAGAGGCGGCCAGATGAAGCTGGATGCTAAGGAAGAGGAGTCGTGTGCTATATGGTCGAAGCTTCGCCGCGCTGGAGGCATTCGGCGATTGTGTCTTTTTTTCGCGGGCGTCCGTTCGGTGCCAGTGTCCTCGATAGGGAAAATGGGATGGAGCCTTGGAAGCTCGGTAATGTGTCGTACCTCCAATGTTCCCACGCCGACTTCACGCTTGCAAGTGGAGGGGCGTGGCAGGATGGCAGGGGGGGGGCCAGGGTGGGAACCGGCAGGCTTGTGTGACAGGGGACAGGGGGGGAAGATGGGTGGTTCTTCACAAAGCAGTGTTCCCAGGGCCCGGCTGGCACGGTGAGTGGCACGCCGCAGAGCCTGACGGTCGGTCCCCGTCGTTGGTTGGTAGCCGCCCGAACAAAACAAGAACCTGGACGGGCGAGGTACGTCGACTGGGGGCGACCGTGGCGTCTCGAAAGACAAAGAGGACGAGGTGACGGGTTTCAGGCGCCGTGGTCGATAGGTGAAGCCATGCGGCTTGGTGGCGGGCAGAAGACGGGAGAAAGCTTCCAGAAGAGAGGGCGAGGGAGGAGGGCGTCCCTTCGGCGGCTTGGGCGCGTCTGCGAGTCGGAGAAGAAAGAACAAATGGATCAAAAGATGGGGAATTGACAAGGAGCCAGCAAGGACAACGGTATTGCGTATTGCGACGACGGCGGTGATCGTGGTCTCCAGTGTTTTAGTGGATGAATCAGGTCGCTGGGATGGAAGGAGTTGGAGCTCAGGATGGGAACTTGGTGGGCATTTGGAGAGCAGAAGGGAAACTGGTGAGGGCGGGCAGCCTGGAGCACCTGGAGATGGTCGGGGCTCCCGTGAGTGGCTGCGGCGAGCAAAGATAGAACGGGGGGCCCAGAGACCACCTGCTGGCCAATGGCTAGCGTCTAGCTGTGGCAATCAGTGGGCTTGCACGGGTTCTGGTCGGGGGGCGCACCTCCCACATCCTTTCCACATGGACAGCACGCCGCACTTGTCTCTGTTTCGTGCTACTAGCCCGGTACCGGCAAGTACATTTTGTGGCGCCTTCCATTTTGCCTCGTGCGTCTTGCTCTCACTTGCCCTGTCTTCCATCTTTGGCGGTGCCATGAGAAGGCGCAGTGCGGTTGGTACCTACTTCAGGTGCCGTACCGTCCTACCTAACCCCCCCCCTTACCTGCCTGGCTAGATATCGGGAGGCAGGCAGGTACGCTACACCCAAGGTATAATGCAAGCGAAGGGGAATCAACTGTCACCCTCCAGTCTCCAAGCCCTCCCACTGCATCTCACACCATGCAACCTTCGAGCCTTTTCAGCTGTCAATCAGTGTCATTTCCCTTCCATCCTCCTTCTCCGACTGCCGGGCTCCCGTTCAGCCTCCGTTTTGACCACCCAACCCACCTTCTTGCTAGCGTAGCTGCTACTGTCCCCATCGCTCGAGGGGTCGCCGCGCAGAGACTCCATGCCTCCATGCCTCCACGCCTCCACGGCCCAAGGCCCAAGGTCTTCCTAGCAGCGAGACGGTTCAGATTCAGATTCAGATCCAGATTCAGCCTTTCCGCTCGATGCTTGAGGCGTCCCCACCAGTTGGACCCCCCAACCGCAAATGCCGTGCCTCGGCCAAGTCAATCCGGGCCATCCAGCTCCTTGGTACACTACGACCCGACACCACCCTGACCACCTCCCCTCTCTTCCTCCGACGCAGGCCACCACCGACGCTGGCACGGCGCAGCACAGCGCCAGAAGGCGAGGCTACCGCTGGCCACCTCCCCTCCAGGGACCTCACCCCAAACTCGGTAGCCAGGTAGGTACTGTAGGGTACCTGAGACGGGCTGGTTTGGGGGAAGAGGGGGAGGGGGCGAGCCCCAAGCGCACAAGCGCCGCGCCCTACGCAGGTAAGCAGCGCATTGCGTGCTAACTCCCTAGCGACGGGAACACAACCCCTTTGGGCTCTCGAGGAAAGGCTCTCGCCTACCTGCATCATCAGCTGAAAAACCAACGGGGACGATCCTCAGAGCCGCCAACCAACAAAAATCGCATCGCACACGCCTGAGACGGACCGCCAGGGGCCTGTTGCCTCGCTGTCTTGCTCCTCGTCTGCGACATCCCGTCGACCCCTCTTCACCCTTGTTCTCCACGTGCGTACATCACACCGCGCGTCTCCTGTCTCCTGTTTCCTCTGGCCCCCTTCCTCGAATCCTCGTCTCCTCCGCTCCTGCGCTCCGGCGACTACGGCGGCTTCGATAATTCGGTTCGGGGGATCGGCGCAGTCACACCAACACTAAAGTGAACATCAAACCGACTGTGTACCCGGCGACCCTCAACCCATCACGTCAGAGAGAGGGGAGAGAGAGAGGGCGCCGTCCGGCATGCGACTCATGTCGCCCGACTTCGACTTAGTCAGGAGGCTCCGCTTGACCACCACATGTCAGTAGTCGTCACTCGGCTGCTCCGTCGCTCAGCACCCACTTGACGCACGAAATCCTTCCGGTTCGGGCGACCAGCCACGACCAAGATTCATGATGCGGAGTTATTAGCGACATGGTCGGCCGCCTCAACCGAGCAGTCACGAGTCGCTTCCTGTCAATTTTTGGTCCCTAACCGAAATCTTTTCGCGTTCTCCCGTTCAGCCTCTTGAGACTGAAACCCAACGCCCTTGCCCAGCAGCTTGCGAACGCCACCTACCGACCGCCCACTCCCTTGGATCACGGTCGCGACGGACCGCGGCCCAGTGCCACAACGCCCCGCGACGAACCTCGCCCCTTAGTAGCCAATCCTCTCGTCCGTACAGCACCCGCTCGGTGAAAGCCCACCACCATGCCACAATGTGCCACCAAGGACGCCTTCTGGAAGCCTTCCATGTCCCTAGTTGCGCGTTCCCGTTTGGCTGTAACGGGATCGTGCTCGCTTTGCCGGTGCCGTGCCCAGATTAGCGATTCGGCGGCCACCGTCGGCGGCGGCAACGATGCAACTCCTTGGCGACACTTGACCCCTTCCATCCTGCATCGCAGCATGCGTACCCCTTTTCTGCAACAAGCAAGGACTGCATCGGAGCTGAAGCCGAGCTGGACGCATGCTGCAGCGTCGTGAAGCTCTGATGAAGCACCAGAAAGCATAATATCCGCCCTTGCAGCAGATTGCATGCCTTGACGCAGCCGCAATTTGTTTCAGCAAACGCACGTCTCACATTCTGAGAACTGCTCATCTCCCGTACCGTACGAGGTGAGGGTCTGGGTGGCTTCAAACATGGCGGTCCTCGTACTCAAACGCCTCGTGATTCCCGGCCGTCCGTTTCAAACGTTCGCACGCAATGCGACTGGCCTCCATGTTGCCACGATGCCGGCCTCCCCATGTCGCAGCCTCGCATCGTGATTTCCAACCGTGGGCAGCCTCGCCAGTCTGATAGCTCGGGATGGCCGGCCGCACTTTACTTGTCCCCTGACAGGTGACAGGTCAACCGCGACATCACTTGCGACAAGGCTTGTTCAATTTCGAATTTCGTTCGCAGCCCTGAAAATGTGGTGCTGGGCTGACACCACGTGCTGAGAGTGTCAACTTGCGAAAGTTCCAATGCGCCGATCCTGATTCCTTCGAGAACGCCCAGCCTTTTCCTGCGGCAGTGCCAAATGACGACGCGCGAAATTCGCCCCTAAGGTAGACGCGCCATCCTATGCTCATCTTTGAGTACGAGAGGTCGTCCCCTTAAACAATCTCGACCAGAAGTAGGCATGGGCATTCGACCTGGCTGCTGATCACAATTCTGCTTCGTCCCCAAGGGCCCGCCCTTAGCGAATTGGAGAGTTGACAGCAGCACCGAAAGCGTGGGCCTGGGCTCCCCTGGCCCAGATTGCACCCCGGGAATGAACGCGGGGATCCTTCCCACCCTCACCTCCAGCTCGGCTGGCTCCCGTCACAGGCTGCCAGGATACTCGACCAGACAACGGTCCTACTGACGCTCAAACATCCTGACGGCGACGCCGCCGTGTAACACCTACCAACAGCCTCATTGAGCCTGGTGTGCATCACACTTGACCAATTGATAAGCCATCCGCGCAATAAGGGGTGCCATTACCCTTCCGCTTCACCAACACGCACCAAGCATCGTCACACAGTGCATCGATTCACGGTCGTTCACGGCACTATGGTCAAGTGACGAAGCCTATCACGGATGTTGTCCTCAAAGCTGTCCCAGATGGTTGCATCACCGCCAACGGTATCCCTCCCGACAGTAAGAAGGTCAACAGCAGCTCATAGCGCTCGCGGCCGGCGAGTCCGATTCGACCTCCTATCCCGTATAGGTAAGCGATGTAGTATTTTCATGCGCATCTCATCTGCGAGGTCGCGTACAATTGCCTCTCCAGACCCTGGAGCTGTTGAGCAACGACAGTCAACCTCCTTTGTGCTGACGGGTGACGGTGAGGCACACCGACGCCCAGCGCTGGCATCGACATTGCCCTACCGGACCTTCTACCCCCTACCTCCTTTCAACTATCAGGAGGAGGGGTGCTTGGAGGCTAGCCAATGATTGTCGGCCAGGAACAAAGCATGTGCTGCTCGAAGGCTCGTGCTGCGGAAGCGCCAACAGCCCATCTCCCTTGCCTCTTCTACGTGATGGGAAGAGACTTCAAGGGACCTTCATATACATGTCACCATTGACAGTCTTGTTTGCTCTGCATCATTCGTCTCCCGCCAACGGAACCAAGGTGCGCATTGGTTGGCCGCATGCACGGGGATGTTTGTTCTATGTGGCGATGGAGGCCAGGCGATGCTCTTGCAAGCGTAGTAGCCGTGCTTCTGCCTGGCTTTTTGGGCTGTCAAGTCGCCGGGCTCACCCTCCGGAACAAGACATCAGCGATCATAGCCAAGGAAGACGGCATACAAGCCAGCTACTTCAAAGTGACCAGGGTAAGTTGAGTACCTAGATTCTTACTTCTAAAATTCTTTGTAAGTAATCACCACGCAAGCCAACCATTGGTCCCTCGCGGGCAGTTGGAAGATATCTGCAACATGGTGAATTAGGAAGGTAGCACCGCGCGCACAGCTTTTGAATACGGAGTACAGAGTTCTTGTAGAATACACAATAATGAGTGAAGCCGGATTCCAGCGCAAGGGTGTCGGTCAGTCTTTGTCCAAGGTTCAGGATACGCGGGGATTCAAGATTATACATACACCGTCATCGTTCATCATTTTCAATTTTTACCGAGGCTATCAATGCATGAAGTATAAGACGAGGTACAGCCTTTGCTGTTCAATTCATCCAAACATGAGGATGCTTGCCTATCAATGCCCACCCCCAAGGGGGCATTTAACTGTGTCCCTAGGCCAAGTTTCCTATCGTTACCGGTAGAATCATCGTCAGCTGTATAATCAATTAGCTACCCATAGATCCGATCCCAGGCGGCCACAAACCCAGCAGCCGTCGACATGGATGCTGTGTTTGGCTTGACTTTGTGCCAGATCTCATCCCCTGGCCACGATAACCCTCAAGATCTTGTGGCCTGCATGCCTGAGATCGTCTACATGCTCGTAGAGACCCTGACTTCATCCTTCGGCGAACGAGATCGGAATGGCAGGCTGATGTTCATCTGTCGTTAATGCACAGAAATTGCAAAGCGTCACTTACATCAAGGCAGCTGTCAAAGTTTGTTGAACAATTTATATAGATTATGTGGAATATAGACCACCAAACCAACACCTATCAGAATATGACGGTTGACCCAATTGTCGATGCGAGCAGACACCCCAAGACCTGTGCCTGCGTGCTGGGCAATGCCAAATCCCCAACACCTCGAATGTAAATAGGGAGAGAGACTATTTAGGAGAGACCCCGTCTCAAGCTGCGGTATATGTACCCATACTGGCGACCTGTTTACAAGGCGTCGATGCAGAGGACACCCTGGCTGGCAGCCGGGACGCTGCAGCAAAGAGCAGACGCGCCGGCGCTGCTGCAGCTGGCCTTGAAGTCCTGGGAGTCGATGGCGCTCGAAGCTATTGGGGGGTTGCATGTTAGTGACGGGTCGAGATTTGATCGAGACACTTGACCGGGAGTAGAAGAGCCTGGGAGGCTGAGACTCACGGTTGCCGCAGTCGAGGCTGGCAACACCGAGGACGTCGGTGGCGCAGCACTGGGGAACACTGTAGAGGAGGTCCTGGCAGATTTCGGCGCGGGCGACGAGGGTGGCGGGGGCGGCCATGGCGACGCCGGCGAAGAGGGCAGCGATAACAGTGAAGGACTTCATGTTGGCGGTTGTTGGTTGGTGAAGGAGTGGCGAGTGGTGGTGGTTTGTTGAAGGGAATGTGATAGTGTAGTAATGAGAGTTGTGTGTGCTGGAGAAAAAAAAATACCAACATTGACGAGACCATCGGTCCCTACTTATACCCAGCTACATCGTCACCCTGCTCCAGGAGCTCCCCTATTCAGACTCACTGACACGGCAGTCATGGGGAATATTGATTGTCTTTGCCATACCCCACATGAGAGGAAAAGCAATATGAGTGACCCCTTGATGTGCCCTTCCATCACCCGTGTCTGTCACCCTCGGCCGGTCTCAAAAACGAGACTCGCGATCTCCAATCATGGAGCTTTTTCTCAGGTAGACAGATGTATGATACCCGTCAAGGGATAGGCGCAAATTGGTTGCAGTGAGACCGGGACTGTCCCTGGCAGTGTGTTCTCCATCAATGTCTGATAGGAGACGCGGCACGCTTCCGAGATCTTCAAATTGTCTTAGAATCGGCGCACGGGGTCTTCAGTCATCCCAGGCGAGCACAACACAGCACGCCCAATGTTGTGCTTCATGGCCATTGAATTCGATGAAGAATCAAATCACGGCAATTCCATCCCAAGGACAAGCCAATTCCCAGTGACGTCGCAGTTGAGAAACGTTCTGGCGCCAGCGTGCACTTCACCCCGTATCCGTTGTTCAGCGATCCATTGGATTAGACCTAAGGGGCCCCAGTTGCCGCCCAGTCTTCCCTTGACGTTGTCTTGCCTCTCACGTCGGCGAAATTATATCCCTGTTGACGCCCAGCCTTTGCACCCTCTGCTTTTCCAAAAGAAAAGTCAATTTGCGGCACCACAACCAACAGGGTCTTCGTATACAACCAGCTGAAGCCAAACGGCGATCTTGGCCCTGGAAAACGACCTCGGCCCAACCATATCCACTCTTCTTTCCGCTCCATCCCTTCGAATTCAACTGGAAGCTTCTGGGCCGAGCTTCTGGGTCCAAAGCCTTGAAAGACTCACCGCCGCATTCTCAATCTCACCCAGTGATTTTATTTTGATGGGCTCAGCTGGGGCACAGGTCTGGGCGAGGACTCGGCCGGGAAAGAAAATGGCTATACGAAAAAAGAATCACCACTTCAGGGTTAAGCGGTGTGTTTGATGTCAAATTGCCTTAGGCGTATGTTGGCTGAGCTTTTCGCCGGCAGCGTCTCTGATGCAGTCTCGAACACCGATGCCTACTCATGGCGCAGGTATACTCTGAGGATACCAGGCACTCGAGAAGACTGCATAAGATCCAACTACATAGCATCATGGCAGAAAGAAGCGAGATCAAACCTTCCCACGTAGCTTGCATCGACTGAACCACTTCTTGAGAGGGGATGGAGTGGCAGACATGCTTTCTGCGCAGCATGAACAACCAAGCTTGCATTGTAGTTGACTTGATAGTTGCACTGCAGTCTTAGAAACAGCAGACATTTTCAATTGAGCAGTTCAGCAGGTAGACTTGAATGTCAGGCTGAAGAAAAGACCAAATATCATCCCCTCACGAATTGCTCAGGAGGCTCCCGCAGCTCCCAGCCTTGGTCTAATTCGATTCCCATGAATCGTTTTCTCTGTCCGGTTTCAATACGGTAATATACTGCAGCCTGGTGTGTAAGAAGGACACCAGCACTTCGAGCTTGATCTGTTGCATTTTCCGAGCCTGGTGAGCTAGAAAAGTGGCTTGACTGTAGTGATAAAGACGTAGGGGATCCCCTTTATCTACGGATACATGCTGGTGGCAAAATTCGCAGTCATGCGGTCAAAAATTCCACATCCAAGGCATCCTGGATCTTGTCATTCACACTTTCCAGGAGCGTGCTCTCATCCCGTCGAGGCTGTTAGCAAAGCTCAAACGCCTTCATAGGGACAAGGTCCGTTCTTTGCGACATATCAGCTCTCGCATCTCGAAACTTCGGTTTTCAATGTTGAAATACTACTTATGGATACACAAGATGCGAGAAACATGGAGAATTCTTTTAAAGACTTCACGGCCGCCTCATCGCTAGGCCCTCACATTTGCCTCTGATATTTGGAGTCTGGGTTGTGTGCTTTTTGAGCTCCTCGCCCATAGGTCGCTCATTGACGGATTCCTCGCAACACAGGACGAGATCGCGACTCAGCAGGTAGAACTGCAAGGTGTCATGCCACCTGAATGGTGGGTAAAGTGGGAGAAGCGACCGAAGTGGTACGATGAAGCGGGCAAGCCCTTGAGCAATGCGTCTGATATCTGGTCATGGGAACGACGGTTCGAGCATTGGGTACAAAACCCGCGACAGTCTAGGGGTATGGAAACGATTCGTGAGGACGAGCGGGATGCACTGTTCAAGTTGCTGGGGTGGATGGTCGCATGGACGCCAAGCGAGCGACCTAATGTAAAGAAAGTGCTAGAGACAGATTGGATGACGAGATGGGCGTTGCCAGCATACCAGAAAGGCTTAGAGGGGTATTGACCTTCACCGAACTGACCGAGAGAGATGAAGCGAGGCCATATATTTTGACCCCAAAGAACAAAGCGATCAGCACAGCTAAATGTGCCACAGAGTTGTTCCAAGATACTGTAGATCATCAGCTACACCCTTCCATATGGAAGCGCTTATCCGTGCTGCTAGTGAAGACGGCGACGACCAGCAAGTTCCTGGCGTTGAACATTTTTCCCTTTTGGCAATTCGAGTCCCATTCGCATCATACAAGACGCCAGCCTCCGCGTCATCTTTACAGATATCGCCTTGCAGCAGGTTTGCAAATTTTCGTCGGGCCTGGGAGGTGTTCTTCCAGCACTAGGCGCGAGGCGAGTCAAATTTCCTGCATCGACTTACACAATGTCAGCAGGGAATTCGTCCGGCTGGCGGGGTCATTCGTTTTCATGTTTAATAATGGAGACTTTCAAAGAGAACTTGTCAGGAAGACCTAATCGAATGATATTAATACTGAGGTGCTCGATGACATGGCTTGTTCATAAGTGTGCACGGCAGCGCTGATGTTAGGAAAAGCGGCTGGACCGTCGATTCAGCCGATGAAGTCTGTGAGCAGCGATCTTCCACTGAGTAAGAGTAAGAGTAAGTTTGGTAAAATAAGGATATCCCTTGCTGAAGCTGCCCTGAGAATAGGTCTCAGCTCCAGCAATGAGTATGTTCTGGCTCACAAAGATCAAGGAGACGATGAGACCTGGGACTGAGAGGTGAAGTTGGTCTGAGAGAAAAGTAGTTGCTTGACGCGAATACCGTTCCATCTGTGACAGGTAAACCGCAACCTGCTTCGTTGGTCTTCAAGCAGCGATATTGCCAGTCTTAGTGCCAAGTGGTGCGATAGGAGGCTGGAAAGTCATGGCTCGCTACGGTCTAAACTCGGCACGAGGCGGATAGACTCGGTTGTATTGTCCAGGGAGGCAAGTTTACAGATCCATCTCGGTGAGCCTCGGTGAGGGATGCCAATTGGTGTAGAGGTTCACGGAGCAGGAGCGAAAGGTCCGGTTGTGGTGATGATGGTGACGTCACGTCAACGAAATGGCCTGCCATTCTCCTATCAAGCTCGCAGAGCTATGACGAGCTTCAAGCTGCTGTACTTATCATCTTCAATACCAGAGCAACGAACCCGAGCTCACCACTACCATACCAATTCGCACAGCCGAGCACCAAGTACCTTATCAACATGGCCTCCCACGTACGCACCCTCCTCCGCCTTCAGCCGGCCCGGGTCGCCGCCCGGCAGACGTCCGTCGCCGCAGCAGCACGCCCCTACCACGCCACACCGGTCGCGCGCGCCTACAAGGACACGCAGGACCGCGAGTCGCTCAAGCCCAGCGGGACGGAGGGCACCAAGTCCGGACGCGACTCGGACACGGGCAACCTCGAGTCGGCATTCGACCCGTCCGTGACGTCGCCCGAGGCCGCCAAGAAGGCGAACAGGAGCAACGAAGAGCTCGACGTCAGCGGAGCGTCACAGGACGTTTCCAAGCCGCGAGGGGACGAGAAGAGCGGGCAGGAGAAGCCGTCAGAGGTGCGCAAGGGGGGCGCGAGCGGAGGAGGCAGCCCGTCGAAGAAGGGGGCTACGGGGGCTTAATCCGCGGGCATGGGTCGCAGGCAGGTTGAAGGATATCGGGAATCGGGAAAGGCGTCATCATGGGGCCCTCTGCATGCGTGCTGTGTTATTGAGGCGTTGCAAGGCAGCATTCAAGTCGAGTATATCGTAAACATCGTGGTATTCATCGCCTCACTCGCCCTGTCGTGTATGAACCCGCCACTCTTACGCCGTGCTCCGCCCGCCATGTTTGTGTGATCCGCTCCGCATCCTGCCTCGGTCCGTCTACGCATACAGCCCATCGGGATCGTCATCCTCCTCGTCATCGTCCTTGACGATCGGCACCTCCTTCTTCTTGGTCAGGTCCTTGCGGCACATGGGACAGCTGCCCTTGCCCATCAGCCACGGCCCCACGCACTCCAAGTCGAACCTGTGGCTGTGATGGCACGGCAGCTCAACGACAAGGCAGTACTTGTCGTCGAGGAAGCGCTCGGCGCAGATGGGACACTGCTCGTCCTGGCCCAGCTTCTTGCGGTCGACGCGGTCGAGGGCGTCGAGATAGGACTGGCCGACGCCGGGGATCTCGACGGGGGGCTGGTCGATGTCTGTAGCGAGGGCGTCGACGAGGGACTCGAGAAAGGAGGCGTTGGCGGTCGAGGGGGCGGTTGCGTGGAGGGTCTGAAATTGCTGCTGGAGGAGGGTGAAGAGAGAGGCGGCGTCGACGGGGGTAGGCGTCGCGTGGGGGTTGTTGTGCGGCGTGGAGGATGTAGAGGGGTTGGTGTGGATTTGATGGAGGAAGGCGTCGAAGGTGGACATGTCGACGCGGCGGGTGTTCTCGCGCTGGCGCGGAGGCTTGATGTTGTGTTCAACTGGGCCGTAGGTCAGGCACAGAGCTGAGGAGGGGGGAGCGGGGTGCACGGGCGGGGGCCTTACCTTCGTACTGGGTCGACATGGTTGCGATTAGAAGTCTTCTGCGTTGAAAGGGTCGACAGAGCGGGTATAGGCTTGGAGAGGCGGACGAGCTTCTTGTTTAAGATGTGGTGCTGAAGCTGCAGAGGCAAGCTGGCAGGCTCCAGGCAGTATCGCCGTCGCAATCCGTTGTAGCTGGGAGCTACCCCGCCTGGGTCTGTAGGGCCCCGTGCCATTGGCCAGGGGTTCTGCGGCTTCTTGACACTCAGCTGAAGATGGCCTCACATAACTACGCGTGTCCCTTCCTGCCTGACACAAGAATCTGTCTCGGTGTGACATGGCCCAGACAGGCCTTTTCTGAATACCTAGGCACGACAAACTCAGCCTTGGCTCTTGTTATAATCTCATGTCGGATCCACGGAACATGTCGACGGGCAGCATCGACAGACATGGCCTACAAGCATATGCTTCTCAGCACATAAATACATATTTGCATCAATGGGGGCCTCCCAGAGCGTAAGCTGACCGCTTTCCACCACTTGTATTCGACCTCAGTGGCTTGATCAACAAGCAGGTTGTCTTTGACTTCAAATCCTCACTTGAACGTGGTCCGTGAACGACAGACGTCAGGCGATTTGCATCATGACAGCAAGGACTTGCGACATCACCGATGCCTGTCCATCGGACATACTGGCGGGGTGGGGATTACAAAGACCCCAATGCTTAACCCCGAAACCTTGCTCTCTCATATGAGATCAACCGCGCCTCCCTGCCTTCATCCATTTCATCATCAGTAACCTTAAATCATATCCTAACAACCCTCAAGAACCATATTTTCCCAGAAGGACATACCGCAATGTCTACACCATACGCATCCGCCGCTGTCATCGGCAGCACCGGCCTCGTCGGTGCCCAGATCCTGGCCGCCCTCCTCACAACCACCGCCATCAAGACAACCACCATCTCCCGCCGCGCCCCCGCCAACCCAACCTCTTCCACCAACCTCACGGCCCTCGTCGAGGCAGACACCGCTACCTGGGCCCCTAAGCTCGCCGCCCTCTCTCCGCCCCCGCACACCGTCATCTCCTCTCTCGGCACAACCCGCGCCGCCGCCGGCGGTATCGCCAACCAGTGGAAGATTGACCACGACCTCAACGTCGAGCTTGTCCGCGCCGCCAAGGATGCCGGCGTCAAGACCTTCGTCTTCGTCAGCAGCGCCGGCACGCGCGGCCTGGTGGGCGCGCATGCGCCGTACAGCAAGATGAAGAACGGCGTCGAGGACTCGATCCGCGACGCCGGGTTCGAGAATGCCATCATCGTCAAGCCGGGCGCCATCCTCGGCGCCCGCGAGCAGCCGCACTTCGGCGGCGGGCTCCTCAACGCTGCCGTGCGGTCGTTGAGCTACGTGAGTCAGGGGTGGCAGGATGCCGTTGGGCAGGAGCACGAGGTCATTGCGCGGGCCGCCGTCAAGGCCGCCCAGGTCGTGGCTGAGGGTGGCGCGCCGGACAAGTACTGGGTCATCGAGGCGGCGGACATTGTGAGGCTGGGCCGGACGGAGTGGAAGCAGGACGCGGCCGAGAAGCCCGCTGCCACTGCGTAGGCGGCTCCTGCCTAGTGATTGTTGCTGGAGGGGGATATTGGGTTGTGATGGCGACACTCTTGCGGTCTCACGGCCCCCAAGGGTGCTGTTGGCGCTGTGTCTTGTGTTCTGATATTTCGTGTGATACCAACAATGCCATTCTTTGCAAGCGCTCTCTGGGACATGTTGCGATATCGGCCTGGATGTAGAATCTAAGACAGACGAGACAGGCTATTGTGAACAAAATGTTGTGATAATCGATCAATGTCAGTCGCGCAAGGTCACAGTCTGTGAAAATAAACGTCGGCATTTTATCCTGCAATGACAGCCAGACCAAGGCTACATAGATGGCCCCCCTAACGCTTTGCTACCGCTGATCATCGATATGCACTTTTTCGAGACCATGAACTACATTGTGTTCTCCTGGAACCTGCAAGACGGGCAGTTGCGGTGCTGCAGCAATTCTTGCGATCCAAGTTCTTTCGAGCTTGTGACACCAGTAGCTGTAGATTGTCCGAAGCAAAGGAAACTTTCATTTGTCAGCGGTTTTGGCTTGACTGTTGTTGTACCAAAACCGGAGGACATACCATGATAGAAATTAAGAAGAGGATGGACAAGAGAGCCGAGGCCAGAGGTACACCTCCCCAGCCTGAGGAGTAGGTGAACGTCATCGCGATCTCTTCTGGGGTTCTTCGAAAGAGCTCTCTAACCAAAAACCTAGCGATTCGATCGACTTGGTATGTCAACCCCTGAAAATAGCTTTCCGTAGGTTCAAAATAGATTATGGTGCGAATGCAACGTCGAGACTCACGCAGGATGCTGCGTGAATGGCACAGGAGGAAAATGAGCGTGGCCAAGGTGGGCAGGGGCTGACAACCAGCTCAATATATGCACGAGCTGACCCGTCCCATCACCTATGACGCAAGAGAAATGGACCAACATGATGTTGCCTGCAGCCAATTGTGTCGTGCCCGTAGTGCTTACCCCTCCCCGTCACCAGCGTTCTGAGTGAAGACATGTGATGGAAATCCTGGAGAGGGCCCAATCCGGCGATGGGAGCTTGTAACGGCGGGATATCTGGGTATCAAACTAGTCCAAGCGATCAATCGGATGTGCTTCCTCGCACGGCAGCGCTGAGATAGGTACGCGTATCACGCAAGCATATCACGCACGCGTATCACGCCGCTGAGGTCACGCCGAGCCATATGCACCCTTTCACTCGTCAGCGTATATAATTAGAGGTCGGGCATTATTGCTGAGGCCTGCCGCCGAACCCATCTCACTTTTACGATCAACAAGAACGCTAAATTGTTGCGGACATCATAAAGTCATGCTGTTTCTTGATGTTCGACAGACCGATGTCTCGTTTGCTTGATTGCATCGCTCCTCCAGAGTTCTTGTGAAAGGTTTCTACCCAGTAGTGTCCCGCTTTTTTATCCTCACACGGATAGGCTTCTTCTCGACGAGCAAAAACGTCCTGAGATCCTCCCACTTCACTCTATCGCCGCCATCTGCTTCTCGCAGATCGAATTCCCAGACAATCTTGGCTAAAGCCAGCCTCATCTCCGCCCAAGCCAGGTGCTGTCCCATGCAAGATCGCGGTCCAACACTGAAGGGTTGTAAAACTTGGCGACGGTCGTCAAAGAAGGGCGAATTGGCATCGGTGCGTGCTTCCTCTAACCAACGCTCTGGAGAAAATGCCGTGGGAAGATGGAAGTTCTCCGGGTCACGATTCATGGTGTAGGCCTGGATGGACACTCGAGTCTATCACGCGTCAGGTTCCAACTTGCGGTTGATGATTTCATGGTGTTTGGAGACAACTTACTCCTTCTGGGAACCACTGATCACAGATCCTGGCTCCACCTGGCGGGACTAGTCTTGGAAGAACCCACGGAATCGGCGGGCATAGGCGTAGTCCCTCCTGAATGACGGCATTCAGGTACGGAAGGCTCCTCAGCTTGTCCAAGGTGAAGTCGTTCTCCGTTTGGAAAGCCTCGCGAATCTCCCTCGTGAGGCTTGCAAGTTTGGACGAGTTCTGGACTAGGTAGTTGGTGGTTCCTGCCAAAGCAGTGGCCGTCGTCTCGCTCCCGGCCGTCGTCAATATCATGAAGGTGGTATTCATCTCATCAGCGGTCAGTCCTTTCGTTTCGCTGGCTTTGATCACATGTGACATGATATCGGGCCTCTCCATTTCGTAATTGAGGCGACGACGGACCTTGTCCGCAATCTGCTGATAGTGGCCCCGCTGCATCTTCTTGAGCGAAGGAGGAATACATCTCATGAGGACCCAGTCCACCAGCGGGTAGAAGCGTACAGCCGCAATGTAGGATGCAGCCTTGACACTGTTGAAGAGCAGCGAGATCCATGGATGATACCGAGAATCCTGAAGGCAGTTGAAGGATTCCCCAAAGCCCAGGTCCCCAAATATATCAAAGGTGAAAAAGTTGAACCAGGGCACAAGATCGACAGCGACCCCGTCGTCTTCTTTCGAAACAAGTTCCCGCAAACGATCAACGAGCAGGTTTGCGTATTGGTGTAGAATGGGCTCCTGGGCCTTTAACGCCCGTGAAGTGAACCCCGGTATGAGAGCTTTTCTGAAGCGGGCATGGTTGTCTGGGTGAATGGCGCTGAGCAGTGATTCAGGTTGATTGGGCTGAGCACCCCACCATGTGGGATCTTTCAGGAAGGGCAGATGGCCTGGTTTGAGTTGCAGGATGTCGTCCCAGGCATCCTCGTCTGCAAAAGTAACCTCATCAGGGGCTATTCGGATGATGGGTCCATGAACGCGGTGGAGGTCCTCGAAATCGTGGACTATGGTTCCTTGGAGCAATGCTCGTACGAACGGTAAACGGGATGCTGCCCAAAAGGGTGAACCGGGAATCTTGGAAAGCGGATGGAAATAGAGGTAATAGACCGCTCGAAATAAGGGGGTCTACCGCTTGTCAGCTGGCTGAGCTCACGCCGGCATGGGCAATAGAAAGTTATCATGAAGGGCAGGGCAAAAATTACCGCGAGAAACAGAAACACCAGAGCGGTACTCCAGCCACTGAGAAGGGACGAGTCTATGTCACGAATCATCTTGACACTGGCAAAGCATCTGCCTGCATTTGACAAGATGGCGAAAGGATGTCGAGGGGGACGCAACAGACAGATGGAAACATCCTCCGCCCTTATTTAAGCACTCTCCGTTGATGGTGTACTACTGGTTTTCCAGGCAACCTTGCAATGCGGGCGCCCTCTCCAATTCACATTCCCCTGAATGAATGCGACATCTCCTCGACAAGCATCATTCTTCGCCAATCACTCCCTGGTCGTCAATGCGGCTTACCCCCCCTCGAAGGTCTTGTCGCCTTGGCGATGTGTTATTTCCTCTTCAGGAAACAAATTGCGGGGATTATCCAGGATAATGTCACCTTGCCAGTGATAAGCATCGCATACCTGACGCCAGGAAGCTCTGCGTCTAGCCGGCCAGGCAAACGACGCGGACTTGTCCCAACCGTGGGCGTGGCTCGATGTCTCCTGCTTGGTGGAAAGTGCTCGTCATTACCTGCAGTCTAAAGATGCAAGTAAATGGTGCGATTAGAGGCACCGAGATCATACAAAAAACGGGTTTGGAGCTTGGGAGTTGGCTGCCTGCCGAACGTCTGGTTGAATTCCGTCACATGTTATGTCATCCGGGTTAGGGTTAGCGACGGTCGATCTCACCAGACGCAATTAGTCATACGTGCCCCTCACTGTTGGAGCTCGACCCCTCCACGGCGCCCGTCTGTCACCATCCAAAACTCCATCCCGCGATAGCCTCACCTCTCACGCTCATTCATCACCAAACCAGCCCAGCTTTCACCCGCCCTACGCCACCCTCAACCCCGAGACAGTCCCAGTCCCACGCAACACAGTCTCACCGCTCTGGGGTTACAAGAGCGCCCTCGGAATCTCGAGTCACCGGACCGCCTCCTCACCCGTATCACTCACACCCCGCCAGCCCTCACCACCATGGCAGACGCGAGCGTCACAGCGGGCCGTCCGCTCATCGTAGGCCCCGACGCGGGTCCCGAGACCCCATTCCCCCTGAAGATGGAGGGCAAGGTCATCTCCGGCTTTGGCCGCGGCTCGAAAGAGGTCTGTCTTCCCCCCTCCCTCCCTGCGGTCTCACCCTCACCTCCGACCCTGGCTCCCCGTCACGAAAACGCATCTAACGCGCGACCCCAAGCTCGGCATCCCCACCGCCAACCTCCCCGTCGACGCCTCCTCCACGCCTTGGATCGAGTCGTCCGCCTCAGGCGTCTACTTCGGCTGGGCCTCCATCGCCCTCCCCGCCGCGCACCCCAACCGGCCCCCGGCCGCTGCTTCCTCCTCCACCCCCCTCCTCTACCCCATGGTCATGTCCATCGGTTACAACCCGTTCTACAAGAACACCGTCCGCTCCGCGGAGGTCCACATCCTGCACCCGTTCGCCGCCGACTTTTACGACGCCCACATGCGCCTCCTCATCCTCGGCTTCGTGCGCGAGGAGAAGGACTACAAGTCCCTCGAGGCCCTGGTCGAGGACATCAACTTCGACTGCGACGTTGCGCGCGAGAGCCTCAAGCGCAGCGCCTGGTGCCCGCCGCGGGAGGACGTGCTGCGCAGCGGCGACGGCGCCGAGGGCCGCCTGGGCGAGGGCGAGGGGACGTTGGACGTCTCGTGGCTGCTGCGGGACCTGGAGTGAGTCGGCGCGCAGATAGAGGTGAAGCCTGCGAGGCGTGGAAGGGACGACACGGGGAACTGAAGGCCGGAAAAGAGATGCGCGCCTTTCATGAAAAGCGTGTAGATTTCGTATAGACATGAAATAGACCTGCCTGCCTGTACAGTATGTACTACTCGACTCGAACCAAGTGTCCTGGAAAAGAAAACAGCACCCCTCGCACATCAAGCCTCAAGCCGTGCCGACCCCTGAAAATGTTGCGTCTTCTCCGCTGGAGAAGGATGAACCGTGAAAATCCCGGGCGGTGAGCCCACCTGTCCTAAAACGCCACCGTACCGAATGCCCTGGTATGTCCCCGGCGTGAAGCCCCTTTTGGATTGAACCCTCCATCTAAACAGCAAGTTGATGCGGTTCCTGGTTGCGCGAATAGCATGGCAAAAACTGCACATCTCGTCAGTACAACAGGAGGTACCTTCGTCACGGGGCAACTCACATTCATAACGATAAGCATGGGAATATCGAACACATCCCGCTTGATGGTCCAGCAGTACCGGCAGTTGACTTTGCCGTCCTTCTCGATCTTGGAGATGCCGTGCTCCCCGTCGATGCGGATGACACGGCTGCTGAGGATGCTCTTGCGTGGGTCTCGCTGCGGCGTTGCCTCCATGGCTGCGGCGGCCTCGGCGGCCTCCTTGGTCCGGTATTTGAGCGCTTGACACGTCTTGTAGACCTTTCCTCGGCTGTCGCCGAAGGCCAAGTGCGAAAAGTCTTCATAGAACTCGATGACACTGTCATCATCGAGAATCTCCGCAATGAAGACGGGCTGTTTGCGCCCGCCTTCTGTCTCGGTCGTGTCGAGTGTTGCGGCTGACAGTTTCGGTGTCGACAGACCTGCGCGTCCCGTGTTTGGGCCGCTCGTCACCGTAGAAGCGGCGCCACCTGTGTTGACATTCAGGTTGGGTTCGTTGCCAAGCAGAACGTCCTTGGTCCACCCCGTCAGGGCAGTGAACTCCTTGTTGGCGGCGGCGATCTCGCCTGTTCGGCGGCACACAATGGTCGGAGCCGAGCACTGGTGCATGTAGTCTTCGTACTCGAACAGAGTACGCTGGAAACACTTCTCCATGAAGATGAGATCCTGCTGGTTCAGGTTCCTTGTGCAAGAAATGAACGACGGGCGGATGCTGGCCAATGCCTTGGCGATCCGTAACGTCTTGTTGGCCGAGAATCGTTTCTGGAGGAAGGCAATCAGAGCGTGGAAGCCGGCCAGGTACTGGTAAGGTTCTTTGACCGACTCGTAGATCCAGGATGGATCTCTCTGCCTCTTGCCCAGTATGGACTGTGGCCCGCCCTTTTGTGCGGCACCTGGTTTGCCCTTGTGGCGAGGACCAACACCCGGCAACGACTGCCCCCCGCCCAAGCCGCCAAAGTTACCACTGGGGGAACCCTCGAATGTGAAGTTCGCTGGCTGGGGACTGGCTGTCGTTTCGGTGCTGGGGCTGTGCAGGCTGTTGGGGCCGGCAGCAATAGCGTACGCATGTGGCAGCCCGTGTTGGAGGTTGCCCTGCTGATACAGGCCACTTGAAGGCTGGTCAAGATTCATGAAGTCGTTGCTGATGCCATCATAGACCTGGCCATATTGACCGTTGCCATTGCCGAAGACTCCGGTCGATCCGAAATTGACATCACCGCTGCTTGGGCCAGACAATGACGGATCGCGTGGTGGCGTCTCTCCTGCTCCTGAAGACATGTGACCCAACATGCCGAACTCCATAGCGCCATACTGGCTGCCGAAATTGAGACCCTCCAGGTCGAAGTTGAAGATGGCGGGGTTGCTAGGGTCAAAGAGCGTGTTGAAACTCAACGGGTCCCCGGAGATTTGGGGCGAGATCATGCCCCCGAGCGGATTGGACCGCTGATTGTTTGCTGGTTGTGGGAATGAGGGGGACACTGGCGAGGGCTGGGGAAAGGTGAGCCCCTCGGGTAGCCCAACTGGGGTCTGGGAACCAGAATAGACCGGGAAGGTGGTCGACGTGGTGCTCTGCGGAAAAAAGGTACTCCCCGCCGTTGACGCCGTTTCAGAAGCGCCACTGTGTTGTCGTTGACCGTTGGGCCGAGCCGGTGCTGGATTGGGGTTGTAATTTGGGCCCAGGACGGGCCGCAGCGCTTCGGGGGGCGCGTCATGAAGGTACTTGGCCTTCTTTCGCACGCCGTCCTGGCAGGCATCGGCCAGACCGCGCTTGATACACCTTTGACATGGTCGTTCGTCTCCTGCACAAACAACATCAGTAAGAGCTGGTCCGTGGGCACGCCTGCCCCGAGCCCCAACCCCGCCATGCCGGCTGCCGCTCCGGCGAGAGCGAGCAGGCCAGAGCACAAGGCTGGTCGGTCTGTGTGATGAGATGAGGGCAGTGAAGCTTACCGCACGTCAAGTGGGCTCGTTGGCACGCATAGCATGCTCTTCGAGCCTTCTTCCTCCGGGGGCGCAAAGGGTCCTTGGGATCGTACTTCTTCTTAACCTCCCCATTGTTGTCGGTGGGGTCGTTCGTCTCAGCCATCTTGTCGTCTTCTTCTTTTACAGCGAGGTCGTCGTCGTACTCGTGCTCATTGTCCGACATGGCATCCGAGACCTCAGTCCCGTTCTCCTCGAGGTCGTCCGGCATCTTGTCTGAAGATTTATATACAAGCTTCCCCTCAGGCGACGGACAATGGTGGCGTGGCGTGTAAGGGTTTGTGAAATGACGGCACGGCTATGCAGGCCCTCGACCGGGATGATGCTGTCTCTGGCGGCAGCGCCAGGCTCTTGGCTTGGTGTACCACCAGGAGCTGTGGTGGAATGGGAAATGATATGGCAAATCCTCGCGCTGGAAAGTACCCGTTGTGACACAAGACAGAGGTGTCGTTTCCTCACGGCCACACACAGACCAAGGGCCCCCGGCCGGGCGTTAAGTTCCTCCTTAATGGCCTAGGCGGGCTGGTCTGTGACGCCAAATGGGTCTCTGCGAAGTGGTTGTGGACAAGTGGGGAAGGCTTCCTCAAGCTGGTTCGCGCCGCTGCACGGTGAGCGAGCAGCTGAGCGAGGCTCAGAGTAGACGGTGCGCGTGGTTGGTGATAGGGGAGGAGGTATTCCCTGTCCACGCCTGGACTCCGGGCTTCAAGGTGTGCTGGCAGAACGCAGTCGGGCACAGCGATAGGTGGGCCTCGTATTCGTCAGGAGCAGGCGTCGCCAATGGAGTCGCGACGCAGAGGAGGGAGGCGTTCCTTGTGCGACGCGGTCGTCACAGCGCAGAGTATCGGTCGACGGATTCGCGATGTAGGTCTGGAGGAGAGGCGGTCGCGTCGGGGGGTCCCATGAAGTCACGGGCTAGGAAGGAGGGGCGGATAGAGCACTGTCACAGGCACAGGCACAGGCGTGGGTGTATGCGTATGCGAATGCGCAAGCGCGGGAACCGGGTCAGAGGCTTGAGGGTCGGGATCGTGGGTCGCCGGCGGCGGCGGGCGTTGTCGTCGAGGGAGGAGGCGGAGGGAGTGGCCAGGAGGGATGCAGGCTGTCGGCAAGTACCCGTCGGGGTCTATTGCGAGTGGTAGACAAGCATTGACACGCAACACGAGGTCGGCGACCAAGAAGGCCGGAGCTGCGACTCGACTCGATTGTGGTCGGCGGGATCGACCTGATTCGTGGCGGGCAAAAGTGAGGTCACGCGCGGGGGAGAGGAGGCGGGCGTGGACGTTGTCGAGGGCGTTGGGCTAGGCGTGGGCGTTGCGACAGGCCCATTGACGCGGGGCGGGAGACGAGGTGTCGTCGAAATTGGCGTCGGTTGTTCTCGCAGCGAAGAGCAGGCGGGGAGCCAGGTGGAAGAAGCTGTACGGAGATGCTTGTCGCCTCTGGCGTCGCTGCCGTCGACCTCGGTCTGGGTCGAGCTGACACGGGTGGAAGCACACGTGTTGATGGTCGAGGTGTGTACCGCAGGATGTAGAGAGCGATTGGCGAGGCTCTGAGTGGTCGTATTCGAGGTGGGAGACCTGTCGTGTGTGTTGTGACCGGACGGAGAAATAAGCTGCGACCTGAATGCTACTGGGGGGGCGCTGGTGCTAGTGTTGATCTGGTGCGCCTCTGGGGGTTCCTCTGCTTGCGTTCCATTGGGGGGGAGGGGACAGACAGTAACGAGGATGCTCCTGCTCGGGTCTGCTGCAGCGTGCTCAAAGATTTGCGCTGCGGGGTTCGTCAGGGTGGGTCGGTTAGGCACTCGGGCAACGCATTGGAGAAAATAGATGGCGCGTGATTGGCTGTTAATCATTGAGGGTTGCACCAACTGCTAGCCAGCGTGTATTGGTTACTTGAGATGCTCCGGTCCGGCGCGAGAATTTGGGGGCTCGAGGACCCATAACCGAGGTACCGAGACCAGTTGCACTCGCATCCTGGGCTGGGTCTCCTCTTTCTGTCCTCTCAGGTACGATCCCTTCATGCGCAGTTAAGGTTCAGGCGAAGTAGGATGGCCTCGCAGCCAGGGGCACCTCCCCAGCCTGGAGACGGAGAAGGAAGGACAGAAGGAAGGAAGTTAAACTTAGACTCCTGTTCCCAAGTCGGCCTGGCAGCTGCAGTTCAACCGGCACAGGAACAGGTCTCACGCTTGAGCTGCCCCTGCCCGTCACCGCACTGTCTGGCAGATATTGGCAAGTGCAGGAGCCACCTGGTGCTGCTTCAAGATGACGAGATGACGAGATGACAGCGCACGGAGGATGGCCAGGAAGGTACTGCGGGGAGTGGCTGAGAGACGGGAAGGAGCAACAGGAGACGCCAAGAGACCTCAGCACATCTCCTTCCCCACCAAGCTGATCTTACCGGGTGGCCGTCGCCGTCGCCCGTGCTTGCTTCCTGCCGCGCGCCGTTGCATTGATTCACACTCCGAAAGTCATGGTTCAGATGACTTGGTCGATTCAACGTCACCTCACAGTGCCTCGTCCAGCTCATCACTCTATCACTTCACCGACCGCACTGCTGCTCCGGCAATCCGCGGGCCTTGTCCTCGACTTGCTGGCCACCTGACGTCGGATCCCCCAACATCGACACCCTCTCGATCCTCTGCCTTCACAACTTCCGTGCCCCTTACTGGACCAGACATCCTCGGCACACCGCACCACATCACATCACACCGCACCACACCACGTCCCATCATCACCTGCATGAGGCTGCCAGCATAACAATCATGTTGACAAGCCGACCAACCGAGGCTGCCAACGAGGTCTGTGGGCAACTGATCTCCTTGGCTATGCGATCCAACGCAGCTAAACCATGCACGTCAAGCGGCCTGACCCCGTCTACCTCGAACATCTCCTCAAGCACCGTCGTTCACGGGCTGCCGATTTGTGGCACGACTAGCAAGACCACGGTCCGTAGTCCACGGCCAGCTTCCAACCTCGACACGTCTCAATCGTTTCAGGCCCAGCCTCGTCTGACCACCAGCTTGTTATTGGCGGCTAACGCTCTCGTTCCTGCTGCGTCACCCTCCAACTTCAATATTCTTGTGCCAGGCATCCCTCACCGGCCTTCCACCTCTCACGGTCAGATCATGACGATCTGCGCGGACCCAGACACGGCACCATCTCCTTCCTTTCCCTCCTCCCTCCGATAGTGCCGGGTACATCTGTATCCCGGTAAGGTGGCTCAGGAACCTACCTGGGCAACACAGAGCTAGCTTCAGCCTTGGACGCCCCGAGCGCCTTGACTTAGACGACGCCAGTGCGTCAGCATCGAGGTACACACGCCTCAATCGTCCGCAGGCTACGCGGGTCTGTGTCATGATGGTGCCTGATCCGACGGCGAGGCGCCTGTCGCCTCGTCGCCACTGGACCTCTGCACGCGCCGGGCTCTGAGGTGGCTTCCCAGACAGCCCGACGTGATCCCTGGTTCGCGGGTCTCTCCATGTCTCGTCACTCTAGGCCTGGGCGAATCTGCTGTGACCCCTGATCCTCTTGCCGTAGCGGAAGAATATGTACGGGAAAGGCAGCATGGCAACGGTCAGGAAGGCGAGCAGAGACGACGCCCAGGAGTACCCGAGAGCCTCGTACATCTGATTTCCAAACAGCGGAAAAGCGGCTACCGTATCACTCGAGATTAGCCTCTGCTGCACGTACGACCTGACAGCGGAGGGTTCCAGCTGTACGGACGAGGACACTCGTGCCACCAGATGGACTCACCAGCGAACATGCACCGCACGAAGGCATTGGCTGCCAGAGCGCTCGCGGCGTAGAGCGGATAGGCGTCGACCTGCGGTTCCGAAGTCAGCGGCGTCCCTCGCACCCATCCCACTGTGCACCCCCGGCAGTGGCCATCCTCCCACGCAGAGTGCCGAACGGGACTTTCGGGGGTGGAGAGAGGAGGAGAAGGAGGAGGGGGGTGTGACAACGTACGAGGAAGGTGAATATGCCGGTGAAAACGAGCAGGGTTCTATCAGCCCAGACGGTTAGCCACATGCTCCTGCAGATGAATGACACCATCCGAGATCGCTCGGACGACCCTTATGCGCCATGACAAAGCGTTGACTAACGGCGACGAGGCTCGCCCTAACGGATGCAGCTCCGTCCTTATTTCAAGACTGGCGGTGTCATGGCGGGACGATGCGTCACCATAGCTCGACGTTGAGGGGGCACAGGCTTCTGGCCCCCGGGGCCTCTGGCCAACTTTGGGCATCGTCGCGAGCCGTCGTGCGAGGGCGAACAGGGACCACGCAAGAAAGAGGGGGGAGAGGAGGGGCGGCGGCACGTACCCAGCACCAAAAATACCGGAACCAATGACGGGAGCGATCCAGTGGATGTCGGCACTGGTGGTCCAGCCGAAGACGAAGATGCCAATGGTCACGAGGAAGGCGCCGAAGATGGCGGGCGGCAGGCGGAACTCGGGCTCGCTGCCGGGCTCGCCGGTGCGGCGCTCGAGGTTGCGGATGAGGCGCTCGCGGATGGCGTGCCAGAGGGGGTCGCTGGCGGCGGCGCAGAGCATGCCGACGAGGATGCCGTTGAAGGTGAGGCCGACCTGCCACAGGTTGAAGCCGTGGGTGTTGCCGAAGACGAGGGGGAAGGCGCCGAAGAAGAGGTAGAGGACGCCGAGGAGGATGGCGGAGAAGATGCACAGCAGGAGGACCATGGGCTCGAAGATGAGGAGCTGGAAGGGGCGCAGGAGGGAGAGGCCGACGGTGCGGAGGATGGACTTGGTCGACTTCTCCATGGGGGCGCGCCAGCGGTCGTCGCCCGTGTCGGCGCGCATCTTGCGGGCCTTGTTGCGGAGGACGACGGGGTCTGGGGGGAGTCAGCATGGGGAGGGGGTGAACGTCAGGACGCGGGGGACGCACGGTAGGTCTCGGGCACGAGGAAGACGATGGCCAGGCCCATGACGAAGGCCCAGATGAGCAGCACGTAGTAGGTCCAGCGCCACTGGGTGAAGTAGTTGATGAAGCCGCCGACGGTGGGGCCGATGGCGGGGCCGACGAAGGGGGCCATGGAGTACAGCAGCATGGGGCCCTGGAGGTCCTTGCGGCCGAAGAGGTCGCTCACGGTGCCGCCGGAGACGGCGAGGAAGGCGCTGCCGGAGAGGCCGTCGAAGAAGCGGGCGACGATCATGGTCTCGATGTTGCGGGCGACGGCGGAGGGGACGATCCAGAGGACGTACATGCTCCAGGCGACGAGGTAGATGGGGCGGCGGCCGTAGAACTCGCTGAGGGGGCTCAGGAACATGGGGCCGAGGCTGATGCCGAGGACGAAGGTGGACAGGCCGAGGGTGGAGACGATGCGGGAGGAGCGGAACTCGGCGTCCATCTGGGCGTAGGTGGAGGTGTAGATGGAGCTGGCGGCGGTGACGCAGAAGCTGGCGGCGGAGACGAGGGCGACGATGAGCCACTTGCGCGGGGTGGGGAGGGAGCGCGGGCACCAGGGGTCGAGGTCGCCGCCGTCGAAGGCGACCTCGTAGGGGTCCTCCTTGGGGGCGGGGACGGGGGCCGTGGGGGAGGCGGGGGGCGTGGTGTCGTCGTCGGCGGAGGGGGGGTAGTCGTCGCAGGAGTAGCCGTTGTGGGAGCGGGTGCGGGAGATGGAGCGGGAGCGGGAGCCGGCGGCGGAGGTGGCGGAGGAGGGCCGGCGGGCTGGGGCGAGTGACGTCGCACGAGCGCCGGTCCGGATGGGGGCGAAGCGGTCTGCGTCCGGGTCGGGGCTGGGGACGGGCCCGGGGGACGGGGCCTTTTCCAGGTCGCGGTCTGTGTCTGCCATGGCTGGCGTGCGTCCGCTGGTTCAGATGGGCTGGGTCGGACGTGCAGTGCTTCGTTACCGGGAGAGGAAAGGCCAGAGCTTGGAGGTCCAAACACAATGACATCAAGGACGGACCTGGGCCGCCATGGTGTATTTATTCCAGCCCGACAAGGCGCGACCGAAGGGGGACCCTGGGAGCCCCAGAAAAAAAAAAGGAAAGCGAAAGCGGGTGTATCCCGTTTTGCTCTGGTCATTCATTAGTCAATGGGCTCGTCGTCGCGGCTCGCTCTCCTGGTCACGTCACTGCTGCCGGGGGGAGAGGGGGCTGATTAATGGCTCTGGGGCCTGGGTCGGGATTCCGCGCGCCGTTGGGTGCTAGGCGGGCGGGAGATGGGCGGCGGGCGGAGCTCGGCATGTCGGCGAGTGCAGCGGACGAGCCGACGATGCTGGTGCTGGGGGCTGGCGCGGGATTTCACGATCTTCTCGGTGTCGGGCGAGGCTGTCAGGTTGACGATGGTCGAATGAGAGGCAGGCGGCCACGATGAGAGACGACACGATACGATTCGTCACCGTCGCCGTCATGGTGGTACAGGCTCGTCACCGGCCATGGCATAGGCATCCAGGTGAGAGAGGTCGAGGGGAGGTCGACTTGCAGCCCCACCGCGGCGCTCAGTAAACGCGAGGCCGACCCCCAGGTGGTTTCTCATCAGCGGCCGTTTTAGCGGAGGGGTGGGCCGCGGATGGGTAAGCCAGTGTCAGTCACTGCGTTACCAGCGCCAGTCAGTACCTGTGTCAGTACCTGTGTCAGTGTCAGCCCTTCCAGGCCAGGCCCACGTTGGTGGCCCGCTTTTCCCCGGAAACCGGCGGGTCCTCTGCAGTACAGAGTCATGTAGCGAGTAACCACAGGTGCTAAATCCAGCAGCTTGGGGGCTTCCCTTTGACTCACGATATCTGGGTCAACGCCCCGTCGAAAAATAGCTGGAAAATTCCCAGAGCTGCCTGGTCTGCTCCTGAGTGATGCATCAGTTTTTTTCGATTTTTCCAGCAGCGCTGGCCACGCACGGCTTGCACGCCGGGGGAGCCAAGCTGGCGGTGCCTGGCGTCTCACACCGAGTCTCAGTGTCCGCATGGGTCTCAGTTCAGCCTCGGTCTGGGCCGGGGCATCACATCTGGGGCCCAGACCTGACATCTCGGTCCTCTCACCGTGTCAGACATGCCAACATCTCAGACATGCATCTGGTTGCCCTGGTCAAACAGTCTCAAACAAATCATGCTATTCCTGGCGTCCATCGTCAAGCGTCTATCTATCCATATGACATCTCCGTATTCGTCCAAGGCACCCACATTACGACGCTCCGGACGCCCGCCCTCACCGGTAGAACTCGGGCAGGTCGAACGACGGCACGCTCGCGTCGCAGTCAAAGTCGCGGTCCCACGCCTTGGCCGGCATCAGCCCCCCCGCGAGCGCCTTCTTGTAGCTCCAGAGCGGCGCGTCCTCCGTGTCCCAGGTCCAGTACCACCACCCCCAGCCCTTCTCGAACGAGTGCATCTGCGCCTCGGCGAACATCTTCAGGAACTTCTTGTACCCGTCGCTCATGTCCTCGACCTTGGCGTTCGCCGGCCCGCAGTCGCACCGCTCGTCCTGCGTCGGGCACCCCGGCTCCAGCACCGCCACCGCCGAGTCGTCCGCCCCCGGGTCGTACGTGCCCGTCCACCGGTTGCCCTGCCCCACGTTGGTCAGGTACGTCGCGCAGTCCGTGTCCGCCTGCGACCACTCGGCGAACAGCGTCGGCCCGTACCCCGTCGACCGGTCCATGCTCTCCTCCGCCTGCTCCGTCCACCCCTTGCACGCGTACTCGACCTTCTTCTGGTGCGTGAAGGCGATCTGGTCCTTGTTGAAGATGACGTACTGGTGCACGTCCAGCGCCATGTCGTCGTACCCCGTCATCGCCCCCTGCCAGTTGTGCAAGCCCATGAACCCGTCCCCGAACACCACCACCGCCTTGACCCCGTTCTTGCGCACCAGCGCGTAGCACTCCTCCGTCCACGCGATCACCTCCGACGTCGACAGCTCCGTCATCTTGGGCTCGTTGGCCAGCCCGTAGAACGTGATGATGTTGCGGTACCGCGGCTGCGCGAAGAACTTGGACAGCCGGTCGTGCATCTCCACCGACCGCTTGCGGTTCTCCGTCCCCGACGTGCCGTTGAGCCACCCGATCGTGCCCCACCGGCCCGAGTGGTTCCACCCGTTCTGCGATCCCGGCAGCGCGTGCGGGTCCAGCTTGACCCGGAGCCCGTACTTGCGCGCCCACTCGATGCCCCGCAGCAGGTACCGCCACGACGTCCGCGCCAGGAACGGGTCGTCGTCGTCCCACACCTCCACCGCCCAGTACCCGAACGGGATGCGCACGTGGTCCAGCCCCGCGTCCCGGATCTCCTTGAACGTCGTCTCCGTCACGAAGCTGGCGTAGTGCGCCTCCAGCACCTCCGCCGTCTTGCGCTTGCCCAGGTGCTTGCTCAGCGTCCACTCGTCGATGATGCCCATGCGCGAGTCGTAGTCGAAGAGCGACGGCGTGATGAACGGCTCCAGCACGAGCCACCCGCCCACGTTGACCCCCCGCGCCGGCCGCTTGTCGTACGAGCCCCAGTCCTTGTCCAGCGCCGGCACCTTGTCGTTGCACCGCGTCGAGTCGTCCCAGTCGTCGAAGAGGCCCATGACCGGGAGGTCGCCCACCGTCTGGTCCGTGAACGTGACGTTGAAGTCGTCCGTGTTGTCCCAGCTGAACGGGTCGAGGTACGTCCCGCGCCACTGCATCGGGATGCTCTCCTTGTCCTTGTCCTTGAGGTCCGCGTCTTTGCTGTCGTCGTTGCTGTCTGACGCGTTGTTCTTCGACACCGTGACCGCGACGACCACGATGATGATGACCAGCACGACCGTGATTCCCATGCAGATCCCTGCGCACCGTCAGTAAAACGCCACGTCATCCCGAGAAAAAAGCACTCACAGAGCTTCCTCTTCTTGCGGACCGGTCTCACGGGCGGATCGTAGTCCGAGTCATCGAGCTCCTTGGTGGGCACGGCACTCCCGCCGCCGCCGCGGAGCCGACCAAGGAATCCTCCGAGCTTCCACCCCTGGCCCTCCTCGAGAGCGGCCCCGCTGACGATCCGCTTGTCCTTGACCACCTTTTTCTGCTTGCGCGGCTTCTCGTACTCGACATCCGAGAACTGCTCGCGCTCGCGCTGCACCGCCTTCTTGGTCCGCGGCGAGTCCTCGTAGCGGGCCTGTCGCTGCTCGTCCTCGCGGCGCCACCTCTCCTCGGCCAGCGCACGGACACGTTCTTCGTCGTGACGACTGCGTCGCCGTTCGTCGTTGTGTCGGCTTCGCCTCCGGTCGTCCTCGGGATGGCGGCTGCGTGTCCTGTCCTCGGGGTGACGACTACGCGTTCTTTCCTCGGGCTGGCGGCTTCGCCGTCTCTCATCGTCGTGTCTGCTCCTCCGCCGCTCGTCGGCATCCTCGTGGCGTCGGCGTCGTCGATCTCTTTCCCTCTCCCGCGGAGGGCTGTCGTCACGAACGTTGGAATTGTTCAGCTGGGCGAGTGCGTCGGCCGAGAGGGCGTGGGAGCGAGAGCTGCGGTCGGCGCGGCTCTCTTCCGACTCCGTGGCCGTGGGCGGCCGCTTGGATCGTCGGGGTCGGTCTTCGTCCTGTTGGGATCTTCGCTTCTTCCGTCGCCGTTCCCGATCATCTGTGGATTCGTGCCGGCGATGGGACGGCCGGGACGAGGAGTCTCGAGGCATGGCGGGGTTGTGTGTTGGAGGTGCGATGCAGCAGGAATGTCGAGTGATGTCAATGCAGGGAGTTGAAGAATGCTGATGTGACCATTCAATGCATTGTCGTATCGTATATATCGCCTCGCCGAGCAAATACCAAGCCCACAGCCCGGTCGTGGTTGCCCGAGTAGAGGTGCAGTTTCCCTGATTGAGGGCTCCGCTGGTCAGTGCGGGAGTCGGCCGGGCAACTATCTTATCGCATACTGTGGGTCTAATGGACCTCCGTGGTGAGTCTCTTTCCCCCATCACGGTCCGTGCTTTTCCTGGGGCTTAAGCCGGCAAGAGGCAGGCACTGATCTGGCATTGGCCTGCCTCGACCCAGCCTTGGCCCTGGAGAACCCCGCGAATGCCGCGACAAGCCGAAACAGCATCACCGCTGCGGACCGACCCCCTCGGCTTGAGCTGGGCTCAACGACCTCTTGTCTCCTCTCCTCCTTCCGGGACTCCTGGGACTCTGACTTTCTCCTCCCCAGGAAACATCGTCCAGCGTCACCTCACTCACATCAATCCCTCACAATGAAGCTGTCTCCATTACGCACCGCTGCCAGGAGAGCGCTGGCGCCCTCCCGCGGGCTTGGGTCTTCCTCCGCGTCGCCGTCGCTCGCCCCCTCCCTCTCGGTCCTCCCACGAAACTACTCCTCCCTTCCGCCCAACGCAAAACTTAACCTCCCCATTGACTATGCGACAACAAACCTGCTGGCCCACTCGCCTCAGACGGCCCTCGCCACCCCCGACCTCCCTCCCGATGCCCGCGCCGGCCCCACGAAGAAGATGAACCTCTTCCAGGCCGTCAACGACGCCCTCTCCACGGCCCTCGCCCAGGACGACGCCGTCATGGTCTTCGGCGAGGACGTGGCCTTTGGCGGCGTCTTCCGCTGCACCATGAAGCTCGCCGAGACGTACGGCACCGACCGCGTCTTCAACACGCCCCTGACCGAGCAGGGCATCATGGGCTTCGCCATCGGCGCCGCCGCCGAGGGGATGCGGCCCGTCGCCGAGATCCAGTTCGCCGACTACGTCTACCCGGCCTTCGACCAGCTCGTCAACGAGGCCGCCAAGTACCGCTACCGCGACGGCGCCTGCGGCCGCAGCGTCGGCGGCCTCACCGTCCGCATGCCCTGCGGCAGCGTCGGCCACGGCGCCATGTACCACTCCCAGTCCCCCGAGAGCCTCTTCACCCACATCCCCGGCCTGCGCGTCGTCGTGCCCCGCTCCCCGCTGCAGGCCAAGGGCCTGCTCCTGTCCGCCATCCGCAGCAACGACCCCGTCGTCTTCATGGAGCCCAAGATCCTCTACCGCGCCGCCGTCGAGCAGGTCCCCACCGGCGCCTACACCCTGCCCCTCGGCAAGGCCGAGGTCCTCAAGGAGGGCAGCGACGTGACCATCGTCTCGTACGGCCAGCCGCTGTACACCTGCATGTCGGCCATCCAGCGCGCCGAGGAGGAGCTCGGCATCTCGGTCGAGCTCATCGACCTGCGCACCATCTACCCGTGGGACAAGGAGACCGTCTTCAACAGCGTGCGCAAGACGGGCCACTGCATCGTCGTGCACGAGGCCATGGTCAACGCCGGCACCGGCGCCGAGGTCGCCGCCGCCATCCAGGAGGACCCGGATACCTTCAACCGGCTCGAGGCGCCCGTCGCGCGGGTCGCCGGCTGGAGCATCCACACGCCGCTGCTGTACGAGCGGTTCAACGTGCCGGATGTCGCGAGTGAGTTTCCCCGAGGTACCTGCCCCTGGGACATGACTGACCTTGTTCTCTTCGCAGGGGTATACGATAACATTAAGCGGGTTCTGGATTATTGAGATGGGGAGCTCGGGGGTGAGAGAAAAGGGCCGGGTCTTGGGTGTCATTTGGTGCCATGAAGCACGTCAGGCGTCGGTGCATGCAGAGATCATAGACGATATCAACACGACCAGTATGAAGCATCCTGGGTGGCCTATGGTGATGAGGTGATGCATTGAGATGATTTCCGTGCTTTGATCAGGCTTGGACTTTATCATGACGACTTTCCCCGAGTACCGATGTCCAGAAAAGTGCATAGAGCGCTTCGTGATCTTCTTTCCCCTTTTCATATCAGTCTTGATGAGGCGCCATGTTATTTTTTGGTTGGCACTGAAGTGGATAGTCTCGCAACAGAAAAGGTAACCTCGCTGTTAGCATTAAGGAAGATAGAAAGGATAGAAAAACCGTAACGCTGGGAAATAACTTTCTCGCAATTGTTATTCTCAAAATTGACATCCCCGTGGATGTGTCGATGTCTGGTCGTGCCATTGTGAATGGCCCCACCAGGTAGACTGAGCCCGGGGAATCCTCGGACCAAGCATACAGCGACCTCCAGCTCGGTCGCAGTCGAGCCTCCGAGGCGACGGATGCCCCGCATTACGTTGCTCGTTTCAACAGGAGCTCTACCACCACCATCGACAACGCCTACCGAGTCTCACCAGCCTTCAATTCTCCTTGGCTTCTGCCGCCCTACCTACACAGCACTCCATTCACCATGTCTGAGGTCGAGACCGTCTCGGCCTTTGTCGAGGGCGCCCCTCCCGGCGAGGTAAGTCGCGCAGCCTCCCCCGAGCTCGAGCCAAGCTGACGCCTGAAGCTCGCCGATGTCATCGCAGGTACTTGCACCCTCGAATCATCGACCTTGTCTCGTCGATTGCTGACCGCACCCAAGACATCAAGTCCCTCACGATCGACCAGCCCAACATCGTCTCCAGCCTCGGCCCCGCCTTTGAGAAGTACAACGAGGAGCAGCTCATCACCGTGAAGCTGCCCGGGAGCAGCCAGTCGGTCCGTCATGTTGGTGGACACCGTGGGAAGATCCTCGCTGATGCATTCTGCACAGGTCATCATCAGCTCGCACAACTCCCTCGGCCAGGGACAATACTTTGACGTCGAGAGCAGCTCGAGCTTCTCTTTCGATCATTCCACACAGGTGCGCCTCATGGCCCGAGCTCGGGTCGGAACCGAGAGCTGACGACAGTCGTGCAGAAAGCCAGCGATGTGCAATCCTACGTGCTGGAGGGCGCGCAGTCCGACCTGGTGTAAGACGGCCGCAGACGCCCATGACGGCATCGACTGACAACCCCGCAGCAAGTCGACCCTGAAGAGCCTCGGCCCCTACGTCAAGGAGCACTTTCCGAACGCGGCCTACGGCGCCTACCCCATCGAGGACGACTCCAAGGTGGCCGTCGTGATCGTCTCGAACAAATACAGCCCCAACAACTTCTGGTACGCGACGCCCGCCTGCCGTCTCCCCCACGCATCACGCAAAGCACTGACAGAGTCCCCAGGAACGGGCGATGGCGCTCCGTCTACATCTTCGACCCGGCGTCGGGCACCCTCGAGGGCTCGATCAAGGTCGACGTCCACTACTACGAGGACGGCAACGTGCGCCTGCTGACGGACCGACCGTCCACGGCATCCGTGACGTCGGGCACGGGCGCGGGCATCATCAAGGAGATCTCGGCGACGGAGAAGAAGTACCAGGACGAGCTGAACAGGGGGTTCACGAGCCTCAGCGAGGGCGCCTTCAAGGGCCTGCGGAGGCAGCTGCCGGTGACGAGGCAGAAGATTGAGTGGGACAAGGTCACCAGCTACCGGTTAGGCCAGGACATCGGCGGCGGCAGCGGCTCGCGGCGGTGAGCGGTGCGAAATGGGACGGAGCAGACGGTGGTGACTGGCTCAGTACTGATGTTCAGATACCAAAAACGAATCGAGCGGCTTGACCATGTTTACATATCTGTCTCGAGTCACAGTCGAGCACCTACTCGACAGCGACAAATCTGGAACAGCGCGCCTGTGATGGATGCTCGTGTAAAGGGGCCAGGCAGGCACATGTGATCGGCCAGGGGCGGCCCTCCGACCGGGCGGGGATAACAATTTCCAGGCGGAGACGGAAGGTGAAGCGCGTCCCGAGCCCGCTCCACGTTGCCGGGTGTCATCACCAATCAGGAGCTAAGGTCAACAATTTCAGCTGCTGTGATTGGCCAAAAGTGCCAGATGCCCGCTGGGACCCGGACACCCCCCAAGCTTATCGCTAATTCCCCCAATTTTCCTGAAGGACCCTCGATTTCCTCATCACCGTCGGTCTCAACAACATCCGAAAAGCAACTTCTGGCCTGATCTCTCGCTCTCTCAAATACGCCCGTCGCAGAAACACCATCACCCGTCGACTCGCTCCCTCGCCGCACCACCCGCGCCCCGATCCCGAACTATCACCGACCAAGCCAAAGGCCAGATCGTCACGAACACCAACCGTCAAAATGGGCGCCGAATTCACCTTCCAGGACGTTGCCGAGCACAACACCAAGAACGACCTGTTCATGGTCGTCCACGACAAGGTCTACGACTGCACCAAGTTCGTCGATGAGCACCCGTGAGTAGCCCCGCCTCGCTCCCGCGGCAGGCCGGCAGCGCAGCGGCTAACCCCCCCTATCCAGCGGCGGCGAGGAGGTCATGCTCGACGTCGGCGGCCAGGATGCCACCGAGGCGTTCGAGGACGTCGGCCACAGCGACGAGGCGAGGGACACGCTCGCGCAGCTCGAGGTCGGCACCCTGAAGAGGCTGGTACGTTCCGCTCCACCCCCCTCCTGTTCGCGACGAGAAGCTGACTTCCCCCCTTTCACAGGCTGGCGACCCTGCCCCCAACAAGCCCGCCGCCGCCCCGTCCAGCTCGAGCAACAACGCCGACACCTCGGGCATCGGCATCGGCCTGTACGCCGTGCTGCTCGTCGGCGGCGCCATCGCCTACGGCACGTACCAGTACCTGCAGCAGCAGGAGCAGCAGGCGTCGGCTTAGACGACGGGGCCCTTGTCTTCTGTACGAATCATGTTCACACACACAAACACACACACAACTCATGGCGCCCTGGCCTCGGGGTGACGGGAGGATCTGTTCTCCCGAGGGGCCGGCTTCGCGTCTGGCGTTCGGGGAGACGCTGCGACGTCGCGCCATGCATGGGCTGGCGGAGCGGGGTAGGGGGCGGTTCCGGGGCTCCCGTCGCATGGCCACCGATGATTTTGGCGCGGCCTGATGGGACGTCCGCCTGCGAGATACATACTTTTTAATAGAACGATGATACTTGACGGCGGCCTGTCACGCGGAGATGTTGGTGGTGAGATGTCGGTGGTGACGTGTTTGGTGGTAGTCTTCGTTACACTGTCATTCGGGTACCTGAGGTGGGTTTGGGAACGTTGGGATTTGGAATCTTGGACTGCTTCCCTGCTGATGCCGAGGATTGGACAATGAGGTTGTGAGCATCTTGCGATGTCTTTGTTCAGGTACAGACGTGCAGTGTTCAATCTGGACCTCTACCACAGAACACAGACGTTGGTTCGGATCGCAGCAGCTTAGCCGAGGCGCCATAAGTGTCGGCATGCCACCACACCCCATCAGGCTCGGGATTGTTTCGCTCCTTCATCTATTGTTTACATCGTGAAGCAAAGAAGGCTCCTCGGTACTGTGGATCATACGCGACACCATTGACGGCCTGCGAGCTTTAAATTCAGAGATTCATCCGCGGACAAAAAGTGAAGACTTTGTCGAGCCTCCAAACGCTGTAGATCTCCGTCCATCGAGCTGTTGACAGTCCCCTCATTCACAAACACCATCAAGGCTGCATCTCACCGCAGTGTGTCGTCTCTTTCGGCGTGTCTGCGGCAGCGTCACTACTGAACCCACTGAACGCTGACAAGCCTCCACCACTTGCCTCCAGTCCGTGCACGGCCTTGGTCTGATTACGTAAGTGCTCTCTTTCAGAAGCTCGCTGCAGCATGTCTAAAGATAACCTTCCAGTCCCCGTAGACGTCAATCTTTCCAGCTGCAAGACTGCCTCGGAGGAAGCAGTCGATACCGAAACCCGCCCCCAGCGCCAGCACGACAAGGTCAAAGAAGCGACTGGAGATAAACCCGATCTCCCTATCGTCCTCGACGACCCTGACGCCGAGTGTGACGACGCCAGCACCGGCACGAAGCCAACCGAAGCTCCCACCAAAGCTCCACCACCAGCTTCTGCCCGAAAAGCTGCCGCCGCGCCCGCCCCCGCCACACACCCCGTCAACGGGCGCTGGTACAAGACTGCCCTTATCCAGGACGCCGCCGGCAAGTTCAGCCAGCACAGCGACCTCAGCAGGCGTATCCAGCCCGTCGTCGAACAGTCCGACCCCACGGCGCCCGCGAGGAAGCGCCCCATCGACGACGACGACGCAGCGCCCGCACCCGCCCGGAAGAAGGCGCGCAAGGCCAAGCCGCCATCGCCCCCAACTGCCGTACAGCCCACGGACGCCGAGAAGAAGGCCGCGCTCAAGATCAACGCCCACCAGCTCGCACTCGAGGTCCGCGACCAGCGCGACAAGCTGATCAAGAAGCACCCCGACTTTGACGACTTCGTCGCCCTGTTCCTGGCGTCGGCCGATCCCAGCATCGACACCTTTGAGCCTGACACCTGGGGCGTCCAGCTGCCGGCCGCGTCCCACTCGTCGTCTCCCGAGCCCGCCAGGAAGGTTGGAAGCAAGGACAAAAAGAAGGAAAAGAAGAGGGTCAGACGCTCTAGGAAGGCCGCTCCTCCCTCGTTGCCGCAACCTCGGACGACAGCCCGTCCATTGGCTTTGGCAAACTCTCTGAGCTCACAGGGAACCGTTTCACATCCCGTCGTCTTCCCACAACCGCCATCATGTCGTACCTCGAGAAGCAAAAGGCCGGGTTCAGCAGCTCGCTGGCCTCGGCCTCGGGCAAGCTGAGCGTCAAGAGCTCGGCGTTCGCGCCGTCGCCGGCGCCGGTCAAGAAGGAGCCGCCGAAGCGGCGGATCCCGGTGGACGGCGACGACAACATCAACACGATCATCCTGCTCATGACGTACATCCACGAGTACCTGCGGGCGCAGACGGAGCCGAAGAGGGCGCAGGACATCATCGACCACCTCGAGAAGGAGGGCCACCTGCGCAACCCCAGCATCTCCAAGTGCCACCGCATCATCGACGTGCTGCGCGCGCAGACGGTGGTCAAGTTCGCGCCGGACCCGGCGCTCACGGAGCAGAAGTGGGACTCGGGCACGTACTACTACCTCGGCAAGCTGGGCGGCATCAAGGACAAGATCGGGCTGCTGGGCCACCTGCAGGCCAAGAGCAGCATGGAGCCGCTGCTGTACAAGGAGCTCAAGGAGGGGTGGCCGCAGTGCGACGCCGCGCTGGCCGAGCTCAAGCGCGAGAGCAAGATCATCACCGTCGAGGACAAGAAGACGATCAAGCACATCTTCATCGACGACCCGACGCTGCGCCACACGGTCGAGGACGACTTCAAGAACATGTGGAAGCGCGTCACGGTGCCGAGCAACGACGACATTGTCAAGAAGCTCGTCGCCGCCGGCCAGAAGCCCGCGAGCGCCGACCCCAACCTCGTCAAGAAGGTCGACGCCAAGAAGACCAAGAAGCGCGCGAACCGCCGGTCCGCCATGACGACCAACGTGCACATGCAGCACCTGCTCAAGGACTTCAGCGGCGGCAAGAAATGAGCTCAGACCGGGGGCATGCGGGCGTTTTTACCGGCGTTTTGGGGTTTCTGGTTTGCTTTGGGGGGGGTTCGGGAGGCAAAGGGCAGAAAAAGGGGCACGCAAGCAAGAAAGCCTGTGTATAGGTATGTATAGATGGCATCGCAGCCTAGTAGGTGCGGTAGGTATCAATCGTGAAACTCCTGAAGTAACGTGCTCGTGTGTGGCCCCCCGCGTCCTTTTCTCCCTCGTTCATACTGTCTGCCCTTCATTACACATTACCCCGTCTCCGTGTCCCCGGGCATACGACGCTTGTCACGGCTCTCCGTCCAATATGCCCCGTAACCACATCTCCCTGCCTCGACTCAATTTCCGGCCCTGCCCCTCGCACTCGCTCCCGCCGCCCCCGGCGACTCCTATCTTCCCAAACACCCCCAGCAGCACATCAGCGCTCTGCATGCCGCCGACCCGCCACCGCCCCTGGATGGTCATGGTCGGCACGCCCTCGACGCCCCTCTCGCCGCGCGCGCGCACCGCCTCGTCGTCTGTCCCACGCCGGCTCTCCTCGCTCGCGAGCACCCTCGCGGCTTCGTCGCGGCCGAGCCCGGCTCGCGCCGCGAGGGCGAGGAGCGTCTCTGGGTCTGACACGTCGAGGCCGCGGGCGAAATAGGCTTCGAAGAGGGCGTCGAGGAGGCGGGACTGTGGGGTTGAGTAGGCGGGGGTGGGGGTCGCCTCTGCTTGCCCTTGGCCCTGGGCCATGCCCAGAGGTTGGAAGGGGGGGAACGGCGCCGAGGAGGTCGTTGTGCGAGGGGACGGGGTCGAGCCTGGGGACGGAGGCGGGGAGTGGGCGAGGTGGCGGAGGAGCTGGTGGGAGGGCCGGGAGTTGCCTGCGGTGCCGGCCGTCAGGGAGGAAAGGGGCAGGGGCAGGTTGGCGTCGGCGGCGGCGACGACGAGGCGGGACTGGATGTCCGGGGCCAGGGGGTAGAGGGCGGCGCGGGGGTGGTCTGGTCTTTTTGTCAGTGACGTTGACTCAAGTGGGGGCGAAAGGGATGCAGAAGGCAGCCAGGGTGGGGGGTATCATACTGGTAGGCGGCAGACTGGGATAGAGATAGAAGGGTTTCCAGACGACGTGGAAGACGGCATCGGGGTTGCGGCGGCGGTGGAGGGCGATGGCGCGGTCGAGGTTGGCCTTGGCGACGTAGCACCAGGGGCAGAGGGTGTCGGATACGACCTCGACGTGGATCGTGACCATGGTGTGTGGTGGTGTGGGTGAGGGAGGGTGCAGACAGCGAGGCGTGAGCGAGAGGGTCTGGGCCGTCAAGACGAAGGAAAGTAATCAAGCAGTGAAGCTGAACTGGTCTAGGTCACGCTTGGCCATGCCATGTGTCGGTCCCGTCGTCGAGGGCGCCGGCTCAGATATAGGACGGTTTGCCGACAAGACGACTAATCACTCCCGGCAGCGGCAATGAATGGCCTTCCTTAATCATAGCCACGGGCATAAACGTAGGTACCTTGGGTAGGTCCACCCAAGCAGCCCAAGCTTCGCCCTGCGTCAGAACGGGTCCGAAAAATCCCAAGATGCCATCTCACCACGAGGTGAGTGAGGCTAGCCGGTCCCAGCAAGCCGGCGCCCCCGCGCGCCGCGCCGAAGAAAGTCGGGCGTCCAGATCGCATGGCATGGGTGATGGGGCCCGAGCCCGGTCCCAGGGCTGGCCTGGATTGGAGGGTGGCACTCGTCTCGAGGACCAGAAACAAAACATGACGGAAGAGAAGAAAAACGTACGATGTGCATCCCGGCCCATCCAGCGTGGCGGCCACGCGCCCCGCGGCAAAAGCAAGTGAGCGCACACGAGGGAAAAAGGAAGGCGCCCCTTCCAGGCCCTTCCTTCCGCGACACACCCAGCGCCTTCCCCTTCACATTTCCACCACCCACCGCAAGCAGACCTGATGGGAAGGTACTACCGGGCAACCGCTCTGTTCAGCCCAGCAAGGTGGGTAACTAACTAGGTACCTACCTACCTTAGGTACTCGACTCCCACTCCCTCTCAGCGCGTGCACCCACCCCCCGCCGGTCCTGCCTGCCCTGGCCTGCTCGCCCGCCCTGCCACGCAATGCACCCTGCAAACCATAAAGCATACGACAAACGCTGACCTCCGACCTGAACCCCGGGAAATCACCACATCCCACCACATCCCACCACACCCCTCCCCTATCGGCCCCGATCTAGATTCTCTCTCCGAGTCAACCCTTTCAAGACACGACAACGCAGCAGGACAGCAGAAGGATCGAGAGACCCGCGGCCAGACTTCCGGCTGAGAACAGAGGAAGCCTCCTCCCGCCCGCCCGCCCTGCATCGGAGCCCTCCCCGACGTCAACGAGATCACCAGCCAACCCCACGATCCCGAGTGATCGTCCGTCTCCAACTACGGATGGACGCATGTGCGCTCGCCCTGCGCCCGTCTCGTAGCGCGTCCTCATCTCGTTCGCACCAGCGCACCGTAGCGTAGCCCAGTCGAGCCAACCAAGACCCATGAGCCAAGCCCGTAAACGTGGCCGCCCCGAAGGCTCCACGATCACAAATCACTTATTTCCGCACGCTCCCCCCCCCTTTCCCTTCCCTCTCGCGCGCTCTCTCTCTCTTCGTGCTGTCCGTCTGCTCTAGCGTGTTGGCAGAGAGAAAAAAAAGTCGTCCCACCTCGCGTCGACATGCCGGTTCGCGCCCGCGTGCGCCCCCTCGATCCAGCCGCGGGAGATCACTCCACGAGGCTGAGGTTGTCCTCCCACACGCGTGTCGGTGATTAGGCAGCGCACGTTCTCGTGATCACTATGACCCGAACATACGCAACGCGACATGCCTCACCTACAGAGCTAGACCAGAGGCAGACAGGCAGGTTGCCAAGCGGGACGCTCGATCGCTCTAGAGGACCCCGACCCCCGCCCGCGTGCAGCATCGGCGGCCCACGCCCCACGGCCCGTGGGAGCGATACGGGCAGTACCACCGATCACGACCAACACGCCTCCGCCGCCTCTATCGCCCGACGCTGAGACTTGGGCTCGTTCTCGGCCCTGCGTACGGGCTGCCCGCGACCCCCCCGTGGGCCCCTCGCAAAACCAAACCCCATCGGCAAACGGCGCCGCTGATCAGGCCTGACGTACATAACACGCGAGAGTGGCCCGGTGGAGAGATTTGTTTCTTGTCTAGGGTGATTCCTACAATACAAATTGCATACATGGAGCGTCCGTCTGCACCGACCGCGACCGCCCCCTTCGTTCTCGTTTCTGTCCCGCCCTGCCCTGTCGTGCCTGGCCCCTCCCTTGGGACCCTCGAGAGAGCCCTCAGAGCCTCCGAGGCGGCGCTAGCGGCGCTCAGCGCGAGTGCTGTGGCTCCTTTTTTTGTGTTGCTCACGCGGAACTCCAAAGCCCTCTTCCCGTGTGCCGCGGGCCATGCAGAAGACCAGTGATCATCAGGTTCCCACGCCCTCCCTGCCGTCTATAGTAAAGAGCAAACGCAATCGACATAGGAAAATAGAGCCGTGGCCGTCCGAACGAGGCGGGCGGGTTGCTCCGCCCCCCCTCGTCGTGCCTGTGGTATCGTCCCCCCATCCGAGAGACCCATACAGTGTGCGTGTGCCGCTGCTCGTGAGCTGAGCTATTAGAAGGTTCCTATGTATTTACCAAGCCTCCCAGCCTTGCCTGTCTAGCCAATCCGGCCAGTGACGACGCCGAGAGGATGAAAGAGAAGACAGAAAAAAGAGAGAGAAAACAGACGCAAAGAAAAGAGACGACGATAGCCGCGGGTATCAGTGTCCGTCACCACGACGGACCGGTTGTGGCGGAGCGCCGCAGTTATCCGTTGCCTTACTGCGGCGGGTCCGGGTACTCCCCTTGGTCGGGACCGTACTCCCCGACGTTGCTCTAGTACGCCGCAGCAGGGGGTTCGGTGCTCTGAGGCCGGCGTACCTGGCCGAAGAACATCTGGTTGCCCAACGCCGGACCGGTGGGGTAGTGCTCGGGTTCGGGGTACATGTATGCGCTACCGTTGTTGCTGTGCGAGGGCGACGCCACATGGGACGGAGATTGCCAGCCCATGGTGCTCATGTGAGGGCTTCCACCCGCGCTGCCGGGACCCGAGTGCTGCTCGACATTGGGCTCCAGGGTAGGGGGCGGCACCATTCCGTAGCCGGTAGGGTGAGAGGTAGGGCGCACTCCATTGCTGTACCCAGCAGAGGTGGTAGATGCGGGGCTGCCGACGTGCATGTCGCGTTGGAGGTGGACCGGCAGTGACGTGTTGCCCATGTATGCGAAGTCTGCATTACTGCGCTGCATCTGGTCCGCGCTGGGCGACATGGAGAGCGTCCTCTGAGCAGGAGACGGTGTGGTCATAGGAGAACCGCGGTTCGACATAGAATCACCATCAGAACGCGTCGATCCTGGCTTCACGCTGGCACGGGCGGCGAGCGCCGCGGCAGTAGCGGCAGCGGCTTCCTCAACGGTACCCGTGTGGTGGTTCTGGTGGCGAGTCAAGGTTGTACGACGCGTGAACGTCTTCTGGCAATCGGCGTAAGGGCACTTGTAGGGACGCTTGCCCGAGTGGATGCGGCGGTGGCGGGCGAGAGAGCTACTATCACTGAAGGGCTGCAGAGAGTCAGCTGACGGTTTCGTGGAGCCTGTGTGCCATTTTCCAAGGGTGGCGTACCTTTCCGCAACGCTCGCACATGTGCGGCTTCTCGCCCGTGTGCACACGCTGGTGGACTGTAAGGGCAGACCTCTGGATAAACTGCTTGCCACAGTTGGGGTAGTCGCAGACGTGAGGACGGATGCCACTGTGAATACGTTCTTTACTGGTCAGCATTGCGTGCTTTCCCCCAAGGCATCAGGATACATACCGTGACGAGCCAGGTCGCTGCGACGCGCAAACCGCTTGCCGCACGTGCCGCAAGGGTAGGCCTTGACCTGCTGCGGCTGCTGCTGCTCCACAGGCGCACCGGGCGGCTTGTAGTGATGAATGCCAGAGTTCATGTCGGGAGGTCCGCCCGGCAGAATCATGGTGATGGGAACTCCCGGGTGGTGCTGGTGCTGGTGCTGGTGCTGATGCTGGGGAGGAACATGTGTTTGCATCATCGGTGGGCCGTTCATCGGCACCGGGGAAGGATACGATCTAGGTACACTGTCCATGTGTGATCGAGGTGCCGAGTAGCGTGAGTGCTCGGAGCCGTGTGGGGAGCCAGCACGGTCCATTGGGGGTTCAGGGAGGTTTCTTGCGGTCAACTGCGGGAGCTGGTGCATTTGACGCTCGGGGGTGGAGCCCGCGTGGTGATGAGATTGTTGCATGGCCATGGTGTTTCTTCTATCCATAAGGTTGCCAATCTCCATTACTTTCGTGTCGCGATTGGGGGAGTCGGTACCGAGGTGCTCCTGTTGATTGGATCACCTGTGCCGAGAAAGAAAGCGAGCAATGGCAGATGAACGACGCGGAGCTGTCGACTTGTGTGATCGCGCTTTACCGGTTACTAGAGGAATCAAGAGTAAGCGCATGAGCAACGAGGAGACAAGAATGAATGGCATGGCATGCTTCATGTGATGGAACTTTGCAGCGTGTCGCGGCGTGGTGTCAGAGAGAAGGGGGGTTGACTGCTTACCTGGATGTTCAGAACGAGTCAAAGGCTGCAAGTAGTTCTCCGGGGTTTGCTTCGTTGAAAACGAAATCTTGAAGGCCGGGATGCGGTCTTGTGCCTGGACGAGTGTGATGACGCGGTGCGGCAGACTCGATGGCTAAGTAGCTGATGCTAATGCTGCTGCGGCTGACGTGTGGTGGCCGAGCTGTGTCGAAACCGGATGACGGATGACGAGAGCCGATTTTGCTGAACGAGGATGGAATGGTCGGACTCGAAGCCAGTCTCACGATTTCGTGGCAAGTCGCGGTCTTGTTTGTGTCGAAAGGGGAAGTTTCGCCGTGAGACTTCGATCGCGGTCTTGTTGGGAGTCGAGGGACCAGATGCCAGCACAGCCCACTGTAGAAGTTGCAAGACTCGCGAGCGGGGGTGCCGTGGTCGAATGTTGATGTCGAGTCGATGCGATGCGCACAGCTGGAAGGCTTGTGCGGGCTGGCGGTACTCGGTTTGGATGGCTTGAGGCGGGACCAGGTCGGTGAAAGAAAAAAGGGGAGGGATGCAGGGAAGGATCGGTCAGAGACCCTCTGGGATTCCCCTGGCGGGAAGTCAGCTAGTGAAGAGAATGGGAACCAAGCAGCTGGTTGGGAAGAAACAACAGGGGAGAAATGAGGAGATGAGAATGGAGGTTTGCCCGCGACCGAGACGAGAAACAAGTCGATGCCTTGGTCGAGGCGAGTGGTGTGTTTGGGCAAGGTCTGGATCGATACGCGTCCAGAAAAAGGTGGTGAGGTGAGGGTGGGCGAGGTTTGCTTCGGCAAGGTGAGGTAAGAGCGGCCAAGGGACTGGGGGGGTGGGCAAGGGGGGACGCTGGCCCGGGCTTTCGAGGGGGGCCAGCTCAGGAAACTTTCTGTCGGGGGGTGCAGATGGGCAGACACGAGTTGTGGGTCTGCACCCAAAATTGAATGAACCCCGAAAAAAAGTGCAGGGTGGAGCATGGACCACCAGTGGGTGAGGCGGAAGTGACACGCGGGACGCGACAGGGAGAGGGAGGGCGCAGGTGCAGACGCAGGCAGGAGCAGGCAGAAGACGGATGAAGCCGTCCGTACCTCTTGTGCTGGGCCTGTCCTGGCCTGGCTGAGATGGAAAGAAGCGACGGAGAGTCGGTGAAAAGGATTGGAGGGCAGGACAGGTAAAAGAAAGGAATGCAATGTATGATGCGATCATGAACACGCATGTACCACCGAGCTTGGTGAGGGCACAGCACAAACTGCGAATCCAAGGCAAGGAAAACTTACAAGCTGAGTGGATGAGCAGAGCGGACTGGGTGTTCTTTTTGCTTCGTTCCGCAAAAAGAAAAGAGTGGCGGCAGCAGACGAACCAAAGGACGCGGCGGGTGGGTCGTGAAAGGATTCGAGTGACACAGAGGTCGGCAGAAGAATTCGGCGTTGTTCGTGAGGCGAGGCTGGACGAGGTCGATGAAGCAGTGATGACAGTCGTACGCGAAGAGGGTCGTCGACAGGGTAGGTGGTTGAGAGGTAGGCAGGCGGTTGGTATACAGAGAGACGCTGATGATGGTAAAGGAGACGAGGCAGCTTGAGGACCCTGCGGCTGGGTGGTGGCGGGAGGCGCTTTGGTATATAACGAGGTGCCAGAACAAGCACCAGACTACGTGCCAGGCCTGTCGATCGTTCCAATGCAATCCAATCCAGGCACACGACACACAAGCAGCCCGCGAGAGATGAGGCAGAGCTGGGCTCAATGATTTGATTCCCAGGTACCTTCCTTGCACCTTTCCCGATGGGCATGAGCTCGACCAGTGGTGTGCGGCAGTTTGGGTGGAAGGTTGAGTTGAAACGAGCGAGCGTGCTCCGTTCAAGGCCAAAGGACAGGGGGGTCGCGGTACGTACCCAGGTGCCCCTTGCTCTGTGTGCTTGTGGCGGGAGTTCTGTTTTAGGCACATTCAGGCGCCAAGGGGCAACGGGACCACGGATTCTGAGGTGCACCGTGCCACACAGTGTGTCAGTGTGGGCTTCTTCGAGAACGAGCACAAACCAGGGATGGGGCCGGCCCAAGGCTGCTGCCCCCTTCAGGCTCCGGCTCCTCCTCGACGATCACCAGCTGGCAGGTACCACGCGTCAGGGCCAACCCTGCCTGCCCTCTCTCTCTGGCGGTACGATCGGTACTGGCACACACGGAGTAACCCAGGGCCCCAGACCCAAAGGGCAGCCGCAGCAGGACAGGCAGCACAGGAGGCAGGGGCTGCCACCCCCTGGCGCCTTCCATCCATTTTCCAGAAGGGATGCGCACATGGGCAGGCTCAGGCTTGGTCAATGCAAGGACGTCAGACCCTGGTCGCCTTCCCCTTTTTCTCCCCTCCTGCCTACAGCCAGGACGGAAAGCTTCCCTTGCTTCCCAGGCAAGACACCAGCAGCACAATCTGCCTGTCCGCCCTGCCATCGCATTGGGAGATCATCATGATCACCAGAGCATCGTCATTTGCTTCGGTAATGCCCTCGTGTCCCTGTCGTCTCCAACTGGCCTTCCCATCCATCAGCCACTCGACGACCCGCACGGTGACCTTCAACGTTCGTTGTTCTTCTCCAGTCTTGTCAAACATCGGGCTATTTCCTCCATCCCCACTTTGTGGACACTGACCAAGTTGCAGGCTGAGACATCAATTCGCTTGTCCATCGCCCACCTTGCCTAATCCTACGATAGGTCGGCGTTGACCGTGATGACAGCCCTTCTCGTTCACGTCATGCTCATTTCCCGCCTCTCCGGTCGTCGGTCGTCGGTTTCTGGTCTTGGGTCCTGGAACCCCGGGTCCTGGGAGATCTGAGATCTGCTGAGGAGCGCCGCGAGCGGGCAGGACGACAAGGCTACCACTACGACGCTCTTTTGGCCTGTGCTGGACCTGGGGATCGGCAAACGAACCAGCCAGCCCGTCGACCAGCCGGCACCCTCTCGCCTCTCGGGACATTCACTGAGGAGACGGGTCCATCTGGGTTTCCATGTGGCGCAGTCGCGCGCGTCAAGCAGTCACGGTCTCTTCATTCATTGTCCCCAGACAGCGCGACGATGGAAGGCGGTCTTCCGTGAGGCACGAAAGCCAGAGAACCGACCCTGCGTCGTTTCGTCGCCCTCTCGACCACGGACGAACCCGTCGAACCCAAATTTTGGTGTCTTCGTGTTTGCAAGAAGACTTCTGTCATGTTTGGGGCCGTCTGCCGCCCGCCCCGTAAACAAAGCCTGTCTGCACAAGGTCCCGTAGGCGCTCGGACACGTCGACTTCGGGCTGCCTCTTCCATGTATCATACGCTAACTGAACGTCTCGAAACAAAGCATCCGGCAACCCGCAAACTGGTCTCTCCTTTCCTCACCAGTGCACAGCCAAGCTTGACGCTTCGAGGTGCTCATTTCGTCAAGAAAACGCCAAAAATACTCACGTTGTCGCGCTCACCCCATACAGCGCATGGCATCCATGACCGAAGGGGAAAGGCCATGGAAGAATTGGGTCCTTCCGGAAGGTGATGCCTGGGTCGCCAAGGACGCCGTGCACCAGAACCATGACACTCTCAATCATGCCAGACCATGCCTTCGGATGTTTTCCCTAGCCCGGTCCGGGGCGCACTGTACTCCGTGCAGGCAGCACCAACTACAGCTCCTACTACTCGTTCTGTCGTGTCCCGTATGCATCTATCCTCGAGTGTTTCGTACCGCCGCTTCGAGGCGAGCAAGCACACAGCCGAATTGAGGGCAAGTGAACAGGACCTGCCAACAACCATGCGGGAATCGACGCGTCCCTCGGCCTCCGACACACATTGCTCGCCAGACACTTGCTCTGCCGTCCTTAAAGTAATACGGCATTTTCCCAAATTGGCCAGCCACCAACATCAAACAATGAAACTGCAGGGGGGATGGGTGGGCGTGTCGTGCCAAATCTAAACGCTGGTTGGCCTTCTGGAGAGGCCGATGGCCCATGCATGAAGCCCGGAAATGAGACTAGCCTTACGCGGAAGGCTAGTCTCATTTCCGGGCTTCATGCATGGGCCATCGGCCTCTCCAGAAGGCCAACCAGCGTTTAGATTTGGCACGACACGCCCACCCATCCCCCCTGCANGGGGGGGGGGGGGGGGGGGGGGGGGGGGGGGGGGGGGGGGGGGGGGGGGGGGCACGCTCCGGAACCCGCGTCAGGGGACAATGAATGATCCATGCGAGGTCACCCATCCGCCGTTCCGGTAATGCTTCCAGAAGGTTTGTGAACCGTGGAAGGGAAGGGAGGAAGAGCTCGGGTTCCCTCCCCACCATCCAACGCACGCAGTGTCACACGGACGCTACCCACCGACAGAGTCGGTGGTCTGTGTCACGCAACTCGCAAGCAATCGAATCGGGAGTTGCACAGGCGCATTGCTGTCCCAATGCGATCATGGCTGTCGCAGCCGCCTGGGCCCCAGGTTCGTCGACAGACAGCATGAAGAGGCCGTTTTGGATGAGAAGGAAGGGAGTGCCTCGCATGAGGTGGGTGTCAACAACTCGTCGCCGCGCCACGCGTGCGTAACCCACACCCTGGAACGCGGCCTGCGTCGTTATTATGGCTCGTCGCGAACGGTGACCCAGCCTTTAGGACAACGGCGTCCCGCAGGCTTCGTTCGAATTTCGGCCACAGTTCCCCTTCCTGCAAGCCAGATGACGTTGCAATCTGACCCCTCTGCGACCCCCAATCCCATGATGCATGGACCATCTGCCGGCCAAGATTAAGTCTACCGTCTCCATTCTGGGCAAATGAGATCAGCCGTCTGTGCAGCATGTTTGAGCGTCAGCAACGCTTCTCCCCTTCAGCCTCGGACAGTCTAACAGTGACCACGGGCGGGCCACAGCAGCCAACCTGGCACCGGATAGCTCGCCTGCCTCCGCTAGCAACACGGACGATTCGACCTGAAGAGGGCAATCTTTGAGAGCATCCACCATGCTGGTCTCCCCACATTCGGCCATGCCGGGCTCAAGCTCTTTTTTTCTTTCTCCATTGACCATGATTGTTCACTTGCGAAGGCTGCGCCGCCCGCCCAGCACCAATGGACTCCCGGGCTAGCATCATCTCGGGGGCGCGCTATCGACCGTGATGGAGGTATGGAGCGACTACAGCTGTTCCCCGAGTGGACGCATATAATCACGTTTCAGGCCACACGGCATCCGGTGGCGTATGCCCTAACCCACCTGCCTCGATGTTGAGGCTGGCAGGCCTGACGGCGATTCCAGAGGTACCGCCTTGTAAGGGAAGTGTCCAGGACTGCCAAGGAAGACAAGACCGTCTCTCACGCGTGCTGCCGAGTTGGTATGACACAGTACTCGGCGGCAGGTTGAGACTGTGTGCATCGAGCTGAAGCTTAGCGTAGGCCAGTGGCTTAACTGCTGTCATTTTGATGCTGTGGCGCGATCAATGTTCCTTGGTTCTTTTCCCTAGGTTGGATTACTGGTCGATGACTCCCCTGTTCCGTCTCACTGCGGTCCATCAAAGCTTTGCCCTTTTCGTTCCTTGTGTTGATGCCCGTTTCCTCACTGACAGTGTCGCTCCAGCATCGCTCGTGGGAGGGGGTTTGGACTCGACCTCAGCCGAGGGCAACACTCAAAATTGCGCTGGATTCCGTTTGAAAGTGACAGGCTGGTCTTACAGCGCGGAGGCAACCATTCATGCGCTGGCGACTGTTGCGTCGCGCCCAACTCGTGGGCAGCTTGACCATTGCGTCCGGTACGACGCCGCCAACACCCGTCGTGCTACGCTACAGTACTCAGCATGCCCAGAGGAAGCCTGACCAACAGCAACGAACCGTTTAGTGGCCTACGCCCAGGATACACCTGCGAGCACCGATCGTCCCTCCACGTCGCGAGGCCGACGGCAGCTTCATCCTTCCCAGCTCACCTGTACTTGAAACACCGTGCTGAAGCCGACAGCTCTGTATCTGATGACGGTGACAACCACCAGACTCGTCCGCTCTCCTACGCCCATCAGTCGCACTTTACATCCGACTGTACCTGTAGTAGTTTGCTGGTTAGCTCCGCGGCATGGGACGTCCGATCGATTAGGTCCCATTTCGAGACGGTGTACATGGCACCTCCAGTAGCTCGACGTTTCGTCGGTTTCGGCCAGCCTCTTCTGGATGAACTCCCTCATGATACATTCGCGGATGCTCCTATCAACTTATCACGAGGACTCACTTCGTCTCACACACTGAAAACGTCCTCAAGTCGCTAGTACTGCGACCTAGCACAACCACCTCGGATGAGTGTCTCTTATTCAATATCGGTGACTGCGTAAGTATTGTTCCCCAAACGAAGAGCCGGCCTGCTGCGTGAGCATCGCAGTCGGAGAGGAAAATCAGAACAAATGATGGACAGTATTGACGTCAACAGGAAATCGTTTCTGAGCTCTGGGCACTGTTGAAGACTAACAGAACTGATCAGCAACCTTGCGCGCCCCCATGGTCGGGACGCTAAACAGCAGAGTGACCGTGGAGAGTATCCTCTGCCAGACCTCCCCACCCTTGGGCACCATCGGGCCTTTCCTTTCGACGGCGATCAACTCTCAGCTAGCCTCATCGATCGTTGGATACACGCACACGTCCACGATATGTGTCTACGAGCCACTTCAGACAAGAGACAGACCTGAGTGTCACATGATCAGGAGCTGCTGCGCCTCCAAAGACCGAGTCATTAGGCTGTGTCGTCGATATACCAGAAACCTGACTGCTACTTCGACACCAAACTTCGGGCATGGCGAAGATGACCCACTTCCACTTCGGGGTTGAAACATCCCTATCCTGACGTCTGATGAGCGACGGCGACTCTGCTAACTGACGCCGGTTTCACTATGAGATCCGGCTGCCGAAAAAAGCCGTCCATACTCAATGGGGTCGCCCAAGACGACCTGACCAAGCAGTCCGTCCACCTGTGCTTCTGTAGTCGGCGATAGTTGCCACCTGGCACCAATGTCCCAAACGCTGAGAAGATGCGACGACAGGAACCGGTCTTTCCGGACACCGGCCCCTGAATGCTTCTGGTGACGAGACACACATTCTGGCTCTGCCGCTCGACGAGCCATGCACGATCCGAGTCGAGCTTTGGCCTGGCAGGGCATCTCCTGGCCCGGACCTCTTCCGCGTCGGCCCAGAACGTCGATCCCGGTCTGCAGCGCTCGATCCCGCACCCTCGTCAACATTGCGGCCCTGGTGCCTGGATGGGATCTCGCCTGCACAGGGAATGGCCCGCAAGCAATTCAATGCCTTGGCCAGCAGCTGGCGTGCCGGCTCAAATGCACCCTGCCTCCACCTGGGCCACCTGGGATGGTTGCGTGCCACTCTGGGAGCGAAGGACACCTTGCGGACGACCATCGTGCACACGCCCGGCGATCATCCGACAGACTAGAGGGAGCATCAGTCCCTGTCTCTCGTCCGAAGCGTCGCTGGCCACGGTACCTGGATGCAGCATCACATGCACACAGGGATACGGGTGGCAAGGAGCATCTCGGGCTGAGGGGAAGGGGGGGCCGGCCAGCGTGTCGTGGCATCGTATCAACATGAATCGACGTGGCCGAGCTGGTTTGTAACGTGTTCACCGATGGGGCTACGCGCATGCAGAAGGGCGCTGCTCTGGCGAGACCCTTAATCCTTGAGAGCAAGGATTACAGCGCCAAGAGCACAGCGCGGGCTGATGGGCCAACCTCCCCCCCGACTTCTTGTTCTCCGAAGCGATGAGGATGAGTGTTGAGCACGGGGGCTGAGGGTCACAGGCGCTCCCAGCCGAGAAGTCCTCCTAGCTCGAGCCCATTCACAGCAAGCCGCCGTTTCGGTGTCTTCGTCACCATGTTCATTCAGTACGACGCCAGATCGCTTCTCCCCGCAGCGTTGACGCAGCGTTGACTGTCGGTTTCATCGCCAGGAAAGATGATCTCGCCCGGTGCGGTGCAGCCACGCACATCGCAGAGGTATCCTCCCGCCGGGTCAAATATTCCATAAATCGAAGCTAGGTGACGGGGATGATCTCCCGGCTCGTCATCTGCAGAAAACGACATGGTCTGGGGCGCCTGATTCGTGAACGTCAGTCAGCACGGGCGATGGTCGAGGGCGATTGACGCGCATATCTTGTTCTTCATTGGAGAAGAACGCCATGCATGGTCGGTTGGCCGTGTCCCAGAAGCCAGGTCTGTCAACGTTTGTGGTGTGCACGAGCTGTGCTCCACCAGCCCATTGTGCGGTCAAGTAACCTGCTCGAGCGAACCAACCTGCACTCGCCATTGGCGGTATGTGCCGCAGAGGCACACCGTGGCGTTGAATGTGCACTTTTGGGAAAACTCGCAACCTTGTAAGTGCACTTCGGTGGTGTTACGACGAGCCAGGCGGTGAACGACCGATCCAGACGGTTGGTTTCTCTGGTACTGTGGCTTTCAACATATGTGGTACGTCGTCATCTGGGTCATGGATAGCAAGGCGCCTCGGCTGGCCGGTTGGATGCCTGGAGATATCAAAAGAAACGTTCACTGCGCTCGTGCTGACGCCCGTTGCACGCGCCCACAGCCTCCTCCGCTCGCTCGAGGCCCAGAACATAACCACTGCCAGACAAAGACAAGCCCAGATGGCTGAGGTGGAACTCCGCCAGCGAACGGCTGTGAGACTCTTCGGTAAAAAGCCCCGGAAATGCTCCATGTCTCTCGAGACCTCGTTGAAGTGCCAAGCCGGCCCTCCCACCCCAGCGTCTTCGAAGGCCCCGACTACCGTTTACGTCTCGAACCTCACGCACGAATCCAGCCCTGGTGGGCCAAACGGCTGCTCGAGCACGGAGAAAGGCGAGAATATGCAGTCAGACATATCCCGATCCTCCACATAACACAGTGCCATTGCGCTCCATACACCGCCTGCAGATGTGAGTGAGACGAATGCGATTCGCGGAAGCCAATCTCGCAGGCCGGTGCCCCGACGCGATATGAGATCTGACTAAAGCATCCGCCCCCTGGTCGGCTTGACACTGACACCTGTGCGGCCCGTCTTGCTGTGACACCTCGGATCGACCAATGGCCAGTTCCTGGGAATCCAGAGGGGTCGCCCTTGACTGGTGTTGCGGCTCCTGTCTCTGCTTGGCGGGGACCCGCCGGGGCGTAGCCTGACGTCCGGGACGGCTCCCCGGTTCCCGCGGGAGAAAAACGTCGCTCGGGCTTGAGCCTCGGCCGCCTGGCGGATGGGGGCCGGCCAACATGGTGTCTTTGGGACGACATGGGAGGAGGGGACGGGCTGGCTGACACGAGGGGGAGGAGGGGGGGCCAAGGCAGTGGCAGAGAGCTAGTGACATGGATGAGACCAGTCCTGGTCCAATGGTGGGCGGGAGGCATGTCACTGATACGTTTGCCCTCTGCAGCGGGTTGGTGACGGCCGATCGCGAGCTGCGTGGTGTGTGAGGGGAAGGGAAAAACGGGCAGGGGTTTTGGGGCCTTTGGGGGTTAAGGCTGACTGGCGTGAAGGCGCGTACCGCACACACTGCGTTCCGCTACGCTATCTATCCCCGTCTGTCTCGTGGAGGCGGAGTCCTGTTCCGATGCCAAATCCCATCCGCATGGCCAGGCTGAGGAGGTGGTGTCGTGTCATGTCTCGCTCGGGGTCGATCGATCATCGAGGAGGGGAAGGACGCAAGACAGATCCGGAGGGGAGCAGCAGGCTGTCCGAAGGAGGCTCTCATTCTTTCCATATCAGGAGCTCTGAGCTGACGCCGGCGACATAAATACGTCGTCCTGCCGTGGCCATGGACCCTGAGCTTCCAGGGCAACAGAGCATTTGCCGGCTTTAGCAGACGTTATTCAGAGGCGAATACTTGCCTTTTGTCCCTTGGACCCATATTCTCCAAAGCACAATCGTTTCTTGGCGTGCGCATACCCCTATTCAGAGCCTTCTTCATACACCGAGACGACTTTTTTATTCAATTTATTGTGCGGAAAATCCCTGTTGGCGTAGTACACGGCAAATTGTTTGATTCGACCTGCCTGTTGAAATTCAACTTTCCCTGAATTACGGCCGACTGTGGGACAGCTCTCCTCCCTCACCCCTGACTCTTCAAGCCACGCGACGACAAGAACTACCCACCATCTCACTGTCAACTCGACACCCAAGACAACAATTCTCCATAACAATCTTGGTCTTCCTCCCGCTTCCCATTCTTCCCCCTTCCCCTATAACCACCAAACATGGCCCCCCAGGCCCCAACCGATATGAAAGCCACCCACGGCGCCGTCCTCGACATCGGAGGCTCCGGCATGGACCTCAAGACCCTAGCACGTCTTCGTTCTGCCCTCTTCGATACCCCCGAGGACAAGCCCATTGTTCTTCCTGACGAGCTGCTGTATGACGACGAGGGCCTCGCCATCTGGGCCGACATCATCTTCACCCCTGAGAACTACCAGGCCACCGACGAGATGAAGCTCTTCCAGGCCAACAGCGCCGAGATTGCCGAGTATATCCCTGACGAGTCGGTCCTGATCGACCTCGGTGCCGGGTGCGTATCACTTTCTCTTCCCTCCCTCTGCTTCGCGTGATGGATGCACGCCGTCTCGGCCCCCCTCCCCTCCTCCTACCACCTCCACCAAGATACCCACCAGCTGACACGCACCCCCCGCCTCCCAGCGACCTCCGCAAGGTCGGCATCCTCCTCGCCGAGCTCGAGAAGCGGGCCTCCAGGACGACCTACCTCGCCCTCGACATCTCCCGCGCCTCCCTCTCGACCAACCTCGCCGCCCTCGCCCCCAAGCACGACCGCGTCCTGACCGCCGGCCTCTGGGGCGACTTCTCCGCCGGCCACGCGTACGCGGCCGGCCTGTCCGCGGCCACGCCGCGCGTGCTCCTCTCGCTGGGCTCCGTGCTCTTCAACGACGAGTTCGCCGCCGCCCTCGCCGCCCTCAAGACGTGGGCCGCCCTCATGCACCCCCAGGACCTCATCCTCGCCGGCATGGACGGCCACACCCTCGCCGCCCACCGCGCCAAGATCTGGGCCGCCTACCACGCCCACGAGGACCTCTTCGCCCGCTTCTGGGCCAACGGCTTCGCCCACGCCAACCGCCTCCTCGGCGACGGCGACGGCGGCCGCGGGCGGCTCCGCCCCGAGGACTGGGAGACGCGCGCCGAGCTCGACGACGCCCAGGGCCGCCACCGCTTCTACTTCCGCGCGCGCCGCGACGTTGACCTCGGCGCCGGCCGCGTCCTGCCCGCCGGCCGCGAGATGGACTGGTTCGACGCGCACAAGAACGGCGTCGAGCGCGTGCGCGAGATGTGCGACCGCGCCGGCCTCGACGTGCTTAAGGTCTGGAAGGCGCCCGGCTCTGAGATGTGTGCGTTACCCCTCCCTCCCCTCCCCTCTCTCCCCTCCTCCACGCCTCCACTCCTCCACTCCTCCACTCCTCCACTCCCACCGGTGTACTGTCCTGCTGGAGTGCGACGCTGACTTGACGCGTAGACCAGTACCTTCTTCGGAAGAAGGGCCGGGAGAGCTCGCCTGCCGACTCTGCCATTGGCGGGATGCAGTGATCCGATTTTCCGCCAGCGATGTGTCAAGCGATGCTGATACTCGCCCACAAGCCGGGAGGTTTTCATGGCAGCGGTGAGGTGTTGCAGGTTGCTCGTTGGGAAAAGGCCAGCTAGAATGCCAAACGACTGTCCGTAATATCGATCATCAGAACAGACGACTAGAGAGCGAGACCATATCCAAGGTCCGACTAATAGCATTTTTTTAATTTTATCCTAAAACCGAAGCGAATGCGATCACGACATCAAGAGAACTCCTTATTAGATGAGACATAGGATGCCTTCCTCTTCCGTAACCCGTGCCACCATTACCTCCCACCACGCGAAGCGTCTGTCAATTTCCGAGGGAATCTCGACGTCATCGTCTTTCATCGTGCTGTCCATCCAAGTTCGAATGCGCAAAAGGGCCTCATACGCGGGAGGGACACTCTGCTCCACTGTTAGTTGTCGAGTTGTTGCCTGTGGGCACGAGATGTGACGACTTACCGATCGACATGATGTTCGAATAACCGACTCAAACCAGTGCATGGCACAGTGATTATGTTCAGGCCGCACAGCCAAGAGGCCCAGCAGGAACACAGGGAAAAAGGGGGCCTGGGCGGTAAACAGTGGCCCCGCCGTTGGCATACGGCTGATGCAAGCTGCCAAGTATGTCATCGGCGTGATGACCATGGGATGCGAGCGCGGCAGCCTGAAGAGCCGACAGTGTAGATAGATGATGGCAGCCAGTCGCCATGCTTCCGCCGTGAGATCGGTCATACTGACCTTGTCTGCGACGACGCCCGCAGAATCGAGTCGCAGGCTGCACGCCGCCAGAAGCGCTTCGACAGAGCTGTAGCCATCGCAGTTCAGTTCAGACCACTGGCGTAACTCATTTAGCTCCTGAGCTAACGCCTCTGCCCCAATGGGATAAACGATGGAGTCTGGGTCTCTCTCGATCAGAGCAGACAGGTGGGTGATGAGGGCAAACCTATGCAACAGTCTGGGCGAGCAGCCGCAGGCACCATGTACCTTTCGCGAATTCTCTTCCGAGGTCTGCAGCAGTAGCCACTGAAAGTGTCTGCTGTCCGAGCTATCCTCGTTCAGGGGCGTCATGGGAAGGGCGAGAATCACGGCTCGACTCGTGATGATTGTGTTGGCAACTCGGGCATCCGAGGGCTGAACGTTGTTGGCGTCCCAGTATCGATGACCTGGATCAGTGGCGTCGAGAACTTTGCATGCAACCTGGGCGCCTTCTAGCCATCTAGGGATTTCCTTCTTGGAGCGGCGGCGTTCCGGTGACACCACGTCGAGCATGTTCAGCAGGGCTATGGATGCGACAATGCTCTCACCGCCGCCAGGCTTCTGTTGCGCCTTGTCTCGCAACTCCTTCGTGAGAAGTTTTACGGCCTTGCTGTAGTGGGTGTTAGACCGCAGCCGTATTCTGTCGTCCGCCAGGTAGTCGAGGACGTAGATGCCGGCCAGCGCCAGCATGGCGTGGAGGACTGCTGGGCTCCTGGGGGCCATCTGGACGATGTTGACCAGCCAACAGTTGGAGGAGTCCAGGATAGCTCTCCCAGCGCACCAGGCACCACGGTCTACACACAGTTAGGTTTGGCATCCTTGACTGAACGGCCGGAAGAACCACCACTTACAAAACACAAACAGCTGCCAGTCGGCTGCGCTCAGCTTTACATCTCGTCCAAAGTCTTTGGGCAACCGTTGAATGTTGCCTTCGGCCACGGCGCGTGGATCCACCAAGGGGGTAGGAGGAAACGAAGTCGATGCCACGGAAAGAGAGCCGGAAGCATGGTGTTCTGGGCCGAGACGCGTGGAAAGGGCTTGGCAAGGGTTTTCAAGGGAAGAGGCATAGGGCAGACGCGTCTGAAAACGGAGCTGCATGCCGTGGAAGCGGCACTTGATGTATCCGTTGACCACCCCGTTCTCAAGAGGGCGTGGCTCGGTCACGGCGGGAATCCTTTCGACAGCGTTATCCTGGAAAGGATTTGACAGGTCTCGGGAGGCCTGGAGCATGTCTTTGGTAGGCAAGCTCGCTTCGAATGCCACAAGCCCCAGGAGAGCCGGAGGGGGGGCTGCGCTGTGTGAAACTGGCCATGCCGGTAATGACTCGTCGTTGGTGGTTGTCGAAGTTTGCGACGAAGGGTGATCTGCGAGATGTTAGTCTGGGGCCCTATCATCGACCCGAGAACCTTGCTTCTTCGACGGCCACACGGGAAGGAAGACGAGTCAACAGCAGGGGACATGGTTTCTCCACGTACGGGTAAATTGGCCAAGCGGCGCATGACCGGTGGCGAAGGGCGGCTCGGTCAGAGGATGAGGCGGCTGAGGAAACGCGGGATGAAGCAGCGAACCAGTTGGCTGGGACGTTTGGCTTGTGATGGGAACAAATGCCGGGGTCTGCCAGAAGTCCGTGTCGCATGCTTGGAAGATGTCGAACACGGGAAAGGACGACGAATCGAAATCGCGAGAATCCTCCGAGTCCAGGCTATGCTCGGTGCCGAATGTCTGGAGAGGCCATGAAGCAGACGAGTCCGAGTCCGCGGGACTCGAAGCAGCCGTCGACGCCTGTAAGGGAGGATTCAGGCGGGCCTGGGGGGCGAGAGGCGGCTGACGGGGGGGCGGTTGGGCTTGAGCATGAGCATGAGCCTCAGAGTTGGGCTCATGCGAATGTTTAGCCCGCTTTCGTGGATGTGCAACCATCAGGTCAGCTTCGGCCCATTTCTGGGCTGTCTGACGTCTGGGCGTGGTGTAAGGGAGAATCCAGGGCAGAGGTGCTAAGTGAGAAAATAAGGAGACCGGTGAGAGCAATGGCAAGTGGGAAAATGGTCAATGACAAATGACCGGTGAGATGGGAGAAGGGACGAGATAACGACGCGATTCTGGATCCTTTTTCCAACAACACCCAGGAAGGAAGGGTATGTGCAAATGCGACGGATGGAGGGGCAGGCGGGAAGGCTCCTCCTGTAGACAGACAACGGGGGGAAACAACCACCGGTACAGCGACAGCAGGGGCAGGAGCGAACTGATGGCTGGGGGGGGCGACAGCTGGCAATCGCTGGGAAGGCGCTGCAAGTAGCTCGAGCGTCGCTGCGACTCTCTTCTGTGTCTCTCGTCACCGTGCGCGGCCCGCAACCCGCGATCCGCGGCGCGGGAAGGATGGAAAGGGTCGACGGGGAAGTGGAGCACAGGGTGGGGGTTCTGAGGGGTGGCAGTCGGGAAGCCAAAATCCAGAGGGGGAGCTACTGTGGCGATGGCAGGTGGCAGGTGGCAGGTGGTAGGTAGGTAGGTAGGTAGGTAGGCAGGTAGACAGGCCCGCGTTGGTGCACCGATTGGTGTGGATGTCGTGCGTCGTAGTTGCAGTCGTAGTTGCAGTCGCAGTCGCCGCGGAAGCGGGCGAGGTTTTCTCCCTGCCGTTCTGGGCGGGGAAGGAGGCTGCAGCTTCAACTCAACCAGCTCCCATCCCAATCGAAATGGAGGAATCCGTGAACAAGGAAGGAGGGAAGGGGAGAAAATCCACAGGAGGGAGAAGAAGAAGCTTGGATTGATTGTGACCCTCACCAATTCATCGGGTAGAAAGCAAGGTAGCATCAGAACCCATCCCCAACCGAGAGGGAGATGGGCACCTCGTCACATCATATCTACTGCCCGCCGCCGGGACAGATGCGGATTGCTACGCTGACCAACTCCACCCCCTCCCGGAAGTCCATGCGTTCTGCCTTTTTTTTTCTGTCGTCCCTGATGAGAAACAGGCCGCGACCCTGGCGCCATCGAGCCTCTCCCACTCACCCCCCGACGGCAAGCCGACACAATCAACTCGACACGAGGCAGCAAACACGACACAAACAAGCCCTCAAGGCAAACAGGCAGCCCGCCGAAGCCGGTTCAGCCCGCGGCCACGCGCATCTGCTCAGTCTCGATCCTCCACACCCTGTCCACTCGCCGAGACGGCTTGTTTCTTTTGCCAACAAGGAGGCAGACATGGGGGAGCACAGCGTCTCCTCGGGCGTCGACGGTGCTCTAGGCCCCCGCCCCTCGCCTCTCACCCTGCACCCTGTGCGACACACGCCGGCATGCGTGACGGCTGCCAGCGGCGGCATGATCAAATAGTCGTTGTCCGGACGTCTTGCCATTCGTTGGCATCACTTCCGGTGTAACAAATGCCTACTCATGGGTATGCTTGCACGTGTGCGCTTTGCAGCCGACACTTCACCCCCATCCAGTCCCGCCCGCATCAGACGCACCGAGGGAGGGTGGCAATCGGCTAGGCTACCTACCTGGCGTCAGGGCCATTGCCGAACGTCTGACCTCCTTGTCGTCGTCGTCGTCGGCGATGGCGGCTCTGGGCCAAAAGAGAAGCTTGCGTCTGAGCACACACCGCACGCACCGCACACCCCCGGCGCCGTGATTGTGTGCTTGCCTGTCTGCCCCTGGAGCCTGAGCCTGAGCCAGACTCTGAATCGGGGCCTGAACCCGTGGTCGAGGTCGAGCCCGAGTCGGGTGTGAGCCCGTGTGCGTGTAGGAAAGTGCGTAGGAAAGTGCAGAGCAGGCACCTTGACGCACATTGGGCCGGCGCGGTGCGATAGGGTTGTCAATCGCGCTCATTGACCATCGTCTTGCCTGTTGAGACTGCCAGGCTGGTTGACAGGGTTGCCAGGGTTTGAACAGCAAGGGCTGGCTCGTCTTCGACCTGTCGGATGCTGCCCTCAGCTCCCAACCACTCTGCACGCCATTGGACTGAGACGAAGTGGTGGGTGGTCTAGGCTCTGATGACGGTCAATGAATGGCCGTTCACACCCCGTTGCCTCTGCGTACCTCCCTCACCATGCATCCGGTTGCTGACTGGACCGCCACTTCGACCACGGCTACGTACCTCACTGGAGAGGCGTGTAGGAGGTACCTCAGAAAGGCACCTCAGCTGAGACGAGGCGGTTGTACACAAAACACCCACGAGCCAAATTCCCAACAAGCCAAGCCATCGATGGGAACGAAGGCGGCCATCCGGTCTGTGCAGTGCATCATGCTGGCGGTGGAGGGTGGTGTTGATGATGGTCGTTGGAAGGGTATGGCGAGAGCTGGTTGGGAGAAGCAAGAGAGACTTTCTTCTTCCAGCGGTCGAGGGTGGGGGCGGGCTTTGCGGCCAATGCAAGTACCCATCCGCACGTGACGGGGCCATTTCCATTTGGCGATGAAAACGCCACGCCGATGCCAGAGAGTCCAGAAGCCCAGAAGCCCAGAAGCCCAAGAAAGACCAGCCGACACACGTGAGTAGTGCGGCACCCCGATGGGCACTAGGGAGCTAACGGCGCTGGTAACTGCACCGACCGCACCTTCCCACCTTCCTTGGGTACGCGCCCATGCCGCCTGCCATTTGTATTTGCGAGGTAGGCTGCCTGCCGCTGGCATGTCGCCTGCTAGCTAGCTACCTGCCCTCCTCTTTCCTTGCCCTGCCTGCCTGATGGTAGCCACCTACTTGCCCTGCCCTGCCCTGCCTTACCTCCCTTCGCCTTGTCTCCTGCCTGGACCGGTATTTGGCTGAGCTGTCCATCCAGTCAGTGGCTAGGCAGGTCCCCATCAATGTGAATGTGCGTGCCTGCCTCTCTGGTTGCACCAGACCAGACCCGACCTGACCAGACCTGATCTGATCCGACTTTCACCCTCACTCGAATCAATTCGACTTACCAGCGAAGGTGGATTCATTGCGCTCATCTCAGTTGATAGCGACTGCCGACGACCCGTTCTCAACTCGGTGAGCGGACATCGCGACCATCCTAGGCATCACACTGCATCACATCGAACTGGCGCACGTCCATCGACCCGTCAACCTAACGTCCGAAGGGTACAACGCTTCGTTTCGACATTGCCCCCTCTCACACTCTTGTCGAGCGTTTGCGACTCTCCCTCTCCCTCTCCCTCTCTCACCATGTTATCTCAATCGCCCCGCAGCGCGGGCATGTCTGTATATGCTCTCATGCAACCACAGTCGTCGGACGATTCGCCCCAGTTCATCAGACAACTCATCCAAGACCGCTTTGACGCTGCGATGACCACTCTTCCCACCCGACGGGAACACACGGATACCGGCTTGGTCACCGACCTTGGCGACATCATCATCCACCTGCTGTCCATGGTTACGAAGATGACCGACGACATCGTCGACGACAGGCTCATCAAGCAAAGAGCCTACGGTGCCATGGTCGAAGACAGAAACGCGCGCAGATATACCCTGGCGATGAACCTGCAGGAAGTCGACTCATCTCATCGGGCCTTAAAGTGAGTGAGCTCAGCTGCGCGAGAATTGGTTCGGTTCTTACTGTCTTCGGCTGCTAACTCACCATAGAAACATGCAAGCGACACTCAAAAGCACTCTCAACGACTTCAGGCATGCCTGGCAGAAGCCGGCCGGAGTCCACCATCCGGCATCTGTCGCCCACCCCGTCTCCGTCTCCGTCTCCGCCTCTGAGCATATCCCCAGCCCCAGCTCAACGCTTTCGAGGTCGAGTGGTAGCCTGTCGGCCCATGATCTGCAGATGGAGCCCGGATTCCAGACCCAACAGACGGCATCTCCTGAGGTCCCCATGCCCGACCAGATCTCGAGAGCCTCCGAGACAGCCGTCCCGCGCCCTTCGGTGAAGTCGGAGCCAAGGACAGGCGACCAGGCGCTTGCGGACCCGGACATGGAGGCCCTTCGGAATAGGGGCAAGGGCACCTACACCTGCAAATACGGCCTGAACTGCACCAAAGGCGGGGTGGATATGTACGGCCAATTGGTCATTTTCGAGCGCAATTGCATGTTCCGGTCTGTTGCCCAAGCGATCTCGACGGCTTTGGCTCCTTGAACCTGCTGACCGTTGCACAGACAACACATGGACAAACACAAAAAGCCCTACAAATGCACCAAGCCCGGCTGTCCCAACAAGGACGGGTTCGCCCGGAAAGACCAGCTCGAGCGACACATCAACAACGTCAAGCACGATGTTCCATGACGCACGCCGGACCAACGATCAGCGTAACAATTTTACCTCGCCTGAACATGGCTCCCCCGCCGCGGCGCTCGGAAGGGTCTGTGTTTCGCAGTGTGTTGAAAAATCAGGTCTCAAAATTCGGACGCAACTTGGCCTCCACCACCCACTCATTGCTGGCCACGCTCAGGTGGCGCCAGACTTCCCGGCCGGCATGAGAACTGCCAGGCTGCTCCAGGCCCGAGCTGGCCAATGGCTCGGGGTCACGTCTGCTGTCTTAAGCCTGGTGGTCGGCTTAACGTTGAGGCTCTGGGCGGAATCCCGCCGACCACGTCGTCGACTTGTGGCGCCGACGATGTGGAAATACATTTTTATTTCCACCTCATACCCACGTGTCCTACGTACCCTTGATCTTCAGTCCCTGCTGTTGAAGCTTCCTCCCTGCATCTGCTTGCCACCCTGGGCATATGGCTTCCCCGCCCCCTCTTCGTCTCTCTCGCCCATCGCGCACCGTCCCTCCGATTGGCCTCGACCGCCGGACTTTGCTCCGGCTCTGTCAACGAAAACCCACCCTCCAGTTCCCTCCAAGGGCCCACCCGGGGTTGGCCTGCCGAGTCAACGAACCTCGAATGAGTTGCGTCTGCAGACAAGTTGCATGGGCTGCCCAGACCATGAGGCGTTCATCGAGAGGGTGTGACCAACCATCGCAATAGCAACGCTATCGCTGATGGCGACGTTGTGGGCACAGTCAATTCCATTCCCTCGATGACGGACGCACCGCCACTCGTAATCCCCACCGCGGACCACACCCTGGCGGTGGCCAGGACCTTTCACACTGGGTTGGCGCGAGAAGAGGAGACGAGATTCGGAGTCAGAGAAAGAGAGCGCGCCCTAAGTCTCCCGGGCGACCCTGGCCCGGACACGAGCGAGGTTTTTTCGTGTCTGCACTCTTCAGCGTGTGCGATCTCGGTTCATGGTACACACGACGTACATGAAGCCGAAATCCGGACGGAGTCCGCGAATGTGAGTGGTCACACGGGACAGCAGCCCAAAGGCAAAACGGTAGAGTGGCATGGACATGGACTGCTGGTACGAGCAGACCGAACGCGGCGTGCTGCATGGGGATGAAGCTTGAAAACGGTCACTCCTCAGTAAGCGATTTGCCCGCGCTGCGGGACGCAACTGTATTGTGCGTGTTCATGCACCAACACGCTAATCGTTTCCCGGACCAGATGGCCGTTTGTTGCATCCCAACTCGAGGCGATGCGAGTGCTAATTGGGCAAAGGCACGCGATCGGGGCTCTGCATCGGCTCACCGCATCGTTCAACGAATCTCGCAACGCAACGGGGGCTGCATGCTTCCCTACCGCGGGATCCGACGCTTGTGTGCGATTGTACTGGACGATGGCAATTGGGGTGGCGAACATCCGGCCATACCACCCCCAGCGAAAAGGAAGGCCAAACCTTCCCCTTGGCCCGAGAGCGGCGGACGGTCGTCGAGCAGAGTCATGTTGTGGAATATACCAGGAAATTCGTCCTTTCAACGGACCACTGTCATATGGGGCGAGGAAAGAGAAAACAAAAGTCTCCATCGTTTGCGGGCGAGGCGGACGAACAGAGCGCAAGCTTGGACCCAAACGAGGAAACAACGCTACGATGCTTCCATCTCTGGCCCCATTGGCCGTGTCGCCCCGCAAGCGCCGCCGAGCACGACTCGGAGCCGGTACTAGGGCAGACTCCTGCACGGCATGGCGCGCTCCCCCGGCGTGGTCCCGCTTAACAGCACGCGACAGCACATGTGATGCACCCCCCCAACTCTTAAAATCCTGGCCACTGTAGGGGGAACAGGGACTTTGAGCGGGTTGCCCCTGACGTTATGCTCTCGTCGATCTATCGCTTTGGCCACGGACTGCTGCATCGTGGGGCCCAACCTCTCACAGGCCGCCCGTAAACAGGTGACGGCCCAACCGTACGCCTCCATTCTGATTTCCTGGAATCCTGAAGCGCCTGGGGCCCTGTACTCTCTGGACTGTTGGTGCCTGCCGCCTTTTGTGCGCCGGGCTCCCCCTCACTGATGGATCACCACGCTCGAAGGATCGCCCGACTACAGCCACGGCCACGACGAACTCTCCAGTGTACAGGGACCACACATCACGAGGTACGCGAGAGTGGACACGCCGCGTCGTCGTCCCACCCCTAGGATTAGGTTTCTGAGACGGCCCGGGACCCCTGAGTTTCCTCCTTCTGGGCGTGTACTCTCCTGACTCGACTCAACGACGTCGTCTTCTATAAGAAGGACCCGGCGGGCTTGCCATATAGTGTGGTGTGAGGTTTATGACATACGGGCTTGATCACCACGCGCCAGCCTTTGTTTTTAGTCTCGCCATCAGCATTCTGTATCCTCCACCATGGCCACCATCTCCGAGGCCCAGAGCATCATCATTGTCGGCGCCGGCAACTTCGGCGCCGCCACCGCGTTGACCCTGGCTAAGAACCACAAAGACAAGGTCGTCACCCTCATCGACACCACGCCCCTTGCCAACCCGCGCGCGGCCTCGCACGACATCAACAAGATTGTGCGCGATGACTACGAGGACATTCTTTACATGCGCATGATGACGAAGGCCATGCCACAGTGGCGCGAGGATTCGTTGTACGCCGCCTACTATCACCAGGTCGGCATGCTGCGCGCCGACCCAGGCAACTTCAGCAAGGGCAGCATGCGTAACTATCAAGAGCTGAACGTCCCGAGCCGCGCAGAATGGCTTGAAGTGGACGAGGTCCGTAAGCGCTTTAACGGCGCCTTTGCTGACGGCGATTTCGAGGGGCTCGACAGGGTCATGTTCAATCCGGACTGCGGGTGGGCCGAGGCCGACAAGGCGCTGGGTGCCGTGCTGCAGGCGGCTCAGGACCACGGGGCACGTTATCACGTCGGCGCGGTAGAGAAGCTCGTGTTTGACGAGGCTGGGGCTTGCGTCGGCGTGCGATTCCAGGGCGGCGACGAGCTCAAGGCGGACGCGGTGCTGCTGTGCACGGGCGCCCGGACGGCGCTCCTGCTGGCCGACAGCGCCCCCGAGAGGACCGAACTGCACGCCGGACACAGGGTCGAGGCCACAGGCGCCGTCAGCTTCACGGGCACGTTTGCAGGCGCGCAGAAGGAGAAGTATACGGACGTCCCGGTCTGCAAGAACGTGCTGCCGCAGGTCAAGGGCGAGAGCATGGGCATGACGGCCGAGGGCGTCATCAAGTTCAACTGCGACATGAGCTTCACCAACATGCAGCTGCACAAGGCCTCGGGCCAGCGGATGTCCATGGCGCCCGACGATGATCAGTACGGGACGTGGTTCGGCAAGGCATTTTCGTCGCGGTTCGAGAAGCGGGCCCTCAGCACCATGAGGGGGTTGTACGGCAAGGAGGTGGACGGCGTCAAGATTGAGAAGTTCCGCATGTGCTGGTGAGCCCTCCCCTCTCTCCCCTTCCCCTTTTCTCCCTCCACCCGTCCCCCACTTCCCGCTTTTTTTTGTGGCCTGCGGTTTTCTTCATCGCCGGGTGTCGTGTCTGACATTGTACGACGCAGGGACGCGACGACTAAGTCGCACGACTTTCTCATCACGCCGCACCCCAAGTGCGCCAACCTGTTCGTGGCGACGGGCGGGTCGTTCCACGGGTGGAAGTTCCTGCCGGTGATCGGCGACTACATTGTGGACATGATGCTGGGTCAGCTGGACGGCGAGTACGCAGACCGGTGGGCGTGGGATCCCGTCAGCGGCGAGGAGCACCGGGCGAATCCCACGTACGACGTCGAGTTTGACCTGCCCGAGTGGCTGGACGACGGAATGCATTGCGTGTTGTGGTAGTCAGCATATAGTTCGTAGCATGTAGCATCTAGACCTCGGGGCTTAAAAGGCGGAGCATATGTCGCGGGACGCGCGACCTGGAGGGAAAAGGTCAGGACAGGGAATGTGAGCTGTGTGAACAATGCTCTATGATCCAATTCGCGCACCGATGGGTGATTGTGTGTATGTACATGTCCCGAGATTGCCAGACATAGGAATGGCTCCCCCTGCCGTTTCTCGACGGGGCTCCCTCCCTCTGCCTCCCCCCTTTTCGTTCACGCACGCCCCTCACGCTCCGTTCTCGATCTTGCCCTCGGTCTTCTCGAGGTACGCGACCAGGTCGGCAATGGTGACGACCTTGAGCCCGAACCGGCGGGCAAAGGCGATGCAGCCCTCGGCGCGCATCATGCCGGCGCCCGCGCGCTCGGCCTTGCCCTCGACCTCGGCGCCGTCCTCGACGAGCTCGCAGATGACGCCGGCGTCGCCGGTGCCGGCGAGGCGGGCAAAGTCGACGGCGGCCTCGGTGTGGCCGGGGCGGACGCGGACGCCGCCCTCGCGGGCGCGCAGGGGGAAGACGTGGCCCGGGCGGCGGAGGTGCTCGGGGCGGGCGGCGGGGGCGGCGAGGGCGCGGCAGGTGAGGGCGCGGTCGTGGGCGGAGATGCCGGTGGTGACGGAGGGGTCGGCGGCGTCGACGGAGAGGGTGTAGGCGGTGCCGCGGGGGTCCTGGGTCGCGGACAGGGGCACCATCTGGGGGAGGTCGAGGGCATCGGTGAGGCGGGGGGCGAGGGGCGCGCAGATGAGGCCGGAGGAGTGGCGGATCATGAAGGCCATCTGGGCGGTGGTTATGGACTGTGCGGAGATGATGAGGTCGGCTTCGTTTTCGCGCGAGGGGTCGTCGAGGACGACGAGGAACTGGCCGTCGCCTGCGCTTGTCAGTATGCTTGCGCGAGGGCCTGGGGGGTCCCGGAGGAGGGGCGGGGGGCGGGGAACGCACGGAAGGCGGCGATGGCGTCGGGGATGGTGTCGAAGGCCGACGCGGGTAATGTGGAGGACGGCATGGCGGCGGTTGTGGGCGCGGGATGTTGCGACGGGGTGGTGGCCGTTGAAGCGGAGGGAGGCGAGGAGGCGGTGGTGAAGGTGGTGACTCCCGTGTGCTGCGCGGAGGGGTCGGCGAAGTTTTTAGGGGTCTCTAGGCATGTGCCGAGCGGAGGGGTAAAGTGCAGCAAGGGGTGTGGACGGGTTGCAATTGGGTCGCGCAATGTGGTCTGATCGGGAATGAATGGCGAGAGAGAAAGAGGCACAGGATGGAGGAGAGAGGTCTGGCGATGCTGAACGATATATCGGTGTCGTGACCCGAGTCGAGCGCCAGCGTCCCGCTCTCGGCTTGTTTGACTCAGTGCGGCGAGGCCGGTGCGATGGAGGGGTAGCACTTGCCTTGCCTGGCCTTGCCTTGCGCCTGCCTGTGGATTCGACCGGCGAAAGCGCAGTGACGAGATCGGTTGGTGCTGATGCTGACTGATGAGTGGAGGGAGGCAGGAGGGACCCAGATGCCGGGATCCAGCCGCGGCTTGTGGAAACGCTTAGGTAACCATGCCCGATTCGGCTCCCGCGCGGCATTCCACCTTTTCCCAGTGCTTTGGCGGTTGCTGACCAAGCCATCAGTCGGATGACCAAGGCCATGATGATATAATGCTGAGTCTCGCATTGAGCGCTTGTTCAACGCCTGGTTATTGCTCAAATGGAAAGAAGTCGCAGGGCTCCGCAGACCCGTGCTGCAACCGCACCTCCAAAGGATGCCGGGCCAAAGCCGAAAGCTGGCTCGGTAGGCCTCGGTCTGTCATGCCGAGATGAACAGCCACTGCTGGCAGCCACTTTCACGTGGGACGGCCTGCGACTGTGGCTTGCCAGCTCCACTCGGATCTGCATCTGCTGGCAGTGCCATGTCAGTGTCAGTGCCAGTGTCAGTGCGTGCACTGCTCATCATCCCGGCCCTAGCTTCAGTGGGCTTGAGCTTCCCGTTCGTGATCTTCCCTTTTCTTCGCAACCAGCATAGTTCGATCACCACACGCAATGGCCGCCCCCCGCGCAGCGACAAACGCCCTGCTGCGGCAGCTCCGCCGAGCGCGTCCCTCGCTCCCGCGACAGTCATTACGCGCTGCCGCCACCGCAGCGGGTCCGACCCCCGCCAGGCCGTCGTCGACCTTCTCCTCCGTCAACGCCGAAGAAATCTCCCACTTCAACGGCCTCGCCGCCTCGTGGTGGGATCCCCACGGCTCCTCCCGTCTCCTCCACCTCATGAACCCCCTGCGCCACGACTTCATCCGCGCCTGCCAATCCTCCACGGCCGACGCGCAGCCCGCCTCGCCGCCCTCGGCCCGCTACCTCGACGTCGGCTGCGGCGGCGGCATCTTCGCCGAGTCGGCCGCCCGCCTGCCCACGACGGCCTCGGTCACGGCCATCGACCCGTCGCCCGAGGTTCTCTCCATCGCGCGCGCCCACGCCCGCCGCGACCCGGCCCTGCGGCCCCCGCAGCTGACCTACCTGCCGGCGACCATCGAGACGCTGCCGGCGCCGGCGTCGCCCGCCGACCAGTTCGACGTCGTGTCCGTGTTCGAGGTGGTCGAGCACGTCGACTCGCCGGCCGAGTTCCTGGCGCGGTGCGCGCCGTTCGTCAAGCCCGGCGGGTGGCTCGTCGGCAGCACCATCGCGCGCACGTGGGTGAGCTGGCTGACGACCAACTTCCTGGCCGAGGACGTGCTGGGCATCGTGCCCAAGGGGACGCACGACTGGAACAAGTACATCAACGAGGAGGAGCTGACGGGGTGGTTCGCGGGGCAGAGCGGGTGGGCGAGCCCGAGGGTCATGGGGGTCGTGTACGTGCCGGGCGTGGGGTGGCGGGAGGTGGCGGGCAGCGAGAAGGTGGGCAACTACTTTTTCGGGTTCCGGAGGGAGCTGGCGGCGGAGCACGATGTTTGAGTGGCGGCGTGTCCCCGGCGCGGGAGCCTCGACCGGCACGTGTATTATGGCGGGTTGTATGTTATGCTGTACACTATGGACGATGCTGCGAAGCGGAGGCCCCGCGGGGTGTGTACTCCTTCTTAGACGGTTAGACCCTGGGTAAGGAATGGAGCCGGATGAATTTGTTGTCAGCTGGTTGAGCGCATGCGTCGATCGCGGAGCAGCATGCCATGCCCAAAAACGTCTGGAGGTTCTCCGAAGTCTGGATAAGGCGTGGCGGGCGCAGGAGAGTTCTGGCGGAGAAAGGCGGACATGCTAGTCCCTCGGACGGCGAAAGGCTGATAAGACCCCCCCTTCTTATCACCAGGTTCAAGAGGGAACATGAAAATCTGTCAGGCGAGCAAGGCCAATGAGGGACAGACGGCATGGCACTCGGCCCAGCCCGAATGCACGTTTATCAAGAGCCGCAATGGGGGCCAATGGTAGAGGGGATATATCTAATGGCCCTCGGGGCCCTTTCTCCTCGGGTGGTGTTTGGGGTGCTCTTGCCCCCCTCTGGTGTCTGGCGTCTTGTGTCATCCCGCGCGTCCGATTGTCGAGCGATGTGGAAGGCAAGGGGGAAGGGGGTGCGATTGGCAGCGCCCGGTCGCACCTGGCTCGAACTCTACTTCTCCGCGGGCGCTACAGAGCCTCTCCTGCGGGCGGTCGCCCCTGCTCCCATTGGCAGATAAGAAACCCCCCCAGGCTGATCTCGCGCAGCTCTTATCGGCAACGACTCCATCTCTCGACTTTCCCATCTCCTGCCTTCCCTCTCGCCCTCTACCCCTCGCCCCCCCCCCTCCAGATCATGTATCGTATCGCCCGCCCCAGAGCCGGTACACACCATGCTATCCCATAATACGCCGTTGTGCCTGGCGCCAAAGTCTCGAACCGTGGAGATATGGCCCCGTCCTGCGATCGTCCGTCCGGAGATGCTCACACCACAAACAGGCCAGGCCCATTGGCCCTCCCGCCTCGGCCGGGTTGGACCATATTGACCTCATCGCACGCGGCACGAAACGGTACATCCAGGAGAACAGCCGAAGAGTCGATCCAAGTGGCGCGACTTTTGTCAACGAGGTGCCCGGCATCCTGGTTGAACGATTGACTTTTTTTTTCTTTCGTTCCTGGCATTCCCTCCCTTCCGTTGTTTCTTCACATCGACACTCTTCTTCTCGTGCCAACCCATCATCACCCTTTCTCCCTGCGTGACAACCACCACAGCCTCGCTCCAGGTTGCCACGACCCCACCGTGCCTTCACCATGGCGGAGCGAAAGAAGATCGTGGTCGTCGGCCTGGGCATGGTCGGCATCGCCTTCATCGAGAAGATGCTCAAGCTCGATGCCCGAGACCGCGAGTACGACATTGTCGTCATCGGAGAGGAATCACATCTGGCCTACAACCGCGTCGGTTTGACAAGCTTCTTCGACCACCGCAAGGTCGAGAACCTCTACATGAACCCCAAAGAATGGGTACGCTCTCCATCACTGCAGACCTCGCCGCGCGGTAGACCCTGACCAAGCGTTTCCTAGTACTCTGCAGCACCCGAGGGCGCCCTCGGCTACCACATCAACACCAAGGTCACAGACATCGACGCCAAGGCCAAGACGGTGACATGTTCCTCCGGCGAGGTCGTCCCCTACGACTCCCTCGTCCTCGCCACCGGCTCCGATGCCGTCCTCCCCCGCCACACGCCCGGCCACGACGCGAAAGGCGTCTTCGTCTACCGCACCATTGACGACCTGATCAACCTCATTGACTTTGCCGACAAGAGGAAAGGGACCGTCGGCGCCGTCGTCGGCGGTGGCCTGCTCGGTCTCGAGGCCGCCAAGGCCATGATGGATCTCGAGTGCTACGACAAGGTGAAGCTGATCGAGAGGAACCGCTGGGTGCTCAGCCGCCAGCTCGATGCCGACGCCGGCACCATGGTCGTCGAGCAGGTTCGCGACCTTGGCCTCGACGTTCTCCTGAGTAAACGTGTCGGAAAGGTCGAGGTGGACGCCGACAACTACGTCCAGGGTGTCGTCTTCGAGGACGGCGAGCAGATGCCCTGCTCCACCATCTGCTTCGCCATCGGCATCCGGCCGCGCGATGACCTCGCTCGCAAGGCTGGCCTCAAGTGCGCCGACCGTGGCGGCGGCATCATCGTCGGCGACGACCTGAGCACCAGCGAGCCCGACATTTACGCCATTGGCGAGTGCGCCAGCTGGCAGACCCAGACGTTCGGCCTCATCGCCCCGGGCGTCGAGATGGCCGACGTGCTGTCGTTCAACTTGACGCAGGCCAAGCTTCACTCGCCCCGCGTCTTCAAGAGCCCCGATCTGAGCACGAAGCTCAAGCTGTTGGGCGTCGACGTCGCCAGTTTTGGCGACTTCTTCGCCGACCGTGACGGACCCAAGAAGCTGCCACCCCGCGCGAAGCGGGCCAGTAAGGAAAACGCGCAGACCGCTCTGGAGACCCTCACCAACGGCCTGCCACCGGCGCCAGTCAAGGCCCTGACCTACCGCGACCCCTTCTCCAACGTGTACAAGAAATATCTCTTTACCGAGGACGGCAAGTACCTTCTCGGCGGCATGATGATTGGCGACACGCGCGACTACATCAAGCTCGTGCCCATGGTCAAGAACATGAAGGTCCTCGAGGTGCCTCCCAGTGAGCTCATCCTCGGAGCGAAAAAGGACGGCGAGGATGACGGCGATGATCTCCCGCACGACACGCAGATCTGCTCGTGCCACAATGTGACCAAAGGCGACGTCGTCGACGCCGTCAAGGATGGCTCGTGCACCAGCATCGGCGACGTCAAGTCGTGTACCAAGGCCGGCACGGGCTGCGGCGGCTGCATGCCCCTGGTCACGACCATCTTCAACAAGACCATGCAGTCCATGGGCAACGAGGTCAAGAACCATCTGTGCCCGCACTTTGCCTACTCGCGCGCCGAGCTCTACCACATCATCATGGTCAAGAAGCTCCGCACGCTCGGCGAGGTCATGCGTGAGGCTGGCACCGAGCCCGACTCGCTCGGCTGCGAGGCCTGCAAGCCCACCGTCGGCAGCATCTTCTCGTCGCTCTGGAACCGCCACGTCATGGACAAGCCCAACCACGGCCTCCAGGAGACCAACGACCGCTTCCTCGGCAACATCCAGCGCAACGGCACCTACTCGGTCGTGCCGCGCATGTCGGGCGGCGAGGTCACGCCTGCCAAGCTCGTTGTCATTGGCGAGGTCGCCGCCAAGTACAAGTTGTACACCAAGATTACGGGTGGCCAGCGCATCGACATGTTCGGCGCCCGCAAGCAGGACCTGCCGGCCATCTGGCGCGAGCTCATCGCCGCCGGCATGGAGTCGGGCCACGCCTACGCCAAGTCGCTCCGCACCGTCAAGTCGTGTGTCGGCAGCACGTGGTGCCGCTACGGCATCGGCGACTCGGTCGGCATGGCCGTCCGCCTCGAGGAGCGCTACAAGTCCATCCGCGCGCCGCACAAGTTCAAGGGCGGCGTCAGCGGCTGTGTGCGCGAGTGCGCCGAGGCGCAGAGCAAGGACTTTGGCCTCATCGCCACGGAGAAGGGCTTCAACATTTTTGTCGGCGGCAACGGCGGTGTCACGCCCCGACACGCCGAGCTGCTCGCCAAGGACGTGCCGCCCACCGAGGTCGTGCCTATTCTGGATCGATACCTCATGTTCTACATTCGCACGGCCGACAAGCTCCAGCGCACCGCGCGCTGGCTCGAGGCGCTGCCGGGTGGCCTGAAGTACCTGCAGGAGGTCGTGCTCGAGGACAAGCTGGGCATCTGCGCGTCGCTCGAGGCGCAGATGCAGGAGCTCGTCGACAGCTTCTTCGACGAGTGGGCCGAGGCCTTGGCGACGCCGGCCGTGGCGGCCAAGTTCAAGCAGTTTGCCAACACGGACGAGTCGGTTGAGAACGTCGAGATCGAGACGGAGCGCGACCAGCAGCGGCCCGCGTACTGGGCGCCCGACCCGGCCAAGGAGGACTTCAAGGCGCTCAAGTCCAAATGGTCGTCCACGGCGTGGGAGCCACTACTGGCGGCGTCGTTCTTCGCCGGCGCCGACGATGCCCCCAACGGCATCTCGGCGACGATCAAGCGGGGCGACACGCAGCTGGCCGTGTGGCGCGTGCGGGGACGGTACTACGCCACGCAGCAGATGTGCCCGCACAAGAGGGCGTTTGTGCTGTCCGAGGGCCTCATCGGCGAGGCGACGGGGGCGGACTCGTGCTCGGACGCGCCCAAGGCGGATTCGGGTTGCAGCACCAACGGCGACGCGAAGCGGTCGGCGCCGTGGGTGTCGTGCCCGTACCACAAGCGCAACTTCGACCTGGCCAACGGCGACTGCAAGAACGACGGGGAGCTGAGCATCGCGACGTTCGAGGCCGAGGAGCGCACGGACGGGCAGGTTTACGTGCTGCTGCCGCCGGTGGCTGAGCTCGACGGCGAGCTGGGCACGGCCAAGTGGAAGGTCAAGAAGGGGGAGAGCGGCGCGGCGCCGTTTGCGGGCATGGACAAGGTCGTCGGCTTCAAGGGCATCAGGGGCAAGAAGCCCAGCGTGCGGCCGTTCGCGCCGCTCAAGATGGACAGGCCTGTCGCGGTACTGGCGGGAGGCGGGTGCGGGAGCGCCCCGGACTGGTGATGTGATGCTGCGAGAATAGACAGACGGACGGATGTATGGATGGACGGATGGACGGGTGGGCAGGGCATAAAAGGCGTTGATGGATTATTATGAGTAGACTTGGGAGCAATGATGATACACTTTGCTTGACCTGATCCTCCTCCCGGCTCGTCGCGATACATGTGCATGTGCACACCCTGCTCAAGCTGACCGGCTGCCGGCTCACTCCTCGTCCTTGCGGCCGAGGATGCGCGGCCCAAATGTGGCCCAGAAGCCGCCTTCCAGGACCGCCGCCGCCGTGACGCCCAGCACGACGAAGACACGCGTCCGCGGCGAGGCCTTGCGCCACATATCCTTTGGGTTCCAGAAGTCGGAGCCCGGGTTCGGCGGCGGGGCGGGGCCGCGGCGGGAGAGCGAAGTGGAGAAGGCCCGGGCGGGAGTCTTTGCGGGCGTGTTGAGCATGGTGTCTAATGAAGTTGGTGCGGTCTTGAATTGATGTGTTTTGAATTGATGTGGATGAAATGGATGTGGATTGGATTGATGTTATCTCGATATGATGACTGCTTGATTGATTTCTCAAACCCGTTGCTCGTCTGGTGTACCAAAAGAGACTGTCGCTTCGTGCGTTTCTTATACATCCTGCGGGCGTTATGCCGCCCTCGTAACTAAGGCGCATCGCAGATACGACCCGTGCGCCGTCCCGCTGGGGGGGGGGGGAGTCATGCCTAGGCGTAAGGGCTCCCGCACGGCGTGAGAAACCGGGCCTCTCGATTGAGCGTGTTAGCGGCTGACACGCCTCGTGACGCCGTCTTCCTATTTCTCCCGACGGCGGCTTTACGCGTATTCCGCGAGGACCACTGGAGCATCATCGTCACTTCCGATTTGAATCATGGTCATATTCGATCTGCATCAGATGTCTGTGTTCGAGCACAGCAGACGCTCACCGGGCACCGCGATTCATCGTCAGTGGCTTGAACGGCTTCCGCAGCCGGTCTATCGGCGCGATGCCCCCTTCCTTCTTCAGCAGCGCCGGCCGCTCGAACCGCCCGATCCCCTGCCCCATGGTCGTCGTCGCGTGCAGGCAGCTCGCGGGCCGCTCCCTCGCCTCGGGCGCCACCGCCGGCTCCGGCTCCGGTTCCGGCACGGCGGGTTTCGCAGGCGAGCTCGACAGGAAGCCGTAGTGCGCCTGCGTCTCCCCCGCCGGGGGGCCCACCTTGGCGCCGGGCTTCGCGGCCGTCGGCGCGTTGAGCTTGTGAGCCTGCAGCGCGGGCGCGATGGGGGCCGGCGGCGGGGGGTGGGCGCGCGGATAGGCGCTCGCGTGCGACGTAGAGACCTGCCGGCTGACTCCCGAGCGGGCGGCGGCGGCGGCAGGTGCGGGTTCCGAGGCGGCGCCCGACGGGTCTGACTTGTGTCTCTTGTTGACGAAGCCCAGAAGGCTGCGCTGGTCGGGCGGGCGTTTCGTCGTGCCGCCTCGTCTCGCGTGCGCGGAGCCCTGCTGCTCCCGCGGCCTGCTGCCGCCGTCGACGGGTGCCGCGATGTCCTGGGCAGCCGCGGCGATGGCCGTCTGGTGCGCGCCCGCGGTGGTGAAGCCGGGCAGCGTGAAGCTCGACGCTTCATCCATCGTTGTCGCCGTCTGCCACTGCGGGAAGGCTTCGGCCGAGGCATCGCCGCCCGCCCCGGCTTGTGGGCCCCTCTGGCGCGGGAAGCCGTTCCTCCCGGCCCGGGCCACGGGGTTGTTCTCTTCCGGGTCGGCGGGATAGAGCGTGTCTTCCAGCCTCTCGAGCAGCGGCATCTGCGCGAAGATCTTCTCCGCCGAGGGAACGGCGTCCGCCCGGCCCAGGATGCGGCCTACCTCTTGTATCACCTCTGTGCTGAACGAAGGGCCCCTCCTGGCGAAGGATTGGTGGAGTTCGCTGGGCAGGAACGGCGAGAGCTCGGCTTTCTCGCCCCCGCCCCCCATGCCGCCCGCCTGCGAGCTGTAGAGCGGGCAGCTGAGGTAGAGGAGAGACTGCGCCCGCGTCATGGCGACGTAGAGGAGTCTTCGCTCCTCGTCTAGGTCTTCTGCCCTGGCGTGCGGGATGGAGCCGTTGTACACCGCCGGCACGAACACCACTGGCCACTCCAAACCCTTGGCAGCGTGAATGGTCGAGATGGTCACCATGGGCTTGTTGTTAGCCTCGCCCTTCTGCGCATCCGATGCCAGGGAAACGTTGGCGAGGAAACGGCCCAGAGCGTCGGCCTCCTCGACCTGCTGGACACCGTCAATGCTGGGCAGCTTGTCGTCTTCCGCCGTGGCGTTGAGGTCGCGCATGAAGTCGCCCGCCAGGTTCATGAACTCCTGGACGTTGGCCCATCGCGTCTCGTGTTCCTCCGGATACGTGTCCTGGAGATACTTCTGGAAGTTGAGCTGCGAGAGCAGATTCTGGATGAGATCGACCAGATGGTAGCAGGGGCTGCCGGCCGGGGGCTCATCGATCTTCTTCCGCACCGACGTGACCATCCTGATGAGCTCGCCGCTGATCTTCTGCTCCATGGCCTTCTTGATGCCCGTGTTCGCCTTGCGGTCTCCGCGGCAGTGCTTGGCCAGGAGAGTCCAGACGCTCATCTTGGCCACCTCGGCCTCTTCGACCAGGTTCTTTATGGTGACGTCGCCAACGCCGCGACGGGGGACGTTGATGATCCGCGCGAGAGAGTCGTTGTTCTCCGGCTGGTGGATGACGCGCAGGTAGTCGATCAGGACCTTGACCTCGGCCCGCTCGTAGAACTTCTTTCCGCCCACCATCCGGTAAGGGATGCCGGCCTTCCCGAGGGCGGACTCGATGTGCCGAGAGAGCGCCGCTGACCGGAGGAGAATGGCCACGTCGTCGTGGCTCATCATGTTGCCCGACATGAGAACGGCGCGGCGGAGCTCCGAGACGACCCACTCAGCTTCGTTGGCGGCCGTCTTGAGGCGTCGCAGGACCGGTCGCGTGCCCTTGTTGTGGACGGGCAGTAGCACCTTTTGGTATCGCTTCTTGTCCTGCTGGATGACCTTGAGCGACACGTCCAGGATGGCCTGCGAAGACCGGTAGTTCTCCTCCAGCGAGATCTCATCCGTCTGGGGGTAGTCTTTGAGCAGCCGGTACAGGTTCTTGATCTCGGCCGACCGCCAGCCGTAGATGCTCTGGTCCGGGTCACCAACGATAGTGATGCGCTCGCGGGCCTGAGCGAACAGCCTCATGAGCTCGTACTGGATGCCGTTGGTGTCCTGGTACTCGTCGATGAGCACGGCCTGCACATTGGACACGCACGTGGGGTGCTTCCGCAGCAGCTCCACGCACTTGGTCAGCAGGTCGTCGTAGTCGAGGAGGTTGGAGCGCTCGAGATGTTCCTGGTACTCCCGGTAGCAGGTTTCGAATTCCGGGTTCTCGCGCGGCCGCTTGCCGTTGGGCTGCTGCGAGGGCCGCTGCTCCGTGCCCTTGGCCTTCTTCTTGCTGATCCAGGACCGGGCGGCGTGGGGATCCACGGCGAGAGACAGCCGCTTGCATATCCTCTGGATGACGGACCTGGAGTCCCCGTCATCTGCGATGCCAAACTTCTGGTCGAGACCGATGCGCTTGCCGTAGGCGGCCAGGTAGCGGCGGGCGATGCTATGGAAGGTTCCGAGGACGATCTTCTTCTCCCGGCCGTCCCCTAACGCTCGGCCGATTCGCTCCTTCATCTCGCGCGCCGACTTGACGGTGAATGTCGCGACGACAATGTCCGGCGGTTGGTATCCGGCATTTTCCAGGAGCCAGACGACGCGAGAGGTTAGCGTGTGCGTCTTGCCGCTGCCCGGTCCAGCCAGGATGGCGACGGTGGGTGCTGAGGAGGTGACGGCGCGGCATTGTGCCTTATTCAGGGTGGCGAGGAGGGACTCAGCCGGGCCGGGTGCTGAGCTGGACAGGCTCATCGTGAGCAGATGGGTCCATTGGGATGGCAAGATTGGTGGAAGCCCGTGTCGATGGAGACGCGTCGACGAGTGTTTGTTGCAGTGGTCAGGGAGCGCGACGTGAGCGAAGGCACGAAGTCACATGACCCTGTTGGACCAGTTGCTGGCCTTAGCTAAGCATCTTAGCTAAGCAGACGCAAGATGTGGCTCCCCACCCGGCTCCACATGGGCACGGTGCCCCAGCGCACAGAGGCTTTCCTTCCCCTCTCGGTCTCCTCCCCCAAGGACCAGGGGGGCTTCTCTGCACTCTGCACTCTGTCCAATGCAAGCCATCATCACATTATCGATTCCGGCGACGAAAATAGCATCACGTCAGCTCGGCAGAGTCTTGGGCTTGAGAGAAGGGGAGGGTGTCTTCGACTCGCTTTTCCACATGTCCCGCAGCAAGTGCGCGGTGGCATGACATGAGGATGCCCTCGCACCTTTACTGGCCCTCCAGGATGCAACCTTGCTGCCGGCCGTGGAGACACTGACAGAACACCATCACCAACTCGTCGTGGGTTAGTCGACCCTCTACTGAGGACGCCGAGCGCCAGAGGACCCCAACAGACCAGACCCAGAATCAATCACCTCGGTCCCGAACTGTGCCGCTGGCGAGCCTCATCCCGTCGCCGTGTTCCCTTCCCACCCTCTCGTCTTCTGAAGGTGGTCAAGACCCTCACCATTGGGCAGAGGGGGGCCTCTCTCGGAGGTCGTCCTCGACCTCTCATAGGCCGCAGGCCATCTCCCGGATCGTTGGTCACATCGCTTCACATCGCTTCACGTCAACTTTCCATGAGGCTCCCGCTCCAAGCGCGGACTGCAAGCCATGAGCGCGCACAGGAGACAGAAGAACACCACACCACATCATCGCTGCATCCTGCTCACTCACCGTCACTTCTCAGCATCGCTCTGTCACTCCTATCACTCTCGTCACTCAGTCTCTCGTCACTCTCATCACGCTGTGATAGTGAGACCAGCTAGAGCAGCTCTCGCTCGTGATCACAAGCTGCGAGTCGTGGCAACACCTTAGCACGGGATGAGGGCACCTGGCTGGGCATCTCATTCGAGGGCGACGAGCGAACTCGGTGATGTGACGGCGCGACGAGCATGACTAGTGGCTTATCATCACATCTTATTGTTCGTCCGAGTCCCTGAGATCAGCGCTTCACCCTCTCCCACTCAACCAGTCGAAGGAGCCCCGCCAGACGGACGGCCAGAGACGGAGACGGAGACTGACTGATGGATGGTCCCAGCGCTGAGGTCATGGGACGACGACTGGAGACGAAATGCTGCAGCCCGCGCAGGGCAGCAGCAGGTACGGAACGGCGCTGTGGAATCGAATCCCACCTGGCCCAGACGCTCGTTCCATGGACCCGAAAATATCATACCACGTCTCGTCCTCTCCGCTTCGTCGCAGCCGTCAAGCCAGACACCGGGTCGAGAGTCGACCGAAGGGACCTGGCCTTCATCTCGAACGGCGGCTTTGTCCCCCCGCCACGGACGAATCGAATCGAAGCAGCAGGCGGCCGGGGCTGGGCGACTTGGCAACGCGGTGTGCCCTTCGGATGGTCCCCTCCCCCCTCCCTCCCTTGCTCGTTAGCAGGCCCGGCGCGGGGTTGGTGGTGGGCGGCCCTCGCCAATCATGACCCCGGGCGCCATTGTCGGCGCTTACAGCCCCTGGCCATCACGGCGGCCCGGCCAACCACGTCCCACAGACGGCCTTCAACCTCCCGCCCCCCTCTCCGTCGGCCGTCACCAAGGTCACCAAAGGTCACCAAGCTCGCCAGAGGGTCACCACGCCATGCCGGTCGAGGGCGCTATTTTCTCGCCCGCCTCTCATGCAGGTGTGACCACTGGCGTCGTGAGCATGCCTAGTGCCTGGGCCATCCTGGGCCTCGCTGTGCCATCCCGGGCCCTTCCAGCAAGTCAGATCGCAGCGTGCATCGCACAGCGCCAATCTCGACGCAGTGCCGAACTTCATCAACCGCTATATACCTTTGTGCGCCGCGTATCCGACCCTCTTTCATGTTACTCTCCCATGTGTAATGTGTTTCGGGTCGCTCGTCAGGAGGTAGGATCATCACCGCTGGTTCACCCTTAAAGACTTCCGGCGTCCTCACCACGATGTCCGGAGTCCAAACCCGCCATCGACCTTTCAGACTCCCTTTCCTTCTCACCTCGTCGCTCCTTCTCTCGACCACATCTCTTCTGACCACCATCGCCGCCTCGCCCGTCGTCCTGTCCGCCCCCGACCGACGACGAGACAACAACCCGCTCGACATCGAGTGGGGTCCCGCGCCAGCGCCTGAAGACGGCCCTCCCCTCTCCGCAGGTGCTCTGAGAGACACCAAATACCTCCCCATCCAGATCGGTGCCATCGCCGGCGCCTACGGTGTCTCACTGGTGCTGGTCGCCATTCTCATCCTCGTCCTGTCCAAGAAGCGCCGCGAGCATCTCAACGCCGCCGACGAAGAGGAAGAAGAAGCTCCAGTATACGACGACGAGAGAAAACCCCTGCCCAATCTCACCATCGTCCCGCCGCCGCAGTCCCCCCGCAGCATCCCGAGAAGTCCTGTCCGGAACTTCTCATATCCCTCTCCAGACAGGGCCGAGTTCTTTCCCAGCCCTCAGACGCCCTACATCACCCCTTCGCCCTCCTCCACACTCCGCGCTCCAGGCGTTAATTTCGCAGTCGACCAGCGCGTGGTCGCAGCCGACAGACACATGGCGCAAACACAGCTCGAGGACATGTACAAGTACGTGATGGAACAGGAAGAGGCCAAGGCCCAGGGTATCATCCTCCAGGGACCGCCCGTGGTGTCCGTCCACTCCAGGACGTCCACGTCCGACCGGTCGACGGCGCCGTCCTCCACCGCCAAGAAGGAGAAGAACAAGCCCGCGCACCTGAACCTCACTGAGGAGAAGAAGTCGCGCACCTCGTCCATCCTGTCAGCCCTGCGCTCGCCCAAGAAGAAGTCCGGCGTCCGCGGCATCAGCATCTCCTCGCCCATGATGACGCCCAAGTCCGCCACCTTCCCCCGACACGAGGCACAGGAGATGGACACCATTCCCCCGCGCCAGTACGCTCCGCCCCCGCCACCTCCCGTCCCGACCGACCAGGTGCCCTTCGGTCTGCAGCGGGGCCAGGTCCAGACGGCCCCCATCTCTCCCGACCAGTCGCCGGAGAGCACGCAGAGCATCGACGAGCGCATCGGCTTCCAGCTGCCGCTCAGCCATCCCAAGCAGGGGGGTCACCACCGCAACGTGTCGTCGGCCCCCACCGAGGCCGACCCCATCTCGGCCTCATCGGACCACTCTCAGACGCCCCTCGTCGGGCTCCCCTCATCCCCAAAGCCCCACGTCACCCGCTTCCCCACGCTACCCTCCTCTCCCAAGCCCGGCGCCACCTTCCAGCGCTCCAACGCTCCCTCGGCCGTCCGCACCGGCGGCGCCCTGCCGCTCCGTGCCTACGAGCCTGCCCTGTCTTCGCCCTCCATGACGGCTCACACCACCAAGCAGACGACCTTTGAGCGCATGGGCCCGCTGTCTCCGAGCGGCCTGCGCACGCCGGCCACCGGTGTCGCCGTGCCGTACTCGCCCTACCAGCCCTTCACGCCCTGCGTCCCCATGACCCCGTCCCTCGTGTCCAAGGCGGATCGCAAGCGCATGAAACGTCTGGAGCCCAAGACGCCCACCATGGAGATGGTCAGGGACAGCGAGGACGTGTGGTAAGGGAAGCACCCTCGGAGGACTGTAATGTAGAAAAAGGAAATCGGCAGGAAGGGAATACCATTAGACAATCCGGCAGCGGGCAGGGAGGGGAGACAACAAACGCCTTCTCGGGCCTGGATCTTTTCACTTTTAGGGAGTCATGTGGAGACATGACATGATGGCATCTTGCATTGCGTCGGCTTTATGAAGGGGGGGTTGGATGGATGATGGCAGATGCATCCGGGGTCTTCTTTGTTGATATACCACCGAACGTGTTGTTCAGGACACGGTCTGTTCAGTCGAGGCGTGAGACAGTACATAATAGCTTTTGCCTATGGCTGTGGTCGTTCTTCTGGGAGAGTTGTTGTGTGATCCGTCGTCGAGAGTCTCTCCTGATGAGCATGTGACGTGAGCGCTCCGGCCCCTCGAGCTCATGCTGGCGGTTTCGTGATTCTCGATGAGATGAGATCACCTGTCACCTTCTATCCACAAACTTGAATGAATGATTAGGCCGACGTGTGAGTACCTAAACGATGAAGGTCTGGTTACTAAGCAGGAACGTTGACTGTCGCAGGGTGTGCCTGGCCACCTGGCCTCGACCATCCGTCTTCGGGAGGAAAAGCGATCATATTGTGCACTATCATGTCTTCCAAAGGGCCATACGAGGGTCCTAAGCCACAAGTTGCCCCTCCACCTCCGTTGCCTCCTCCCCCGCCTGAGATAACCCAGCCAGCCACCGTCACGAGGGCTCCCGAACCGCCAGTCGTACCCCAACAAGGTCCACCGGGAGCCTTCATGATTGAGCTCCTGACGTTCAGCGGCAGCCCGTTCAACGACCACTGGGCGTACTGGGTACCCTCGACAGCCAGCCCGGACGTCGGCCTCGAGCTGCATGCCACCGGCGACGTGAGGAACGGGTTCAAGCTGGAGATCAAACGAAGCTATGACCTGACTGAGCCGGGCAACAGCCCCACGAAGAGGATCCCGCTCCAGTGGGTTGACGGCAGGCACCTGGATGAAGATGCCATGTTCAACGGGGGGGTCTTCAGGTTTGACGACACGCCTGTTTGCAGGCTTGAGACTAGTGCTTTAAGAGTCGGGGCTCCGGGGAGGAGTCTGAATGATGCGGTAAGTTGGGTGTATGGCATGTGGGTTTGCACGCGCGTCGGGTTGGAGATTCTCGTGTGGATGAGAGCTTTGGTGGTCGTTCGTGTCAGTTGAGCTGACAGGGATGTAGACTACGTCCGGCCAGAAGGTCACGCAAAGAGACTGCCAGACATGGATCGTAGAGTCTGCTCGCCAGCTCTTGGAGGATGGCATCTTGAACGAGGATGTCGTGGCCTACTTGGAAGCAATCAAACAGTAGCAATATCTTGATTTTTCAAGGTCTTGGTTGACTAGGGATTGAAGACAGGGATTATCACAAGACACGTGGAAATGGGATAGACAGATGAATAGAACTGCTCCGGGTCCTTATGATGAATTGGATGCTAGGGTCGTTGTAGCAGCGGCGTTGGATGTTTCTAGATGGGGGAGTCTGGTCCGGCTGTTGAACGTGAACCCTGTTCGAGTGAGGCAGTTTGCGATGCTCACCTAGGTGATAAGTCAGACAGCAAAGCCGCAGACAGTTGATTGTTGTTCTAACGAAGTCGGCTGAACTTCTGACAACTATCTGGGATTGATGTCGGCCCTAGTGACGGGTCATTTTCGGGGAGTTTTTACAATTTCTGCATGCAATTAACCCGCCTTTTACCTTGTCAACCTACTCGAGCAAAAGCTCAGCCTATCTAACAGTCGGACATCCAACGTTGAGGTTTCGCCTCGACGAATGATCGCAGGGCCTCTTTGTGTCCAGCACCAGCATCGTCCTGGTTGAGTGTGTTGCTGAATCCAGACCACAAATGCTGAGCCGGCGAGATCAAGTTCAACAACCCACCGTCTCTCCCGTTGACGTACGGGGATTGCGAGTTGTGTATTATATCCAGTCACAGTGCTTGCATTCCAAATTTGTACAAGAGGCTTCTTCCATCAAGGTGGACAAATTCCCTTAGTTGTCGAAGAAGCGAAGACTAGACATGGCAGCTTACGAGCAAGTCCGTTAACGCTCAGCTCCATAGCCCACCTGATCTTGTTGCGCTGGGACTCTGGCTCAGCAGCGCGAAGACAGCCAACTCTCTCAATGCCTTCGGATACGAAGCTAACCACAGAGGGGTCTGCAAAGTTTATCTCATGCAAGCTTCCAACAGAGAGCAGAGTCATAAACCCAAATTATCATGATTGTATCGTCTGCCTAAGAAACTATCAGATCGGACCAATTTGAAGCTCCTTCATAATAGGTATAAAATGAGCCGAATTGAGGTCATGCTGTCAACACCCGACGCCAGTCCCTGACTTCAGAAAATCATCGAGACCATCGCGATAGGCGCATCTAATCCACGCTAGATTTCAACTGCAGGGAGTATCTTCTACCCAATTCGACATGCATCTTTCAGAAAAACTTCCTAAGGAGTTCCCGGTGATAAAAAAACTCGAGCTTCCACCTGAATGGGCATGACCTGCAAACGGATGACAGGCCAAATCACAGTTTGGAACTTTGGTGGCTAACTCTCGACTCGCATGCGTCATGCACTTGAAGCCTACCGCATCTTCCCCGAAACTCTCTCAACAGCATTGCCTCGCGACGGTTGGAAAAGGGTCGAGGTTTGCTTACAAAACCCAGTGGGTATGATTTCCCCACGGCAGCCGAAGAGCCAACCAGGCTATTCAAGAAAGCCGACGTACAACATCCACGGACCGAGCGAAACTGCGAATCGGCCTAATTACTCGCCGGACCTCCGAGGGCCCTCTTGGTTGCTGATATCATTGATGGAGGTTGGGAATTGGCTACGGTATATGAACTCGCAGTCTCCGGGCTATTGCTTCGTCAAACACGACAATTCTCAAGTCTTCATAACTTCCAGTTCCTTCTTCTCACAAGCCCTGATTCACCTACCTCAAGATTCGCTGCAAAAGTCGAGAGTCGATACCATGTCTCCTCGATCGACGCCGGAGACCGTCCTGGTCGTCGGTTCCACCGGGCATATCGGCGTCTCTGCTGTCATAGGGGCATTGAGCTCGGGGCGAAACGTTCTCGCAGTCGTTCGGAATCAGAACTCGGCAAAGAAGCTTCAAAAGCACATCCCCGAGGGCTACGATCGAATCACCATCGTTGAGGCAGATGTCACTTCCGACCACGGTGTGCAAGGTGTCGTTGACCGGGTTCGGGCGGGTACTTTGCCGGCATTCCAGCATGTCTACACTGCAGGTAAGATCTGGACCGTAAATACGTGCGTTCTTGGCATACAATGCTAACATGACCAAGCTGGTGGAGAGTACAGCGACAAATCCATGCTGGAAATGACAACCAACGAGCTACGGGAGGGCATGACGGTCAACTTTGAATCGAACTTTTGTAAGTAATGACGTAGCGTCTTGTCAAGCTGTTGTCGACGGTAGTTGAGAACAAAGACGGAAACGCTAACCTCATCCAACAGTCGCTTATCGTGCCACTGTTCCCTACCTTTTGGAGCACAAGGATCAGGACTGCACCTGGACAATCTGCACCGGCGCGCAAGGAGACGTAGGACAACGGGCCTTGCCTGCGATGACTCAAGGTGCCTTGTTTTCCATGTCCAATGCTGCTCGGGTCGCACTGTCCGAGACGAGCGTTCGCTTCAACGAGATCTATCTTGCCTACCGTGTGGAGGTTGACATTGAAGCCGAGGAGCATGGCGTGATGAAGTCTTCGGTGTTCGGTCGTGTTTACGAGAAGATTCTTGGAGAGAAAAACATCAAGGGAAGCCGACTCGTTGTCCGAAGCGAAGCAGACGTCAACGATCTCAAGATCGAGCGGAAGTAGGCTAAGGGAAATGTCGCATGCTGCTTCTTGCAACGGATAGTCCAATACGGAACATGGTAGGAAAAAGTGTAAATACGATCTCCCAATGAGGCCAAGCCTCGAGAAGGGAAAGCAGAAACTGGAAAGTTGAGCAAATTGTTCCCGGGGATCTGAGGTAGAAACGCCTCACGTCGGTGACGTATTGGTAGCCTCGTCGTTATAGGGCCGAAAGTGTTCGGGGTTTTCTAGCCTCTCGTAACTATATCGGGACCTATTCCTCTGACGGACGCACTTTGAACGCGTGACATTGGCGATGCCACGCTTGCATGGGTGGCTCCAGCCAGTAAGGTTGGAACGCGGCATTGCTTCGGCTTGTAGAAACCTCAAGTGCATCAGACGAACAACGGGTAGCAGTAAGCTAGGTCATGACGAGAAAACTCAATCGCCCGCCGGCGATGAGACGAAGACGATATTTCCGAGGAACCCGTGTCGAGTGCCGTGTTGAAGACATTGTTGTCCTGGGGTTCGTGGATCGACACCCCGAGACACTTGTGAAGCGGGGGTGAAGCGGCCGGATCTGGACTGGCAGAACGATTAGTCACTCGGAGGCGGCCGGGTGTGCCGTGGTTCGCCCGGCTTGGTCCCCGTTAGACGGTTAAGATGGACCCATAGACCCGTTATGTAGAAGCCGCACGGGCGCCGCCTGCCCTACGGGGGACCAGACTCCTGCCTGCCCACGGCCATCCGCAGGCAGCTACTGGCGGGGTGGAGTTCGCTAGGGAAGGCGCAAAGGCGCAAGGGCCCCACTTGGCCTCCCCTCGGGGCAGGCTCGACGCAGGTTCGACGGGCTAAACCTGACGGTCTTGGCAGAGCTGAGCCCATGTCGCTTCAACATCGTACGATTCCCCCCCGGTTTCGATCCGTCCCAGATTCTTCCGACTCCTAACTTCTGCACCTCTCCTCTGCCATCCCACGCCCGTCACGCTCGACGACTGCTTTCCATCCATTTGCCAATCCCTGGCCCCTACAACATTGTACCGACCGTCATACGATTATCTTCTGCAGCTCCCCTGCTTCCTGCCCATATTCATCCCAACCTCTACCACAGTCCACCAGTTCTCTGCCCGCCCCTCGTACGACTACCGTTCGCGTCTCGCCTCGCCGCGCCCGCCTCTGCCCGCCCTGTCCCGTGGCCATCGGTTCTCTGGGCCTCGACCCCGTCGCTCTGGATGCCTGTGGTCAGCCCATGGTTGCATATTCCTCCCACAGCAACATGACCGACCAAGATTCTGGGGCCATTTATGGCTTTGATGACTCCAACCTCGGCGCGCAGCCCTCCTTTGTCGACGACGATGCCGCCCAGCTTGTGAAGAACGACCCCTCCACCTCCAATACCGCGAACAACCAGACCGATACCGACAATCAATTCTTGTATGATTCGTCCAATTGGTCCTATCAGGACACCCCGTCATACGACTCCTTCAACTTTGCTGCCGCCAGCAGTGCCGCCGACTCCGCGCCTCTTTTTCAGACCGCCCCCTGGGACCTGGCACCCGCTCAGCAGCAGCAGCAGCAGCAGCAGCAGGGTTCGCCGTCAACCGGCACCGGCACCGCGTCCGTCTACGACCAGTCCAACGCCACCTCTTCGGGATACTATCCAAACCCCGTCGTCAACAACGCCCAAATCTCCTTGAGGCAAGGGCCTCCTCAACGATACAACGCGCCTGGTGGCGAGACCCTAAACCTCTTGACGCCTGCCCAGCAGGAGAAGCTACGAAGCATTGCTATGCCCGCCCACCTCCAGTACAACTCGCCCAAGAGCGAGCCGAGTCCCGGGTCCGCCGCAGCAGGAGCCCTGTCGTCCCCGGATGCCACCGATCAATTCGGAAAACCCCTCAGCCGCAAGAGAAAGTCCTCCGCCGACGCCGAGGACGACGAGGATGAGCTCGACGAAGATGGCAACCAGCCCGTCAAGAAGACGGCCCACAACATGATCGAGAAGAGGTATCGAACAAACCTCAATGACAAGATCGCGGCTCTGAGGGACAGCGTGCCTAGCCTGCGCATCATGTCCAAGAGTGCCAGGGGTGAGGACACGACAGAAGACCGAGAGGAATTGCACGGCTTGACCCCGGCCCACAAGCTGAACAAGGCGACGGTATGTCAGCGAATGGTGTTGAAAACGATGAAAATTGGCTAACGTCATCTTCAGGTCCTGAGCAAGGCGACGGAGTACATTCGCCATCTGGAGAAGAGGAACAACCGATTGCTAGATGAGAATGGTGCGATGCAGGCACGCATCGCGGCCTTCGAAAAACTGTTCATGGCCGGCGCCATGACAGGCGCCATGAGCCCCATGCAGCAGCCACCAACCCCGATGCAGTATCCCCAGGACCAGTACATCAGCACCCCCATGGGCACGCCCCGTGGCGACACAGCGCAGGGCATGATGCCCGTCCCCGAGGACATGAAACGTATCCTGGCCGCGCAGATGGCTGCTGGTCAACCTTATCCGGTGCCTCAGCAGCAACTCCGCGGCAACCCCGGCCTCCTCCGCCAGCAGCAGATTCAGCAGCAACAGCAAGCACAGCAGGGTGGACGATGGGGAAACAACGCTCCATACTTTGGAAAACTCATGGTCGGTTCTCTGGCAGGCCTTATGATCATTGAGGCGGTGCGCACCGAGGAACAAAGCAACGAGACGCCCGAAGGTCGCGGCTTGTTCGCTCTTCCGATTCAACTTCTCAGCGCATTCAAGTCAAGTAATCTCCATTTCGCTGGGCACGTCATGCCCGCAGCCCACTTTATCTCTCACCTCAAGGTTCTACTTTTCTTCGGCATCTTCCTTACGGTCTTCATGCCGTCGCTGTTCGGCCCGTCCGACAAGAAGCAAAAGAAGGGCGCGGAGCACATGGGTGGTTCGCTCGAGGCCGCCCCATCACCGGCGTCACCGATCCACGTTCGACGCCAGGCGTGGCTTACCGCCATCCAGACGGTCTGGGTGCCTAAGCACAACTTCTTCCTGGAAGCGGCGGCCCTCATCCTCAAGACGATGAAATTGAGCCTGCGAAACACGATTGGGACCCACGGTTATCAAGCCCTGACCGGATTCACCGAAGAACAAGAAGCAGCGCGCGTCAAGGCCTGGACTATCGCTTTGGATGCCCAACTCGCTGGCGGTGACGTCGAAGTCAACAAGAGCCGCCTGACTCTTACCCTGCTGGCGTCCGGCACCCTGCCCGACACCCCCCTCCGATCAATGTTGAAGGCCCTTCACATCCGTGTCCTGCTTTGGGACCTCGGCTCCAGAGGCATTCACAACACCCTTGCCATCAGGCTCGCGAGGTCTCGCTGGAACGAGGCCAAGCAGCTGAACAAGACCCTGACGCAGCAGCGACGCTCAACAGGCCAAGCCAACGATGACGAACTTCCCGAACACCTCGCCGCGCTGCTCGACCAAGATTGCGACCATGTACTGAACTGCCACGTCATCCGACGTGCATACAACCTAGCCTGGAATCTCCCGACCACCGAGAACGTCAACGAACGCACCGAGGGTATGGATGCGGTGGTGGAAGATCAGGCTGTGCGGTCCCCGATGGACGCTGTGGCAGCTTGGTATTCCACCCAAGAGGTTCAGCGGGCCCTCATTGCTAGTCTGAGCGCTGGCAAGGACGAACCCGCGTCCCAGGAAGTCGTTTCCAGCCACCTCGACAATGCATTGAAGGCCGGCCCCATCGCCTCGAGCGCCCAGGCGCGCGCTCTCGTGGCGCGTGCCGTCCTCGTCGATGAGAAGCGGGGTGCTAGCATCGCCTCGGCCATTCAGACCGTCCAGCCGGGCGTGGTGCAGGCTCCCATCAACGACATTGTTTCACCGATCCTCGACTCCTCTTTCCCGGCCGTTCAGACGCCCGATGTCCAGGTGGCCCTGCGTTGCGCCATGGCGATAGCCCATCTGCAACGGCTCAAGACGGGTGCGGCGTCCCGGGAGAGCACCCAGCTCGTCGAAAAGCTCGCGCAGCCCAGCGTCACGGCGAGCATGTCCCTCCTCGGCTGCACATCACTGTTCAAGCTCATGACGGAACTCCACACGCATCCCTCGGCTGCAGAGACATTCAGCATGCCGCTGGAGCGCCTGGCCGGCAGCCTCCGAATCTGGATTGGCAGCGCGCCTGGGGAGCAGTGCGGGCTGGACCAGGATGTCCGCCACAAGATGGTGGACCGCTGCCTGAGCATCACCAAGAGCGTCGTGGGCATGGAGACAGACACGGGGTACGGCAGTATGAGCGACTGCGAGGAAGAGTATGGCTGCTAAGCTCTGCAGCAAATCTGGTTTCATTTGTTTCTGATTTTCCATGTCATATATCATTGCAAGCTGCACATCTCGACGGACCGACCATGCACCTGGTTGCGGTGTTTGCTGTATTATTATTGCTCGCGGTACACTCATTGTTTTACTGCGTCGAATTGGATGGAAGGCGCAAGCTGGGCAGAAATACCTGGCGTTACTATCTATGGCTGGGCCGGACAAGGGGGGTCAATGTCGGGAGAGGGAGGAAAAAAGGCCACGACCGGCGTGAATGAGGTGTTTGCCGGTACCAGCCGAGTCGAAGCCACCACTCGGTCACGGACTCTTTTCCCCTTATGAAGGTACGATGAGGATCACGAAGGATGGGAGGACAAGAGCGAATATCCGCGTGGGAGCGGAAGTGTCTTGGACAGGGTGACAAGGGGTCCATGCCTACGTCGCTGGTTTCTCTATGTGCCGCACAACTAGATTTACTTGCGTTATAATTCAAAGTCGCAACCTCGTGTTGGCGTACCATTGTATCACCCAGTGCACTCCCGTGTACCGCCGTGACCTCTTCCCAGGCGCTGCCACTTTTCGAATCTACTGAGGAGGCGCCGCGCACGCTGGGCTCAATTGGGGTTCATCGACAGGGGTTAACCAGCAGGGCAAGCTGAGCAAGCCTGTCCGTCTTATCTACGCAACGGTCGGCAGCCATCTCGACGCTGGTCTTGACGCTTCACCCGCCGCCACTGCACACGACACTTGCCCAACCCGGATCTGCCCCGGCATCGTGCAGTCTCCACACGTCATCCGACCTCAGCGTCCTATCTACGATATCACCTTCTCTTGCATCGCCGGTCCCAAAGCGGTAGCTCCATGCTCAGGGCAGGACCAGGGTGGATGCCACAAGCAGCACAGCAATCCAGCTCGGGTGCGGCGCGCTAACGACGGAGAGGGGTGGGTGAATGTGTGAGCCATGGGAGGAGGGGGGACCAAAACCTGGAACGTCGCCGTCTACTTTTTCGCTTTCGTCGAATGAGATAACGAACGGAGGATCAGTCAATCTATGCCCATGGGAGGATGCGACCCAATCGTGGTTTGGATGACCATCCTCTGGCCCCCCCTTTGACCCTGGGTGGCTCCCCCGCATTCGACTGGCAGGTCGCGCGTGATGCCGCTTTGCAGCCACAGTGCCGGCGCGGCAGCCCTTTCGGCGGGTGGGATTGGTGGGGGGCAGAAGGGCACGTCGGAGCCGAGGGTGGGATCGACGGGGATGCCGACCCTTTTGGGGGTGTTTGGCCTTTTGGCTTTCTGGTGTTGACAGCATTTTTGGACTTTGGTTCGTCGTGGAGGGTTGTCGAAAGGGGGGGTGTTCAGGGCGTCACCTTCACCTGAGCGGGCATGACGCTGGGTCGTCTCCGGTTCGTCAGCCCAGGCTCTCTGCCCACCCTGTCTTGCTCGTACGCGAGCTGGAAAGGAGGTCGAAATGGTGCCCAAGCCCGGGCCGGGCGCCTTGTCTTCGATGCGCTTGCTCCGTTGTCTCGAGGGGAGGGGGCTGTCTTGCAGGTTGCTACTGTCGATCAGGAAGTCTGGGCCGAGATCTTGGGGGTCGTGGCGGGTGCGAGGAGCTTGGTGTTGCTACCCTGAGGGGGGGCATGACTTGCTTCTCGAAGCGACCCCTTCTCTTCTTGGACGGCGGGGGAAGCTATTGAAGCAGGATTTTCGACCTGCTCCTGGTGTTGCCTTGTGATACCGCGGTTTGGGGAGGGGTATAAGGCTCGCTGGGAGGGACGCCTGTTGAGAGATGGGCTCCCAGATGTTGAGCATCGACTCTGGATTCGTCTCTGACTGTCGCTCTCAGCTATGGTTCCCTCAAACCCCCGTCGAAGCAGCACCGTGCTGCCCATGCTGTCTCTCTTCGGCCTGTTCCTCTCCCTCCTCCTCCTCCTCGGCAGCGCCGCCGCCGCCACTCTCGGTGATGACTTTGTGAACGAGCGCCGCCAGGCTTCTGGCTCCCGATACCTTCTCGGCGTCGGCAAGGCCGACATGACGGGCCCTGTCGTCGAGATTGGCTTCGCTGGCTACGCGGACCTCGACCAGAAGGGCACGGGGCTGCGCCAGCGGCTGTTCAGCCGGGCCTTCATCGTTGGCGATGCCTCGAAGCCGGCCGACCGGTTCGTGTACATTGTGCTCGACACGCAGACGGGGGACACGGCGCTGCGGCGGGGCATCCTGGAAGGCATAGCGGCCCTGGGGTCCGGGTACGCCGTGTACAACAAGAACAACGTTGCCGTGACGGGGTCACATAGCCATGCCGGGCCGGGGGCCTTCTTCAACTACTTGCTTCCGCAGATTACGAATCTAGGCTTCGACCGCCAGAGCTACCAGGCCATCGTGGATGGCGCTGTCTTGTCAGTTAAGAGAGCGCACGAGTCTCTGGCGGAGGTGAGTTGTCTCTACCTGTCGAACTTGCAGAGCTGACGGATGCAGGGCTATCTCGACTTTGGCACGGGCGAGGTCCCGAACGCGGCCATTAACCGGAGCCCCTGGGCGTATCTGCAGAACCCGGCGGCCGAGCGGGCGCGGTACAGTGGCGATGTCGACAAGACGATGACGCTGCTGCGGTTCCGGCGGGCGTCGGACAACAAGGCACTCGGCGTGCTCAACTGGCTCGCCGTCCACCCGACGTCGATGCTGCAGAACAACACCAAAGTGGCCGGCGACAACAAGGGCGTCGCCTCGTGGCTTTTTGAGAGGGAAGTTGGTGGTGGGTTCGTCGCGGGCTTTGCGCAGGCCAACCACGCAGACACGACGCCCAACGTGCTCGGAGCGTGGTGCGACGACGGTTCGGGGCAGCAGTGCGACTTTGAGACGAGCACCTGCGCCGACGGGCTCTCGCAGTCGTGTCGGGGACGGGGCCCGGAGTTCAGGAAGCTCGACCTCGGCGTCTCGAGCGCCTATGAAATCGGACGGCGCCAGTACGTCGGGGCCAAGGCCATCTACGTGAGTCTCTCTCCCCTCCGTCCCTGTGATCCTCGCAGCAAGACCCTGACAGGCCGCACCAGGACGCCCTCGACGCGCGGTCCACGGCCATCACGGGCCCCACGGTCAAGTCGTTCCACTTCTTCCACAACATGACGTACGCGCGCTTCCGGCTGCCGTCAGGCGAGGAGGTGCAGACGTGTCCGGCGTCGCTGGGCTACTCGTTCGCGGCGGGCACGACGGACGGGCCGGGGGCGTTCGACTTCACGCAGGGCGACTCGACGGGGGCGAACCCGCTGTGGCGCGTGGTCGGGGGCGTGCTCCGGGCGCCGACGGCGCAGCAGAAGGCGTGCCAGCAGCCGAAGCCGATCCTGCTGGACGTGGGCGGCGTGGACACGCCGTACGCGTGGAGCCCAAACGTGGTGGACGTGCAGACGCTGCGCGTGGGGCAGCTCGTCGTCATCGTCGGCAGCGCCGAGTCGACGACCATGGCCGGCCGGCGGTGGCGGGAGGCCGTCGCGCGGGCGGCGGGGGGGATCACGGGGGGAAGTCCGCTGGTGGTGCTCGGCGGGCCGGCGAACACCTACTCTGTACGTCTCTCTCTCTCTCTCCCTCCCTCTTTCTCCGTCTTTCCCCCCTTGTCTTCCGTGACGTGCAGCTGACGGCGCAGCACTACGTGACGACCCGCGAAGAGTACGACGTCCAGCGGTACGAAGGCGCCTCGACCTTCTACGGGCGGTACACGCTCGATGCCTACATCAACCTCACCGTGTCGAACCTGCAGCACCTCGCCCCCGGGGCGACGACGTCGCCGCCGGCGGGCCCAGCGCCGCCTGACAACCGCGCGGGGTCGCTCAACTTCAACACGGGGGTGGTCACGGACGGGACGCCATCGGGACGATCGTACGGGGCGGTCATCACGCAGCCGGCGGGGCGGTACGCGCGCGGGGCGGAGGTCACGGCGCGGTTCCAGGGGGCGAACCCGCGGAACGACCTCCGGCTGGAGGGCACGTTTGCGGCGGTGGAGAGGCGCGAGGCGGGGGGCGCGTGGACGCGTGTCAGGGACGATGCCGACTGGTTCCTCGTGTACGAGTGGACGCGGACGGACTGGTTCCTGGGGCACAGCGAGGTGGTGATCCGGTGGGAGACGGCGGAGGGGGGGTCGCCGGCGGCGGCGGGGACGTATCGGATCCGGTACTACGGGAACGAGAAGAACCTCCTGGGGCGGATCAGGGCGTTTGAGGGGGTGACGGACAGTTTTGATCTCGTCTAGGAGGGGCATGGTGTTGCGATGGGGGTAGGGGGACGGACTCAGGGGCAATAGGGGCAAGGGTTAGGGTTGGATAATGCTTGGTTATGCTTGGGTGGTTAGCAAACGCAGCGACATCATGGCCATGCAGCAAACGAGAATGAAGCAAACTGACCCCAAGGAAAAAAAGAAAAACATGTCTGCTGAGAGACCCGTCAGCAGATACGTTTTTTTATCTGTTCAACTTGCATCGTCTGCCTCGGGCGTCATCTTTTTCGATGGGTCATTCGAGCAGACCAAGTGGCTTGCATCTTCAGTCTTGCGGCTTGTCATGCATCATGCGAGATCATATATTTACCCAGGTGTCCAAACACCTTAGATCGCACAAGGTACTGAAGGGACCTCGAGATGCGTACTTCTCGTTAGGCGAATATTTACTAGAGGGTTCTCGAAGGAGCATCGCCGTTTGTGTCGGGGAAGTCCTCGGTTGCCCCTTCCTTAACAGCAAGATCGGGGGAACCTGCCTGCATTTGGTACCACTGCAATGTTACTCGTTCACGGTCCAAGGCAGGAGCAAACGCAGCTTCTTCTTCTGAGATGCCTCAACTAACTACCCGTCTCCCGATGCAGAATCCCGCCCTCCAGCTCCCATCCCCCCCGCCCGCGCTTCCCTCCTTCAGTCTGAGCTCCGATCCAAGCACAAGCACTTCATATTCCAAGGAATATATCCCCCTGTTGTCACACTGACCTGGCTTCATCTGAGCACGCCCATCAATCGGCTGAACGACTCTTTCTTTGGCCTTTCGCACCGACCCTGGCCATCCTGCGATTCTACCTCGTCCCCTCCTGAAAACACCACCAACACCTTGCCATCAAACCATCCAGCAGCATGGGCTCCCCCTTTGACATGGAGGCCTACTGGGGCCTCGTTCTTCGAGGCCGCGAGTCGCAGGCCAACACCTTCCGCGACTCGTTCCTGCCCATCCTCCGCCGCCAGTCTGCCATCGCCATGGCCAAAAAGGCCACCTCACGCCCGTACCTCGGCTACGTCGTCTTCCTCGCTTGCAAAGAGCACTGGAATCATCTGAGTAGGCTGCCCTCGCCCTGATGACTCCCGGCGTCTGCGTCGAGGTTCGAACTGACGTTACTACAGGCCCCGCCGACCCCTTTCCCTTTGACACGAACGTTCGGAAGAAAGACCCGGTCCGGCTCGGCATGTCGATGGAACACAACGACCACATCAACAGCAGCCTTCTTCAGTGCCCTCGTGATCTCGTCGCCTTCGTTCGCGAGACGGGCCAAACCCCGCAGATGGCGCCATGTCTCTCGAACCAAGCCAGCTCGAAACATCCAACAGGCAAGAGCGGCAAGACGAAGCTGCCTACCAACACGAACGACGAATCCCCAGGTAACACCCCTGGCGTTTCTGAAACCTCCAACATGAACGAGAAAGACTCCGGCTCTCGTGGGAACACATCAACATCAGGGTCTGTTGAGGAGGAGTCGACGCAGCGAGCCACACCTCCTGCCGACTCGTCTGGAAAAGGAAATGCCCAGTCCCGAGACCCATACTTGCCCGATTGTTCTTTCAAACAACGGCTCTCACAGAGAACCGGAGAGGAGCTTGACAACTCGGACGCCGAAAACGAGGACGAAGTGCCAGTCTTTCACACCTTCGGCCCTTCGGCTCTGACCGACCTCGACCAGTGGGCTGTGCCCGTGTCTTCCTCGGACGACCAATACCGGGAAGCCCCCAAGCTGCCGACGTGCGGACCCTGGGAAATACCCCTGCCTGCGCCTATGGACCCAAAGGTCCACGTCGTGCCGCACTTGGAAGACGTCCAAATCCTTCTGGGAGGCATCCGCATCCAGACGACCCAGCTGCCGCCGAGGCTCAAAGTCGAGCTCTCTGGAATGCAGCGCGCAGCTACCCATCTCCATCCCGACGGCAAACTACTTGCCGACCTGACGGCCATTCGATGGAAGGCGTACCGAGTGCTTCTTTCCTGGGCAGAGCATCTCAAATGCAGGGCTTCCAAGTCATCGGAGAGGCCTCTCGATATTGCCTCATTCGTTCGTCACAAGCACTGTGAAGAGGGGAACAGAGCCAGAGATCAGGCCGTGAAGCGCATCGAGAGAGGCGCAGCTGGCGGCGGCGTCATGTTTCCGGGGGAGGACTACCAGATGCCGCTGGCGAGGAGCATGCAGCGAGACCCATTTGACGACGATGGAGGGTCGGAAAGCGACACTGAAGCAATACCCATCGCGAACACTGGACAACTAAAGCGCTCTCGTGTCTCGAGCTCATTAGACGAAGACAACGACAGCGGCTACGCGGCTGTCTCTGCTTGTGTTGAACGCAAGCACAAGCGAGCTCGGAGAGAGGGCGCCAAAATCAAGCAAGAAGAAACCACAACGGGCAGTATCATGGATGACTAGACTCCGCTGACAAGATCTGTGGAGAGGGGTTCAAATTTGGCCAACTGGCGGCGGCGATTGCAAACATGGCAGGGGTTTCATGGACGTTGATGAACGGGGTCAAGAGTGTCTTTGGACGATTTAAAGCTTGAAACTTCACACGATCGATCGAAAGTCCAATAAGAAAAGCTTTTCATTTTATTTCGACCCGGAAGTGAGTCCCATTCGAGTTTGGGCTAACAGCTAATGGCAGCATTCACATGTACAAGTTCATCCCGCTGGCCATGCTGCCGGGCATCTCGGCACTTGCTACCGTACACTACAACTGCACGGGTTGCCCCGATTACCACACCTTGACCGAGCCGGCCTCGTTCAGAGACAGGTCGACCTCGATGGTCTTGCTGCCGCGGCCCTCCTTGCCGGCGCCGGTACGGCACGCGGCGCCCAGGACCTTGATCCTGACAATCTTGACGTCGACCTCGTAGCCGAAGGTGCCGTCGAGGGTGAGCTCGCCGTCGTCAAAGGTGAAGTCGATGAGGGTGTGGCCGGCCTGGACGAGGGAGACGCCGTCGTCGAGGTAGAGGGAGCCCTTGGCGGTGCCGTCCTTGCCGATGGCGACGAGCAGCTCAAAGTCGTTGGTGCGCAGCTCGGCGGTGGTGTTGGCCGACTCGACGCGCAGGGGCACGACGGTGCCGGAGCGCAGCAGGAGGGGGATGTCGGTGACATCCTGGTCCTCGAAGGTGTGCAGGGCGCCGCGGCCGCGGACGGGGCGGTGGGTGTACCAGTCGTAGAAGGTGTCCTCGGGCAGGTAGACGTCGACGGCGGTGGCGCCCTGTTCGGTGACGGGGGCGACGAGGAGGGCGTCGCCGTAAAAGAACTGGTGCTCGAGCGGCCAGGTGGCCTTGTCCTCGGGGTAGAGGAAGTACATGGGGTTGAGGGTGGGGCTGCCGTCGACGGTGGCGCGGTGCATGGCCGTGTAGATGTAGTCGAGGAGGCGGTAGCGGATGTCGATGGCCTTGCGGGCGCTCTCGGCGACGGCGGGCCAGCGGTAGAACTCCTGGCTGATGCTGTCGATGCCGTTGTGGTTGCGGTAGAAGGTGAAGAAGGCGCCGAGCGAGGCCCAGCGCGCGCAGAGCTCCTCGGTGGCGTCGCCGCCGAAGCCGCACACGTCCGAGCCCGCCATGGGGAACTGGTAGAAGGCCGAGAAGGTCATGGTCGTGTAGATGGCGAAGCGGTAGTGGTCCCACTCGGACAGGTTGTCGCCGAGCCAGTGGCCCACGCTCTTGCCGTCGCCGGGGAACGTGCTGCGCGTGATGATGAGCGGGCGGAGGCCCTCGCGGCGCGCGAGCATGGCGTTCCGGGACGCCGTTCCCATCATGGCGCCGTACAGGTTGTGCGTGTCGTACATGACGAGGCCGTTCTGGTGCTCAATGTCCGTCTTGACCGTCTTGAACGAGATGCCGCCGCGGTCCGAGTTCCACGACACGTCCGGCGGCGCGTGGTTGTGGATGGCGTACTTGGGGTACAGCAGGTCACGGTCCGGCAGGCCCTTGCGGTCGCCTCTGGCGTCCTGGCGGACCTCGAGAGACGTGTCGGCGACGGGCCGGGCGGCGGCGCGCGCCTCAAGCGTCGACCTGCGCTCCGAGCCGCTGCCGCAGGCGCCGGGCAGCTGGAACTCGCAGCCGAAGCCGGGCAGGGCGCGGGGGTTCTCGCGGACGGCGGGCGGCTCGGGCGGGTAGCCGACGGCGTCGCCGAAGGGGTCCTCGCAGAGGCCCTCGCAGAAGTTGGCGGGCTCGTTCATGTCGATCCAGAGGCCGTCAATGTCGACGCCCTCGTCCTTGTCGAAGAAGATGGCGAACTCGTTGTTCCAGTAGCGGGTGATGTTCTCGGCGAACCAGTCGGGGAAGATGGTGACGCCGGGCCAGACGACGCCGAGGTACTCGGAGCCGTTGGCGTGCTGCAGCCAGATGTCGTCCTGGCGGCCGCGGTTGACAATGTCCGACTCCTCGTAGGCGACGGCCGGGTCGACCATGACGATGTAGTGCTGGTCGTGGTCGTGGAGGTAGTCGACCAGCTGTCGGACCTTGTCGACGGGGAAGCGCTGCGGGTCGAGGGTGAAGACCTTGCGGGCGTCCATGTAGTCAATGTCGGTCCACATGGTCTCGAGCGGGATGCCGGCCTGGCTGTAGTTGTAGACGACCTCGGCCACGTCGAAGGCGTCGCGGTAGCCGTACCGGCACTGGTGGAAGCCGAGGCCCCAGTACGGCTGGAGCGACGGCAGGCCCACGACGTCCGAGTACTGCCTCACGACGTCGGCCGGGCCGGGGCCCGCGAGGAACCAGAAGTCGAGCACGCCGCCGAGCGTATTGTACTCGAGGTACTGGCCGCCCTCGTCCTTGTTGATGACCACGTCCATGCCGTTCGAGTTGAGGAGGAAGACGCCGTGGGTGCCCGTCTCGCGCTGCTCGATGTAGAAGGGGTGGCTGCCGTAGAGGTTGGTGCCGGGGGGCACGCCGTAGCTGTCGCGGTTCCAGAGGGTGCGGACGTAGTCGGTCGTGTTGAGGCGGAAGGGATCCGTGTGCTCGCCGAGGCCGTACAGGTACGGGTCCTCGGGCAGGCTGGTGCGCAGGCGGAGGTACTGGGACTCGAAGACGATGGAGGCCGCGGCCGTGTCGAAGAGGACCTCGTCCGTGTCGGCCCTGCTGATGGAGAAGGAGAAGGGCTCCTCGGTGTAGTCGAACTTGATCTTGGCGTCGCCCGAGAACGAGCCCTCGTCCGGCCGCGCGAAGACCGACTCGGGCACCTGGTAGACCTGGTCCGCCGGGTCCTGGATCTTGACGTGGATGCGCGACTCTGCCAGCGTGTTAGTCCCTTTCCTCGGTCTCAGTGATACACGGGGGAAAAGAGGATCGACGTACCGCTCTCGTACGTGACCGAGAGCACGAGGTCTTCGAGGTCACGCCCGTACGTGTCACACGCGGGGCCGGCGAGCTTCAGGTCGGCCGTCAGGCCGTTGGCGCTCGTCTTGACGTTGGAGGCCGCATAGCCGGGACAGTCGGCGAGGTTCTCGTGGTCTGGGGCGTCCCTCTTCAGCACGGCGGCCGAGGCCACGCTGGAAACGAGCAAGGTCTTCCAGTAGTGCATTTTCCCTGAATCTGGCTGGTGGCTGAGGGGGTTGCATCCGTGACTCTGACTTCTCCCTGGGGGGGGGCATCGGCTCAATTTATACCACCCTCCCGCCTCGCCGACCCAGCAGTCTGGGCACCCGCGCGTCCGATCACCGGTGGGCACATGTGCGAAGCGCGTACAGCCGTGGTCCGGTCCTGGCCACGCCGCATGAGCTCTCGCTCGCATGGGGTGGTGCGCTGCGTCGCATCGTCCCCTCGCAGGCTCTCCAGCTGCGTCGACGTCATGCGCGAACAGCACGGCCAGCCTCCCCCTCACGACCCGGAGGTTCCTCTCAGCCAACGCCCCGTAGTAGAAGCGAGATACGGCCGGCATTTCAGCGAGCGTTTCCAGTGAGCTTCCCCAGATTAGGAAGCTCAGGGCCGCTGTCAGGGCCGCGGGGTGGTGAAGATCTGCCTGGGGCGCCGCGGCCAAGCCCACCGGCGGGCAGACAGAACGCGGAGTTGAGTGCGCAGAGGGCGGAGGGCAGCGCGAACGTGCGGAGCAGAATGCGGAGGTGGGCCTCGAAAGGGCCGAACGGGGAGCAGAGCCCATGCAGCGCATCCTTGGTCTGCCCCCTGCCCGCCGCGACTATGACTGCATAGCCGTATTTACCCACTGCAAATGCCCGAGCTCCGAGTTCTGGGCCTGGGGAGCAAGGGGGAGGGGAGCCTGGGGAGAGCCTCTCCCCGCGGCCACATGCTAGGAGGATGTGCCTGGAGCTAGGCGAGCATGGTATGGGGGCCGAAAGCCAACGGCCGAGCACGGGTCTGGGCAATCTTAAAGCGTTGAAGCGCCGCTGCTGTCATGTGCCTAGATCGGCCCGTCCATGTGGCGCGACTCCTGCCGATCATCTGGCTCTATTGCCTGACCCGGATGGTACTACACGAAGCCTTCACGCGACTTGTGCACGCCGGGCTAGCAGTGCAATTTCACAAATTAGTGGCCAGGCTAGCGGCGCGACTAAGTAGTGTATGTAACGCTGTTAGTCGTCACGAGAGTCGGCAGTAAGGGCTTTGCGGCATGCGGCTTGAAGCTGTTGTAGAGACGTGGTGGGACATGACGATGTTGCAAGAAGGTTGCCTCGCCGATTGAATTATCTGGTCCGGGTCTCATCCAAATTCTGCGGTGTTGAAGCTCGGGCATTGGCACTCTATACACGGGGTCCAATACTAGAAAACTTGCGGCTTTGTGGATCAATGGGCCCGAATACACTGGGGCTTTTCTTCAAGATGGCGTTCTATGATAGGTACCCGTAAGTAAAGTGTACTTGTTCAGTGCCAACAGAAACGACCAAGTCTCAGTTGCTTAGCCTGGCTCGAGTCATTATAAAGGTTCCTGGTCTCGATCCAATCAACGTAGCCGGGCTCTAGTTCGGAACCCTTGTACGCAGTTTAGGAACCATCCCCCTAGTTTCGACAACATGAAGAACTACAAGCATAATCATGACCATATTGATTTTTTGGGATAAATCAACAGTGTTGGACCTCGTTTGCTTTCACGTCGACTTGATTGGCCACTTTTATCAGTACCCCGCCATGCCCGGCGCTTAATGTTGAACTCATCCCAGATCAGGGCGGCTTGCGTCTCAATCTCCCGACCAGGCAGACATCACCTCCTTCATGCATGACAATCATCCGTCATGCTCTCAGATACATATCGTCTGACTCTCGTCCCTACGACCTCTTCCTACAGCATGCCTCCGAGTCAGTACCTGACGACCGACGGGCTAGACACCGATCACCGCGATGCCCTGTCCCGGGCAGTGACAAACGTTCTTGCGACCGAGACGGCATTGATCACCTATGCTCAGATCATCGACGGGCTTCCAACGTGTAATATTGCTTGGGACACGCGGGGAACCAAGTTGACGCGACAGCACCCTATCAACTCGCACGTTGACCTATGTCCGGGGGCTCTGGATAAGGCAAAGTCATTTCGAGACGGTTTTGAACACGGAAATCTTGTCTTCAAGCCAGAAGTAAGTACATTTCAGCTGTACTGCATGTGTGCAAACTGACAAGACAATAGCTTCTTACCGCATTTCAACGCGCATCGCCTTCCAGTCGCAACTTCAAGCTCAGGCTTATTGAGCTTACGGCTTCAGCGATTCATCAAATTGCGGTCCTCTTGGTCCAGCTCGACCTGCGATTACATGACCCCTCCACGACGGAACAACTGAATGTGGATGAGGTCACGTCCTGGGAACGCCCGCCTGACATGTGGGCTCGCGTCGTTCCCCATCCAACACTGTTCACACAATCACACTTCGTCGCCCATGAGCAGTACCCCGACGGCATAGCTGACATGGTGGGCTACTGGGCCGAGGATCGTATCTTCGGAGGCGTCCTCCTCTTTGACCACTCCTCACCCTGGGATGACGAGATCGCAGAGCCTAATGTGTACATTCACTGCGGAAGGGCCAAAATTACTTTTCGCATATGCCAGCTCCTAGACGACCAGCAGGATAAGCTGGTAGACTTTGTCTTTGCGAGACGAGAGGCTTCAGCCGAGCACGGCGAAGGGCCCCTTCCAATCCTGCCGTCTTCGGAGAACCGAACAAGAATCGACCAGGGGGATGCAATCCCGATCCACCAGGTGTACCGAGATCTCTGGGAGAGAGCCCCGCCCCAGCAACCATTATTGCGGATGCAGCAGTACATGGACCGGTGTGTTGTGAGTGAGCTGGACTATCCTGAGCTGAACATTGATGAGCAGATGCAGAGGTTCGACAAGCTGGGGGGTCGCTCCCAGCAGTGAGGTAAGACAGTAACATCGGACACCTGGTGGCTGCTTCAATTTAAGATCTTCAAAACTTTCGATTCCATCAAGCAAGTGCAAGCCTTGAGAGACAGTTGAGAGATAGTGAGACATTTTCGAATCCTCGCAAAGGCGTCAGTATCAGGTTGTATTTACCATTGTGAGATTAATATCCTACACGCTGAGCTAATTTGCATTGTAACCCTTCTAAATGCATTGTGTCTTTTGCCTGTTTCCGTATTCAACATCAATTATTGAGTACATTGGGACCAATTAGATGGGCAAGAGGATTTGAAGCCTATAGCGCGACGGCATGGCTCACGCGACTTGGGTAGGTACTAAGGCCCCAGGAAACAATGAGCTGCTTTGATGTGTCAATAGAGCTCGGCTAGATACAGCCATTCTCTTCCTCTTCGCTCTCAAATACCGTCTCCCAGTCCGAGTCCTGAGTATTTTCGCTGCCCCTTGAGCTATACCACTCATGGATACATTTTTTCCTCAGCGACGCTGCCCACTGCCAAGTGCATGGAGCTTTGGAGCCTTCGGCAGGAGTTCTCCAACTTTCCGAATCCAGCTCCCAAGGAGATTTGGTTGCCTCCTCCCTCAGTAAATCCAAGTTCTCGTCCACCGACTCCAAGGCTGCTTGCCACATATTCTCGCGAATCTGGAGGCACACAGTTTCGTACGTTTCAACCTGCAGCATGAGTTTCCGCTGTCGTTTTCGATCGATCAATGGAGACAGGAAAGTCACTGCTAACGGATCCCGGGCCATCAACGCAGCCTTTACCTCCCCCAAAATTCGCGAGTCTTGTTCTATGTCTCGGAAACCGATGTCTCGGAAAAAACACCCGAAAGCTCTAGCAGAGGTCTCGTCCCGGTCGTAGGGACTTCGTCGATTGGTGAGGGATGTGATGAAGTAATCCCATGCCGTGTGTCCGTCGGCGTTTCGATGATGCACATTGACCTCGGGGAACGACAGAGTTGCCAAGTAAGCAATAGTTGCCTCACTGCACTGCGTAGCAGCAATGTGCAGTATGGTGTTCCCAAGGCCGTTGAGTGCATTGACAGAAGCCCCTGCTTCGATCAGGCTTCGAATGCTTGGGATTTTATCAAAGTACAACGCTCGGTGGAGTGCCGTTCGCCCCCCTCGGTTTTTGACCTCAAGCTCGACGCCTCCATCGACCAGCATTTGAATTTTCCGTTTGACAGTCGGATAATCAGCTTTGCAGGCAGAAGTTCGATGAAAGAGTGATGAGTTGGTCTCATCACGAACCGTAACGTCTCCCCGCGCATTGATCAGGGCACGGAGAATGTCCGCAGAGGCGACGTGGCGAGACCTACAAGCAAATGCTAGAGCCGTAGATCCATCTGTCTTGCTTGTAAGGTTGACATTGCAGCCATGTGCGAGAAGCAAGTGAACAATCTCTTGATTGCCACTACTAGCAGCAATCATGAGAGCTGTTTTTCCGAGTTCGCTCTGCTGGTCTGGGTGAGCGCCGGCAAGTAGCAGGAACCTGATAGCCTGGACATGGGATCTGCGTACAGCCATATGAATCGGGGCCTCTCCTGTGAGGTTCATGGAGTTTATTGCCTGCTTTTGAGAGAACAAAGCTGCGTTCAAGCTTTGTTGGTTATCGATGGCTGTGTGAATCATGCTTTGTTGGTGTGTCGGAACATGTGGACAGAATGAGGCTGTTTTTTTGAGTAGATGCTGTGCTGAATCGCTGAGATTGGGCACCCACTTCAAGGTCCACTGTATCATGAACCAGTCGTATCTTGAATAGTTGTAAGCGATGGGATCAGGCAATTCGAGCACTTAATCTATAGGGCAAGCAGTCTATTCAGATGGAATATGTGCTCTTACCTTGAAATACCCCTGCGCTCCACAACATTGGTCCAACGAGCCATCAGAATCTGCAGCGTTTCCAGCCGTCGATTTCTGACAAGATACTAAGCACAGTTAGTCAGTTTCTAACTGCACAGCCGAGTTCAGTTTTGATGAAGCCGTGTACTAAAGATCTTACCGTTATGAGGCTCTCCCCCCCTACAGTTTCATCGTCTGGGCCGAGTGTGCGAAGTTCCTCCATCAGTCCCCGAGCATCTCGGCTGGCAAAAGTTGATTTCCCCAGAAAATGCCAGATTTTATGAATGAAAGGTATCTGCCTCTTCTGGCGCAGACTACCAGATAATTCGAATGGCAACCCTGCCTTGACGGACAAAATGAGACCCCCGAGCCATCGAGGAAACCAATAGTCAAGTATTGCAGTTGTATACTTGTGTTCTCCACATTCGTCTTCAATGCAAGCAGGCCTTGAACAGACGAAGGAACGGCTATGATCATGTGAGAACTCAACCGATCCCAGGAGTGATTTTAGCCATCTGGATGATCGATAGGCGATAGAAAATCGATGACATTGGCAGTGACAAGGCCTGGGATACAGAGCTGAATCAAATGGTGCTTGAAGAAGTTGGGTACGTATGGCTGTTTCGAAAGGTGCATTCTGCACCTTGAGTGTATCTTCTGACGATCGTGACGCCAGGAAGAGCGCAGGTGAGTTGCCATCGCCAATAATTCTACCGCTTGAGCCCGCAAGAAGCCTCTGTGCGTGCTGGGCGCTCACCGTTGAAGCTTCTTGCAGAGCGTTGATGAAGGACGGAAGGAGTTCAGTCCGAAATTTGGCTGTTATGGTGTCCTCAAGAATCTGACGGAGCCCAAGCAGATCGTATCTCGGAGAACTGACGCGGCACCAATCAGCTTGTGATTTTGGGTGTCAACGTCATTGTTTCAAAGTCCCTACCCTTGCAAAAGAAGAACGGATAGCACTAGGTTAACCTTGGCATGGGCTGCCCGCTCATGTAGCTTCTTGATCTCGTCTTGAAGATACAAAACCTGTCGCCTTTTGGGCGCCGGATGGGACTGCTCTGGAGGTTTCGTATTGCGAGTACATTTCTCTCCTAGCCTTTGCAGTTCTTTGCTAATGCTCTGAAGTTGTTGTCGCGCCTGAAACTGAAGAGCAGTTTCTTTCTGATCAGGACTAATTCCACTGGTTGCGAGATGGCATGCCTCGACCGTTAGGCGTGTTGATTCTACCTGCGAAGTCCATTTATCCTCTGCGAAACAGAGATATTGATACGAACAATTCAGTAAACGTCGTCACTAACCTCTTCCATCAATATTTCCCAATCCTCCTGGATTTGGGGGGTGATTTTCATCAGCGCCAAGCATTTGCGACCCGCGGCCAAACCTTGGCCGATCGCGATGAAGCTCGCAAGAACTCCGACGACTTCCATGGTTGAGACTTCGCAGCCATTTGACAAGTGAAAGATTGGACTTGGCACTCATTAAAACCATGTGATTATGACATTGGGCCTATTGCGCTGGCGGTAGGCACCATAGCGAGAGCTGGTGTGAGAGCTGGTGTGCTGTGCCGTAAACCAACGGAGGGGATCTACTTGATATAGGTACTTGGATGGGAGGCCCACTTGCTAACCACCGAAGCAAGACGTGTCTGCGCCAGCTCCCACGCCGAAACGTCAACCAACGAGAAATCGTCGCGCGTTTATTTGCCCAACTGGGGGAGAGGCCAAGCGGCCACACCGAACAGTGGGCAGTGCAGCTGGAGCCTGCTTGGCCTGCGCCTCGCAACCTGGATTCGATGCGCCGACGTGTGTGCGCGAACCCCAATAACCAGGTGGGTGTCCCGAGAACCTGACTATTTAGCTCACATAGGCAACAATCAGCTCACCCCTCCGTGGCGAAGTAGAAATGGACGCGGCACGAATCGGCGGCCCTTCGGCCATTTTGATCTGAAAGCAACGAGCCCACTCAGGCTACATTTTCGTTTGTCCTCGAGCTTCAACAAGCAATGGCAGCCAGAGCAGAACGGAATTGTGTTGTTCCCAAGGAGGGACATCTACGCTTTCCGGCGATTACCCGTGCTCTTCTGGCGTCAGGGGTAAGAGTGACCTAACTTTGAGACCGATATTTCCCCAGGCTACCTATCTAGGTACAAGAAGTGTGCTGATAGTCGCGCAGGCCGCCCGTGACTTCCTCGTGCAGGCAAACCAAGCCGCACGAGCCGACGCCTCGATTGTACTCGTTGGTCGCAAAGACCTCTCCGTTCTGCTTACCTCAGAGGCAAGCAGCAAGGACCTCGAAAAGATCCAGACCTTCGTGGAGAGACAGCCGCACGAGGTCAAGGTCATCAAAAAGTTCCTAAAAGATGTCTCTAGCCGCAGCGACCTTGGTGGCATTGGGTTCGCTGAGCTCGACGAGTTCGCTGCCATTGACAAGGTCTGTCTGATCAGCGCCGACGCAACCAAGGACGAATTTGCAGAGGACGCCACCATCTCTTTTCGCTGTAGTTACGAGTCTGCCTTTTTCGCTCTCACCGCCCTTCAGGGCGGCAGCAAAAAGCCTCGTCAGCACCGCAACGATGCCGTCAGATGCGGCGGTGTCTGGAAATCAGACGTCCTGGCCCAGATCGAGTCGCGCAAATCCGGTGTCGACGTTGCTAGCCTTCCTCCAGCGCCCGAGGAGGACCCTGAGCGCAAGGGAGAGTTTCAGCTCTACCCCGTGTTCCGCACCGCGGATGTCGGTCTCGAGACCCTGAACCTCTTTCTCAGGGAGGTCTACGACTACGAGTACAACGAAGAATCAAATCCCTGCGTCACCTTCGTCATCCGCCTCAACAGGAAGCCTTTTGCCCAGAAAGGGCCGAGCAAGGCCGGCAAGGCCCTTGATAAGGTTCCACCGCTAGACGAGGCCCTTAGACACGCCACCCCTGAAGAGTGCGGCGAGCTCCTGAAGAGGCACTTTCACCGACAGAAAGACCTTGATTTGGATTACTTCATCATCATGGACCACTTCACTGAGACGGACAAGACAGTCATCGTGGCATGCCAGTATGAGGGGGAGAATGATGGAGAGCTGCTCCTGGTGAGATGTACATTCGGTCAGGTCATGGTCATTTTGGTGGCTGTTGCCGAGACTGGTCTATCTTTTGAGAACGCGGCGGACTCGGCCGCTCGCGAGAGGGATGGTGTCGATCGTACAGCGCTGGATGACGACGCGGAGGACTGGAGTGATGATGAAGACACGGATGAGGGGAACTGAGGCGTTGATCGACAGCGCGGACACGTTCTTCTTGTTTTGGTATTGATGTGAAGAAGTCAGGCAGGGGAAAGATCAAGCTACCTAAGTTGAAGGACTGGGACTAGCAACGGTTTGTTTCAAGAATAAGCCCATGGATTCAAAATAGAATACCCACAAGGAGTGTCTTCGCCAGCTGAATCTGCGAGCTCTGCTCATCGATACAATTTCGGCCATGTGCCTGCTCATACAAGCTTTCAGCGCCCAATGTTCTTCTCAGATCCATGAGCATCCTGGCCAGAAGCGACGGCCTTTTGTTCTCCCTCCAGGCGTGCTGCCTCTTGCTGAGCAGCTGCAGCAGCCTGCTCCTCCGCCAACAGGGCCTTCTTCTTTTCCTCGGCGACAAAATCAACGTTCCGCATGAGAAACATGATGATCAGAAGCGGAAGTGACAGTGAAAGAGACGCAATGGCCAATGTCTGCTGCGTCTGGCGGTAGCTGAGGTTGATGGCGTTCCTTGTAGGGGTGCCGGGCTCGAACTGCTGCGCGACGACGATCGAACGGAAGATGGCACGGCTGTTCTCCTTGTCGCCATCGGGGAGGTGCTGTAGCAGACGGCGAGGGAGGATAGTGTTCCAGATGGCTCCGCTGACACTGTAACGGCAAACATTAGCCCACGATACACACCAAGGTTGAATATACGCCAACACGACATGGGGAATGCTTAGCTTACCTGTTTCCAACGTTGGCACCAAATCCGGACGCAGAGAGGAACAGAGCGGTAGCAATACCAATCTCGTGGTCAGGGACGACGGCCTGCAAAGACACCTGCAGAGGAATCTGGGCAAAACCGCGGCCCAGGCCGAGGAGGACTTGGCCGGTCGTCAGCGCCGCTTCGTTAGCGACGCGGGCGCCGTCAATATTAGTGAAGTAAATGGGAAGTCCGTTGGCCAAGGCTACCAAGATGCAGCCGATCACAACAAAAGGCTTTGTGTGCTTGACGAAGCGGATTGCGATACCAATGACGAGACCACCGAGGTTCAAAGCCACCCTGCGAGCGTTGCTGGAAGCATTGTCAGTATGGCACATCAAGATGAAGCTCAGATGAGACGCAACATACTCAATACGGACTGCATGTCCAGGCGAGAATCCGCCGGCCACCTGCAGGAAGCTCGATCCAAAGGCGCGATAAGTGGCATCAGACATGGCGATCAAGCACACTGACACACATGCTAGCAGAACGTTTCGGTTCTTAATCATGCGGAACGGTACAATTGGGTTCTGCGCGTATCGTCCGTCCCACACGAGGAAGGCCACGAAGGTCAGGACACCCACAACGATGAGGATGATCGATGAAGGCTCGCTCCAACGCTCAGTATTCCTCCTGCCGGTAATAGAGAGCGGTAGCAGAGTCATCGACAGACCTGCGAGAAGCAGGAAAGCTCCCATGATGTCAAGACGCACCCAGAGGACGTGGTAGAGCTGCGTCAGGAAGGAGGAATCCTGGGGCGCCCCGGAGGAAGCCCTGAGTGGCAGCCTGTGCCATCTCAGACCCTTCTTACGACCGCGGTGCTCCATGAACAGCATGATGGCGATGGTGGGCAGGGCACAGAAGGGCATGATGGCGGCCCACATACCGTAGCCCCAACGCCACGTCGAGTTCAAGAGCATATGCTCTCCGAGATAGGTTCCGGCGTAGAGGGTAGGAAGAGCAGCGAGTGACTCGGGTAGCGTAAAGAGGAAGCCTCTGTTGATGAGAGACGTTACGTCGGCGATGAAGATCTGTTCCGTGATGGTCCACCAGGTGTCGCCGAAAGACTCCAAGATGCCGCCGGCCTAGAGTAGCCAGTTCTCGTTAGTAGGTACTTCAACATGTCCTGGCTGAAGACTCCCGTGTGACAAGTCTTACCAAATAGGTCTCCACGTTGCGACAGGCAGCGTACAAGACGTTTGCCAGTGCCATGCTGATGGCCGAGCCAGCGAAGCCTTGGGGACGGCCAATGTGCTAGAAGGACGGAATCACGATTAGTATTCACCTTCAAATTCCATCGTAACCTGGACTTACATCGGCGACCTTCGCTAGAAGCGGGTATCCAACGATACGCACGAGTCCGTGGATGATATTCGCGGTGGCGATGAGCGAGTGGCCCTCAAAGTGGCTTGTGGCGTAGGGGTCGTAGACGCCAGCAGATGAAGCGGCAAAGACCATGCTAAAGTTCATGATGAACAGCCTGTGGCAAGTCAGCGATTGCGTTGACAGTTGGCAATTTCAAACGGTCTCCTGGATGTTGGGGGATAGTCGAAGCACGGTACTGACCCAATGAAGACCGCAAAGAGAGGTCCTTTGCTCCAAATCTTGCGGATGGCCTCAGTTGGGACAGCCATAGGCTGCGCATTTTCTTGCTTCTTGTGGCCTGGCTCGGCGTCGGCTTCATCGCGTAGTTCGATGTCCTGCTGGTTTCTTTCGACTGCGTCCTCGTTACTATTATTCGGCGCCGCCGTGACCTGATCTGCCCGTACAGAGGTCGCCATGCTGCCGACAGTGTAAATCAATTCCCGGATTATAATGCCCCACTATTTTGGCGTCTGAGGATGTGGTATAATTTCTACAACCTCGAGGAGGAGGATTGACAGCACATCGATAGAGTCAAGGAAACCGCTGATGTAGAGGTCCACTGTCTTTAAAGCTTTTCCTCCCCCCTGACTCACCCGAACTACCGACATCCGCCATCGGCGGCTAACAGGATGTGGCATGACAAAAGTCCGGCATGTTGGCACTTTTCGAGGGTTGCTCAAGGGTCACTGGCCCACGGCAGTGGTCTTGGCAGCTCGTATCGTTGATCGAAGCAGCTTAGCGTCAGCTTGGTGCGCGATAATCAGATCCCCCAGACCCCATACCCCGGTTTGCTATCTTATCTGATCATCTTTGTGTCCCGAGGTCGCGCAAGCTTCGGTCGCAGACGTATTATTAAACAGGGCTGGTTGACTTTCAAAGCCCGATTTCACTGAGGCGCGAGCTCCCACGCGCCTAGATTTCTTGGTGGATTGAATCGCATTGGTATCTATCAGGCCATCCCAGATCACTCGGCAGCAATCTGTCGCCATCGCGTCGAAATCTGTGTTCAGTAGCAAGAAATCTTGACTATCTTGCAGGGCACACCTATTTCATGACAAAACCTCCTTAATCTATGTTGCATCCCTGGACTCCAGATCAAGGATTCATCGTCATAGTAGTGTATAGTCAGAGAACGGAGAAACGGCGTGTGCGCCTTCCACGATTCTAGCCACGCCTGAAGAGCGCAGAAGCTATCATGCTCCGGCCATTGCGAAGCCATGAACTCATCCAAGTCATCGAGAATAGTAACGTGTTGAACGTTTCTGGGGATGATCTCCGCGAGATGTTTGTTTGCGGAGGGTGCGAAGCCCAACAGCAAAGGCCACGCGGCGGTGAATCTGGTGATCCTGTCGAAGTCTTTCAATGCTCTCAAGCACCCATGAAACCTGACGTCGGGATCAATGATCAGACCGCGGCTCTCCCACATTGACAGTGTCAAGTCTTCCAGCGTGTCTTTGATGGGCGCCAAGGCAGTGGCGACCTTTTCGAGGAAAATGTCTGGCTTGTTGGCGTCTCCGTCGAGATCCTCCATGCGCAGGCAGTTCCATTTGAACTTTTTGAGGTTCTTGGTGACTGATGTCAGAGAAAGCAGGTGCATCTCGCGCATTCGGTCCAGTTCCAGGTGTTGAAGGTTAGAAGGCTGAGGCACGTGTGCCGGCCACTTGAAGCTGTTGGGAGTATTGAGACAGAGTGACAGATGCCTGACCTTCGGCAGATAAAGTAGTGAGAGCATGCTCAAGTCTGTGGTATCCCTGGCGCGGTAATAGACCCCTTCCGAGTCCAGCGTGACGTCTTCGAGCCGACGAAACATATCCGAAGGTTGCGTCCCGTGGCAGAGAAAGTACGAAACCGTCTGACCGAGCAGGTAGTTGTCACCGAAGAAGTTCGACCCGATAAACAGTCGCGTCAGATTTGGGAGCGTGGCGATCAGAAGTGTGACAATGGCATCCACAACCCCCGTCCTAACACCGTCGACCCATTGCGTGGCATGCGGAACGCGGGTTTTTGCGATGAAATCACCGATCTCGTCGAGGTCGAGTGCAGCCACAGAGATTCGCGGTGCCGAGAAACACTCCGGCGAAGCCCTCGTGCAGCGCTTTTCATACTCTGGCTTCTCTCTCCCGAGTATCAATACCCGAAAATGTGTCCCAAGCTCAGGCCTCGCCATGATGCTCCGAAGTAGCAATGTCATCTTGAGCAGCTGTGGGTCATCTATTGTCCATGTTGTGCTGAAACGCCGGTAAAGAAAAGGCTCGACTTGAGCGCGGAGGCGATGGCTTGTGAGTGAAAGGGCTGAGAGACTGGTCTGAGGCAGGTGTGCAGAGACGGAATACACCAATTCAGTAGGAAACAGGCCGAGACAAGCCATCGCAAGGTTCCGAGGGCATGTCTGGGATAAACCGCATGATCCCGTTCCACTTGAGAATGAGAAAGGGGCTGAAAGCAGAGCAAGCCAAATACTTGGAGAGATTGTCCTTGGCCTCGTCACTGACATGGTTGGAAGGCAACACTCGGCGGTCAGCATGCTACAGTCAGCACGCTGCATCGACAAGCGCCAACGCGGGTAAGGTGGATGGCGAATAAGTGACGACAATGAGCTAGTTACTCAGAGCCATGTCAGATCCAGCTCCTCATGAGAGAGGAGATAATTCCGGCGTGAAGTCGCCATTATTTCAAGGGGACATCGGCGAGAGACGCGATTGAATAACGCCTTGGTGTTGAGGAAGTGGGTGGTGCACTGGTGATGCACCTTGGAGTCGCGACGTCGGGTCATGGTCCGAGCGCCTTTTTGCGATAAGATAAGCGGGACGCGTCGTCGTGGCAACGGACCCGAATAAACATCCCCACCCCAGATACTCCGCAGGCTTCACCCTCCGACATGACCTACAACTCCATTCCAACACCACCGCTCTGCTCACCTTCCAGACAGCTTCAGTCCGCCTCTTCCCTGCACGACGGTAGTATGACTCGCCCAGCATCTTTGAACAACGCATTGGAATAGGACAGCATTCCTGGTCTTTTGGCCTACCATTACATTCTTCTTCTCTTCGTCTGCCAGGGTCTCGACGCCTACCGGTGCCATGGCAACTTCACACGACGATCTTCCCGGCTCTCCGCGTCAGGAAAGCGGCGGCCACCAGAGATCGAAATCTTCCGTTCTGAAGTCCTTCATGCACAGGCGGAACCAATCCGGTGGAAGCAACCTCCCCTCCGGCCTCGCCATCAACACGACCACATCGAGTACCATCCCTCAGCACGAAACACTGGAAAGCCCGCCAGCCATGGGTTTCTCCAGGCAGATGGGTGGCGCCCTGGGCGAGCTGCAGCAGAACCAGCAAGACACCACGGGCCCCCGCTCCCCGCGAAAGACACGAGACGAGCGACAACCGAGCAGCGACGACCGCGGACGGTCCCCCACGAAATCAGCATTCAGCACCTTCTCCCGCATGGCCAACAAAGAATCTTCACGACCACCCAAGTCCCGTGAGGTCTCCCCCGACAAGCCTAAGAAGACCAAGTCGTCTACCAACCTCGCCGGGCTGCTGTCGCGCCCCAAGTCCTCTAGGGGCCTCAGCAAACAAGCCAAGGAGGAGGAGCTGCGCGCAGCAAAGGACAAGGAGAACAGAACACCCCCCGCGTCAACCTCGACGGCCGACCTGAGCGGGCCGCCGCCACCCATCTTTGCTCAGTTTTCGAGCCAAGACTTGGGGCCGCAGCAGCTCGGCGGGAAGAGCTCCTTCGACCTAGGGAGCGCGCACGGCAGCAGGTCGACCGACGGCGGACTGCACCCGTCGGCCCCCGTCGGAAAGGAGCGTCCCAAGTCCTTTCAGCCGTACATGGTGTCCAAGCCCGAGTCCCGTTCGAGGGACGACGTGAGCCTCCTGTCGACGCAGACCCAGAAACTGCACGACAGCCGCAAGCCGGCGTCGTCGGAGAGGATCACCAGCAAGGCGCAGCGGCCCAAAATCTTCACGGCCTTCTCCGCGTCGGGCCAAAGGGCCGACAAGCAGGCAGCGGAGAACCTGGTCGACTCGGTCATTGACCCTAAGGACATCAACACACACCTCGAGGCGATGCTGGACCGCCGCAACATCCCCGAGAACCAGCGGTTCAAGATGCGGAACCTCAACGACACGATCAAGATGGAGTTCATCCGGCAGGACTGGGCCGAGATGGCGGCCAAGGCAGAGCAGAACGGAAACGACAGCACGTCCAGCGTCGATGGTGCGTCATCGGCCGTGGCGGTGGGCACAGATACCGAGGAGAGCCACCCCAAGCGGACGCGAGGGCGGAGTTTCACCCTGGGCCGGACGAAGAAGGACGCCAAGTCGCCGACCAAGAAGTCAAAGGGCGAGGGCACCCTGAGCCGACACTTCAGGACCAAGTCTACGGAAAGTCTCGTAAGCGAGAGGCCCGTCTCGTCGGCTAACACGTCCACTGGGAGCGGCATCCTCTCGAAGATCAAGCTCGGTCAAGGGCCAGGCGACTTTGTGTCGTATCTCAGGAAGGTGCAGAAGCCTGAGTTGGTGGAGGTCGGCAAGCTGCACAAGCTGCGTTTGCTTCTCCGGAATGAGACGGTGTCCTGGACGGAAGAGTTCATGAAGCAGGGCGGCATGAAGGAGATTGTCGATCTCCTCAACCGCATCCTTGAGGTGGAATGGAGGTATGTGATACAAACAAGCCCCGGAAGAAGCCCATTGCTGACCCCCAACAGAGAAGAGCATGAGGACGCGCTCCTCCACGAGAACCTGCTCTGCCTCAAGGCCCTCTGCACCACTGCCCTCGCGCTGCAGTACCTCGACTCGATCCACGCCGACCTGTTCCCCAAGCTGATCCACATGATCTTCGACCCAGAGAAGAAGGGCCCCAGCGAGTTCACCACCCGCAACATCATCACCTCGGTCCTCTTCACTTACATCGAGTCGGCCACCCCACAGGAGCGCGTCATCCGCGGCAAAGCCATGCTCTCTTACCTGCGCAACCAGCAGGGTAAGGAGGATGAGCGACCTGTCCCCTTCGTTCTCGAGATGCGCAAGGAGCGACCCTACACGGTCTGGAACAAGGAGGCCGTCAGCGTCACCAAGGAGGTCTTCTGGATCTTTCTCCATAACCTCAATATCATCGCCCTGCCCGCCGACATGTCCACCAAGGGCGGCGCCCAGCTCGACCACCTCCCCACGCCGCCGGGTCACTCCGACCACCAGCCCTACGCGTACATGCAGAAGCACTTCCCCCAGGAGCGGCCCCCCGTCCCCGCCGCTCCCTACGTCGGCGGTGTCGAGTGGGACGCGACAAACTACCTCGCCTCCCACCTCGACCTCATCAACGCCATCCTCGCGTGCACGCCCACCGTGGCCCAGCGCAACACCATCCGCCACGACATGCGCATATCGGGCTGGGAGCGCTGCCTCGGCGGCAGCCTGCGCCTGTGCAAGGAGAAGTTCTATGGCTGCGTCCACGAGGCCCTGCGCACGTGGGTCGCCGCCGCCGCCGAAGACGGCTGGGACGTCCGCGACGTGCGCTACGGCCCGCCTCCTGAGCCGCGTAGCCCCCGCAAGAAGCCCGTCGCGGCCGCGGCCTCGCCTACGCCCAAGGACGCCGCCCCGCGCATCGAGATGCCCAAGCTCGACTTTGGCCTGCCGACGCCGCAGCAGAAAGAGAGGGATGCTTGGCTGTCCTAGTTGGATCACGTGGCGGAAACGCTACTGTGAGCGGCCGGCGTGCCGCCAGCACCCCCCCTCCTTTTGTCCGGCCTGAACAAAAGGAGACGACGAAACTGAATGTTTATTTTTTTCCCCTTCCGTTGAGGGTCCGGCGGTTGGGCTTGTTGCTCTCCCCTTTTTCATTTTCCAAGCAAAACGAAAAAAAGGCACACGGAAATTCTTGTTATTGTTTTGCCAGGGCTGTAATTATTGCGGGTCTAATGCTGGTCTGGGGTTTCTAGGGGATCATGAGGGCATGGCATGTTTATGAATTGATGACATGAAACACGATGGTCTGTGTCCAGGTGGACGTGACGTGACGTGACCCGGATACTCGTTCGAGCAAAAGTCGACTGGATTGGCAAATGTGACGAGGTTGGGTCCGTTGGCGTTCAGGGGCCCAACAGACGGAGGACCCCGCTCGACGGCAGCGTCAGATGACCCTTTTGTGGCCGAGCTGACGACCTCGCTTGAAGTGACAGCACACTGGTCCCGTCACCCTTGATGCGGGGGTGGAGGAAGGCCCTGCAGTGATGCCGCCAAAAGTGACGACGCTTCGATATCACCTAGCTGCAGACGGGACTGTGGGAGGGGGCTCGCTAGCCGTCCACCACAAACATGATGCCATGTCCGCGTACATTGCTGCCAAGCAATGTTTGTCCCGCGAATGACGGAAAACCCCAGATCCTGTTGGCGAATCTGTGGCCTCTCATCGTAGGTGTCGGACGGGGTCGAGTGATGATGTTGCAACCGGTGAGCGCAGAGAGATGGCCTGCAGTTCAGGTGCCGTGCCGTCAGGTGCCGTCCGCTATTGAGACTTGACCAGCCTCGGTGAGCGTTGGTCGGAATTCTACTGAGGGGCGAGAGAGACAGACATTTGATCGAAACAGGGGTGAAAGCAAACCAATCGGTCTACCTGTTTACTTGGCCACCGGTGAGCTCGGTCACGGGAGATGAGCCATTGAAACTATCATGAGTGGTGACCAATCACTGATCCCTGAAGATAACCAGTGAAACGACTTGCTCCCGCTTCCTCGTCGACTTGATTACGCCATGAAAACCCCGGACATTGGGTAACATTGCTTCTCTGGCGTGATGTGACTCGGGGGCACATCGCATCTGAGGATCGTGCCTTGGGCAACCAGTCGTCGTGCGGCCTTGTGTCTCCGTTCTCCTCCGATACGGCAAGTGTCTTCCAATCAAATAGCCGGGCAAACGTGTTTGCAAGAGAGCAATCAGAGGTTGCTTCTGTGGGCCTTGAAAGCATCATAGACGCTGCCGCCCTTGAGCACATCCTCCTTGACCTTGTCGTCGGCAGCGGTCAAGCGAGGTAGGACCTCGAGAACCTGACGAACCTTATCGTGTGGAATCACGACAACGCCGTTGGTCGAATCACTGAATACAAGGTCGCCTGGATGTACGATGGTATCGTCGATACTGAGAGGAACTTGGACGGCCCAGGGACTACTCGCCACCCCCGCCCCTACGGTGGATAAGCCTCGCGCCCAGATCTGCAGTCATCAGCATGAGAGCGTATTAGCCGGGTTTCAACGGCAACTTGAGCAACCTACGGGTAGACCCGTACTCCTCAGTTCCTCCAGGTCCCTCGCCCGACCTGCGACGACCACCGCCTTTGCTTGGCGAACTTGCATCCTGACAGCCATGATCCCTCCACAGACGGCATTTTTCTGGGCGTCGGGCTGTCTGATAACGACAATCGTGCCCGGCGGTGTGAGGTCTGCCCAATGAGCGTCTTGAGGGATGTTGGCCGGGGGCGAATCCAACGTCGTGCCCTTGGGAACAAAGAGCACGGTTGACGCCGGTGCTATGGTGATGGAAGTCTGGGCGTCATCTGGTTGGCTGTAGGGGTGCAAGTCGGCGAGGAATCCACCTCCTGGGACCTTGAGCTTGACCAGGGCGTCGGAAACGTCGCAGGCAGAATACTGCTTGAGCGCCTCAACCTCAGCCTCACTTACGGTCTGTGGCGAGGCCATGTCGGCAAAGCGATTGTTGATCCGCAGTAAGGGAGCTAAGAGAGAAGCAGGGCAAAACGCGCTCGTCACAGTCAAACGGAGGCAAGGGAGCTCAAAGAGGAAGAGTAAGCGACGGAAGCGTTGTCCGTTTTGAAGGAGGTCTCGGGCTGAGGTTGAGAAGAGGCACCTCCGACCCGGCCAACCGGCCCAAGTGGGCTCACGTGCGGAGGTCGTTGTCGGACTGGTGGCTGTCGCCGTTTGCCAATGGTCCAATCAGGACCAAATCCAACAGCAAGCTTGTGGACCACAGGCACGGCAAAGCTCGAGGCTTGTGTTCGTGCAGCATGAAGGCGAAAGAGGGGTGAATGAAGCCGCCAATTGTCACCCGAAAACTGGGGACCTCGGCGCCTGCTTTCCAGGGGCCCGGCATGCACACAAGTTCCTTGCAATGGGCGTCCATTGGAGGTCGGCACGGGGCCGCTGTCGTCGGGAAGTTGCCAATGTGGGTGGTCAATCCGGCCAAAGAGGCGAGTGATCACCGTGCGATGCAGGTCAGAAGCGTCTCCTGTGCGCCTTCGAAACCCTGTGCTGCTGGGGCGGGCGGAGCGGATGGAGATGGACACTCCAGTCGGCGAGAGAGATAACTTGCGCTGTTGGATGATTCGGCGCCCGGACCGCCCTGACTCGATCCATGTATGTTAAGAAATGCGCGAGTAGGCAAGGCGGGGGGCTAGGTGAGACCGGTGAGGGCAGGTGTGTTCTGAGGGTTCCAGATTGACCGAGAAGGAAGATCACGGTGATCCATCGACTTGGCGGCTTCCCAAGACGTCGGTGTCCCGGTCTCCAGCCTCGCACGAACGGCACTTGTCGAAACTTCTTCGGCTCGTTCCATGCAGCCGGTCCCTGGCTGCCTGATCGCTCGGCTGCCCGACACGAAGACGCGCCTTCGACCCATACGTTGAGGTCGGGCTTGGTCGTCAGCACTTGGACGATCCTTCATGTCGGCGTAGCCTGGTTCGAACTCTCGAGCAGCAGGAGACCCGGGGGGGCCAATTGAGCGCAACTCGCGCACCCAGAAACCGGTCAGCGGGCCGTTCAGTACTGTGTACTTCAGGAGGTGGGATCCGGGTCCGCGGTCAAAAGTGGTCGGTCGGGGTGCCTCTGCTGGGTTGCTAAGGTGAGGGAGATGCAGTAGCGGTGCAGCATTGCTGCGAGGTACCTCTTGGAGGGTGGGGGTTTGCGGGCTTGGATGTCATGGAAGACGCGTGCTATGGGGTAGCTGGTGGGATCCAGGCCACTGCTATGGCCGCATCGTCTATGGTGAAAGTGAAGAGTTTGCTGTCGTGACGAGTTGACTCGGTGCACGAAGATGGAGTCGATGCCGAGCCGGTCATGGTGCTGGCGAAGAAAAGAGACTTGGATCCTCCGCCTGGAAAATGCCCATAGAGCTAGAGAGAGAGAGGAAGGATCTGAGGCAGCAGGCGCGAGAGTTGGGCAGGAAACAGCGATCCGTAGCGCCTGCCTGGTTGTTCGCATTCCGACAGGCAGCCATATCAGTTCATTTCCTCACGTGTAGATAGGACCTTCTCCTGAACTCATGCATCGACAAGGTGGGTATGCGGCGATTCGGCTTGCCGAGCGAGCCATTTGCCTGCCTAGGTACCTCACGTTGGATGTACCTCACAGTCGATGGTTTGGTCAGCTCGTCAACAGCGCACCTATCGTCAACGAGCAAATGCCCCGCGCTGCTGGGTGAGTTTGAGCAATCTCTTTCTGCACGCTGCACGCCAAACACCCACTGCGGATGCAACAGGAAATGAGGGGAATGAATGGTGACCAGCCTCGTGCCTCTTCCCATCCATCCATCCTCTTGGACTCGGACACGGCATGCCTGGAGCTCGAACACTCGCCCTCCGCAGCAGCGCACTGGGCGATAGCTTCCAGGTACCCAGTCGGCCTGTCTGTCGTCAAGTGTCTAGCACTTCGGAGACGCTTACCTTCGATGTCAGACCTCCAGCTTTTCTTTGCCTCCTCCCACACACAGGTCATGACTCGGACTCGGCCACTCATCCCCCCGTCACACCACACTAGACCGAGACACAACAGCGCGCCACGCGCTGGGGGTGGCATGCCACGCGTGCTTTCTGGTTTGCTCGTTGGACACTCATGAGATAGCCTTGCGGCCGCGGGCCCAGGCATCAAGCGACGACGGTTCAGAGGGTACCTGACCTTCATCCCTGGTCCTGGTCTTCGCGATCCGCCCGAGCGGCGGCGAGCTAATAAGTACACCCATCGTATGCGGAGGACGGCACACAGCAGCCCCCATCGAGTCGAACCGTTTTTGCCAGAGGTCTCAGAACTGGGGTGAGGTGGGCGGACGGTCGGTACATCTGGTGATTCTTTCTTCTTCTGGTGGACAGTTGCGAGAAAACCTCGACACATCGAACGCAGAGTCGACCGAGGCGGAGAACGAGGAGGACGAGGAGGACGACCCATCCATGTCGACAAGCGGACCAGATCTCGGGATAAGACGTGTTTGCAGCCCACTATCGAATCTTGGCCGGTCCCTGGCGGGACTGTGGGCTGACACCTTGCGATGTGATCCCCGCAAACTGATGCCCTGGTCCTTGGTCGACTCAATATCGAGACCGTAGTAGCGGCCGAGCGCAAGACAGCAGAAGGGCCCACGTCTGTATGCAAGGTATTGCCGGGCAGCGCATCAGAGTTTTGACCTATGCAACGGGCCGTGTCGATGGGCATGGAGCTTTGCTAGCTGTTGTCATCGCAACCCAATGGCCTCGACGGAGTCTTGTCACGGCGCATCGAAAGAGGCACAGACAGAGAGAGAGAGGCTCGGAAGGCAGAGGGCGAGGCAGGCGACGGACAGGAAGGAAGGCACGAGGAGATGGGACTTGTTCGCACAGTGTACTTACGGGACGTTCGACGGCCACTTGTGCGCCACTTGACGGGGCTAACAACCAGCCCTGCGACTTGGGGCCTGCTTGCCCAACTTAATGTGAAAGGTGAGTTGAGAAGACTGGTCGGACGTTGACGGTTCAAGGTGCAATCACGACCGACTATACTGGCACTTGCCTTCTTACCTCTGCTTTTGGCTGTCCGTCGCGACACCACCACCGCGAGTGTGTAATAATGGATCTCTAAGGGTACATCTTATCTATCGGTTCTCTATTCTCGACCCCGAGAACGAACGAACGAACGGACTCCTGACCCCAACACCATTCCGTCACCCCTCATTGACTCCTCATCGACCCCGGCGACCATCCACCCACACAGACGCAGACACACACTTCGACCAGACGGTACATTTGTCGCTCGCGAAACATCCCCCCACTTGCCATTACCTACTGGCTTGTGGGCTGCGATCCCCCCCAGCCACCCTTTTCCCTAGCTGCCGCTGGTCAACCAGAGGTCGCAGCCCGCTCGCAGCCCGCCCGAGCCCGGTCTAATCGTCTCGTCTCGCCTCGCCTCGCCTCGCCTCGTCACATCCACCCTCTTCCTTGCCTGTCCATCCGTCGACTCGTCTGGTCTTGTCTCGGCTCGCCTCCTCCACATCCCTCCCCCATCTCCCCCGTCTACCGTCTGCGTCTGCTGCATCCATCTGCGTCCCCCCGTCTCGTCTTCCCAGTCAGTCAAGTCACAGCACCGACGCCCAGCTTCCGGCGGCCTTGCGACTCGCGACCTGTTCCCCACCCCACCACTAGCATTCCCTGGGATCTCCGAAGCTTCGCTGCCCACAACCCACTGTCCACTGCCCACTGGACTGGCGCCTTTTCTCCTGCCGCCCGCTGGATTCGCTGGCCCGCCGGGCTACTACAATAAGCTACTAGGGAAGCTCTCTCGCAGGGCCTTTCTGCATTCAAAATGTCAATAAAGTACGTCCCTGTCGTGTCCGCCGCCCCCTGTCCCGTTCTGTCTGGTCTTCTCTGCTCCCTCCTCGCCGTCGACGCCGACGCCGTCGCCCGCCGCCGTCGCCCCCCCGCCACCACCAGACCACCAGACCACCAGACCACCTGCCCTCCTGTCACATCCCGCGCCGCTTGAGCCTCGCCGTCTGGAGTCATCTAGCTCGCGGCGCCCCGCCATCGGCCAGGTCGTCGTCGTCGTCGAGACACTCCCTCTCCGCTGCTGTCGCCCTCGCTTCGCTCTCAGCACAACAGATTCAACATGACGGACCAGTACCTGCAGGAACAGCATGCGTATCACATCGCGCGGAGGGTGCAGAGGGAAAGGGAACTCGCCCAGGCCAGCTTGAATTCTAACCATCAGTCTAGTTGGGTCATGATAAGGGATAATGGTGACATTATCCCCCTGGACAACGAGCGCATAAGGCACAGGACGAACAAGATCAGCCTCGACCTGACCGTTCCGAAGTCCCTTCAGCAAGGGCGGACGCCATTCTCACACAAGAGCGCCGACGGGACGGCATACATCACGACAAGAAGGGTACATATCGCGGTCTGCTCGCCGAAAGATTCGTAGCTGATTTTCCGCGCGTCAACAGGTCATCTACATCCCAGCGAAGCCCACCGAGGAGTTCAAGTCGTTCCAAGCATGGATTCTTGACTGCCAGGACAGCTATGTCGGCTCGCCCCTTTTTGGCGCATGGTACTGGTCGTCTATTGTGCGGCCAAGCCCCGGCGGTGGCGTGCCCCCGGACCTTCCACGGCTTGAACTGAAGCTCAGTTTCCGTGAGGGTGGGCACACCGAATTTGGCCAGAGATTCGAAGAGCTGAAAGAGCGCATGGAGCATGTTCGACGGCTGCAGCAGGAGACGGGCCAGACGATCAACATCCCCGACGAGCCGCTGCCGGCATACGAGGCGCGAGCAGACGGGGCACCAGGCGCAGCCAACCTGGGAACCCCTACGCCGGCCCCGGTACCACGGTCGGCCAGCTCAGCGAGCCAGAACCCGCGGCCCAACGAACCGCCGCCAGGCTATGACGAGGCCCAGGCCCAACAGATTGGCATGCGGCTCGAGAGCCACATTCGCGAGGGGGCGGATCAGTCATAGGGCATCGTGTTCACTTTTTATCGGCTCGGGGACAACATCACGCATGAGACACGACGAGGGTTATGACTGGAGTCTTGGGTTTGGGATTTACACCGAAACAAACTGCATCTTGTTTTGTTTATTTGGCTGGTTTCAATCTGGGTGGCAGTATCTGACATAGCGAGGGAGGAAGCCTTCTTTACTCGATGCGATGCGGTTCGGTTCAGGTAGCGCCGAGCTCAACCACCTGGCACGAGATGTTACAATTCGCAGTCCGGGCGGTCCATCGCAGGCTCGTGATACAGGACCTGTGCCAATCCATGCCCACAACGTGAAAATCCAGCGGCTGGAGAAGCCAGGATCGAGGCGTCTTTCACGTGGGGTAGATGGAGGGGGATCCGAGAGTCGCAGTGCTCACTGCCGGCTGAGCTTGACCCGATTGGCTTGGCAGGCATCTACATCTTTCCTCCCTCAGGCCACTTCTCCGTCACGTGCTCTTAGTCATGACGCATCAATGAGCCAGCCAATCAAACCCTCTCAATTCATGATCACTTTTCGCTTCCCATCCAACCTGCACCGACCGAGAGCTCCCGACTTCTTCCACCCCTTCCCCCGAGACGGAACCGCATCCCTGACCACCGCGCCAATTCCATCACGAACCATACCTACACCTTCGCCATGGGTATCTGGGACACTTTGACGGACCTCGCCGAGGCGGCGATGCCCTGGAGCACCGTTGAGGCCGAGGCGCCCGCGGCCGAGGAGAAGGTATGCGCGCAAATATTTCTGGCGGCCGTCGTATGACCCGGGCGCACAGCCCGCCTGGCCATTTCGAACGCGCCTGTCCAGCCCAGCCCAATGGCGACGATCCGGGATCTAACCTAAACTTGCAGGCCGAGGAGACCACCGAGGAGACCAGCACCAAGGACGAGGAGCCCGCGAAGGAGGAGGAGGCTTCCGAGGAGCCTGAGGCTGAGGCCGAGGCTGAGGAGGCTGAGGAGGAGGAGGAGGAGGAAGAGGAGGAGGAGGAGGAAGAGCTCCAGGACCCCAAGGAGAAGCTGGAGGAAGGTTCGTTTTGGTCCTCCCCATCGATGCCCATCGCGACAAACGCATCGCGGGGCGGTCCGATTGACGATCCAGATGGCTGACAAACCGCAGAGTGCCGGGAGTCCAAGCAGTGCGCCGGCCCCAAGCACCACTACGACGACTGCGTCGCCCGCGTCACGTCCGCCCAGGACGAGGAGGGCGGTGCTAAGGAGGACTGCGTCGAGGAGTGTATGCCGCCTTTCCTCCTTTGCTCTTTTCGACCAACGACCCAGAACGTTTTCGCTGACAGTTGCAGTCTTCCACCTCGCCCACTGCGCCACCGCCTGCGCTGCGCCCAAGCTGTGGTCTCAGCTCAAATAAACTGCTCACCCGCGGAACCGAAGCTTCCTAGAACACGATATCCCACGCCCGCGAGCCGAGGGGCGGGAGGGACGGTGGCCCTGTATAGCGTGCTGCGTGGCGGATGTCGCGTGGTTATGCCGTTGTCTTGTGTAAAATACGACTGCGTCGCCTGAGAATAGATTCCTCTTCCTTACGATGTTACATGCCGAGTTGTCGAGAACGCGGCATTGGATTGTTACTTGGTACACACATGCACTGACTAGGACAGGCGCGCTGCAGCACCAGCGAGACAATCCAACATAGCAGCATGTCATCCACTGACGATTCCGGCCAGTCCCTTTCGATTCAAACAATACCCACATCGACTACTAAAGAAACATGCCCTCGTTCCGCAAATCCGGTTCTTCATCTTGAGCACCGAGGAAAGACACCAACTCTGCCATTGCAAATCCCGACGACCTCTGGATCCCAACCTCAGTATGCAGCGCATTGTACCTCGACCGCCAGGCCAGGGCCGCCTAGCCTCCCGCCTGCTAGCCTGTCATGCCGTCCGATGACTCGGGGACCACTGCCGCCCTTCAGCGAGATTACCCGCGTCACGCCCGCCAATCGTTTCCATGACCAGAGCCTCCGCCCGCAGCTGCAGCTTCATTTCCGCCAACGCGACGCGGAGCAAGTACGGCAACAATGCTAAAAATTGGCGCCACCCCGTTGCAGACCCTCGGACGGCCCGGGTGATTGCTCCAGCTGGTCTCTCCGTAGACGATGAGCAGCATAGCAGACGTCGATGGATGTGACAACTGGGTGTGAAGCGAATGAATGGTTTCAAGCCCAGATCAAGGTAACATTCCTATGCGCTCCGGGCATCTCTCGAAAACCGAGGAATCATGCAGGTGCAACCATCCATTGGTCTAATGACTAGGGCTCGTCATATTGGTCGTATTCTTGGGGAGCTTTACGGCATGAACTTCGTGGCTTCGGCGTAAGACTCTCATCAACGACACTCCGCCTCGACCTCGAAGGCCCGTTCCAGGTGGGATGGCCCGGGCGAATCTCAGAAACACGGTTTCCTACCTGCTTTGGCTCGAGTCGCGCATATTGCCTGCAGTCAATCGCGCTTGAGCTGTTCACCCCATAGACGGGCTGCCGATGTGGTAGACCCTGATGTTTCAGCTGAAACAACGCAGCATGATTGTGAACGGTTGGTTGGATTGTTGCAGAGCGAGGAGTTTGGCTCGGTCCCTGCTCATGCCGCTTAACACACTTCGTACGTCGGCTGATGCGTCGCTCGCTGACGATGAGAACGCCAGGAAGACGGTGGTTATTAGCATCTCAGGAGGGCATGTCGATCGTTTTAATGTAAATCTTTCCTTCGAGTCGGCGGGCTACTTGTTTGACGTTCCTCCGGCACCCAGACGCTGATCAATTGGCTACGGCTGTGCTCTCGCTTGTCCGATGCCAGCCCCCCCAGGACAGCGAAAGTGAGGGTGCCCGTTTAAGGCCACAGGCTGTTATACCAATCGTATATATTCCTTCCATTTCCAGAGCCATCGCGCAGGGTTTTCTTACCTTTGTTTGGTGTGGTCCGCCGGTCGGCCTCCGGTCCCCGGACTCCGCGTCGGCAAACGTGGCACGGCACCGGAGGAATTGCCGGCCGGTATCGGCGTGACTGCCCCTCCGAGGGCGTTTCTAGGCTGTCAATACACGACATCCGGCCCAAACAGCGTGTCCACCGATATTCCTTCGGGCGACTTGCGAGGGCAAGCCGTCCACGAGATTCGGGGTATCGGGGTAAAGACTTACGAGTGCGGGGTATATCATCCTCGGTCCAAGTGCGCATCTTGACCATGACAAGAAGCACGCTCGCTTGTTCCGTGTTCATGCAGCACGACTGTCACCTCTCTTCGTGCATTACATGTACATGAGAACACTTGCCGGCGAAATGTTTGAAACACCAATTATCGGCTTTGATGCCGACCAGGCTCGCCTGGACCTGGCTGGTCTTCCTATTCTCATCGACGAACACGAGTTTGAGGGAGTACAGATCGCAGCAAAGAATCTCGCTCGCGATCTTGAATCTGTCACGGGAAAACCTTCAGCCCTGTTAAAGACAACGGAAGAGCAATCCTCCGTCGAAGGCGTTATCCTCATCGGCAGCATCATCAAGTGCAAATTCCTCGGAGATCTCGGTCGTGAGGGAGCCCAGCGCATCCAGGCGCTCGAGAACAAATGGGAGTCTTTCTCATCCCACGTTGAGGACAGCCCGTGGTCGTTTGCGAAGCGGGTGTTCGTCCTTGCGGGCAGCGACAAGCGCGGCGCCATATTCGCGAGCTACACCCTGGCTGAGCAGGCTGGGGTGTCACCGTATGTGCCAACCTCAGAGCTGACTTGAACTTGCTATCACATTCACTCGTCTGCGTATGAAACACAATGGTTCTGGGCTGACTTTGGCAAGATGGTATTGGTGGGCTGATGTTCCCATCAAGAAGCACCCTCATGTCTATGCTCTGCCCGAGCCGACCTTCCACGGCGAGCCCAGCGTCAAGTATCGTGGAATCTTCATCAATGATGAGGCACCTGCCCTGACGGCCTGGGTTCACGAGAAGTATGACGTGAATTATGGATCCGAGTTCTACAAACGCGTCTTCGAGCTGCTGCTTCGGATGAAGGTAAAAATACCAAAATCGCAGGGGTATTCCCCCTCTTGCGTCACCTCCAGTGCTAACTGCCCATGACATAGGCCAACTTCCTCTGGCCTGCCATGTGGTCTGGCTTCCCTTGGCCTGGCAGCTCCTTCTTCACCGACGACCCTTTGAACCAGGCTCTGGCTGACACGTATGGCATTGTCATGTCGACGTCCCACCACGAACCTATGCAGCGGGACATGACTGAGTGGAGGACCGCCAACAAAGGTCTATGGTCATGGGAGACGAACAAGGAAGCTGTCGCCGAGCACTTCGAGGGTGGCGTTGAGCGCGCCAAACCTTACGAATCAGTCATCACTCTGGGGATGCGTGGTGAGGGTGACAAAGCAATGATAGCAGATGATCCTCAAGGGACTCTGCAAGACGTCATCGACAGCCAGAGAAGGATGATTGAATCAGTTCATGGGAAGGCCGACGGAACCCCGCGTGAGTGGCTCTGCAAAAACGGATTGCTCATTGAACTGCAGCTGACCCCTAACAGAGGTAATGGCTCTGTACAAAGAAGCCTTGCAGATGTACGAGAAGGGCTTGCAGGTTCCGGAGGATGTGACGCTGCTATTTGCGGACGACAACTTTGGTAACGTCCGAAGATACCCAACTGAGCAGGAGAAAACTAGAAGTGGTGGCGCAGGGGTATGTTTGATTCCAAAGCGCGGAATGTGTTCCAACGACTGACTAGAAGTACCAGCTCTACTATCATCTTGAGTATGTGGGCCATCCACGGAGCTACAAGTGGCTGCACTGTACATCCCTCGTAAGTTTTCCACCGAGTCGGACTATTGGGATCATATTTGGTGTAGTCAAGGGATCAACTACTTACCCTTCTTTTTAGGGAAAAGTTCAGCAGCAGCTCAAGGCTGCCCACAACAGCGGAATCGACAGAGTATGGGTGTTCAATGTCGGCGATATCAAACCCATGGAAGCACCGAGCACTTTTGCCCTTTCCTTGGCCTGGAACATCAACTCCGTCGACCATTCCACTATCCCTTCATTCTTCTCGAATTACGCGCTCCGCGAGTTTGGCCCAGAACATGCTGAGGGCATCGCAAATGTGCTCGCGGCCCATGACCGTCTGATAGGACTCCGCCGCCACGAGCATATCGACGATGACACCTTCTCTGTCCTCCACCACCGAGAAGCAGAATCCATCGTGCAACGATGGAAGACTCTCGAGTCCCAGGCCTACGGAATCTTCAACGCCGTGCCTGACTCTCAGAAGGCTGCATGCTACCAGCTGGTCTTGCATCCGGTCAAGGCGTCTCGAATTTACGTCGAGCTGAGAGTGACCCAAGCACTTAACCAGCTGTATGGCCTACAGAGGCGCAACACCACCAACATCCTAGCTCAGCGTGTATTGGACCTGTTTGAAGAAGACTTCGAACTTCAAGACGAATATCACGACAATCCGTGGTTCGGTAACAAGTGGAACCACATCATGTCCCAGCCGCGCTATGGTTACGATCCCAATACCTGGCACGCTCCCACGAGAGACATGATTACGGGCTTGACATATGTGCAGACCCGGCGTAAATCAACCCCAATTGCTGGCCAGGTGGGCGTCGCGGTGGAGGGCCACGGCGGTGTCCGGCCAGGCCTGGCAAACGAAGAATGCGACCGCACTCACCCCTCCAGGGGTAACCTCGTGGAAGGCTTCACCTTGCCCAAGCTCAGCCCTTATGGTCCCCAGAGCTATTTCTTCGAGGTCTTTGCCCGCGGCACCGAGAAAATCGAATGGTCTGCAAGCGCTGGCGAGTCTTGGATCCGAGTGTCACCAGACAGCGGCACGCTGCTGCCCAGCGACAAGCAGGATCAACGCGTCGAGGTCACCGTCCAGTGGGACAACGCACCGAAGGAATTCCAGGGTGTCGTTCCAATCAACATACGATCAGCCGCCGGATACTTCGAGCAAGTTCATCTGCCGGTCGATAGCCGTAGGGTTCCCGAGGGCCAGAAAGCGTTCGTCGAAGCCGCGGGCGTCGTCGCCATAGAAGCGGGCGCTGCTCCTCTTGCCCCATCGCAAACGAAGGTGTACCGCCAACTCCCCAAGCTCGGTCGGGTAGATCAAGGGTCCGTTGCACTTCAGCTGTCGTCGCTCGCAGGGGACGCCCCCTATCTGGAGTATCCGATCTACCTCTTCTCAGGGCCACAGACTGTGTCCGTCATTCTGTACTTCACCACGGTGCTTGAAGTGCGCCCTGACAGCCCCATCAAGTATGACATATCATTCGACGACTTGGGCGAGAGTGGGGTTCAGCTGCTTGACAGTCCAGGAAGAGGCGACCTGCCCAAAGACTGGGCTCAGGCGGTCAAGAATGGCGTCTGGACACGTCGACACACTTTCGAATTGGAAGGCGATCTGTCCGGTTCCCATGTCGTTCGGTACCGTCCTCTAAGTCTTGAACTTGTTTTGGAGAAGATTGTTGTTGACGTCGGTGGGTTGAAAGAGAGCTACCTGGGGCCGGCGATGAGCACTTTCGTCAAGGGAACCTCGGATGCCTGAAAACATGGAGTTGCATTGGAAGTGTGATCCTATCCTCAATATGGCTAGAAATAGATCTCAGGAAATGTGTTTTACACGGCCGGTAAACATAAGAAAACCCCCGCCGTCGTCGGACTCATCAGTGTCATCCTCGGTCCTTGTTAGAAGATCTACCACCTCGCGCCTCTGGTAGTCGGCTCGAACTCTGGGCTGATAGTCGACCGTATCCGCTCTTTTGACCCCAAGCGTTGCTGGCCTGGCGCTGATAGATTTCGCGCCGGTTTCATCCTTCTTGAACCAAGGTGAGACCGTAGGGAAGGAGCTAGAATCGTTCTGTTGGCCTCGTGGCAGCTTGTCCCTCAGCGTCCGCAACGCGTCATTCCGTATTCTGGCAGTCATCTTATTCAAGATGTCATCTCGCCTAATCGCACTTTCTCTGTCAAAAACATCTGGTGGTCGCCATTTTGAGTACAAATTGCCATGAGATTCTCGAACGGACACATCGTTGATGAAGAAGAAGTAGTAGCTGCACAATCTGCATGTGGGCTTACTGCTGCCGACGTAGCTCCAGTCGTTCCAGTACTTTACACCCGGACTCTCGGCAAGGTAGGTCTGAACACGATCGTGAACGACCACCTCAGCGTGAACCAAGGGCGTAAATTCCGAATTGGAACAAGCGTTCTGGATACTTGTGTCCAAACCGAAACTCTGGAGTTGCTCGGCATCGGCACGGTATTTGGCAATAACCTGCTCATCCCATCCCATGCGGCCCATCATGTCCCGAGCCGTCAGGCGTCGATTCTTAATGGGATTCCGATGCGGAGTGCTGGAGGGGGTGATGGTTATCTGGCAATTCTCGAATAGTTCCGGCCAGCGGCCTTGAGAACGCACAATCGTCTCGGCAGACACCCAATATGCTCGAAGGCGGGCGATCATGTGGCGAAGCTGTAGCCATTGCTTGGAGCTGTTGATACTGCTTTCTCGAGACTGCTTGAACAAGCTCTCAGCTATTCGAGCATTTTGGTGTGCGACGTTTATGGTTCTAATGAGTTCGGCGCAAGCTGTGAGGTCTTGAACTCGATAAGATTGCCTTGTCAGTGTCTGGAAGTTTTTACTGCTCAATGATCGTCACTCACATTCCAGTTCGTCTTCTCTAGTACTTTCGTCGGCATGAAACCGAGTTAGCTCCTTGATGTTCAACAGGAATGCTTTTAGTTCTGTTACTATCAATGTCAGTCTCACAAGAACTGAGACCCCGAGAATAACGTACCATGTGCATCATGATCGGAGCTCTGATCAAGGCTTGATATGCAGTACTCCAGATGATCTAACAAGGCATTCACGTAGAAGTTGATTCGAGGCTGATTGAAGTCGATGATGAGTAGGAGTTTCAGTTCAAGCCTTCCGCGCTGCACCGATCCAGATTTCATCTCCTCGGTCGGATTCTGGAAAAGCGATCGTAAAAACTTGCGCAGCTGTGCGTGTTGCGTCTCCAGGCGCTCATTGGACCCGACAAAGTAGTGTATACCGTCAAATTCCTGAATGACAGCGATAGCTGACACCGTTGTTCCTCCCCTATGCGTGTCACAAACATGTGCGAGCTTGTTGACAAAAGATTGGAATGCCCGGCGGGCGCCGCCTTCAATGTCAGACCCCACGTCGACTGGGACTCGATCAAAGCTTTCTGGAAGTTTGAGGCATGCCGTGACTAAGGCCTCCTCAAGTATGACTGCCTCATAGAACCTTCGACGCAGCCTTTCGCGAATTTCTACAGAAGTTTGCGTTTGGACAGACACTCACGGCTCGTTAATGACGATATCCCTGGTTGAGACGCAAGTAACGTACTGATTTATGGACGAACCATCTGCAACAAGTGGTAGGTTCGACCCCACCTGCTGGGATTGGAGTGTTTATTGGCAGCAGCCGTATTCGTGTTCAAGAAGTGGAAGATAAGATACAAGTGACTTATCATTGACGCTGGTGGCTGTTGAATGGAGGGTTTGGGCGCATCCAGACCGAAAGCCTTGTCCTGCCAACCAAGGGTGGTCTTAAGTAAGAATCCCCTCCTTGAATGGGCGGCCCACCACCACCTCAGGTGAGAACCAGCACCTCAGATGTGCCGGACCAGCTCGGCGCAAAGCCATGCATATTCTGCGGCCGAAGACCCTGCACAGCGGCCTCATTTCCAGAGCGGCAGGTGGGCGAGGCACGTCGGTCGACGCCCAACATTCTGGAGGTGCATGACAAGTAACAAATCATGAGGCAGCTGTTTTTAGCCCCCAAATTATTGTGACGGCATGGAGGGCGCAACCATGCCTGCACACTTGAAAGTGCGGGTTGTGATCATGCCATTGGGGAACGCAACCGTTTCGGCGCATGGCAGCACGCGTCCTCACCGAAAATGCACGAGAGGAGAGGTCGCCACGTCACAGCCTGGCTTGCAAGTAGGCCGCCCACCCTCCACCAGAAAATGATACCATGGGATAACTAATCTTGTAATATCTGCGGGCGGACGAGAACGCCCAGCGACTGAGATTTTCACAGTATACTTAAGACCTTTGGTCATCTCGCCGCTCCGCCAGTTCGTCTTTCCCTATTCTCGTGGCCTTTCCTTCACACTATGCAATCGGTGAGTAAACCTGTCAGTCGGAATTTGTGCCACCATCTTCCGAACTGGGCTGAAAAATCACTTGTTACAGGGAATCAAGCCTGAGAGTTACAAGGCTTGTTCGTTCCCTGTCCATCTAAGTGAAGTAAATTAACGCCTGGGGTTGACCAGCGGCTCGAAAGCAAGGAGTCAGGTGAGGGCGACCAGTTTCGGATCTGTAACCCTTACTTCCATCGCTGACGAGTGTTTACCAGGGACCAAGCGGCTGGCCATGAACCTCCTCACGGGTCGCGACGTCCCTTGGAACAGTGTCGAGGAGCCCTCTCCATGGGATGACAACCAAGTCCCTCCTGAGCCGGGAGGGGATGCATTCGAGTCTGGCATGTCGCCCGCAGCAGGATGCCTGCCAGGTGTTTTCCAGAGAAAATACACACCATTTGATCACTATATCGACCCTCGGATTCTCCAAGTTTCTACTGCAACAGAATTCTCTCGCAGGCCCTTCGATAGTCTCTCAATGAACCAGGCCCAAGCTATGGGGCGCTGATCGCCTCGCAGTCCGCTGTTGGACCGAGAATCGGGTGAAACCATCGAAGACGCCCAGCAGCTGCCGGACCCCGTTCATAATGGTGAGACTATCGAACAAGATTCTTTTAGTTCGTTCAAGGTTTTTGCGGTACAGAGCTTCACCAACGTCCCATGGAACCCCCCGGAGACGCTTTCCAACTTCCTGCCCCCACCTTCGCGCGCCATCTCCCCTTCTTCGTCATCTTCTCCGTTCTCATCATCTCACTGGGCATCGTCAGAAAGCCCTACCACGCCATGGACCCCAGATCATCACAGAGAGGCTGTGGAACACCAATGCCCCCACTGCCGAGAGGTTAAAGGAAACCAGACTGAGCTCACGTACGTCATCCTGTCCCCCTACTGCCTATATCGCAGTCTTTTGACCGCCAGACAAGGAAGAAACGATGCTGAGCTCTCTGCCTCTTAGACGCCATATCAGAAAACATACGAAGCCCATGAAGTGTCCAAAACCAGACTGCAGACAGGGCCCCAACGACGCAGTGTTCGGTACTGACTGGGGGAAAGCGATAAAACGCCACGTATGGACGAGACATGTTGAATGGGCTAAAGAGACGAAGTATCCACCACTTGAAAGACAGTGTGGAATCTGCGGAAAGGCCTATGCGAGGTCTGATCTCTTACTCAGGCACAAGAGAGAAAAACATGACAAGGTCAAGAGAACGAGGGGCCCCGGGGGTTAAAGGGCCAGCCGGTCATTACAAGTCGTCTCAACGTTAATTTCATAGCTGAAATGACAGTCTGCGAATTATAGCTATCCGGTGAGAGGTTCTAAGTGGCTAAATTCAGCTCGTGCAGTCAATGGCCAGCCATCTGGCGTAGACAGCCTTGGAGGTGTCGCATCTTGACAGTCGGCAAAAGCGAGGTCGACCTCTGCAAGGTTTGGCGGACATGGAACCCCTCACACATTCTCTTGATTCACCGATAAAACAGGCTCAAGAAGACACCCCCATACGAGCATGTTGTGCAGATGCACGAGCAAGGGGGCTCGGGCAATATCTCTCGCAGGCGCATGGTGGAAATTCCCGCACCCTGTTGGAATCCGCCTTCTATAGGCTTATGGGGGACGCCATTCTGCCCATACATGTACGGGCGTTTGCCGAGCCAGCTGAAATAAGCTGAATTCTTCTGTGTGACGTTCGGAAAGCGTTCAATTCGTGTGGAGTGACTAGTTGTGTAACGCCTCGCCGGGTAGTTGGTCAGCTGAGCCTGGCCAGCAGAAAACCAGAATCCTCTGCTTCCACCCGCATCTCTTCTTCTGCTCAACACCTTCCCCTTCCGAGCATGATGAGCACTTGACTGCTTAGAACGCCACAATCATTCAATCTGTTGGCCTGCCATCCGGTTTTTGATACTCACCACCTTCTAGCTTTTGACACGCAGGGAAAAACAATGTCTTCCCCCCACGAGGACGTCACGATGGATGATGGGCCTCGATATGAGATCGGTAGCTGGTCTCTGGTGGATGGTGGATTCGATCTCGGTGTACGCCTGAACGGCAAACGATTCAGTGTTGCCATAAGGGCGGATCACTTCCAGGATTCCCCCGCGGCTCTCGAAGGCTTCCACAATGGTTTCGCCATGATGAAAGAAGGGAACGACCAGTCCCCAGAACTCTGGAACTACCTCGAGTGGATCGTGGGTCATTTCCTACCCCAGCTCCAGATCCTCGCGCCTCCGGTGGTGCACACAGGACCGTTGACACTAGCACACCTTGTCGTCCGGGAAGTCTTCGAATGCGAGTTCCATGTTGTCGGAGAGCAACCTGTCCCCGGACCCGTGACCCGACTGGTGGAACAGAACGCTCAGGAGTTCGATGCCCGCACGTTGCAGACAGCGTTCCTCAGCATCGACCTTACTGATGTCGAGGTACCCTACGAGCCCACCACCGACATCTTCAGCATCGTTCCCCAGCATGTGCTTGTGCACGGCCTGTCCTGTTTCTACAAACCGTCCCTGTCCATCACGGCCACTCGAAACGAAATAGGGAAATACGACAAGATCGTCGCCTCCGACACCTCCCCCTCCGACCTCTCGTGCTCGAGGCTCCACGCCATCGTCGTCGGTCAGGATGGCCGGCTTCATGGCCTGATCTATCACTTCATCGAGTCTGACAAGAGGCTCACCTGGGCCGTTAACGAGAACACTCCTCTTGCTCTTCGGGAGAAGTGGGCGGCGCAAATCAAGGAAACGGTCGACAAGTTACATCGCCTGGGTGTCACCTGGGGCGACGTCAAGGCAGACAACGTCCTCATCGACAAGGAGGGCGATGCTGTGCTCATCGGTCTTGGGGGCGGCACCACGCAAGGCTGGGTCGATGTTGACAAGGGAGACACGGTTGAAGGTGACTTGCAGGGGCTGGAGAAGATGAAGGACTTCATCTTCAATGATGAGTCGGTGCTCCGTCCTCGAGGTTTTGAGACCGTCGACGAGCCAGGTGTCAAGGTTCAAGGCCACTAACGGGTCGGCTGCTTGGACATGTGAGTACATGGCTCGACTAGAATGACGCCACCTGATTTGATGATGATTATGATGATGATGATTTTTTTAAACGCCGGGAAGCCTTTTCGAGAAGGCGAGATGCACCTGCATCGACCTGGCTGGGCCAGATGTACGCACAGTTAGTTACTCTCATGTACAGACGTCTTCTTCGTATCACCCGTGCAAAGGCCGTGGTGTTGGTGTGGAACGTCCAAGGCTATGCAACCAGATCATGGTGACTGCCTAGTCCATCGATGAATTTGCGGCTATTCACCCACCGCACCGCCGACCGCGTTGTATGACGATAATCATCTCCCAGGGTGAGCGTGCATCCAAATTCCTTCGATGTTAAACACAGCGATCGGGCCTACTCTTCCTCACATTTTGCAACGTCTTCTTTGATCGCTTTTCTTGCTTTGTGCATTCAGATGAAGCTAGAAAGCATCTGCTGTTTCCCTCTAGCGCCAACCAGTCTAGACACTAGGCAGATAAACTTCGGGAAACCTGGATCGCCGGAATGTCTCCTCAAATCTGGCCGGCCTCGTCATTGATGAGCCAGAAATATCTATCAGGCCCCTCACAGCCCCTGCGAGCACTGCTGGGAGTATGGACCTCAGCCGCTCTGGTTTTTCGTCGAACTCTTCCCAGTTGTTGAACCTGTCAAATGCAAGCTCAATCTGTGACTTGTTCGAGTCTCCCGTCAATGCCCCCGATGCGCCTGCACCGTCGAGAGGGTGCCTCTGAGCATGACGCGGGCAGCTCGCACTAAGGTCTTTCATCATGGCCTGAATGGCTTTGGCGGCGGCATCCATGGCTGGACTTGAACGGGATAGCGGACGAAGTCGGTCCCGAATCACTGTTTGCAAGTGTTCGCACGCACCCCAGCATGAACGACTGCCACCTCAGTGGTGATACCGCGGACCGAACTTTCTGAATCTTCCGAGGTTTTCCGAGAAGTAGGGCGGCGGGTCGTTAATACCCCAAAGCCCAACTGCAACGATCCAGCGGCTGCGCTTGAGATTGCCGTTCCAGAGACTTGGAAACGCGAAGGTGAAGCCAGATGTCGCGCCGGTTGTCATGCCGGCCGACGTGCTGAATATTGCCTGGAACCAAGGCGGATAACCATACCAGACGATCTGCTCGTATTCGAACTTTGTGCGTCGATTCAGGACGGAGCAATCGAGACAGGAGACACGAAGCTTGCCTTCATAAACTTTACGCTCTCGGCTTCAACTCCAGGGGCGACTCTCCGCAACAGAACTTCACGGAGTCCGAGGCCTTGTTTGGTGATATTCACCACCCGTTTCGAGAATGTGGTTTGAGGCAAGCTATAAAGCACCAGGACAGGGTCTTTGTGTCGGTACGAGAGTATTATCGGAGTAGATCGAGTGCTTCGGGCTTCGGCAAGCATTGGAATACGACAAAGGTGGGTGGGCAATCCCGAGGGTGCCTTCCGGGTCTTCAAATGTGCAGTCTTGATAAGGTAGCGAGCACTTGTGGAAGATAGCCTGATTGGGAAAAGTCTCCCCAAACTGCCGATGCACAAGAAGCTCTGTTGACGTGGAGTGCCCCCGTGATCTTCGCAGCAAACGACATCCTCGGGTTGTGCGGTTCAAGCACACGGCGACGAGCGTAATTATAGCCACGATGACAGAAGTCTCCATGCTGGTGAAGCATGTCGACACTCAAGGAGTTGGAAAAGGAGGTTCGAGGAACGATGATTAGACCTGTACATGGCATCATTAGCAACGGGATTGTAGTTGGAGACGAAGTGACTTCATACGAGAGGGGCCACCAGTCCGGACGGGTTATCGGAACAAGGCGAGCCAGGGGCGGAATCGACATGGACACCTGGAAGAACTTGATGAAGAATCCGCATGGCAAGCAGCTTGAATGATGTACGGGCCAAGGTCATGCCAGCGCCCGACAGCCTTGCCGGACGCGATGGTCGCGATACTATCGTGTTACAGTCTTGGGAGAGCAGGGCCGTATCCTGCTCTCGAGAGTCATGATGGGGTCCCCCGGGCGCGATAGGCACCCAATGGGTCTGTTAGTCTAGTGGTCAGGACATTGGATTTTGACAGCCGTCGAAATTTCTTCCAAAGACACCAGTTCGAACCTGGTACGGACCTGACTTTTTGCACTTGTCACCACTGACAACCAACCAGGCTGCTGGTGCGTGGATGCCTCTTCGTCTTGCCTTGATCGGCGTTGTGTGACTGGACCCTGAATGCGCGCGTAGGTGTGCCGCCAGGCAGAATGCTCCAGGTCTTCCATGCCTCCCCGCGAGCTCTGGCAGCAGTTCTCCACATGTCGGCCCAGAACGGTGCGCCATGCCGCGGCTCGTTCTGCTGCTCATGCGACCCTCGCGGACAGAGTTTCCGTTTCGAGCGAGGAGCTAGGCCGTTCTGACGCTGGTGACAGGAGTCGAAGGGGCGGGACTGGGCGGTTGGTGAGGGGCCTGTGTTGGAGACGGAGGGCGCGTGAGAGGGGAAGAGGATGCACAGCAAAGGATGGATGGGACGGCTCCAACGGCACAGCAGAGCAGGCGAGCAGGAAACCGGGGTGTCGAGAGAGAGGCGTTGCATTGGATTCCCGTTTCGAGGCGACGGGGGATGAGATGGCTTGATGCCTGGCCTGTGTCATGCAGAGGATGCAGAGGCTTATCATCCAAGATTCCCCTGTCTTATTTACCCGCGCTCCTCCTTCCCCCTCCACCTCTGTCGTTCGGTATCCAGCTTTCTCTCCTGTGCTCGTGGTTGTCAAGGCCAGTCGAGCAGATCGACCGAATCTCAGCCCAGTGTCGTTGAGTGGCCCGACGGGGAGCTTCAGCTCGTATCATCTTGTCTCATCGCCTCGACCCTGTCAACGAGTCGAGACCAGCAAGCACCGCCCTACGGACGGACCCTTCCTCCTCGACCCGCCCGCTAGCACCCGCCAGATCCACCCCAGGCGTCCCCTGAACTGGACCCGGCGTCCCCTGAACTGAACCCCGGTGCAGTGAAGGTGAAGGTGAAGGTGAAGCGCATCGCATCCTCCACCATGGGCCTCCTGTCTCCCAGCTCCAAGCACCAGCCCGCCAGCAACGACAATGCCATCGTGACATCCACCACCACCACGCCCGCCACCACGCCCAACGCGCCCCCCGAAGACAAGATGGACGCCGCCCCTGGCCGCCACAGCGACAACTCCCTCCACCTCGCCGACAAGACCGACACCATCGAGCTCCAGCTGCGCGCCACCGACTCGTCCACGCGCCGCCCCAAAGACGAAGCCGACCAGGACGGCCGCGACAGCATCGCCGACGGCCAGGTCACCGACTACCGCACCTACCGCCGCCGCTGGTTCGGCGTCGCGCAGCTGACGTTGCTCAACATCGTAGTGAGCTGGGACGTAAGTGGTCCACTCCCTCGCCCTGCCTCACGCTGGGACGCCCTGCTGCTCCCCTGAGAAGGCGACGAATCGCACGACGCTTGCCGCCGCACGAGAGAAAGAAGGGGGTGACTGCAGAAGGGAAAGAAGGGGAGGAAACATCCCGCTATGCGCAATTGCTGACATGGTTGCGAACCGCAGTGGCTCACCTTCGCGCCTGTCGCCTCGAACGCCGCGACGTATTACAATGTCTCCGAGTCGGCCATCAACTGGCTGTCGACGGCCTTCCTCTTCTCCTTCGTCGTCGTCTCGCCCCTGACCATCAAGATCCTGCACCTGGGGCCGAAGCCCTCCATCATGGCCGCCGCCGCGCTCGTGCTCGTCGGCAACTGGGTCCGCTACGGCGGCTCCCACTCGAGCCGAGGGGGCACCTACGGCGTCGTCATGTTCGGCCAGATCCTGACCGGCCTGGCCCAGCCCTTCGTCCTCGCCGCGCCCACCCGGTACTCCGACCTCTGGTTCACGAACCGCGGCCGCGTCGGCGCCACCGCCCTCATGAGCCTGGCGAACCCCTTCGGCGCCGCCATCGGCCAGCTCATCGTGCCCTTCATGGTCGAGAAGCCGTCGCAGATGTCGCAGGGCGTCCTCTACGTCTCCATCATCGTGAGTCTCACCTCCCACCCACGTGTCCCCGTCGCGGCACCGGCCCGTGCTGACGCGCGAGTCAAGTCCACCGTCTGCGCCCTCCCGGCCTTCTTCATCCCCGCCGCGCCCCCCACGCCGGCCTCGCCTTCGGCCCTCACCACCAAGCTGCCCCTCCTCGCGTCCCTGCGCACGGCGTCCCGCTCGCTCGAGCTCTACCTCCTGCTGCTGCCCTTCGCCTTCTACGTCGGCTTCTTCAACTCGTGCTCCTCGCTGCTGAACCAGATGCTCAACCCCTACGGCCTCTCGGACGAGGAGGCCGGCATCGGCGGCGCCCTGCTCATCGTCGTCGGCCTCGTCGTCGCCGCCGTCACCTCCCCCGTCCTCGACCGCACCAAGGCCTTCCTCCTCGCCATCAAGTGCGCCGTCCCCGTCATCGCCCTCTGCTACCTCGCCTTCGTCTGGATGCCCGAGACCCGCGCCGTCGCCGGGCCCTACGCCGTCCTCGCCCTCCTCGGCGCCGCCAGCTTCGCCCTCGTCCCCGTCGCCCTCGAGCTCCTCAGCGAGCTGAGCCACCCCATCAGCCCCGAGGTCACCAGCGTCGTCGCCTGGTCCGGCGGCCAGCTCCTCGGCGGCTGCTTCATCCTCATCTCCGACGCCCTCCAGGCCGGCCCCGACGCGAGCCCCCCGCGCCACATGAAGAACGCCCTCATCTTCCAGGCCGTCGTCGCCCTGCTGATCGTGCCCCTGCCGCTGTGCCTCGGCCTCTTCGGCCGCCGCGACAAGGTCGGCCTGCGACGGGTGCGCTCCGACGAGGAGGGGATGCCGCCGCGGGCCAGCCAGGGTTGAGCTGGTGGTGTGGTGCGCGCCGTGGTGTGATTTTGTGACTCATCTTCGGAAGGCTGGATGGAGATGAGGTTATGATGGTCTAATTACTATTAAATATACCCTGTATACTGATTGCTCGCTGCCCCTTTTACCCCCGTCCGGTCGTCTGTCGAACGCCGCGCCGCGATCTGTACCAAGATGGGCCCCGTCCCGAGTCCGCGTGCGAGGGCCTCACTTGCCGCCCCGCTTGCCGTTCCCGTTGGCCCTGCCGTTCCCGCCGACCCTGCCGCCGTCCTGCTTCCTCACCTCCAGCGTCTCCTCCCAGAACACCCGCAGCCGCTCCATCTCCTCCCAGCACCGCGCGCCCGTCTCCTCGAACGCCTCCCGCGCCTCCTTCGTCAGCACCACCGCCGTCGGCCTCCTGCCCTTGAGCTTCCGCAGGACGCCCACGGCGGGGTCCTTCCGCAGGGCCTCGTCGTCCTCGATCCGGCCCTCCCACGCCCAGCCCTCGACCTCCGTCTTCTTGACAAAGGTGTTGCCGAAGAAGTCCGTGGCCGAGCCCCACTTGATCGAGTAGGCGTCCAGCTCCTCGAGCTCGTCGTCGTCCTGCAGGACGGCCCACACGGCGGCCTTGGCGGCGCGGTAGCGGTCGACGGGGAACCACGGGGAGCCGCACCAGCGGGCGAGGAGGAGCGCGACCCAGTAGAGCGACACGAGGAAGGCGGGCACGGGGAAGAAGGTGCTGTGCACGATGCCGGGGTGCGTGACGAGCATGGACGGCGGGATGATGGTCTTGGTGGGCCTCTCGGGGTCGGGGAGATGGAAGAAGGTCGCGGCGTGGGGTCGGGCGGCGGGGAGGCGGTACGTGAGGGCGAGGATGTCGGTGATGCGCTTGGAGCTGCTATAGGGGTCGTCGCTCGCGATGCCCTGGAAGTCGGCTAGGTCGAGCGAGTCGCCGACGGGTTCGATGCTGCTCGTCCAGGCGATGCGGCCGGCGGGGATCTCGGTGGAGTCGCGGCTCAGCAGGGGGAGGAGCTCGTGGGTGAGGATGTAGTGGCCCAGGACGTTGGCGCAGAAGACCTGTCCGATGGGAGGAGGCGCGGGCTGCAGGCTTGTTGTCAGCGGAAATGCGGCCAGACACGACGGGACAGGGCGGCTGCGTACCTGATCCGGGCGGGCCGGCTTCTGGGAGGCGACGAGGCCTGGTATGGCAATCTTGTAATCCGGGAAGCAGCACATGTAGACGATGCCCCGGCAGATGAAGCGCCAGGCCAGCTTGAACCAGTTGACGCCCTTGAACCCGCCGATGCCGGCGTTCAGGATGACCGCATCCAGGCGGGGGATCCTGTACTGGGCGCCATTCTTGTCGGTGGGGTCGCTGACCGTCCCGTGGACCAGCTGGCGGGCGACGGCGTAGGTGCTGTGGAGGTCGAGGAGGTCGAGCTGCACGCTGAGGAGGTGGACGCGGTCGATGGTGTCCTGGGGTTTGTAGGCGGGGCCGGCGCGGGCGGCAAGGGCCTTCGAGGAGGTCGCCGTCTTGTGGAGGTGGGCTCGGAGGGATTCGACTGTCTCGCGGGACTTGCGCAGGTCTCGGGTGCTGGGAATGAGGACGAGGTGGGAGGAGAGGGAACGCGAGGCAAGGAACTCGTCGATGATGCGCTCTCCGGTGCCGAGTCCGACGCCGCTACTGGGGTGTCAGCAACGGATGGCCCTGCTGGACCGGGTCCATGGTCTGGTCACGCCGGATTCAGATGTCAAGATGGCAATCGTACCTGTTGGCGCCTGTCACGAGGACGAAGAACTGTTCGTGGCTCTGCGCCCGGCTCCAGGGTGGTGTGGTCATGTTGTGTGCCGCCGGTCGGGTGTCAAGAATGATCGATCTGGGAAATGGCGAGGTTCAACAGGGTCTGCAATTGCCTGACTGCATAAAAAAAACGGAAAGACTCGAGGGTGCCAAGGCGGTGGATATGAAGCTGGAGCTCGGATTCGGGTTCGAGGCTTGCGAATGCTTGGAGATGCAGGACCTCCGTGGCGCGGGTTTCTGGAGGCTCCGGACACCGAACCGGGATCCTCTCTTCCGGATGAAACAGCTCTTTTCGAATCACAAGCTGGCAGATGCGGCCAGCAGCTGAGTGAAGCTGTCAAAGGGGACACTAGTGCAATTGGAGGTTGCGAATCTCGGAGTGAACCTTGCTGCCGATCGAGGTGGGTTGACATTTTTTGGGGGCTCGACAAGCCAGCTGTCATTGGGTCAAGCAGCGAGGAACAGGCCTCCCCTCCCCTGAGAATAAATACTAGCTTGTACGAGCACCAGTACAGGTAGATCAGAATCGGGTGGGCGAACCAGGTCTATCGTCTCACAAGGCATCGCCGTGCTGCGACACGCGTATCAGTACCACCAGGAGCTGGGAAAGTCCGATCCAATTTTTCCCAATCCAGGGTTCACCAAATCGCAAGTGCGACGACCCAGGGGCCTCACTCCTTGTACAAGTACAGGTGAGCAGTTACAGGGGTTAAAGTGCTGACTGCGTACCTTGCCTTAGCGTGTTTTTCCCAAGTCCCTCGACCCCTTTCAGCGGCGGATCATCGCCCGCCCTCAGGTACCGAGTACCTGTTCGACGTACTCTCCCCCACGTGACCACCCGCCTCGACTTTCGCGTCGCGCCGCGCCCCGCTGCCACGGTCACGGTCTAGCCCATTTCCACCGCGTCGTCGCCTAAACAAATCCTCCCCTGTCGAGCTCGACTCAAGGCAGCATCCAATTCTACCCACCCTGGGTTCGCACCAAGACACATCTCACAGCAAAGGCGCATCGCGACGCACCTCCGCATCTGGTACACCAAACAAAAAAAACATCACCCGCAAGAAGTCCTGCCCTTGTCAACCCACCAGGCGCCGCCCCCCTCCACCATGTCGCCACAGCTCTTCGCAGAGTGCTTCTTCGCATTCGTGCCGAGCTCGCACCTCACACCGACCCAGATCAGCTCTTTCACCAAAATTCTCGAGTCAAATGGCGGCGAGGTCCTCGAGCCTGCCGACGACGGCTCCATCCGCACCCATGATGTCTCCCACATCATCTCCAACACCATCGACTTCAAGCAGTTCACCGAGAGCCAGGCCTACATGATCCCCGTCGTCACCCACCAATGGATCTCCTCCTCCCTCCAGCGCGGCAAGCAGGCCCAGGTCCGACCCTTCTCCCCCGATCCGCGCATGATCTTCTCCAAGGTCACCCTGACGTGCGCCGACCTGCCCGTCATCGACAAGGAGACGATTATCGGTGCCACCCTGGCCCTCGGTGGCATGGAGTCGCCCGACATCTCGCGCCAGACCACACACATTTGCGCCTTGAGCATCGACCACCCCAAGTGCCAGACGGCTCTGCAGAAACAACTCAAGGTGAAGATCGTGCTGCCGCACTGGTATGGATTTCTTGCCCCTCCAGAGACGCACCCCACGGCCACTAATCGCGTCATAGGTTCGAGGACTGCTTCAAGCTCGGGAAGCGCATCGACGAAACGCCATATCTCCTCCCGGACCCCGAGATCCTCCTCGCGGATCCCTCCGATGAGATCCAGTTCCCCGAAACCAAGGCCCTAGAGGGCGCCACCGACGCGAACCCGACCCACGAACACTTTCCCCTGGTGAAGGGACACGTCGAGCCTTCGATGATCTTTCAGGGGAAGGCCGTCATGGTCTCGAGCGATGTCACCATCTCCAGGAAAGCCCTGTCCATCTGCAGGTCGCGCATCATCGAGGGCGGCGGAGAGATGGTGAACCAAGTCGAGGATTGCGACATGTACATCTGCCAGTACCGCCAGGGCCCGAGCTACGTCAAAGCTGCCCAGCTCGAGAAGGATGTCGGAAACCTCGCGTGGCTGATGCACCTCATTTCACGAAACGAGTGGACGTCCCCGCTCCATCGCCTGCTGCACTACCCCGTCCCCAAGGACGGCATCGAGGGCTTCAAGGGCCTGCGCATCTGCGTTTCCAACTACGGAGGCGAGTCTCGCATCTACCTCGAGAACCTCATCAAGGCGTGCGGCGCCACGTACACCAAGACGATGAAGAACGAGAACACGCATCTCATCACGGCTCGCGACAGCAGCGAGAAGTACGAAGCCGCCAAGGACTGGGGCATCGAGACGATCAACCACCTCTGGATCGAGGAGAGCTACGCGAAGTGCGAAATGCAGCCGATCACGGTGCCCAAGTACTCGCACTTCCCGCCCCGGACCAACCTAGGTGAGATCATTGGCCAGACTTTCTTCGACGAGTCGCAGCTGCGGGATAAGTTCTTCCCTGGCGGCAAGGTTACCCGAAAGTCGTCACCACGCGCCATAAGGAAGCGCAAGATCTTGGATGCCGCGCAGGAGAATGCATACAAGAACGGACCGGCCGAGGGCGCCGTCATTGGCCGCCAGGAGCACAAGGAGTTTGACGTGCTGCAGGACGACGCGGAGGAGTACGCGGAGAAGACACGCGAGAAGTTTGGCGTCTCGGCACCGCCCAGGGATGATTCGTTCGCTACGCCCGCGCGGAACATGCCTGTGCGCGGAAAGGAGAACGAGACGCCCACCGCCAGGTCGACCGGCGGCCGCAGCGCCAAGAGCAAGGCGCTGAGCAACCTGCAGCGCATCGCGCCCGACATTGCGCTGTACGAGAAGGAGAAGAACCGCAAGAGCAAGGACGGCATGTGGGGTGGCAAGCGCGCGGCGGACATGCTGGACCGCGACCGCGAGGCGCGGACGTCGAGCCCCGCGCAGGCGGACGAGGAGATGTCCGAGAAGCGAGCGGCCAAGAGGCGGCGGTCGTCGAAGCCTGACGCGGTCATGAGGGTCATGCTGACGGGCTTCACGCGATGGGTCAACGACAGGAGTAAGGAGGATACCGAGCGCGTAAGGATTTTGTATTCGTGCATCAAGATGGTGTTGCTGACAGAGAGCAGAGAAAACTACGGGATCTCGGCATCCACATCGTCGGCGAGGGCCAGGTATGCGACTACCTAGCGGCGCCGTTCATGGTGCGCACTGTCAAGTTCCTTCGCACACTCGCCAAGGGCGTCACGGTCCTGTCGTCCAACTTTATCGAGAAGGCCCTGGCGGACGGCAAGGCGCCCGACCCGGACGACCACATCCTGGTGGACGAGGAGAACGAGGCCAAGTTTGGCGTGTCGCTGCAGACGGCCGTGTCGCGGGCGCGTGCCAACAACGGCAACCTGCTGCGCGGCCTGCCCATCTACTGCACGTCGGGCATCCGCAACGGGCCGGAGAGCTTCCAGCCGATCGTGCAGGCCAACGGCGCGCAGTTCCTGACGTACAACGCGCGCAGCGGGACGACGATCAAGGCGACGACGGCGGAGGAGGACGGCGGGGCGGCGCCGGACCCGGTGTACCTGCTGACGTCGGACACGGCAGAGGAGAAGAAGCTGTGGCCCAAGTTTGCGGCCATGGCGCAGAGGGGGCACATGGAGGCGCGGATCGTGGCGGCGGACTGGCTGCTGGACGTGGCCATGACGCAGCGCGTGTCGTTCGACGAGAAGTACCTGGCGGAGAACTTCTTCCGAGGCGGCAAGCCATAGGTGACGACGGGTCGGCGGGGGGGTCTGTTCGAGTAAGAGGAAACGTAGTCAATGCGCATGAACCGGCGTCGGGGTGTTTGCAGGTCAGGCGGCGGCCGAGGGACGGACGAGTTTTGGGTCGGCACTCGGGCGGGTAGTTATTTTTCGCGCCTCCACAGCCGAGAGGGGTGCTTTTCGCGCCTGATATCCATTCTGTATTTTCCCGCTCTGCGGCCCGAGCGACTCGGGTCCGACGCGCCGTGCTCAGAAGAACTTGACGCCGAGCGAGTCGTCCTGCCCGAACACCTGCGCCTTGCCGCGCTTGGCCAGGACCTGCAGCGCCTTGAGCAGGAGGTCCGGGTCCATGCCGTGGAATTCTACGCGCCGTCAGCACATGGTCCGCACATGGTCAGCGGGGCGGGCCCACGCACCGGTCCCGACGGAGGCGTCCCCCTCGGTCAGCTCGTACAGCGTGACGACGACGCCCTTCTGGGCCGTGTCGTCGACCCAGGTCTCGACGAGGGCGGCCCACTCCTCGGGCGTGCGCCAGTAGATCCACAGGGTGTCGCCGTCCTTGGTGACGTTCTCGGCGCGGCCCTCGCGGCGCATGTGGTCGAGGACCTCGCGGGCGTCGGCGGGGGCGAGGCGGCGGTTGATGGTCTTGTTGTGGAAGAGCTCGTCGGTGGGGGGCGGGGCGGGGGCGGCGGGGTTCGACGTCGAGGTGGCGATCGAGGTGACGGAGGCGGCGGAGGGGGGCGAGAGCTTGAAGATGCGGTGGTGCTGGGTGTAGGCGAGGATGAGGGCGGACCACTTCTGGAGCTGGGCGTGGTGGGTGGTGAGGTTCGTCTGGCGGGTGAAGAAGGGGGGGAAGGAGTATTCGCGGGGGAATTCGAACGGGGCTGCTGCTGGTTGGGCCATGGCGGGTGGTGGTGGCGCGGTGGGAGGTTGAAGGTTGGAGGTGGGAGGTCGTTGACAGAGGTGTTTAGGTTGCGGGATGCGTGGAGCGGTTGGTGGGAGGTGGAAGTTGGTGTTGACGTCGAAGCTCCCCGCGCAGATCCACTCGAGGGGTAATGCGGCGGAGCAGCGAGCTGTGTGTGGGCTACACTCGGCCAAGCTTCGGGTGGGGCCACCCTGTCTGTTAGTGGACTCGCCCACGGGACGGACGCCTTCACTATATTCCCCTCGGCATCCTGTTTTGATTACCACCTGTATCACACCCAGCTCTGAACATGAACCTTATGTCAAACACAAGCAGGCCCAGCACGATAACACGGAACATCTGGCCGTCAGCAGCACATTGGTCCGCCACTGTCTCGCCCACCTGACACTTTATACCACGGCGCACTTCTACAAGCGAGATGTTGACGACCCCTTCACGGGAACCTCATCGTCAAGCGCGGTCCCTTTGCCCACTAAGCCACTATCATGCAATCGCCTCCAGGACCTCGATACCCGTGCCGCACGTTCACTGCGCATTTGCGACAGCAACATGACCCATTTCGCTATGGAACGCATTGATGGGCAGTCTGTACCACTCATTGAGGAACCGATGTCAGACGCATACAGGACGAGCATATTCAGACTAGTCGGAGACATGCTACGGGAGCTCAGGGCTCTGAAACCGCGTTGATTATAATTTAACATCAAATAACATCGATAATGTGCCTTTCCACGCTTAATTCCGACCACTTGTCAAATACCACGCAACCGACGCGTTTGTAAAAGGTGTCATCAACCTTCTCCAATACAAGCCCGTGCCGTTGCTGGACCCGCAGCCACCAGCATGATTGTGCTTTTGAAATGGCAGCTCTATCACTGACGCCATAGCAGTCTAGCTTCAGCACAACATTGGACTTTGTACCTCTGAATGACCCTAGCAGCCAAGTCTCGGGTTCTGGGACGGTGGCCCCGTGAATCAAACAACCTCGTACTCGCAGCCGCCCCCCCGTAACTTGGCCTAGCGGCAACAGACCAGAACGAGGTGTTACGTTGCACTCGATAAGATCCAGTTTCGTGACGTTTGTATTCTCGAGTTCGCTGAGGGTCAGACCACTTTGAGAGTCTGAAAAGACGATCGGACACTCAACCGACGCCCAGGACCAGCTCGGGGCCCGGTAAGGTATGCATCTCACATCGCCGCTCGCTACCGGATCAGAGAACCAAATCAGCTGATTGAGGAGATCATTTTCCCAGATTCCTGCGAGGTATTTTCCAGGGTCGTCACCTCCCTGCATAGACTGGTGGAGAACTTGACTCGCCAGGGCGGAGATGGCAGGCAGCTTATCCTCCGGGAAGGTGAGGTGGCGGCGTCCATATAATACTACCACGTTTCTCCAGGTCTCCTTGTAAAGGTAATGGCTGCCGGGTTTGAGGAGAACCTTAGCCATCACCTTCTGGTGTCCACGCAGCCAGGAATTCCATGTCTGTACGCCTTGCTCACATCGCCATGTCAAGGTTGATGTCCCATAGGTCAGAGCTCGTCGGCATAGAATGTGTTCTTGGAAAGCCCAGGCACGATGGTCGAGAGGTTCCGGAGAGGTTCCATTGTCCCATATGCAATACTCGATGCCAGCAACATCGATTCGTCCGTCTGGAGAAACTATCGGTAGCTGGAATTGGTAGGGCACCGAATCTTGTTCCAGGGGCTGTGGTGATGCCTTCGGTGCAAGAAAGCCTATCTCGGAGCCACTCGCGCTTGCTGCAATGATGGTGATGGAAGAGTTCTGATAGTATTGTGCCATCCGCCCGATTTCGGTGTCTTTGTCTTCAACAGAGTCCTGGATGATACAGAGCGAGTCAATCCAAAGATACCTGAGGCCAATTTGCTTCGTTACCGCCACAGCATCCTGAATGGTTCGTGGCAGAGAGGAGATTGAAATATGTGTGCAGGCATCTGGAGGAAACTTCAGCATAGCCCGATTCTAAAGTTGTCAATCAAAGTGCGGTTACTTGCCACTGAAAGACGAGACAGTAGTTTTAAATTGCATTTTGCCACCCCAGCAATAGCTGAGCGCCGCATACTGTCCACGTTCAGCCTGAGGCTCATGCAGTCTGATGCTGCCTTCGTGTTGAAGATCAAGCACCCGAGTAGGCAGGGGCACCAGTGCCGGATGTAGACAGGATGAATGCCGGCTATCGCAATCTATCATCCAGGATCGAATCTTGGAATACGCAGCGCTGGAGTCCATGCCATCGTCACACTTCCGGGAGCTCATAAACATAGCTGCTTGAGTGCCTAATCGACATATCAATCATTGAAACAGTGATCAAAGTGAAGATTGGATCAGCGAAGAAACGCTTACCAGCAGATGCGTAAACCTTGAACCTAAGATGACTGTTCATGATGTCTCGTGCCGGCAATCGAACGTCTTCAATCCTCCCATACACGAGCAACTCATGGATGTCGCAATCTGATATCCTCATGTCTTCATCTTTAAGAAGAGTCCGAACTTTGAGTGTTGTCATAGCTGCGTCATAGTCTTCGAAAAACTTAGCAGCAGGCAAGCTAAATAAACTCGTATCTCTCACAGAATGCAAAGCCATGCCGAGAAAGATGCTGCACATTCGGCACGACCCAGATTCAGCGGACTCATGCAGATTTCGGAGCGGAACTTGCAAGTTAAAGCCCTCTCCAGACGCGGTGTGACGCAGGCATTCGATATTTGCCGTTATGTCGTGACATCTGGAGCAAAGGTTGCGGCGTTTAATGACATCTCTCATCCAGCTCTCGTGTTTGGAGATACCACAGACATCCCCAACGGACCGGCTAGGACGGGACATTGGATAGAGAGTGCACCTGGACGAGTATTGGGTTAGAATGATCGTCGTGAAAGAGGCTGAACTGCAGTATGCGAGGTGGCCGGCAGAGAATTGGAGGTGGGTAGAAGACTGGCTGGGGGATTGGAGGCGAGCACTGAAGGGAAGTGTTTATCGTCAAGCGATTTGTAGAGAATGTGAATTGGATTGGGAAAGAATCATGATGAGAGTAGGAGGCCTCTATTAGCGGTGCCCCCTCAATCGTTCGTTTATTCTACCTAGGTACCTACCTACCTACCTTACAAGGAGCTGCTGACTCAGCAGATTTCTTCACGTGTTTCTAACGCACCATAGAGTTGCAAGTGAATGGGATAAATGCCTGTCCGGGAACTCTACTCACCGAGACGGGTCCCGTAGGATTCTCATTCTTTACCGCTCCCCTAAGCAGTACGGCCACGCGGAGGCCGTACCTTAGGCCTCTGAACGGTGGCTTAGAAACGTAATATCTACTCTTCGATTACAGAGGTACTACTCAAAAATCAAGCTGCATCGCACCCAAATACTTCCGAATCGGTAAACATCTCGTACAATTCAATATATAGGTACTCAGCAGTTGCATCAAGGGAGGATGGGTATCAGTAGCTGCCAGAAGCAGAAAATGCATTCTCCTCGGCTGCTCTTGCACTGCTAAACATTTGTGCGTAGTCTCAACACCATGCAAAGTGCTCATTATTCATCCAGAGTGGTACCGTCCTGTCGCCACCAACCACGTGGTACCACTGAATGCAAGCCACGCTGTTCTCCGTACGCTCAACCACTGAATGACTGATGGCGCTCTTGGCGATAGCGTTCCGTACCCAGATGGATGGCTCCCAGAGTTGGACTTGATCCAGCTGCCACTCCGCAGCCTCATTCTGAGCTGCACGCAGAACGGCCTCTAAGCACTTTGCTTGATATTCGTCGAGACAGCCCTGCATCACGTCTTGGTCGACCACACCCGCTCTGTTGGCACTCTTGTCACCTTCGACGACAACTCGCAGCACGTAAAGCACGTTGCCGGGTGATGGGTTAGCTGGGCGGCTGTAGTAGCGATGGGTCCAGATGACCCAGACTTGGCGTCCAGGTGAGCCCGCGATCGCACCCTTGGCGTCGGGAACCTTCCCAAAAAGATGCTTCGTCGCAAAGCTTTCCTTCTCAATGTGCCACAACATGTGGTCAAGGTCGGGGACGACTGTGACGCGCTTCTGCCTTGGACCGCTGCCCACTGGGGGTGCCGCCAGTGCCGCCCGGATGAAGCCTTCGTCCTTCTTGCAGAGATTAGAAAGATCGCCGTGCAACAACTTGCGTACAAGAGGAGAGACGGGGTGCTCCATCGACTGAAACTCTAGGTGCGTGTTGGTGGCATTCGGCAGCCAGCCCAGCTTGGCGTAGTAAACGCTCCCGATGTCCGAGTAGAGAACGCTGCCAAGAACACGGTCCGATTGCCAACGAGGAAGGACATTGGCGAGCTCCTTCATGTGGCGGGCGGCATATCCGCGGTTCCGATAGGCCTGAGGACAGAAGACGCTGGCGATGCCGTGAATCACCGCTTCTTCGACGTAGCCGTTGCTGTTGTCTGTCAGGGCACGTTTGTGGAAGGACTCGCAAGAGCAGAGTATGGGGCGATGGTTCGGGGGGAGACTTTTGTTGACCAGGATCCAGGTTGTCATACCCTCATTGCCTGCCAAGGGGACAGTCGTTAGAAAGAGAGACTCCTCCTGGTAGTCAGCGAGCTCCTCGAGCCAGTCCCCCCAGGAGGAGAAGGTGCCATTCCAGATCATGACACGTTCTTCTGGGGTCGGGTGGGTAATGTGAAGGTCCGGCGAGTCGGAACTCGGTAGATCAAGCGGGATGTGGTTGGCATCCATCACCGTCAAAGTGCTTGATGAGCAAGTAGGTTTGGGAGTTGGAGACGATGAGAAAGGGTGACTAAGGAGTAGCTGTGACTGAGTGACCCTTAAATGGCTTGTTTAAACATCCAGGACCTTCGCTGGCAGCTTTTTGATATTTGAGGGAAGTGAGATGTGACGTGTGAGCTGCCGGTGCATGCGTCGAGGTATGGCTGGTGGCGGTTGTGGTCAAGGCCGAGTGCTGTTGCCCATTTGGCATTGATGCATTTACCTCCTATCTACTTGTGGCAGCCCTAACGCCTCTTTAGACGCATGGCACGACGACAATCTCTCCCGGCTCGAGCCTCTCCGACGCAGCCTCCAATGCCTCCTTCCACTGCGCCAGATCATACCTCCTAACTGCGCCCATTCCAGCCTTCGAACCCAGAGGCAGCACACCCGTCTCGACCATCCGGAGCAGCCTCCTCGTTTGCTCTTTTTTGCACATCCACACGCCCCGAATCGTCAATTGCCGCATCAGGATCTCCATATAGTCGAAGCTGACCCCGGACATTACGCTACCCATCAGGCTGATCTGTCCCCCACGGTTGATTGCGTTTAGGCATGTCTTGAAATGTGTCGACGTGCCCGCGCCAGAAGGTGACATGTCCCAAAACCCGTCTACGCCCCGGGACCCAGCCGCAGCCCGGAGTGCCTGGGAGTCGGCGTCGACGTCGCCTGTGATGCGGACAGTGCTGAGACGCGACAGGTTGAGGGCGTCCAGCTGCCCGAGCACCTCGGTATTTCGCCCCAGGGCGATCACATGGGCCCCCATTGCCAGCGCGATGTGCACGGCAGCGCTGCCGTAGCGTCCCGTCGCCGGCGCGATGGCGACGGTGTCGCCCGCCTTGATATCCATGTCCGCGAGCCCGCCAAAGGGGATCAGCATGCTGAAGAGATGCGTGAGGTCGTCCAGGGAGTAGCCCAGTCCTCCGGCCTTCGCATCGCCCATCAGCCGCTTTTCGTCAAGCGGAAAGCAGTTCTCTACAGGGAGAACAGCATACTCCGCCAGCGTCGAGTTGCGCCACGTTCCTTCGGCAAGACGTTGGCTTCCCTCGGTGACAAGCTTCATGAAGCCACTGACGTACACTGCCGACGGGTCGTCGCGGGCAATGATGTACGGGTCGAAGAAGATGAGCTGCCCGGTTTGAAGGCGGGTCGCGTCCGGACCTGGATCAGCAACGCGGCCGATGGCGATGAAGCCCGGAGTGAAGGGCGTGGGAAGGGGGTGGCCAGATGCAGGGTCCTGCCAGACGTGAGGAGCGTTCGAGCGTATGGAGACGGCGAGTATGCGGAGGAGAACGCTGCCCGGGCCCGGCGTGGGAGTTGGGCGGTTGGTTTCCAGAGTTAAGGGCTTACCGACCTCGGTAAGGAGGAGGGCGCGGTGGTGAGTGGGAATTTGAGCAGACATTGTGTTTTCTCGGGTGTACCTGGGTTGCTTGTGTGAAGAGGAATAATGCCACTTGTAGGTCAGGTTACTTTGGAGATATTTAAGGATTGGGCTACACTTTCATTCTGTAGCTCCATAACGTTATTGCAAGATTTATCAACCAATAGTCACAATTCGAGTTCCGCTCCGCAACATTGTTGAACGGGGTCCGTCAACATCCCGATGTTCCAATTTGATCGGTGTCTACACTTTGTTGCGGACTCTCAGTTCAAAGTCCGCAACTCCGCCACGCTCATCCCGCTGCACTAGTCACCATCCGCCGAGTTCAGACCCATCCTCTTTGAACGGGATCAAAAAGCTTCCGGTAATGCCGCTAGAATTAGTAACTGGTGCGTGCGCCTGACCGCTAGGCCCAATGCTTCACCTAATCAATGTTCAGGTGGTGGGATTCGCGGCTGACATTGATGTTCCAGCAGCTGAGTTGGAAAAGTGCCAGTAAAAGTCCAAGAGATTTTGTATCATGCTACATTGCAGCAATGACTTGACTTCTGCCTCGATTCTGAAAGGCATGGTCAGAGAAATTCGAGTTACGCTTGTGTTCGGAAGCGAAAGCGAATCACCAAAGGGAACGACAAGGCGTCATGAAAGGTGAAAAGGGGAAGACATTTGTAAAAAGATAGATAGACTTGATGTAATTCTTCGCATGCTGAAGCCCGCATATGCCAGTTGTTATATCTAAGAAGACGTACGATACTTACATCGGGACTGCCTGCAAGACCTTTTCAGTTTGTTGATGACGTTAGTCCTGACTCGAAGCCACACCCGCCTCTGCCTTCGCGACGTGATGTTTTCGGGCTCCGTAACCGGGAATCCAACTGTCACTGGCATCGTATAGCACCATGTGTGACGCTCGTCCTACCTGAAGCTTATAGGGTATGCAGATAAAAGATGGGATCTACACCACGTTTAACCTAACCCATGGTGGAGATGCCCATTTCCGCCTCCCATGCTGAAAGTGAGAGTCTGCTACTTCAGGTTGAGCTGCAGCGGTCGGGGTCGCGGCCCGTACGTACCTCTCTACATATTCTCCAAGATCCAGTCATCATCGGCCAGCGCCTTCGCCGAAGACCGCTTCGAAGCTTCCCAATGGAGCATCTTCCGCATCATCGCAAGAAACTTCTCTCTACTCTCGCCCTCCAAGCCGATCTCTCTCTCCTCGAGCGATGTGCTACCTGGAAGTGCAAAATCTGCGCGGAAAGCCCCTGTAGAACGAGCAAGTCTTGTCAGCAAGGAAGGAGAGATTTGACAGTCCAACGTTGGGCACATGGTGCTTACCAGTATCTGTGAAGAATTTGTGGCTCGACCTGCCCGAGTGCAGCAACGCTTGCGGGGGTGGCCCAAGCAATGCAATCATCTCAGCAAGGTGCGCTCGGCTGCGGTACGTCTGATGCTCCGGGTCGTGTCCTGTAAACAGATGGCCACCTTCGAATAGATCCCAGATCTGTGAAGCGATACACAGGCGGGTCAGCTCTTGCATCTGCGACGCCTCATATTCGATTTGAGTCCTTACCATGCAACCTGTGTTCCATATGTCGATCTCATACGACCACGACGCTTCGATGATGACCTCGGGTGCTCTGTAAATGTCGGGCTGTACGTCCTCGAAACGCTCAGTGTCCCCGACAACGGCCGAGCCAAAATCACAGAGTACCGGTGCGCCCCAGGTCTTTGGTATCTGGAGCTCGCGTGATATATAGATGGTTCGTCCGTCTATCGTCTTTCGCGGAGATGGGTCGAGCAGCTCTTGCTCCTCGAATGCGGTGAAAACCGAATCGTCCTCGATGCCAAACATGATGTTATCTGCTTTAATATCTACTCCAGCTCAGCACCATTCCCAGTGGATGAATTGATAAGAAAAAGGCCAAGGTAGCTCCCCTCGTACGTACCTGTGTGGATCATCTTACACTCTGTATGCAGAAAATCCAAAGCAAGGAAGAGGCGACGGAGGACGAAAGCAAGGACGGGCGCGGGCAGTTTTCTGACCGGGTTACGGTGAAGGAAAGTCAAGACGCTCTCCCAGAGCGGGGGATGCACCAGGCATCGGTGGAATCCGTCTGGTCCAGTGACATCAAACGAGTCCAGGAGTTCCCTGACGGCGCCGCGACCGGGGTGTCTTGACGAAGCCCCGGAAATGCGCCTGTACATTGCGAGCTCATGATCCAGCTGCCCGCCCATAGCCTCGGACTGTATGAAAAGCTTCAGTGACACGTGTCGACGACCCCTATACTCGTGTTAGCTGCGCGTGGAGAAGGGCGGGTGGGTGGACACGAGAGCTCCTTACTCTAGGTCGCGCGCCAACCAAACCGTTGAGGTAGCTCCAAAGCCCAGCTTGCCGACAATCTGATAGCGATCCCCGAGCACTTGGCCAATGAGGACCGGGTAATAGCGCGATGCATTGTAATCGGGGAAGAGCTCCTCCTCTATCTTCTCGCCCAGCGGGATCCGCTTGAAATTGGAGTTGGAAAATGTGAGCCGCCTCCATGCTCGGCCAGGCCAGGGCAGTCGCCGAAAGAGTGACGCCATGTGACAGAACGACGGTGAGTCCGTAAGCTGGCGAGTGTTCGGTGAGGCTTGGCGGGGTAGAGAGCCATGATTGACCCGAACTGGAATGGGTGAAGGAACAGAACAAAATGGAGAAAACTGTAGATGTTGCTCTGAAGGCCGGTGATGCCTGGAAACACCACAGGTGGTTGGCGATGCGCACAGACCACCAACGTCAGAACAGTGGCTCAAGCCCTGTACATTGATCGCCGTATAATCGTGACGATAAAGCTTCTATTCATAGTGCTGGAGTCACGCCGGCGGATGGGAGCCCCCAAGAGCAGACCATATATCCGAGTATGGAACCGGAACCTTAAAGGCGGGGGATCGCCGGGCATATTTGACATACCTGGGATAGTTGGCATGGATCTGACTCCTGCCTTGGCGTAAGCCTGGATTCCTAATCTCTATGATGTGATATCCTGACATCCTAACACATATAATGGGCTGTGTTAATACGTGTCTTGGGGTTATTGGATGTGCTGGGAAATAAAATCTACCATGGTAGAACGAGTTGGGGTAGCTAAGTTATCGGGAATCTTGAGTGAACATGATATCCTCGAGTTCCGTCAGTCAAGGCTCTTGGCGAGCTGGATGGTAAGGGGTATAACCCCCAATACCAAGCCTGCTACCTCCATGGCGCTTTAATGAGCAGAGGCCATAGACCGGGTAAGGATGGCAGCTGGGGTCGAGGAACGAGCAGTCGTTAAGCGGGCGATAGTTCGAGATGGGCAGATTAGGAGAGGAGAATCCAACCCTCTGAGTACGCATGAGCTTTAATAGCGGGTATCATTGTGTTATTCGAGGGTACCTCACGTAGCCCCTCGCGGCTGGTCGTCCGCCGGTGTCCACAATCAGACTGCGGCCACCACCCGAGGTACCAATGTCTCTCTCTCTCACCATGCAGATCCGCATCTATCTATGTCCGAATGCCGCTCTATCTCTAGTGTGCGCGTGGCGGCTCTGTGTATCGTATCGCATCGCTCTTCGTAACCATCACATCCGCTCCAGACAATCACCAGCTCATCACCCCCCTCCCGCGGTCAAAGCCGCCCCTCAGCTGCGTCTCGGGCTTCACGACCTTGCCCTGCAGGATGGTATACCTCACCAGGTTCTCGCAGTCCTCCGGCATTACGCGCCCGAGCCAGATGCACTGCCCGACCCCGACGTCCTCCACCTGCTCCACGACCTTGGGCTTCACCTCCCCCTCGACCTTGGCCCTCTCCACCGAGTCGAGGCCGAAGGCGTCCGGCTTGCGGTAGATGATGACGTTGGCGCTGTACTTGTGGCCGCCCACGTGCGAGATGAAGTAGATGCCCACGCCGCCGGGCCTCTCGTCGTCGAGGTCGCGGGACAGGCCCAGGGGCCGCAGGTGGCGCTCCAGCTCCTTCCGGATCAGCGGGGCCGACTGGCCGCAGCGCGCGTCGCGCGTCTTCTGGGAGCAGAGCAGCACGAGGGCGCTGTGGGGGCTGGGGCGGCGGACGAGGGCGTCGACGTCGGGCGTCGACGCGGGGAGGCTGCGCGGGAGGGTGATGGGGGCGAGGGGGTCGGCGTTGGTGGGCGCCTTTTCGACGAACTCGGTCAGGAGGGCGGGGACGTTGGCGGGGGTGACGTTCTCGATGATGGTGAAGGCGGGCAGGAGGAGGATGGTCGTGGGCTGATTGTAGTCGCTCGTGCCGTTGGGGGTCAGGGCGTTGGAGGCCGAGAGCATGAGTTTCTGGTCGTCGTCAGTCTACCGTCCCACAATGCGAGCCGGCGCAGAGAGAGAAGGGGGCAAGAAGCATACCCCGTTGCTGGGCGCGGCGGCCTTGCCGATGGCCTCCATGACGCTGCCCTTCTCGTCCTCAATCTCGCGCACCCAGTCCGTCTTGCCGGTGGCGACGAGCACGTGGGTGCTGAAGCCCGACTGCACGCCGTACAGCTTGTCCTCGGTCTCGATCTTGAAGCCGCGCGGGTACTTGACGTGGCAGCTCTCGCAGTCGTGCTCGCAGTCGTCGCCGTCGACGGCGGGGTCGGTCTTGGGGAAGAGGTCGCGCATGGGCGTGGCGCCACCGGTGCCGAGGGCGATACGCTTGGCGCCCGCGACGAGGGACGCGAAGACCATGGTGCCTTTGGTGCTTCGTCAGAGGAGCTGTCGGCTTTTTCTTTTTCGGTCGGCTCGTGTGCGGTGGTGGCACGAGGGAAGGGAAGGCTGTCGGCGGGCGGTAAAGAGCGTGGGGTCGAAAGACGAGATCGTGCGCAGGGCAGCGTGGCGCCGCCAGTGCCGGCGCTGTGGTCTTTAAAGGAAAAAAAGAGTGCTGACTCGTCGGGAATCCGGTCGGGCGAGTCGGGGTTTCTAACGCCGGCCCGGAGTGCGGGGCGAATGGGGTGTTCGGATCTGATAAGCCGATCTCGCCATCGATGATGACAACTGTTTCTGTCAGCCGAACCCCAGGATGACGACTACCTTTCACTCAACTACAAACAAAACTTAGTCTACCTAAAAAAAAAAATTAAAAAAAAATTACATAACACGGCGCAACCTATCCATGTCGGACAGTAAGTGTAAGGGACGGAGAAGATGCCAGCGCCAAGCACAAATTGACAACATTAAGCCGCTGAACGTCGGGAGGGTGGTGGGCAAGTCGGTCTAACCTAAGCACCAGGTTAAGACCCTCAAGTAGTTATTGGCGCCAAGCTCAAGCACTCATGATACATCGAAAGAGCGGTGACCAAAGTCACCCGTAGATAGGACTCTGGATGCTTGGAGAATTACCTTCAGTCAGCTCCCCAATAAATGCGGAATTCCACGAGAAACCAGCGAAGAGGCGAAGAAGAGAAAGCGGAAAGAGGGCTGTGTGGGCTTTTAAGATCTGGAACAAGCATAAGCTACTTCGATCCCATGTGCAACAGAGAATAGTGTCTAATTAGCTCCAAGCCATCATGAGTGATTTTGCTGACATGCGCTCATAAGCGGAATGCAACATCGGCTGCAACTACGAGTGTTCTTTCCGCGTATTCCAATCGGCTGACTGACCGCAAGCGGTGCAAAGCGGGCGAGGCCTGTCCATGCAGTTGTTGCGCCTCCTTCAAGCATAGGCTGATCTCTGCACAACGCACGCCCCTTCCCCACTCAGGACACAACACGCACGATGTTGCTACTTGTAGAAGTCTGGGCCGGGCTGTTGTGATTTCGACGCATGTGTGGTCCCATAGCGGGCAGCGTGGTTTGAGCCAACTATTCGCCGAGGCCTACATGTGCATGTACATGGAAGGATCGCAATGTTGTAATGCCTCGCTCAACGTCGGATCATCACCAGACCCGCGCATGAACATCGTGTGTGTAAATAATATGTCTGTTTTAGGAGATGGAATAGTCCCAGACCAGACACGCTGCGGCACAGACTTAGTATAAGACGGCGACCGCCAGCGCGAGCAAACACGAAAACTCCAAGCACATTCGAACACCATTCCAGTCTTCCATTCACTATCTCTCTTACTCAAACCGCCTAACTATCATCCATCCAGCAAAGTACGTGCCAACCTTGTCCCTGTGCCCCTGTATCCGAAGATATTCAAGGTAACTAACAGTGGCTCCCAGCCCGCAAAATGAAGGCCTCCACTGCCCTCGTCGTCCTCGCCCAGGCCGCCTCGGTCCTCGCGGCCTCCGTCTCCAACCTCGCCGCGGAGTGCGGCGCGCTCAACGTTATGGAAGTCCCCGAGGGCGCAGACGCCTCGCTCTACCGCCACTGCAGCGAGCACCCTCTGTCTCTCCTCCACAACGTGCTCGAGCGCGACGAGGCCGACATCCTGGAGCGCCGCGCCTGCTACTACGGAGTTTCGCCCGCCTGCAAGGACGGCTACTGTCGCCGGAAGTGCGGCTCCGGCGAGGGCCCGTGGTGCTGGACCGCCCGCAACGGCGGCTTCGGCGACTGGTACACTTGCAAGAAGAACGGGGACTGCAAGAGCGATTCGCCCTGTGGGCAGAGCACCAACTCGTGCAAGGAGTGCGGCTGCAGCTGTTAGGAGATGAGCCCACTCGGGCTTGGCACGGGCTCTGCTAGTCGGTTCGGCCGAAAGAGCTTGGGATGGAACGGGAGATAGGGAAAGACTCCGGGATTGGGGAATGGTGGGGTCCAGGACAGAGAGAGGTGCGTCAGCGGCATGCGTCGCCCGACGCCAAAGTGCCGAAGACACGGACCGAACGGCAAGACGCTGCCGCGTCGTCTGTGTGAGGAGGCATTGGTCAGCTCACTGTCATCCGCATCGTTAGTCTGGCAATCATTATTAAAGTCTGGAACCCGGTACTCGTCATTACTTGACCTGGTAAATCACACTAGCAGCCTAAAGAGCCGAACGCCTACCCGCGGCACATGGGGAATCATTTCGTAGCAGTGCCGTATCGACCATGACCAACACGCTTGTGCGCGCTCTCCCGTCCGACGACGCAGCACCTCACGTCGTCTTCCTCGCCTCCGTATACTCCTCATCCTCGTCCTCGCTGCTGTCGTCGCCAATCTCGATCTTCTTGACCTCGCCGCTCTTCCTCCTCCGCAGCTTCATGGCCTCGCGGATCTTCTTGCTCGCCACCTCGAACCCGCCCTGCGAATCAAGTGTCGTAAACCCGCTGACAGGGAACCCACCCGATCCGAAACCACCTCCGCTGCTGCTGCTTCGGCTCCTCGACCGCGACGGCGGCCGCGTGGAGAAGATGCCGACGCCGCCGATGTTGCTGAACGACTCGTTGCGCGGGAGCCCGCGGCTCGACAGCGTCGTGTTCCGGCGGCCCAGAGAGGGCGGTGTCGGCGCCTCGTAGTTGCTCGACGCGTCGCTGTCGCGGCGGGGAGGCGGCGTAGACGGGCGGCCGTCCGCCCTCACCTGAGGATCGGCGACCAGGCGCGTCTTGTCAAAGTCGGGGAACATGTCGGGGCCGAGCGTGTTGATGACCTCCGTGACCTGCGTGCTCAGCTGGGCCCGCCTCTCGCGAAGGTGATGGATGTTGTAGCTCGAGCCCGGGTTCAGGCAGAGCACGAGCGGCCGGAGCGACTTGAAGATGTCCATGCCCACTTCACCAAATCTGAGCGCTGCAAAGCTGATGCCGACCATCAGGGGCCACATCACGAGGTATGCTGACCACCAGGGCACCCATTCCGGCACAGAGCCCCAGAGGTGGTCCTGGTACACCCGCCACGTCACGACGGCCGAGTAGAAGTTATACAGGGTGGGTGCGAAGAAGATGGCGACCATGAGCTTCCACGTCGCCATGACATCGCGCCCCTGGATCTTGACGGTCGAACCGGCCAGAGCTTGCTTTGCCTTTCTGATGCTGATCACCTTGGCCGCGATGAAAACAGGCGCGAACAAGATCAAACCGGGCAGGACACCGACCAGGAGGGTGAGCAGTTTGCCGATGCGGTAGATCAACGTGAAGATGACCTTGGGAATGGACATTTTGCCGTACTGGACCTGGTGGTCCCGGAGGTTGACGTAGCGCAGCTGTCTGTTGTACTCCTTGACCGCCTTGGACAGGTGAACGATGCGCTCGTCATCCTTGTAGCGTTCGTATCCCAAGGCAAGTCGCCGGTTGAGCTCAATGACCACGGGCAGAGGGAGCTTCTTCCCCGTAGGATTGTAGAGGCGCCGGGCTGCCTGGATGAGCATGAGGGTGTCGTAGTCAGGGGTCGAGACGGTGACGGCACTGAGGATCTGGTGGGTGGTGTCGAGGAGCTCGCCGATGGCCTCTCTCCTCTGGTTGTTCCGGTACATGTCGACGATTCGCTTGGGGATTTCGTAGGGCGCACCGAACTCGATGACAGCTCGCGACCGGAACTTGTGCGCGTGGAAGTAGTTCATGCCGACCGGCACGATCTTCAGCCCGATGTCCGGGTCCTCGGCCAGGGCGCCGAGCGCCATAATGGCGAGACCGGCCTTCAGGGGCAGGAGCTCTGTCCTGTCGTGGCTACCGCCCTCCGGGAAGATGCCGACGCAGCCGCCGTGTCCGAGGCGGTTGAAGACAGCCTCGTACACCTTGGTCTGGTCGACCTTGGGGGCGAGCTTGTACTTGGTGCCATTCCAGTCGTCGGAAACGCCACCCCTGCTCCCCAGGTTGCCAATCTCGCCGTCGTCGGTGATGTCGTCGCGGCCCGTCAACTGGCGCATGGGGACCTTGCCCTTGAACGCCCGCTTGATGCGGATCTCTTCGGGGCTGATGATCTGAGCAATGTCGATGCTGGCGCCAGTGTGGCCCTTGATGGAGGGGAGGAACAGCATGCCGCCGACTTCCGCCTCGCCTTCGCCAAACTTTGTTCCGATGCCGCGGATGAGGGTAGGGTCGTTGATGGGGTCGGGTAGGTAAATGGTCCCAGAACCGGGCTTGGCCGCGTCCTGGGGGCGGCCGACGGGCACGGAACCCACCTGGCGCGAGCCCCATCCGATGAAGCCGTGTACCGATTTCTGGGCGATGAGGAGGCTCACTCGGCGGCCGGCCTCGTTTCGCAAGGTTCTGTAGAGGACGAGAGCATCGACGAACTGGACAGAACGGTGTTAGTCAAACTGCTGTCACCAGCGATGCACCGGGCGAGTGCGACAAACCTGGTTCGCATGCGGCGCAGCAACAAAGAGGACGGGACCAGTGCGAGGGACCTTCCATGTGCCTCGGGGGTGGACCTCCCGGAAGAACAGGTCGACCAGGACGCCCATGACCCAGAGGAAGAGGTCGTACTTCCATGGCACCATGGGGTACAGCTCCTTGGGCCTCTTCTTAGACAGCCGGCCCTGAGGCTGCTCGGCGGCAGGTGCGTTGCCAGGCTGGTCGGACATGATGGAATCGGGAAGTTGGGTGACGCAAGTTCGGTGGGCAGACAGAGCAGGGCCAAGCTGTTGTCGAACGAGTTGGTTGAATGAAACCGAAGGGGGGTGTCGTTGTTCGTTGAGGCTTGCTTAAGCTCTCATTCTCGAATCGGTAAGAAGAGGGTGCAGACAATTGTCCAGACGACCACGCGGCTGGGACGGGTATCAAGTAGGAGCAGAAAGGAGGCGTGGGTGCCAGTTGTTCAGAGGTAAAGAAACTCGTAGGAATGGTGGAGTACCGGAAGGTGAACGCAGCAGGGCAGCGAACAGCGTTGTGGATTGAGCAGGGAGGGGCTGCGATCAATCGGCAACCGTCCGAGCTGCTGTGGCGGTCGGTGGTGGTGGTGGTGGTGGTGGTGATGTAGGCGGCAGGTTTTGAGGCAGTCGGATCGAGTCGTTCGAAGTCATCTCACTCCCAGTGCCTCGCCTTGCTGAGGCAGGTCAGCACTGAGCGCCGAGCGCCTTGGGGCCGAACGAACAGGGCATGGACAGGGAGAGCTGAGGGGATCGTCGGGGCGGACCGCGACGTCCCATTGGCCCGAACCCCGCGGAACGCCCAACACAACCCCCGGAAACCCCTCCACAGGGCCCGGGCACCCACTAAAACCTCCCCCAAAGGTCCGATACCTGCGAGAGAAAAAGGAAAAGACTCAAAATCACATGAAGATTGCATGCTTTTGCCAATTCGACTCGACGGCGTGCGTGCGGCTCATCTTACTGCTGCTCCACTGTGACGGGGCCTTTGCAGTCCAGATCTGCCGCCGAATGTAGCCGACACCATCTCTCGCGACGATTCTCCAGCGCCTGCGCGTGGTGGGTAGACCAGGCACGCCCAGGCGACCTGTCCGAGATAGGCCATGGGGCACACGGGCTGAGAGGAAAGACGGAGGGTCAGCGCCTCTGGTGATTCGGCCCATTACCACCCCTGACGTATCCGCGCATGCGGTAGCACGACGCCAACGGTCTGAGGGACTTCACTTGTTGGCTTCGAGTTGAGCGAGCAAAGCACATCTTGATAGGCCTGGGCACTTGCTCAACAAAACCGATGCGTGTGACGCTGGCCGCGGGGGTGGAAGCATGCATAATAAGACATTGGGGGGGGAATTGGAGAACATCCCTAGTGGGGGTGCCGTCGAGTGTCTCGATAAGACAGACAGACCATTGTGGTCGGGCGTAGGGCAGCATCGTCCATTCCAGTCATCGACGATGCTGTCTCAGGTTTACTTTCCTGTGTAACCTGGAGAGCCTAGCCGCCGCATCATCATGCGATCCTGGGTCGGCATGCCGCAAAAAGCCCTACCCGATGCATGGCTCGTACGACGGAGGTCCGTAGAGATGGCAGCTTGTATCGTCGCATTCATGTTGATGTGCAGGGAAGAGACGTGCGCTGCCCGTCTCATCATGATCGCTGATGAGGCTGATGGAGCAGCTTGCATGCAGCTACCCACGCGCGTGTGCATGGCTGTCGTGTCGACGTCGTAACGGTGGTCGTTCGTCACGAGCTGTGTGGCCTTAGAGTCGCCATGACATGTATTTGTTGTCTTGCTTTTCCGAGGCCGAAAATCCAGAGAGTTCTTGTGTCGTGGCTCGCACTTGTGTCGTGGCTCGCACTTGCATGTCGTTTTGATGCTCCTGTGCTACTGGCAGATCGGTCCAGACACTATTGAAGTTCTTCCTGGCCGAATACTCGAGCATCCGCAAGCGGCGCGGCACATCATGTCGTGTACGTGGTCGCAGTGAGAAGGATCGTCAGACGGGAAGGATGGTGTTGTGCAGGCGCAGCAGGCAGCCGGCAGCAGAGAAAGAGCTCCACCGCTATCGATAAGCCATACAGTGCACACAGTGCCCTCCGCACAGGCTGCCCCTCGGTGCCCCTCGTTGCTTGGCCCAGCCGTGACTCAGGGTCGAACAGTCACAAATTACCCCGCCGCGACACAATATCGTCCAACGGCACCGCACCAGCGCACCGCATTCGGGCTTCGAAATTTTTGCCCCGATACCCTCACTCGCGACACGGCACGGCTTTGGATCGTCTGCGCCTGGACATCCCCCACGAAATCACCATCACTCTGCCATTGGCACTCGAACACGCACCGACCGTCAACATGGCCGACTCGAGCGCCCCCGCCCCCGCCCCTCCCACCGAGCAGGTCGCCAACCTGCACCTCGACAATGTCACCGGCGAGATGATCTCCAAGAGCGAGCTCAAGAAGAGGCAGAAGAACCGCGAGAGGGACGCCAAGAAGGCTGAGAAGGCCGCTGCCGCCCCTCCCAAGCCCGTCGCCGCCAAGAAGGACAACTCCGAGGCCGACGAGAAGGCCCTTGACCCGCGCCAGTACTTCGAGATCCGCTCGCGCGCCATCAACAAGTGCGCAATACCACATGCCCATATTTGTCGGACAGACCGCTGACGGAGACAGGCTGCGCGAGAACAAGTCCCCCGACCCTTACCCCCACAAGTTCCACGGCAAGCCTCACCTCCTTCACGTTCCCTGCATGCGGCCACCCGGGCTAACTTCTGCTTCAAGTCGACTACGATGTCCGCAAGTTCACCCCCGACTTCGGCTACCTCAAGTCCGGCGAGCACAACAAGGACAAGATCCTCCGCGTCGGCGCCCGTATCTACAACAAGCGTGCTTCGGGCTCCAAGCTCGTCTTCTACGACGTCCGTGTCGAGGGCGTCAAGGTCCAGGTCATGTGCCAGGCCCAGGAGGTCACCGGCGACGTCTCTTTCGACGACCAGCACCTCCACCTGCGCCGTGGTGACATCATTGGCATTGTTGGATACCCCGGAAGGTTCGTGTTCTCGACTGTCTTTCAGGGGCCCGAGTTAACATAACCCCTATCCAGGACAGCGCCCAAGTCCAAGCTCGAGAAGGGTGAGGAGGGCGAGCTGTCCATCTTCGCGACCGAGATCAAGCTCCTGACGCCCTGCCTGCACAACCTCCCCGACGAGTACTACGGTCTCAAGGACCAGGAGGAGCGATTCCGCAAGGTCCGCACACCTCGTACCCCTTAATGGTGCAGGACCATCTTCTGACTCTCAGCAGAGGTATCTCGACCTGATGATGAACGACCGCAGCCGCAACACCCTCATCACAAGATCCAAGATGGTCACCTACATCCGCCGCTACCTGGACGAGAGGGTCAGTTTCATGAGCATGTGGTTGAAATTCCTGCGCTTACAACCTGGCAGGATTTCGTCGAAGTCGAGACCCCTCAGATGAACGCCATCGCTGGTGGCGCCACCGCCAAGGTAATTGTGACTGGTCACGACGGCGTTTGATGAAGATGCTAATCTCTTTGCCAGCCCTTCGTCACGTACCACAACGAGCTCGACATGACCATGTTCATGCGTAAGCCCGCTGTCGATCTTCCCCATCAGTCCATCCTAACACCTGCGCAGGCATTGCCCCTGAGCTGTACCTCAAGGAGCTCGTCGTCGGCGGCCTCAACCGCGTCTACGAGATTGGACGTCAATTCAGGAGTGCGTGCCCCCTGTTCCGTTCTCATGAGTCGAACCTGACCTTTGACCGCAGACGAGGGCCTCGACCTGACCCACAACCCCGAATTCACCACTTGCGAGTTCTACGAGGCTTACGCCGATGTCTACGTGGGTATCCTTGCCCAACCGTGTCACGAACTGCTACTCACAATCATGCCAGGACCTCATGAACACTACCGAGGACCTCGTCAGCGGCCTCGTCAAGCACCTCACCGGCGGCTACAAGACCCAGTTCCACACCCAGACCGGTGAGGTCTACGAGGTCAACTGGGAGAAGCCCTGGAAGCGTTTCGAGATGCTGCCCGAGCTCGAGAAGCAGACGGGCGAGAAGTTCCCCCCCTCCGACCAGCTGCACAGTACGTCCCCCCCGCCCCCCGGCCCCCCAGAGCGTGGCTGACCACAGCGCACCGCAGCCGCCGAGACGAACGAGTTCCTCCAGCGCGTCCTCAAGAAGATGAAGCTCGACTGCTCGCCCCCCCTCACCAACGCCCGCATGATCGACAAGCTCGTCGGCGAGTACATCGAGGAGCAGTGCGTCAGCCCCAGCTTCATCTTCGGCCACCCGCAGGTCATGTCGCCCCTCGCCAAGTACCACCGCACCATGCCCGGCCTCTGCGAGCGCTTCGAGGCCTTCGTCTGCAAGAAGGAGATTGTCAACGCCTACACCGAGCTGAACGACCCCTTCGACCAGAGGCTGCGCTTCGAGGAGCAGGCCCGCCAGAAGGACCAGGGCGACGACGAGGCCCAGATGATCGACGAGAACTTCTGCATGTCCCTCGAGGTACGTCGGGCCCTGCCCATCCACGGCGGAAACTTGCTAACGCGGCGCAGTACGGCCTCCCCCCCACCGGCGGCTGGGGCATGGGCATCGACCGCATGGTCATGTTCCTGACGGACCACTACACCATCCGCGAGGTCCTCGCCTTCCCCTTCATGAAGGACGACACGCAGAAGCCCCAGCAGAAGCTCGCGGCTGAGGAGGTCGGCATCGAGCCGCTCCCCGTCGAGGGCATCGGTACGCCTTTTTCTTTTCCTGACACATCCGTGACTCGTCCGTGACTAACATCTCGTCATCATCAGCCCACAAGTAGACAGGCGTCCTGCACGCACAGGGTAAAAAAGAATTAAAGAAATGGAAATGGCGATCATGATCGGAACGGCATGCTGAACGAAATTGAATGGTATTCAGGCCTCGGAACAGGCCCCCCTTTACAAGAAAATCGAGGAAATGACATGTTCTAGAGTTGAGGTGTTCTACAGAGTGAGGGTGTCGGTAGACTGGAAATGAAAACGCCTACTTTTTGGGGGGCTGACCCTATCTACATCGTGGTATTACATGCTTATACATGGTCTTGCGTTCGCTCGCCGACAGGCACCGTGAGTTCTACTGTTCGAGGCCCTACGGCTTTCTTGGCGGCACCTGCATCTTGAGCTTCTTCTCGAGCATGGCGAGCGTCGACTTGGGCACGCGGAGGCGGTGCCCCAGGACGAGCACGCCGGTCAGCAGCGCCAGGCTGCCGGCCTGGTGGGCGGAGGCCAGGGGGATGGGGACCATGTAGATGAGGGTGCTGATGCCGAGGGCGGCCTGCATGAGGACGAGGTGGACGACGCCGAGCATGCCCTTCTTGGCGTCGCGGGGGAGGGCGGCGCCGACGCGGCCGCGGCGGGAGTAGACGAAGAGGCCGAGGATGGTGGTGAAGGTGGTCATGGCGAGCATGCGGTGGTCGAGCTGGACGGTGCTGGGGTTCTCGAGCATGTTGCGCCACCAGAGGTCGGAGCCGTCCTCCTTGCGCGAGTAGAACTTGTCCCAGAGCTCGGCCTTGGGGGGGGTGAGGCCGAGGCCCATCTGGGGGAACTCGTTGTAGATGAGGCCGGCGTCGAGGCCGGCGACGAGGGCGCCGGACATGGCGGTCGTGAAGACGAGGGCCGTGAGGGCGTAGATGGAGCGGCGGAAGGGGGTGACGGCGGCGTGCTTGAGGGCGTGGAGGGACTTGACGGCGGCGACGGGGTCGGAGGTCAGCTTGCGGGTGCGCAGGATGGCGAGGGCCGAGAGCAGCATCCAGGAGTAGCAGGCGAAGGCGGTGCCGAGGTGGGCCGTCAGGCGGTACTGGCTGACCCTGGGGTGCGAGCCGGGGGCGAAGAGGTCGTCCTTCAGGCCGGACTTGACCATCCACCAGCCGATGAAGCCCTGGAAGCCGATCAGCAGGGAGATGCCGAGCAGGTTCGCGGCCATGGGCTTGGAGACGCGGCGGCGGGCGACGAAGTAGAGGGCGGGCAGGACGAAGGAGAGGCCGACGAAGCGGCCCCAGACGCGGTGGCTCCACTCCATGAAGTAGATCTGCTTGAACTCGTCGAGGGTCATGTGCGGGTTGAGGAGGGCGAACTCGGGGGAGGCGCGGTACTTGTCGAACTCGGACTGCCAGTGTTCGGTGGTCGTGGGAGGGAGGGAGCCGGTGACGGGGCGCCATTCGGTGATGCTGAGACTGGAACGGTGTTAGCTGGTGGTCCCCTCGAGACGACCGCCGCTTCTGCAGCTTCCGACGGAGGTCCAGGTGACATACCCAGACTCGGTCAACCTCGTCAGGCCACCCCAGACGACGAGGCCAAAGACGCTGACAGCGCTGCCGAGGAGCCAGATGGCGACGGGCTTGGAGGTCGTCTTCTCGGGAAAGGCACTCTTCGCGGCCTTCGCGGCCTCCTGGGCGACAGCTGGCGCCGCGTGAGCCTGCTCAGCAGCAACATTGGCCGTGAAGCTCAGAGAGGGCGACTTTGCGACGGCATACTGGCGTGATCGTACGATGTTGATGATGCGGGATGGCGAGCGCAACGGGAGCTGCTGATGCTGGCATTGGCGGCAGACAAACGCCGGGGCTGAGAGTCGGACGGCCAGTCGGCGCAGACCTGGGGCGAAGGACGCCATTGTTGGCCGGCAATTGGGGGGTTGGTGAGAGCTTCGAACCGCGAGACGTTGGAGGTGAAGGTGGGATGGAAAGTCGAGGGCGAGGATGGACTAGGACCCTAAAATGATTCATTGGATGGGAAATCCAGATGCCCCGAGTGGACTCGGGACTTTAGATCAGGTACGTACCGTTTCGCACCCTGTCAGGCCCCTGTACCGGAGACCTGTGCACCCTGTGTGCCCTGTGCGCCCTGTCCGAGATCCCAGAGACAGGCGGGCTACGCCAGGGTGGTGCCGCTTACAGGGGTCCCCCACTGTAAAATCCAGCTCACCGCTTTGCCCACCCCAGCGGCAGAATCAGAAAAAGTCCAAATTGTGCAGCGACAGCAGCATCAGTCCCAAGGTGCCAATGCCTGATTGACGATACCACCACAAGGTACCTCACCAACCCGACAGACATCATGCCCGGACGTCAGGCCCACGGAAGGCCCCTCATCTCCGCAAAGTCGGCCCCCAAGCCGCACAAGAAGTCCAGCCAGAAGGTCCGCGCCCGGGCTCTCGACGCCTTTGGCATCGCCTCCGAACAGTTCCCCACGAAGGAGAAGCGCACACCGCGGTTCCGCGAGATCGACGCCGACGTCGGACGCAAGCACGGCCGCGCAGAAGATGACGAGGACGAGGACGACGAGGACGACGATGAGGAGGAGCAGTCGAGGAGGAAGCGCGTGAAGCCCTCGGCGGCCGCTGCTGCTGGTGACGAGGAGGAAGACGAGTTCGGCAGCGACAGCGAGGGCAACGAGTGGCGATACGGCGTCGGCGCCGACGACGACTCGGAGCTCGACAGTGACGAGGCATTCGGCGAGAGCGACGAGGAGGAGTTCCAGGGCTACTCCTTCGGCAAGAGCCTGAAGAAGAAGACCAAGAAGGCCAAGCAGCAGGATTCCGACGACGACCACCCCTTCGACGACCCCGAAGACTTCGACGCTGGCGATGTTGGCGACGACCTCGGAGACGACGCGATCGACCTGGCGCAGATGCTCGACATGGCGGAGGATGAGTCGGACGAGGAGGAGGAGGAGGAGGAGGGATCCGAAGAGTCCGACTCCGACGAGGACGACGCGTCGAGCCCGCCGTCGTCTGACGAGGACGAAGACGACGAGGAGGACACCGACCCCTCCAAGCTCGACGCGCTCCAAACCTTCATCTCTGGCTACGGCGGCGCGGACGAGGCCGAGGACGCCCAAGACGGAGCCAAGCCCCGCCAGAAGATCAGCTTCAAGGACCTCGGCCTCGCCGGCGTCAAAGACCCCCAGATGAAGAAGTCCATGAAGCTCATGTCCAAGGAGGACAAGGAGGCCCGCCCCGGCGCCGCCAAGAAGCTCGCCATCCCCCTGAGCAAGCGCCAGCAGGACAAGCTCACCCGCCACGCCGCCTACGAGAAGACCAACGAGACCCTCGACCGCTGGACCGACCGCGTCAAGCAGGACCGCCGCGCCGAGCACCTCGTCTTCCCCCTGCCGGAGAACGCCCAGGACGCGGGCCTCAACCACGACGAGCTGGCGCCCATCACGGCCAAGACGACCGGCAACGAGCTCGAGCAGACCATCATGAACATCATGGAGCAGAGCGGCCTGGCGCTCAACAAGGAGGAGGAGAAGCGCATCAAGGCCAAGGAGAACCCCGACGAGGGCCTCTCCAAGGAGGCGCTCCAGGAGCTCGTCAACCAGAAGCGCCAGGAGAAGGAGCTGCGCTCGCGCGAGGCGAAGCGCAACAAGCGCATCAAGAAGATCAAGAGCAAGGCCTACCACCGCGTGCACCGCCGACAGCGCGAGCGCGACGAGCTCAAGCTGCACGACGCCATGGTCGAGGCCGGCGAGGTCGACTCGGAGGAGGAGCGCGACGCGCAGGACCGCGCCCGCGCCCTGGAGCGTGTCGGCGCGCGCCACCGCGACAGCAGGTGGGCCAAGGCCGGCAACTCGAACAAGCGCGCCGTCTGGGACGACGACTACCGCTCCGGGCTTCACGACATGGCGCGCCGCGAGGAGGAGCTGCGGCAGCGCAAGGAGGGGCGCGCGGCCAACGCCTCGGACGACGACGACGACGAGTACTCCGAGAGCGGCTCCGAGGACGGCAAGAACCGGGATCTGCTCGCCCAGCTCGACAGGGCGGAGCAGTACGACGACGACGAGCCCAAGTCTGCGCTCATGAAGATGAAGTTCATGCAGAAGGCCGAGGCCGAACAAAAGGCGGCCAACGACGCCATGATCGCCCAGATCCGCAAGGACCTCGCCTCCGACGCCGAGGACATGTCCGACGAGGAAGTCGAGGAGATCGGCCGCAAGAAGTACGGCGGCGCCCAGTCCGCCGTCTCGGCCCCGGCCCTGACCGCCGCCCGCGAGAAGAAGCGCGCGGCAGCAGCCGGCGGCGGCGACGACGAGGCCCCGTCAGCGAGAGCCTCCCGCGCCGCCCCCGACGCCGCGGCCCTCAACATCGGCACCTCCATCACGGCCGACGGCACGGCCCTCAAGGGCAACGCCTGGTCCTCGGGCGAGCCCCGCCGCAAGAACAAGAAGCACGCCACCGTCGTCGACACGATCAGCACGACCGACATCATCAAGGCCGGCAGCAAGCGCGCCTCCAAACCCGCCAGGCCGTCCTCGGCGGCGGCGCCGACGACGGGCGAGGACGCCGCCGACGACGAAGACGCGGACCTGCACCTGCCCCTGGCGATCCGCGACGTCGACCAGCTCGACCGCGCCTTCGCGGGCGACAACGTCGTCGAGCACTTCGCCGCCGAGAAGGCCGAGATGGAGGCCGAGCAGGACGACAAGGTGGTCGACGAGACGCTGCCCGGGTGGGGCAACTGGGTGGGTGACGGCGTGTCGGCGCGGGACCGCGCGCGGCACAAGGGCAAGGTGCTGAAGAAGGTCGAGGGCATCAAGAAGGCGAACCGCAAGGACGCCAAGCTGGAGCGCGTCATCATCAACGAGAAGCGCGTCAAGAACGTGAGTCCCCTGTTTCCTACCATATTCCCTGCCATATCCCCTCCCCTATCTCCTCCCCTATCTCCTCCCCTTAGCCCCCCGGCATACCCCGAACACGATGCTGACGCCCGCGAAGAACGACAAGTACCTCGCCACCCAGCTCCCCCACCAGTTCGAGTCGCGCGCGCAGTACGAGCGCTCGCTGCGCCTGCCCATGGGCCCCGAGTGGCAGACGAAGGAGTCGTTCCAGGACGCGACGAAGCCGAGGGTGCTGGTCAAGCAGGGCATCATCGCGCCCATGCTGAGGCCGACGCGGTAACGGCGTCATTCCGGTCGTGGGAATCCGGGGCGGTTGTAGGTGGTAGGGCACAGAGGAGGAAGGCCATTGCATCAAAAAAGCGTCTTTTGTTGGGGATTGGGACTCTACAGCTCGAGATAGCAGCATGTAGCATTTATTCATCCGTTCTTGCGCACAGCATCCCGGTGGTCGTCGTTTTCGGCAGTGGCGGTTACACGAATCGCAGGGTCTGCAACCTACCAGTTCGCGTCTACCAACGTCAACCCACCACCCTGCGAAGGCGTCTACGGGATCGATCATTCGCGAACCCGTCAACGTCTCAGAGCGTACGGCGAAGACCATCCCTGTTTTGCCACAAGAAGGCTTGATGAGCTTCCAGACGAAACCCCTGGCTGCCTGCCATCATCTGTTCCGCCGGGAAGCAGCAGTATTGTCCATGCATCTCGGCCGTCAGCAGTCTCACAGAAGACGACTCACTACAAGAACTGCAGGTCAGCGCTCAAGCCATAGCCAGAGGGGAACCCGTCCGGACCCGTGTAGGGGTACCTACCCTGCCCAGAACCCACGCAGACGCCTCCCCCGCGCGGCTTCACGTTCGTGTAACCCACGATGCCCATCCCGCCCCCCCCTCCAAAGGGAGCCGCCTGATCAAATCTCACACGCCGGCGTCGCGCGCCGCACCCTTAATTGGACAACTCCCTGTGTCATCTCGTGGGGTTCAACCCCTCCGCGGGACTCGGCCAAGTTTGTGACCCTTGATTGGGCGGTGTCCACGTCGTTCACATGCCACTTCAAACTGGCGCCCTCGCTTGCCAGAGCTCCATATGCCAGCGCCCGCTGAATTCACGGGCACATCTGACTGGGTATGGCCGAACCAGACACATGCTTCGCGCTAGTCACGTTGCCTATTCATGGCGGCGATGGGGTGCGGACGTCTGAATCTTGCGAAAATGATCTTAGTTGACTAGCATTACCTATGAAAGCACCGCACAGCAGCCAAAGGGACCCTGCGATTTCCAGGGCAATCCCCGTTTTCTCCGGGACCGAAGATCAGACCTGCCTGCCTGACCACCCCGCGCCTTATGATACATGGACTTGGTCGTACTCGAAGGAAATCATACATTGTAGGAAACGTCTTGCTTCCTCTCTGGTGAGGTTTGTTTGAGGTTGGAGAGGCCCGTCTGAGCCATACTCGGGGCCCTCTCGTATGCGGCTAGCAGCCGCCGTTGATAAATGCCGTGTTGGAGCCGGCCAGAAAAGAATTGCCTCGTCGACAGAGGCACTGCTGCTGTTCAGCGATAAAGAAGTAAGGAAATTGCGGGTTGACAAATCGGCGTCGTCATGCGCTTAGCGGATAAGGTTGAGTGCCTTGTCCATGGCGTCGCTAGGACTGACGTAAAAGGCAAGCGCGATGATGAAGTAGAGACCCAGCAACATGGCACCCTCCAGGTAGTTCGACTTGCCGTCCTGGACGGTGTAGGTGACGACGAGCACAGAGAAGGCGAAAGCAACCGTCTCGAAGGTCTCGAAGTGGAGGGTCATGGGCTGGTCGAGGACAGCCCAGCCGAGAATGACCAAGAAGGGGGTGACGAGAAGGGCGATCTGGATGCTGGATCCGATGGCGACGCCCATGGCCAGATCCATCTTGTTGCGAATCGCCACCACGACAGCCGTGACGTGCTCAGCTGCGTTTCCGACAATCGGGATGAGAATCAGACCGATGAAGTTCTTGCTGATGTGCGCTTCCTCCACAATCTCGTCGATGCTGCCGACGAGGAAGTCGGCGCAAATAGCGACGAGAACGGTCGTGACGACCAGGACGAGACCGGCGGCGATGGGGCCCATGGCGGGCTCCTCGGCATCCTCATCGCTCAGCTGGACCTCGGAGTCGAAAAGGTTGGGGTGGGTGCGGAGCTGGAACCACAGGTACATGATGTAGAGGATAAGGAGAGTGATGGCGGTGCCGCGGGAAAGGACCAGAATGCTGTGCTCCTTCTCGGGGCTGTCGGCCTGGTTCAGGACGGACCAAAGCTGGCGGGGTCAGCCTCAGGATCAGGTTATACGACGATTCGAACAAGAAGCAACTTACAGTAGAGGGAATGACGAGCGACGCGGAGGACAGCGCCATCAGGGAGCACGTCGTCTGGGCGGTCGCGGAGGCAAAGCTCTGCTCCATGCCGAGGCCGGTGGACGGGTCGCGCATGTTGACGATTCCGCCGAAGAAGAAGCACATGCCCATGACGAGCAGGAGGTTGGAGAGAATGGAACCGAGCATGGACGACTGGACGACCTCAATCTGGCCTTCCCTGAGAGCGACGATGCTGACAATGAGTTCGACAGCGTTTCCGAAGGTGGCGTTGAGGAGACCGCCGAGGGCCTCGCCAAGCTTCATGGAGATCTGCTCGGTAGCGTAGGAGAGAACGGCGGCCAGGGGGATGATGGCGAAGAAGTTGATGGTGAAGACGGCGGTTGCGCTCCAGCCCATCTTGCCGGCGACGATGCCCAATGGCACCATGAAGAGGAGGAAGTTGACATAGTCTAACACGGGTCAGGTCAGGACCATGCCGCCGTCGCACGCCATGGGTTTGGGGGGGGAAGAAACGTACTGCTGAGGAGGGTCACCTTGGTGATGTGCCAGGTGTAGGCCGAGTACTTGACGAATGGATTGTCGCTGTCCTTGCCGGGGGTCCTTTCCGAGTCGAAGAAGAACTGGACCGTCTTGTTCCTGGAACCTCCATTGGCGTGGGGCTCGTCGCCGTCGGCATCCCTCAGATGGGGGATGCTTGATCCGTTGCCCAACAGCGGCGAAGACTCGCTGGCGCCGGCGTCACGGCCGCCGTCGGAGACGGGCTTGCTGGTGTTGCTGTCCCACGTGCGGCGGACCTGCTCGCGGAAACTAACGTTGGCTGTATTGTCGGCCATCGTGGGCCATGCGGTCAGCCTTGGGGTGCCTCGGGATGTTTTGGTGTTGGTTGGGCTGGGCTTCGCGAATCGCAAGGTCGCAAGGCGGGACGAGGCTGGCTTGGCTCGAATGAGGCAGGGCTCGGGAAGGAGAGAGAAAGCCTGGGCGGGAGAGAGGGTTGACTTGGCTCGGGGAGGGAACCAAGGCAGAACAAATGGACGGGGTCAAGAAGATGGGAGAGGGACGGGGTAGGGGAGACTTGGAAAAAGGTTGGCGTGTCACAGGGTTCGTGGCTGGGCAGGACTGGCAGATATGTGGGAGGGAGAGAAGAACTCTGATGGAAGACGACCCGAAATGTGAAAGAGGAGGTACTACTTACACACCATGGTGGCTACTAGGGTGTGCGATGCCTGGTAAAGGATACTTTTCCCTTTTTTCCTTTGGTGGGGTCAAACAAGGAGCTTCGCCCTTTTGCCTTCGTCGGTCCGTCAGTCAGTCGGGACGGGGGTGCGTCGCTCGGTTTCTCGATCTCAAGCTGCGACAGCGGTGACGGTGACAGCGGTAGTGGCAGCAGCGGCAGGAGAAGCACAGGTCGAGGCGTCGGAGATGGAGCCGGAGCTCATTAGACACAGCCCCTTCGGGTTCGCGTGGTATCAGAGGGGGGGGGAGGGGTTCGCCGGCTAGACTCTGGAGTGCAGCGCCAGGGGGGGAGGGTATCGTGGTGGTGATAGACGAGGCGATGGGTGGTCTTGACCCGATGGAGATGAAGGTGGTAGTCGTCGGGCGATGGACGATGCGGGTGAGGATGCAAGGTTGATGGGCGGCCTCCGGGGTCTGAGGGCGATTGTGTATGTGCGGTGAGTGACGGGAAGGGGGAGGAGGTGGGAGGTGGAAGGTGGTGAAGCTTCGCCAGGTAGCTCCTGCCGGAAGATCAGAGGTCCTGCAGCACCATCCCTGCAGCTTTCCCACGTCATTCAGCAGTGAACCAGTGATGGGTCTCTTGGTTGGCAGGGGATCCTGTTCCAGATGAGCCTAGGCCAATGGGCGGCGTCTAAAAGGTGGAGGCCAAGCGTGGCTGTGCTCTCTCCCCATCGACCATTGACCACCATTGACCCCCATTGACCCGTCCACTGGGCGCTCGTCCGCTTGGGACTGACCTGATTGCATCGAATTTTCGCCGGGCGCCCGTCACCGTCACCACTTTGCTGCTGTCCACCCGAGTCGAACGCCGGATGCGTCCTTCTTCTGCGCTTGCCTGGATGTTTCACGATTGAATCGAGTGCTCGGGGTTTCAACGATCCCTACATCTCCTCCACTCGGGGCCAACATCCTTCACCAGAAGCAACGCAGCAGCAACACAAACAAGCGCTTGTTTGCGCTGGGGTTACAGCTCGCCCGCTCCCTGCCTGCCGTGGCATCTCCACCAGGACATCCGAGATCACGACCGACCGAGCCAAGCTCCATCGCCGGGGGGTAGCTCTGTTGCATCAAGCCTTCGCCGTGGGAGCCGAGAGAGCTCCAGCACCAGCACCAGCACCAGCACCAGCACCAAGCAACCGCCGCCAGAGGCCTTGGAACGTGGACCCGATCTGCACCGCTTTACGTATCGGGGCGAAACTCTGCTCTGCCTCTCTCTTGTTTTCCCTCCCCATGGCCAGCAATCAAATCAAAGGGGGCCATGCCAGTTGGACTAGCTTGGCATGGAGCCAATCGCCCTGCACCGCCTCCCTTGCTCCCTTCCCACCTCACGATGTCCGGCGCATCAGCGGCCGCCCGTATCGAATGACACCGGGGAGGGTGGGCAGTAGGGTGGGCGGCTACCCACCTGGAAGCACCTCTGCTGGCGACTTGCGCCTGGAAGCACGTCTCCTCTGCCTGCGCCTGCCTGCCGCCGTCCGGCCGTAGCACCCAAACGCCGTCAAACTGCGCATGCGGTGCGCTGGCAGAGCACGGGACGCGGCCTGCGTCGTACGCGACGCTCGAATCGTACCCCCAGCTCCCCGGGCAGTGCTCGTGCCGTCCACGTGCGTTGCGATGCGTCGCGTTGGGCAGCCAACCGCTCGGTCGTGATGGGCGAGGACAGGGGAATCTCCTCGGCTCCTCTGGGCTCGCCTCACTTTTTTTCTTTGCTTCGCCGTGGTCCGCGTACATGTCTTGGCTCAATGAGCAACGCATGCCTCGAGTCCCCCGCCGGTGTACCGTTCCGTAGCACGGCGCACCAGGTACGGCGCGTGACGCTGCTCGACTCGTACGAACCAGCCACGCTGCGAGACCGTTTACGTGATGAACAGCGCGACACACCACGTCGCTGTGCTTCTCTCGTGAAACAGAATTGTGGCTTGCGATCTGACTCGGTTGTGTTACACAGATCACCGCTCCCGTTCGGCTCGAAAGATCCGGAGATGGTGGTCCTGGATGAGACTGACTGACCGATGACACCGGGGCTGACATGCTCAAAGATCCGTCTTAAGTAATGTGGCTCCGGCGTAGCTGTCCTAGCCGGCGACGAGAGGCGCAGACTCGACTTCTCCACAGGGCACGTCAGCGACGTGCGTTCTCTCTGACACCCCAAGCGGCTCTTACCTCGATCAACGTCTGTCAACTCACTCAGCAAGTCACAAACTGCTGGCGCTCTGTCAACATCGGCGCCGACGCGTCTAAATCCAGCTCGCAGGGCTCAGACCACTCCGTAGCAGCCGTAAAGCAAACGCCAAGCCCACACGCCCCAATCTGCCCTCTATCTGTGAAATCGAGCCTCTCAGCTTCGTCGTTCGTCCAAAACCCGTCCCCCAAACCCCCATCGCCGTCCCACATACAAACTCCCAGTCGTCCTCCGCCATATCACCCAAAACGATATCTCGGTCATCGTCCGAGCCAGACGCCACAGGTGAAGTCAAACCAAGCTTCGAGGCCAAGCTTTTTTTCCCCCCTTCCTCCCTAAAAAAGACCACGCAACACAAAACACCAATCCCGCCCCCATCGCCAGCGCCGGCCCCGCAAATCCCTGCCGCAAATCCGGGGTGGTGATGACGCGTCACCCTCACCAGAACCCGTCCGACCCTTTCCCATCCTCCCCCAATTCAGCCGTTCCCACGTTTTTTTCTCCTCTACCCTCCCTCGTCGTCCGTGCTTTCAACTGCCTTCCAAGCCTCGCTTCGTGCCTGACGTGTCCCGCCCCTCTGGCACCGAGACCCTGCGTCGCGACGGAGACACCCTGCACGCCTGCCCGTCAAGCGTCCTCCCGCCGCCGAGGGCCGCGCAAGCCTGACCCGGCGCAGCGGGCGGGAGGGGGACGGACCCTGATCGGATCTACGAATGGGGGCCACTCACGTCACGGTGCTTGAACTGACAGCCTGGGCCCTGGCTCCCGTCTGGCCGGTCGTCAGTCTCCCGGCCAGGGCGTCTCTACTTGGTACACCACACGTTCATCCCATCGCATATCAACGGTCACTAGCCAGAGGGCAAAAACGTCAGGGTTGCGCAGCAGCACGTGCTGCCCGTCATATGTCCATTCTCATTCTGCCCGTCTAATACTGGTATCTAGGTGCCTGTCGTCTAGGTATGTCGTGTCCCATGTTCAGTGTCTCATTACCGGGTGTCGTTCGTCCCGTCTGTCCGTCTCTTTGAAAAGCAAAACGCCGCTTCCCCCCATGCTTCCTTCCTTCGGCCCTGGTCCGACGACATACCATCAAACCCCACCCAGAACTAGTCTTGTTAGCATGACATCCGGACCGGACCACTTCGGACGAGACTTACTAGCAGAATACGCCAGGTACCACGTCAAGCTCGCGCCGCCGTCGATCCAGCTAGGATCAAAGTTGGTCGAGTTGAAAAAGTCCCACGCCGCCCGCGGGTTGAGCGTCGCCAGGTTGCCGAAGATGATGCCCTTCCAGCCGCCCTGGATGTCCTCCGCCCGCCCGCCGCTGAAGTAGACGTCCCACTCCTCCTTGACGAACTCGCGCGTCCGGACGAGCGGCGAGGGGGCCAGCAAGGGGATCATGTGGATGCCTTGGATGAACTCGATGTTGGCGCCAAAGTACGTCGTGTGGTCGATCTTGTTCTCGAACAGGATGCCCGCCACCTTGTTGCCGATGAACTGCGCCGGCTGGACCTTGTTGTCCTTGGTGTAGAGGTAGTAGTGCTGCAGCGAACGCGCGAGGACAGACAGCATTAGGTTGCCTCTCGCCGCCATGTTGGCGTCGCCCGTCACCGTGCCCCACATCTTGATGGCGTACGCCTGCATCATGTCCTCAGAGCTCGACTCTTGGTCTTTGCCGTCGAAAGACTCGTAAAGACCGTGAGCCCAGCTGTGACCGTGGTACCAGTCAAAGGACCTCCACTGAGGGAAGTACTTGTCGTGGGCACTTGGGTTTGCATAGTCGCGAACCAGCAGATCGACGTACGCCTTGTTCTCGGGAATCCAGCTCGGGTCCAGGTGGCCGATCACGGCGGCAGCCAACACGTGGTATGCGTAGTGGAAGTGGTGATCATTGTAATAGGTGTTGCCAAAGTCTGCACCACTGTTGCCAGTGACGTAGGAGGCCGAAGATACCACACCGCCCCAAACACCTAAGCACCATTAGTCTTGCCACAGCTGGGGTTCGAACTTAGATGCGCTCACGCTCGTAAACCAGGGGAAACTTTTGCTGGTTGGCAGCAAACCGCGAGAAGGCCTGCTTCAGCCGGCCCAACGCCGGCGCAGCTAGCTGTTTGTCGTCAAGCAGGTCGTTGATGACGGTAAGCATGATGGCGAATTTCGCGAGTGCCTAGCACGAATTAGCCAACTTCTCCCGTTGCGGAAACAGCCGACGTACCTTTCCACTAAAGTACATCGAGTCAAGGTCAGACTGTGCCGCCATGTTCTGGGAAGCCTCCTGGACTGCGATCCCGCGAACCAAGGTTCTCGCTTCGTCTGACATGCTCGTCATCGTGCCCCTCTCAGGATCCCAAGGAGCAAACGTCATGTCAATAGGCATGTTGGGCTCGACCATGGTCCACTGGTCCGCCATGACTGCTGTCGCAATGCCCTTGGTCGTAGTTTGCAGCCGCGCTTCGCGGATAGCCGCCCTCGTTTTATCATCAAACGAGTTGACGTGGTGGGGCAGGGCATACATGACGAGTCTGCCCTGCTGATGACCATCCTTGGCAAACTTGAAGGTGTATGATCCGGTTGTGTTGCGAGCAGACCCGGTCATTTCGACGGTGGTGGGGAAGACACCTGCCGCTTCATCGTACATGGCCTCTGCGTTGCCAGGATCCTTAGCCACCTGAATGGTACCGTAGAAGGGCTTCTTCGCCTCCGCGTACCCGTTGTTGATGACCTGGAGCTCCAGGGGGTCTCCTCTTGTCGCGTGAGCATATATCCTCCACGTTTTCCCGTCTTCCAGGTGAAAGTTGAACTTCGCAACGCCCGGCTTCGGATCAGTCGTGACCTTTGTGACGTTCTTGAAGAAGACGCCAGTCTGGATAATGGGTATAGCGCCGGCATACTGGGCAGTCACGAAGGCCATGCCTTGGACCAATGGGAAAGACACGGCAGGCATGGCTCGCGCATTGGGCCGCAAGTGGACTCGGGCCGAGAAAGCAGTGATGCTGTCTGTTGCGACAGTCGTGTCTTTGCCGAGGTCCTTGGCGCTGACGATCAGAGACTGGATACCGACGGGGTTGATGAAGTACGAAGCTTCTCCTCCAGCTCCTGGCCTGGCATTGCCAAAGACGCGCTGATTCGCTTCGATGTGAGATATCGCCATGCCCCAGCTGCCAGCAGCTCCCTTCCCCGCCGCCCACACGATAGAGTAGGGGTGAGTGTAGGTGGGAGCGCTCTGAGCTCCGAGGAGGAAGTTGCCAAAGAACTTGTTCGTCTGTACGGGTGGCGTGGATGTGACGCCCTTCTTCTCGACGGGGTGATCATTTCGAATCTGAAACTGGGGAGGGGGTGCCGCCGTGGCGATCGGATCGGCAAAGATGTCACCTGAAGGCATAATGATTTGAGTAACGGGGTCCTCGAGGATAACAGACGACGTTGCTGTCGTATTCGAGTTGGTCTGGATAAGTGAGGTTGGCGACGGAATCGGCTCCTCGATGATAGGGCACGAGGTGACTTTGCCTTCCAAGTCAAGGCTCGTGTCAACAATACCAGTCGTCTCGGGTTTCTTGTCCGACAAGGTAGCCGGGATTTGGGCGGTTCCTGTCTCGACAACGCGAGTGGTAACTGGGACGGTTTCGTTAGGTGCGAATATCGGGGCCGAGAATATGGAAGATGTCTCGTCGGCGCATTCAGTGGTGGTGGTGCGCGGGACAAGGATCGAGAGGGTGAAGTAGACGGTCTCTGTTGCGCAGGTTGCGAGTAAGCTGTCGCCGCCTAAGGTTGTTGGAGGCTGGAAAGCCTCAAGGCCTGTTCCTGGGCTCGGGACTTGGCGAGGAATATGGAGATGCTGGTGTCGATGATGCAAGTGACCGTGTGCGTGACCGTGGAAAGATACCTGAAGAACAGTTAGTTTGACCAGCCATTCCAGAAAGCTTGAGCCCGTGAGGGCGGGGGAGGGGGCCATGATGGGCAGGGCTCAGTCAGTTCTCTCGGAAAGATATTCGGTTTGGGTCAAGAAGTAACTGTGTAGGACGATGCAGAAGAAGGTCGATGAAGCATCGGCGAACAACTGGCAGAATCTCTGCCGACGACAAGTACAACGGCGACACATTGCCATTGATATAACCACTTGGTATCGTTTTTGCCATGCGCCAGATACCCCACTCTTGCGAGACGAGCACTCTGCCTTCTTCGCCGTGCATTCTGCGACTTCTGGGCTCTCACAGGTTACCGCGCAACGTGGGCAAGGAGAATGGCATGTCTCATCAACAATGGCCTCGGCTTACTTTTTGAGGAATGCCAGGCTGGCGGATAAGCGGGTACGGCCGGCGGTCTGCCCTCAAATGGCGTCGAGATGGGCGAAAACGACGGCGAAGAAATGGAGGAATGAGGAAGTCGTGGTTCGAGGTTCGGGGAGGTTGGCCGTCCGATCCGGTGTGGGCGAGGTTGAGCGATATCCAAGATGTTGAGACGACGTCACAAGCAATCGATAGGTTGGGAGAAGGTCGAGACCAATGTGAGTCGGAGCCCTCGGGGAAGAACTACCTAAGACAAGTCGGAGAGGAGCGGTTTCAGTGGCATGTGGCCAAGTGCGCGTGCGTGCTGTGCTGTGGCATTGATGACTGAGACTCAGTTGGTGGTTGGGAAGGTGATTCCGGGACCCCAAGGCAAGACTTGCAGGGTCGAGCCAGGAGCCCCTCCTCACTGACGCGTGTTGCCCTTGGCGTGGGTCCTTGCTGTCGAGTTGCGACCCTCCTTTAGACTGCCTAGACGAAAGCCAATGTGACATGACAACCCTCCCAACCTATGCTTCGGTCCAACTGTTCCTCGACCGGTCGGTCCAATACATAGCCAGACAGAAAAGTGAGGTCCGAGGCATGCGCGGGTGTCGAGAAGGTCGCTTTGGAAGGGCGACCCACTACAATACCCCCACCCAGGCTATGGCCTTGGCTACCAGGCAGGTTGATGAAGCATTCCAGCTGGCCTGGGCGAGATAGGCACATGGCCTGTTGAATCATGTGGTTATTTAGCTCGATGGATGCTGAAGTCATGTTCCACATTTCGTTGTGAATTGCAAGCCCCGTAATGCAAACCGCAGGGCTGCGTTGTGCAACGCCGACGACTGCCAGACAACTCAAGAAGACGAGAAACAAGAAACCGCCAACACCGTACCCGAACCGCCTGCCCCGTCATGTTACCTCATAAACCAAGAGTACCCAGATACCGTCACTTGGGTCTCTCGTCCGGAGCCAGCCGTGTCTTGCTCCGTGAGCCTCTTCCTTTCCTAGGTCGCCCGAATCCATCCATCTCAACCTGTTGGACTCGAGGCTGGCCGTGATCAGTATCCTCTGACCTGTACCGTTCAGTCCGGCGAGCACTTTCGAGTCCCTCCGCTGCTTTCCTCGTCGGGTACCCAGTCATTGATTTTCTCGGCATGCTAGACCCTCCTTCTTCTTCGTGGGATTCTTGGTTGGCTGTGGCCGCGGCGTGCCATGCAAGCGGTCTTGAGCTCTCGAGACCTTGGGAGAGGGTGCTTGATGGTCGTCCAGGCTTCGATTTTCTTAGCTTCTCAAGACCATCAATTGCCTCATCCATGCTTCCATGCTCGGGCACCTCTTCTCCGGCATGCCACACCCTTGGCCGAGAACGCTCAAGGCCTTGGGCCGCTTTGCGTCTGGGGTAACCAGTTTCTGCCTCTGTCGGCTTCGCAGGCTTCGCAGGCTCCGCCTCGACATCGCAGTCGTTCCCACGCGCCCCGTCGGTGAGAGTAGCATCATCTGTCGTGCGTCTGTGTTTCGACCTTGAACTGCCAAGGCCCTGAGACGATTTGTTCATCCGGTGGCTATCCCGCGGGCGCCTGGGCCTCCCGAGTCCGTCCACAGCCTCCTCAGCTTCGGGAATTTCGTCAACAACAGCGGCAGCACCTCTCTCGATTCTGCCCCGTGAGCTCTCGAGGCCCGTAACCGGCTTGTCCTCCGCCTCGCGCCGTTTCCTTTCCTTCTCCTCTCGCCTCTGCCGCTTATCCCGCCCCTCCGCCTCCCTGCGACACCGCCTCAGCTGCTTCTCCCCCACGACCCACGGCTGTTCCAGCACATCCCGCCGGAACTCGGCCCTCCGCTCCCAGAGCGCGACCTCTTGCGCCGTGGACCTCAGGATCCTGACCTTTTGGATCTTGACCGTCTTCTCGTCGCGGAAGAGCGCGACGCTCCCCTTGACGTCGACCACGGCGCCGACGTCGATTTCCTCGCACCCCGGGTGTTCGAACTCGAGCCTCCTCGGCGCGAACGCCAGCGCGGCCGCGTCGCCCGAGGTTGGGAGGGCGGCGGGGATGACCTTGGTGAGGACGTTGCACTCGATGCAGGCGCCGCTGCTGTCGTCGAGGGTGAAGATGCGGCGGTTGTAGACGTCATCGATCGCGACGACGACGCCGACGAGGCGGACCCATTTGATGGGTAGGTTGCGGTGGAAGAAGAGACCTTGGCCTTTTGAGACAGGTCAGCGTAGATTCGACGGAGGGAACTGGGCGGGGGACTACCTTCAAACTCGGGGTGGCTGTCAAGCGCGTGGACGGCCGTCGCGTGGAGGAGGCACCATTGCTTGAAGGTGGGGGAGAGGTGGAAGCAGTACTGGGGGTACAGGTCGGGCGATGCGCTGGTCATGGCATGTTCGGCATGGCGCAGGGTTTGCAGTCGATTGTGGGAGCGGCTGTATTTGTTACCGCTGGTGATGACGAGGTCGGAAGCTGCTGGGTCTCGTTCTGTGATCTCACAAGCCGGGCGCGTCTTGGGGTGAGGGAGATGCATGCAAGCACTTAAAGATCCAGCGTGAGTGAAGACGCGCTGGGCTGAGCGCGCCGCGCTGTCACAGGCAGCCACGCCCCCCCACTTGTAGACCGTTGACCCAGCGACACTTTAGCGGGCAGTGGGGGACCATCATGAAGAACTCACAACATCTTGAACAAGACCACATTGAGTTTAGCACTTTTCTTCAATCAGTGGGCGTTAGCAAGAGAGGACTGCGTTTCATCTGTCTTCTCCAGAGATGATATATTTCAGTATACCCTGACCCTAACGCCAAACCATTCATTCCGAGCTAGAAATCGTCATAAGCCACCGCCCTCGAACGCCAATGCAGTCCCCAAACCATCATCGCTTCGAGCTCCTCGTCGCTCTCCCCGTTTCCGAAGCCTTGGGCTTCTTCAGCCTCGCTGCTGCCGCTTGGAAGGCCTCCTCCGATGGCTCCTCCTCGACAGTCCTCTTCTTTCCCTTCTTGGGCTTGCTGGGTGCTGCGTACTTGGCCTCGAGGTCGTCGAGAAAGTTGGCCCGCTTGGCCTGGTTGCGCTGGATCAGCGCAGCCAGATCCATCTCTCCATCGTCCTTGCCGCCCTTCTTCCCCTTCTTCTTGTTCCCGAAAAGCTTGTCGTGCACGCCCAGCTCCTTCGCGTAGTCCTCCGCCTCCTTGCCCTCGGCCCTGGCTTCCTTGACCCGGGCGGCCTTGGACTTGGCGCTCTCCTTCGTGTAGGCCGTGAATGCGGGGACGTCGCCCGACTCGATGGCGGCGTCAATGATGCCGCGGAACCGCTCGTCGTCCTCGAGCACGTCGCTGAGCATGACCGTCTCGTAGATCTTGCCCATCTTGCCCTTGTGCTCCTCGTAGGCGATGAGCACGTCGTCCTTCTCCTCGTCGGAGCCCTTATACTTGGCGGCGAACTTCTCGATAGCATCGGACGAGATGGCGTCGCGGAACTGCTCCCGGTAGAAGTCCGACCAATTGAAGCCGTCCGAGTCGACGATGGATTCGGAGGTCGAGCCGGTGGTGTCATATCGCTTGCGTCGCGCGGGGTCGGAGAGGATGGCGTAGGCGAAGGCGATGGACTGGAACTTTTCGTTGGCCTCTGACTTCTTATCTTCGGAGACCTTGTCTGTAGAGTCACATTAGCAACGGGTATGTATGCGCAGAGGATGCTGCATCGCATCGTACCTGGGTGGTTCTTCAGCGCGGCTTTGCGGTACGCCGACTTGACCTGGTCGGCCGTGGCCTCCCGCTCGAGGCCTAGCGTCTCATAAGGGTCGATAGCAGGAGGCTCGCCCTCGATGAGGTCGTCGGTAGAAGACATGATGGGCTCTGTTCCCAAGGTAGACAGGAAATTTCGCTGTGGGTTGTCGGCTTGCTATGGGCAAAGTCGCTGGATCCTGACGCGTAGCGACGCGTCTGGAATAAAGTGGTTGGGCGACTCCGCTACCAAGCAGGGCCCCAGTCGTCAACGGACCGACCGCAACTCAACTACCGCGCCGATGTATAGCGCACGGTCCACTTCTACCCGCCGCAAGCTTAGATGCTTACATTTAATGTATAGGGCCCTTATAACGCCTACCTACACGTTGTGAACTAGGGATTATCGCCCAACATGATTACAGCCGTCAATTACAAACGGTTATTTATTGTGAATCGGGCTAGTTGAGTCTCAACTTCCAAACGTCTCCTAGTCTTTTGTTCTCCTCATTAAGACCGCCATGCACAATGATTGACTCGCCTCCATCTGTGTCCTTGACCACATCACCATCAAACCAACCTCTCGGCTCTGGGACGTCACCTGCCACCTCTAGCTTCTGCCATTTTGCTTGCTCGATATCCCATGCCCAAGCGTCAGACAACATCTTGCCGGCGCCAGCGTGTCCGAGAGAGCTGGGATCTCGCTCGCCAAACATAGTGACCAGGTGAGCACTGCCGTATACAGCGACCGGCAGCAAGATGGCGACGCTTCTGGCCTCCGGGCCTTGTAAGTTGTCCGGACTATATGCGATGGTGCTCCAAGAGCCCGTAGGAATGTTAAAGACATCTATAGCACCACCCTGTTCTGTCTTGCCGTCGAAGCCGTTGACGCGATAAACTTTCTCGTCGACGTAGGCGATTGAGGCACCACCCCTGGCCGGCGCAGGTGCCGATGGCAACTCAAACCAGGCCCTAGCCTCAGTATCGAACACCCAGAGATCCGAAAGTCGTCCTACCTCTGGGCACCCCGAGTGTACGAAAATCTTGTTCATGCCATTCGAGGCGACGCAGTGGTAGCTTCGCCCCGCTGGATATGGCGCAGCAGAATCGGCGGGCTTGATCAAACTCCATTTAGCAACCCCGGTTTCGTAGCGCCACAGCGCGCCATTTTCCTCAATGGGCCTCATCTCGAGACCTCCACGGCCAGAGAAGATCCAGAGATTGCCATTGATTGTCGTGCTGGGGCTGCCGACGCGAGGGATGGGAGCTTGTGCCGGCGTGGTGATCGTCTGTACGATCGATTCTGTTGAATAGTCAGCAATTGCAGATTATATTGCATTCATATCTCCTTGCCTGATTCATTGCCGAAGTTGACAACATCCATTTGGTTATCGATGGGCTCTCTTGGTACCAGTTCACCGCCAAAGATGTACGCTTTCTGGCCTACCACCGAGACGGCTTGCGAGGACCGGTAAAGGCGTTGGCTGGAGGCGATGCGAGACCATTTCGCCGACGTGATAGTCATTTTGACAAGAAGGATAAAGATGATAAGATGGGTAAAGAAACGGCAGTTGAAAACGGTTGATAGACCGATGAGATATGAACGTACATACTTCTGGGAGACAAACGTCTTTATACACTTTCCCTCTTGCAGATCGCTCCTCCCACATCGTGTGGTCGGGATCACTTGGTACATCCTGACAGTTCGGAGGCCGCATCCCGACATCTTCGGAGGTCGCGTCCCGATTACATAAAGCATCCGGCGCTAAGACCTTATACTCAATTGCGCCACACTCTTGGTGACACTTGGGAGATGATATAAAGGAACGAACCTCAGAATTGTCACAACGTTGCGCAAAGACGACGACCAATTGAGGACTAATTCAATCCCAACGCATCGACTCCAGCGAAAATGGCAACGACCGAGTACGGCCGAATCCTTGTTCCCAAGTCTGACGACCCTGTTGGCCGAACAGTTATGTTTGGCGTATTCTATGGCATCGCGGGAGTCCTGGTACTATCTTGCATCATCACTCTGGTGACAGGCATGATCAAAGCTCATAGACACCCGGATCGATACGGGCCACGGAGCGGTGACGATGAAAGGCGATCGCGGACCAGGGCTCAAGGTATTGCCAGAGCAGTCCTGGACATATTTCCTATTGTGCGGCTCAGGGATTCAGACGAAGCCCCTTCTATGGGACATGTAGAGCTGGGAAAGAATTCGGGAGACTCATTACGACAGGTAAGTGGGTCAGCGTGATAATCCAGGCGGGATATCAGGGGCTAACCTGTCTATAAAGAATGCCGGGATGGACCAACCTGGAAAGCCTCGGACCTCTATTGGTTCCGATGACTATCAGACAACAGAAACCTGCTGCATCTGCACCGAGAGCTTTGAACTGGAAGATAAAATACGGGTTTTACCTTGCAGCCATGAATTCCATCGAGTTTGTATCGACCCGTGGCTTTTGCAGCGGTCCGCACGGTGTCCTCTATGGTATGTCTCGACTAAGTTCTGCAAAGATCGTGTACTGATTTCACAAAATTCAGCCGCCTTGATTTCGAGAAAGAAGCAGGTTGCGCAGGCGGCCATGGCAGTTTGGAGACCAGGGCGGAAATTAACTTCGCTATTGCGCTGAGTAGGATGGCTATGTGATCTTGGAGAAAATAGCCCATCATCTTGAGTTAGAAACCGCAAATGCTCAATTTGTACTGCTCTAGCGAAGCTCCAGAGCCTCGATTGCCCTCTACAACACGTACTCAGACCTATAATTATCTGTTTCTTTGAGTGTGCAGTGCCGAACCTATGCACGCCCGATGTTCTCCTGCCAATCCTAGTCTCCAGAAAGTGACAGATTACGCAGAGAAGTGTCGCTATTGTCTCTTTTGAGCCGCATTGTAGGATTAAAGGCCTTGAGGACGCCTCAACCCATGCTCTCAAACTTGTTATAGCAGTTGGTCAGAAGCTCGATGAAGAATACCAGAAAATGGACATGAGAACGATGCCCTTCACTCAGTCAAATTCGGTAATGACTCCTCGGAGACACGAGATTGTTAGCGCATCAAGTACGGAGACCAGAAGCTTTGGCTTGTCAGAGTCTGCCATACTTTCAGGGCTCAAATGCCCAGCGCGGGAGAGTGTATGATGGGCTACCGAGCATTCCATGATCTTGACTCATGACTCAAGTCGAAGTCGCTCAGACTTATGTAATCGGACTGATGTTCTCCGAGACTCCACTTATCTAGCTGGTGTTGGCGTCCATCCCGTCCGTCTTCGTCTCAGTTTGTACAGATTGCGGGGGTACATAAGCTCCCTCGGCCCACGGAGTCCGATCATTCCGACGCTCTCAGTTTCCTATACGATCTTCCGCTAATGGCCTATAGCCCACCATGCCCCCCAGACGAGCATGTGACATCTGTTTCAAGAGAAAGGTGCGTTGAGTGTTCTGCCAACCCGTCCCCGCCAAGGACAGCACTCTAATATCCAGGGGCCTTACTGTTAGATCCTATGCTCCATCCCGAATCCAGGCGCCCCCTGCAACTGGTGTAGCCACCAGGGTATTGCTTGCACGTTTACGAGGGAACCACAGAAGAGAAAGCAGGACCCGTAAGTCAAGCAATTAAATCATCTAGCATTATTCTCGAAATTAAACAGGCGTGGTGGGCAAGCAGGATCAATCCGGATGCTGTCCAGGAATTATACCGCCGAATCGAGCAGCTAGAGGGCGACTTGGCTCGAAAAAATGCCCAAGTTCAGGTTTTGAGTCAAAAGCCACCTAGCGCTATTGGAATAACACCTCATGCAACTGACCGAGGCGGATCTCCTGAATCCGGATACTCCCCACTCATCACCGTGCACTCCTTTGCGTCCAACTCTCCAACATCACTTGTCACCTTGCCGCACGCGACTTCCGATAACCCCAGTCTCGATTCCGAATCACTTCCAATCTATGGACAGTCTTTAGGTCAGAATTGGTACTTCAAAGGAATGCCAATTTTATCGGAAAGGGGTCGGAAATGGATCTCGTCAAGGACTGGGCAAGAAGAAGGCGTCTTGGACAGATTTCTGTTATCCAACTGCCAGATTAACCGGTGCTCATTGACCACTTCTCAAGCACGGTTAAATATCTCCCACCAGGAATTTACCGAACTACCCGACGAGTACGCAACCTACAAGGCTATCGACATTCTTTGTCATTCATACCTTCGATTCAGTTTTCCGATTTTTGACCGAGCTCTCTTCCGGGAAACCGTGGCAAAAGCCTACAGATCTCCTACGGGGACATGTTTATCGCTATCAACAGTACCGGCCAAGGCATGCGTTTGGGCTCTCCATGCCATCACGAGGCGCTTGCAATGTGCTGGGGACCCCCCTCTGTCCGCTGATGGTGAAGAATGTGCCAGAAGAGCACAGGTTCTTCTCGGAACTGTCACTGGAATATCAAGCGTGGAAGCCATTCAAGCAGTACTCCTGCTAGTAAGTCGAATACGTGCAAATAGTTCAACTTAATGGAGATCACTGCTCACCACGACCGCAGCAGACATATAGAGCATCAGCGGGTCAATGGAGAAGTTCCAATTCATTGCATCCACTCGCCTGTCGCATGGTGTGCGATCTCGGTGGCCATTTTTACCAACCGAAAGAACCTCCTTCCGCGGGGAACTCCTTCGCAGACCGCCACCGTCGATATATTAGGGGGCTTTTCTGGTTGTGCTACGTGCTGGATAAGGATATTTCACTTCATTCGGGGCGTCCTCCACTTCTCACCGAAGACTACTGCGATTTGAGCTTACCGGAGGCTTATGCCACATCCGACAGGGCTGAGACCCCCAGCAATTCTCCCGTCAGGGAACCCATCTATCATCTCCCTGGCGATCCCCGTCTAAGTATAATCAAGGAGAAAAGCTGCCGTTTACTCTACTCCCCACGAGCCTTCGGAATCTCAGACAGCCAGCTTTTAGTGAACATTCGCCAACTAGACGACGAGCTTGAGCAATGGAGGCTCTCTATCCATCCACTGATTCGGCCCAGACTTGCTATACGTTCGGATCGCCCACTGCTGCCACCAGAGGCAGGTATCTCGCACAGCATACAGTGTATCAACCTACAATTAGATTATCATTACATCTTGACAACCATACACACGCCAGTAAGGAGGTGCGGTTCTACCAATGAAGACGAGGGTCTACCAGAAGACCTCCACAGCGTCGTTCATTCAAGTATTGACCTCTCTCTGGAGGCTGGTCGATCAACCCTGTTGTTTCTGAAGGCGCCTATAGACATCCTGCAAGAAGAGGCATTTCGGTAAGTTAACCAAAGTTCTTCTCGCTTACCACATCGTCTTAAGGCGCAAGGTACCAGGCTTCCTAACCAGAGTAATAGACAAATCACTTTCTACGCCCCGATAGCTGCCATGGCATTATTTGTTAATATTCTCATTCACCCCCTTGATGCACAGGCACAAACCGACTTGGAAAACTTAGTTGCGGCTGTCGGGATTATTCAGAATATCCCGTTACGTACGTTATCTAGCCGTGAGACGGAGCATATCCAGGGACTCACCGATTTCATAATGGAACTTGTCAGGCTTGGGAGTTCTTCTATTTGGAAGGCGAAGAAGGGAGGAGAAGCACAATGTAACAGGGTGGACTAACCCCTGCGCCAATAGACCAAAAGATCTAACAATCCAACGACTAAGTCCTTGGAATTGAGCCCACACTGCTTATGTAGGCAGGGCCCTTGTGATTCTCTCACAATAAGAAGCTAATATACTGTAATAGGACGGGCAAAGACCGGCCGTCTCCAGGGTAGCTAATTAAGAACTCGCAGGATTCCTGGGTCGCCTTCGGATCTTCATGTGATCTATTACATCGATTTCCCTGATCAGAAGAAGCGCTATTCGGCAACGTAGGTCTCGAAAAGAATGGTGTAGGATTGATAATGTTCCTCCGTCAGAGGCGCGGCCTAAGAACATAGCTAAGTCATCCTACTATTAGCCACATGTGGCTCATTTCCCTAGCCACGCCACACGGCCCTGCCCGGTTTCAATACCTTATCCCTATAGTACTTATACTACCGCCTTAGTATACCCTGTTCTCTTCTATAGATCATTGAGGACCTAATCGACGTTCTATGAGGCCCTGAAGCAAGGCTGCGCGGCGTGGTTGTAGGAGAGGTGGTGGGGGCACGGGCCAGTTGACAGGTGAAAATAGTGGGTACGGGTACCTCAGGAAGGCGGGCTGCACACGTCACACATCACACAACATTGAGAGCACAGCGCATCAGGACCACCAACAACGACACCCACCAGCGCTCGAGCAGTCCTCATATCATATCCAATTGAGGTCCTTGCTCTTCTCCGTCTGCATCATCAATACTTATCTCCCGTTATCACCATGGCGTCAGAACCAGGCCTCGAACCCGAGCTGCCCTCCATCAGCCCGGGGAACCACCAGGCTTACCTCCAATACGCCCTGTCTCTAGCCGCCAAGTCGCCGCCCCGACCAACAAACTACCGCGTGGGAGCGGCGCTCGTCGATCCCAAGACCAACACCGTCATCTCCACTGGCTACACCCTGGAGCTCGAAGGCAACACACATGCCGAGCAGTGCTGCTTCATGAAGCTGGCGGCAGCCCGCGGTGTGGCGGAGGAGGACCTGGCAACCGCCGTCCAGCTGCCGCCTCTAGTCCTCTACTCGACCATGGAGCCCTGCTCGGAGCGCCTGAGCGGCAACCTCCCCTGCGTGCAGCGAATCCTCCGCTTGAAGGACGTCATCACGACCGTCTACGTCGGCGTGCAGGAGCCGCCAAAGTTCGTTGGTGAGAACACGGGACGTGGTGCCCTCGAGGCGGCGGGCATCGAATTTGTCCACATCGGAGGGTTAGAGGAGGAGATCCTGGCAACCGCTATCGCAGGTCACCTCGTCAAGTGAGCAGCTAAGGATGTCTGCCACCAACTCCCTCCAGGCTGTCGACATAGACCCTCCCTCCATTGGTAGCCTGGAATGCACCACCACGAACCCCAGCAATAGTCATCTCATTGGCTCTGCGGACAGCGAATCTGGCCAAACAAGCCATCAGTTAAATGCCCGCCTCACTTGGTGGCGAATATCCCCCCCCACCCTCTGCCCCCCCATGCCCCCCCATGGTGCTGAGAACAGTAGTAAGCGTCGTGGGACCAAGATCCTGTGGTGGTGGGCCGCAGCTCGTGGCCAGACCAAAGTGGAAGCAAGCAAACAAAGACGTGGCGATGTGCTTGTTCTGCAGTCGACAAACCCATTCCGACACAGGCTTCTTTCTGGGTATTTCCAATCTCCTGGACAACCAATTCAGCTTCAAACCTGCTCCACAGCCCTTCAAGTACGGTGCTGATGTCGATGTCCCAGGCATGAATTTAAACGACATCTGCTGTTTTCCCCAGGCCATAGTTGGCAGACACGAACAAAGGTAGACCGACAAGCTGCACGGCATTGAAAAAATACTACCCACCCGATTCATCCGACTTCCTGGTCCTTGACAATGTACTGGGGGTGCGGCACTCGCAGACAGCTCCCCTGCTGCAGCGTCAGGATGTATGTTCTAACGGGTACATGTTCCTACGCCTTCCCTGTAAGCGGCTGTGCCCTGCTGGGATTCACAGGACGACGCCGAATCTCATTTGCACCAAAATCTGATGAAAACGCGCTACCCTGCGGTGACGAGGACTAAGTGAACACCAGCGAGGCTCTCTGTTGGCCTGGCTACCTTCTTTCCGCCAAGCGGCTGTCCGGAGACGACCGCGCGGGAGGCCCACCACCAACCTTTCCCCGCGCCTCCTGCGTTCCCGTACCTGCCTACATCTGGGACCGCTGTGCCGTCGGGTTAGAGTAGTGGTGCCGGGATTTCTCTGTTCTTGCCAAAGGTGTTCGTCGCAGGGTGATCGACCTGTGGTCTTTCTTCGCTGGTCTTTCTTCGCTGGTCTTTCTTCACATCACAACGTTATCTGAATCACACCTCTGACCTGCAATTTATGGCAGGCAGCTTCCTTTCAGTGTGGGGATATAAACAACCCTCTGCAAAGCCTCCTCTAGTTTTCAACCTCTCTTCTTGTTACAAACGTCTCTTCCGGTTGACAAGCCTCGTTCAATCTATCGCCCTCTCTTCCGGTTGACAAACCTCGTCCAATATATTAACCTCTCTTCCGGTTGACAAGCTTTTTCCAATTTACAAACCTCTCCAGTTTACAAACCTCTGTCCAGGGTTACACTCTCCCCTTCAGCCATCACTTTTCTTCAGTCAGCACAAGTGTTTGCCTACAAGCTTGCTTGCGCTATCTTCTGGAAAGCCCATCCAGGCAACTCTCTCAATCAACAAGTCTCGAGCAAGAGGTCTTTCCAACCGACATATTAGCATCCGCATCCCCAACAGTCGTCAGCGATCCCAGCTTCCGCAGCGGGCCATCTTCTCTAGAATACTCTGGCTGTCACTGCGCAGATCTTACAGTACCATACGGAATTGCTGGTCTCTAGCCGGCAATCTCGTCGCAGTGCTGATCGACACACTCAACTAGGCAAACTAAGCATCTTGGCCGACATCCTCCTTCTTACCGTCTGGAACCATGGCGTACTCTCACAGAGGTGGGCGCGGTGGTGGTCGTGGCGGCCGAGGCGGGGATCGAGGTGGCTCGGGTGGCTATCGTGGAGGTCGTGGAGGAGGCAGCTACGGCGGCCGGGGCGGGTTCGCTCCTCGCGCTGCGCCTTTGGCCAGCGAGGCTCATGCTTTATTCGGGTTTGTCTACGTGTCCCAGCATTTTGCCCCTTCCTAAAGACTGACACATTTCCAGAGAGGGTAGCTCAATCCCGCAGCCTGACGCGGCTGTCACGGCGCTGGAGAACAAGCTGGTCGCTGCCCATCAGAGTCAAGACTTGAGCAAAAAGATGGGCAAGCTCAAGCTTTCCGGTGCTCAGACCTATACGCACTTCCCGCTTCGGCCTGCCTTTGGTTCCAAGGGGACCGATGTAGTGCTCTGGACGAACTATTTCCAGGTCAACATCAAGCCGGAATACGTGTACGCTTACAACCTCGAGGTTCACAAGACTCGTCCCGTCAAAGGGGCCCCACGGCAGAAGGACGAGAGGAATAGATCCGACAAGCCTGACGTTTCGGGCCGGAAGCTGGCCGCCATCATCCAGCTGGCGCTCGACAAGCTCCGTGAGGAGGACTCCCAGGCCGTCCTGGCCACCGAGTTTAAGAGCAAGCTTGTGTCGCTCAACAAGCTTCGATACGACGACGACTGCCTCGAGGTCCTCTTCCAGGGCGAGAACTCCAAGAGGATTGAGAAGTGGTTTGTCAGGATTATTGATCCTGTCGAGGTTCCGCTCGAGGCAACAAGGCAATACCTTCAGACCATGTCGGATCCCACCGACCCCGAAGGCCAGGTCTTTCCCAAGTTCTCGGTGCCCGTCAATGCCCTTGGCGTTATCCTCGGCTACACCCCTCGCGGCAGACCAGACGTGACTGCCGTTGGAGGCGCCCGCTTTTTCCCCATCGGTCAGGCGTGCGTCCGGCGCCAGCTCGGGCCCCAGAGCAGGCTAACTGCCGTGCGCGGGTACTTCCAGAGTGTACGCCTTGGCACGGGTCGCGCTCTGCTCAACGTCAACGTCACTCACGGCGTCTTCAGGACCGCCGTCTCCGTCGCCGATTTGTGCCGCTGGGCCCGCCTTGACTGCTTCGGTACCGATAACACTCCCAGTCTTGGCACGAATTACAGGCTCAGAACGCTGTCCAACTTCCTCAGCAAGGCTCGCGTCCGGTGCGTTCTCAAGGATGGCGATGGCCGCGAGTATGAGGCGACCAAGACTATGTGCGGACTGGCCGGCATTGGTCCCCGACAGATCGACCAGAGCCTTCTTAGGAACCGGACTATCATGTTCAAGCCCAACTTCCCGTGGGGCGGGCCTATGGAGGTCAAGTTCAAGATGGAGCCTCGCGACGGCGAGACGACTGTCATGGGGAACAAACCTCCGGGTCTCTATAAGGTCGTAGAGTATGCAACGTGGAGTAAGTTGACTCGTGCCTTCCACTTCCCCTTCCTTGTCTGAGACTTCACTGGCTGACTTGAAGCGCAGAGTACGGCAAGGCTCCTGATGTTAAACTCCCGCTCGTCAACGTGGGTCGCCCCGAAAAGCCCATATACATCCCCGCCGAGCGGTGCACCATTGTTGCCGGCCAGGCCGTGCGCTCTCAGCTGTCGGGCGAGGAGACGACGGCCATGCTCGACTTTGCCTGCCGGTCCCCCTTCCTCAATGCCGTCTCGATCACGACCGACAGCCGAGGCGCGCTGGGCCTGGACCGCAATCCTGTGCTCGAGAAGTTCGGCCTGTCGATCGACAAGCAACTGCTCACGGTCTGGGGCCGCGAGCTGCAGTGCCCCTCGGTCCTCTACTCGAATGGCAAGACGATCAAGACGATGGGCGGCGGATGGAACATGCGTGGCGTGAGCGTTGTGGCAGCCGGTCCCAAGATCAGGAACTGGTTCTGGATGCAGATCGTGGAGAACGATCGCGCGACCGACGCCACCGAGGCTGTGGGCGAGTTCGTCGAGTTCCTCGCCAAGACCGGCATTGACATCGAAACCAAGGCGCGACCAGGCTTCAAGGTGCGACCAGGCCGCAGGTTGCACATTAAGCCGACGCAAGACCGAGAGAAAGACGAGGCGCATTATCGAGACGAGGTCGGGAAGGCGTTCAGTCTGATTGATACCTCTCAGAGCACAGGCAGCCCGTTCATCCTGGTCGTGCTGCCCCGCCATGACACCACCCTGTACAGCGTGGTGAAGATGCTGGGCGACTGCCAGTTCGGGTTCCACACGATCTGCGTGGTGGAGAGGACCTTCATCAAGAAGAACCCCATGACATTCGCGAACGTCGGTCTCAAGTGGAACCTCAAGAACGGCGGCATCAACCACCGGGTCAAGGACCCCCTCAAGATGGTAGCGGATGGCAAGACCATGGTGGTGGGCTACGACGTGACGCACCCCACGAACTCGGGCTTCAAGCCGGGGGACCGGGACTGCCCGCCCAGCATCGCGGGCCTCGTGGCGAGCGTGGACAGGGACCTGGGCCAGTGGCCGGCGGTGGCGTGGGAGCAGAGGGCGGGGCAGGAGATGCTCGACGACCAGCTCACCAAGAACTTCGGGTCGCGGCTGGACCTCTGGCGCATGAGGAACAACAAGGCCCTGCCGGAGTTCATCGTCATCTACCGCGACGGCGTGTCGGAGGGCCAGTTCGTGCAGGTGCTGGAGGTGGAGCTGCCGATGATCCGGGCGGCGTGCCGCAGCCGGTACGCACCGGGGCGGATGCCGAAGCTGTCGATCATCGTGTCGGTCAAGCGGCACCAGACGCGGTTCTACCCGACGGCCAAGGAGCACATGGACGAGCGGTCGCGCAACGTCCGGAACGGCACGGTGGTGGACCGGGGGGTGACGCAGGCGCGGTACTGGGACTTCTTCCTGACGGCGCACACGGCGCTCAAGGGCACGGCGCGGCCGGCGCGGTACACGGTGCTGCTGGACGAGATCTTCACGGGGGCGCCGGGCGGGTCGCCGCAGCGGGCGGCGGACGAGCTGGAGAAGTTCACGCACGACCTTTGCTACCTGTTCGGGCGGGCGACCAAGGCGGTCAGCATCTGCCCGCCGGCGTACTACGCGGACATTGTGTGCGAGCGGGCGCGGGTGCACCGGCCGGAGTACTTTGACGTGTCGGACGGGGCGTCGACGTCGGTGGGCGGCGGGTCGTCGGGGGGCGGGGAGGCCAAGGAGGTGCACGAGCGGCTCAGGGACACGATGTACTACATCTGAGGGGGGATGCGGATGATGCGGCCGGGCCTCGAAAGCGTGGATGCATTGGGGGGATGGGCCAGAGGAATGCACCACGACAGGAGACATGATTTGCCTGGATTGCTTTTTTTTTTTTATTTCCTTGCTTCTTTCGTTTCCTTTCTTCTTCTGGCTGTACCTAGGGAATTTTCTAGGGAATACAGCAGGGCATCTCATCTTTCCCGGCCGGCGCTGACAGTTCGTCCGAGTGAGGGTCATCGCGGTCGGGTGGCCCCGGGCTCGGCACTCGGCACGCGGGCGGGTCCGAGGGGGCGCGGGGCAGCAGCCCTATGGCAGGGCAGCGCGTGATGCAGTGAAGCGGCCAAGTTCGGCACCTAAGGCTATGCGGGTGTAAGTGCTGGCTGAGCAGGTTCCTGTGTAGCACAGGAGCTTGGGGGTGGTGCCTGTAAGCCGGGGGAACGTGAGCCCACTGGCGTCACTGGCGTCGCTGGCGTAAAAGCGACATGCTAAGGGGGGGCATGGCGCCGGTTTGGGGCTGCTGATCTGACGCCGGCGCTGGCTGCTGCCTGGCCAACGAACGAGGGCGGCCGTCCTTCTGGGGGGAAGAGTCATGGGAACTGCCTGCCTGGCCTATGGCCCTTCAGCCTCAGACTTGAGGGCTGCACCGTCCTCGTGGAGCCGGGAAGGGACACGAGGGAAGCGAGGGAAAGGGGGGGATCGGGGGAAAGTAGGGGGGACCTAAAGTTCAGCTCGGCCTCTCACACCGGCGGAAAGTGCACCACGACCGTGGCTGGTACGCCGTGGACGTGGGAGATTAGAAATTGGAAAGACCGAAGGCCGAGTGAGCAAAGGAAGGAAGGCGCGTCGCATTGGTCCCTTCCTTCTGCAGCATGCGCCCTTCTTTGTTTCGTCGCGTCATCGTCCCCGATTCCTTCCCCCCGTGCCATTGACGGGGGGGAGCATCGCAGGCAGGAGGCAGGCAGGAGGCAGGCAGGCCCCGTAACTACTAAACCCCTTGGCGTCCTCTTCCAACTCCTTGGCAAAGGCACCTCCTCCCCGGCAGAGCACATCACATCATCCTCCTTGCCCTGCATCATGGCTTCATCACCGGAACACCAGCCCGTCGAGGCCAACCCGGTACATACACAGACACAGGCCCTGGAAAAGAGTGACGATACCACGTCGACCGAGGTGCCAGCCCACCCCGTGGACGAAAAGACGGACGAAAAGACAGACGACAAGACGGACGACAAGACGTTTGATGAAAAGACCCTCGACGGCGACCCCATCGAGAAGTCGGTCGAGAAGACAACCGACGAGAAGACCGACGACAACGCCGGCGCGCCGGCCGAAGACGAATCCGTCTACCCCCACGGCCTCAAGCTCGCCCTCATCCTCATCTCCCTCTGCCTCGCCGTCTTCCTCGTCGCCCTCGACCAGACCATCATCGCCCCCGCCCTCGGCGCCATCACCGCCCAGTATGGCTCCGTCAGCGACATTGGCTGGTACGGCTCGGCCTACCTCCTGACCACCACCGCCCTCCAGCCCCTGTACGGCGCCATCTACAAGCACTTCAACATCAAGGTCGCCTACCTCATCGCCATCCTCATCTTCGAGATCGGCAGCGTCGTCACCGCCGCCGCCCCCACCTCGACCGCCTTCATCGTCGGCCGCGCCATCGCCGGCATCGGCACCGCCGGCCTCTTCTCCGGATCCATCGTCATCCTGTCCTACACCATGCCCCTGCGCCTCCGGCCCTTGGCATTCGGCCTCATCGGCGGCATGTGGGGCATCGCCTCCGTCGCCGGGCCCCTCCTCGGCGGCGCCCTGACCGACCACGCCACCTGGCGCTGGTGCTTCTACATCAACCTGCCCATCGGCGGCATCGCCATGGCCGTCATCGTCTTCTACCTGCACCTGCCCCGCTCCCACAACCTGCAGGGCCTGACCGTCCGGGAGCGCCTCGGCCAGCTCGACATCCTCGGCGCCGCCCTCTTCCTGCCCGCCATCATCTCCCTGCTCCTCGCCCTCCAGTGGGGGGGCAACCGCTACCGCTGGAACGCCCCCACCATCATCGGCCTCTTCGTCTGCTTCGCCGGCCTCCTCCTCCTCTTCGCCGCCGTCCAGCTGCGCAAGGGCCCCAACGGCACCCTGCCCCCCTGGCTCTTCGGCAACCGCAACGTCGCCTGCGCCATGCTGTTCGCCTTCTGCTTCGGCGGCGCCTTCTTCCCCCTCATCTACTACCTGAGCCTCTACTTCCAGGCCGTCCAGGGCGTCTCCGCCGTCCAGGCCGGCATCAAGATCCTCCCCCTGCTGCTGGCCGTCGTCCTGTCCTCCATGGTGAGCGGCGCCCTCATCTCCTGGCTCGGCTACTACAGCGCCGTCACCATCCCCTGCCTCGCCCTCTTCGTCGCCGGCGCCGGCGCCCTGACCACCCTCGACGTCGGCACCGGCCTGCCCAAGTGGTTCGGCTTCCAGGTTCTCGCCGGCCTCGGCGTCGGCCCGGGCTTCCAGCTCGGCGTCCTCGTCGTCCAGACCGTCCTCAAGCTCGAGGACGTGCCCGTCGCCACCGCCTGCGTCCAGTTCTTCCAGGCCCTCGGCGGCGCCGTCATGATCGCCGTCGCTCAGACCCTGTTCCAGACCGGGCTCATGGACGAGGTGCGCGCCCACGTGCCGGGCGTCGATCCGCACATCTTCATCAACTCGGGCGCCGACCAGGTGCGGGAGGTCCTGGCCCGGCTGGGGCGGGAGGAAGCCCTGGGCGCCGTGCTGGACGCGTACATGGTCGGCCTGCGGGACACCTTCTACGTGACGCTCGCGTGCGCGGCTGCCGCGCTGGTGGCGTGCTGCGGGCTCGAGTGGAAGAGCGTCAAGAAGGACGGCAAGGGGTCCGCGCCCGTGGCTGCCGTCTAGGCGGCGGTGCTCATGGTGGTGGTTCTGTGTACTAGGATAGACGATAGAGTCCCTGCTCACTTCCAAGCTAAACGCTGTAATGGCACAATTAATGCCAGTTTGATCAACAACTAAATCCTCGTCCCCCCCCCCTCACTGCGTGTCGTCCGGCGGCCGGTCCCACCCCCTATTCCCACCGCCCCTGCCCCGCGCCGTCTCGACCTCCCCGCCCACGAACCGCAACACCCAGTCCCTCACGCGCCTCGTCTTTTCGACCTGCGGGTGGCCCCCTGCCCTCAGGTCCCCGGCCGAGTAATACCCCGTCTCGTCGTCCCCTTCCTGGTTCCCGCCCCGGCCCCCCGGCCGGTGCAGCAGCGCGACCCTCGTCCGCCCCCGCGGCAGACCCTGCCCGTAGACGCGCCCGCGGAAGACCCCCAGCGCCACGTCGCGCAGCAGGACGACGTCGCGGCCTCGCAGTCTCAGCAGGGGCGAGGCCTCGCGCTCGCGCTCCGCGAGCCAGAACGTCACGGCGAGGCCGGCGCGCGTGTCGTCGCCGAGGAGCAGCTCGAGGAGGAGCGGCGTTGTGCCGAAGCGGGTGCGCACGGGGCGCGGCGGCGGCGCCGAGATGACGCCCGCTATGAGGTTCAGTGTCACGGTCTGGGGGTGCAGGGCGAGGAGGGCGGCGGCGGGGGGCACGTCCTCGAGGTCGGAGAGGTGGGGGTCCTGCAGCTGCGGGGGCGGGGCCGGGCCGAGGTTCGAGGCGAAGGATGTGGACGTGGTGAGGAAGGATGTCTCTCCCGTATCGTCTCCGGAGGGCGGCGGGAGGGCGGTGTGGTTGGCGAGGGAGTGGTCGTAGAACTGCGAGGCGAGGGCCTGCGAGTCTGCGTCCGAGGCGGCTGCCGTGAAGAAGTCGGCGGGCGGCTGGTAGGCGGGGCCGTCAGGGCAGGCGTGGAGCTGGGAGAGGCCCGTTTCGAGGCGCTGGCGGGTCAGCGGGAGGGAGCGCCATGATGTGGTGTTGGGTGTGGGTGGGGCTTGGTGCGCGTCGAGGTTGAGGAACGTTGTGAACGGTGGTGTGAAGTCGTCCAGGAGAGTGGCGGGCTCCCATGTCAGCGAGGATGAGATTGGGGCTCCGGCGAAGATGATGGTTTTTGGGGACATCGGAAAGCCGGGTCTAACTATCGTTTCTTATCCAAATGCCTAAGAACTTTGTCAGGCGAGAGTAGTCCCGGTGTTGTAAGATGGAGGTTGTCCGTGTGAACGACGAGTGCACGGCACCTTCTAACCGAGCCGAGTTGACGGATAAGCGAATAGAGGTAGCCATACATGCATATAGCCCCAAATCAGGGGTAGATCTCCCGACCGACAAGGTTGGATTTTGGTGTAAGACAAGACCACCTAGAAGAGGTTTACAATAGAAATTGATCAAGCTAATATGCTTTGCGAAGAAAGTATTGTTATTTGTATCGGGTACGGCCCCCAGAAGGTATTCATGTCAAATGCCATTGTTGTCAAGACGAAGCAGCTAGGAGCCGCCAGACCTCCAGAATAAAATTACCAGGCTCAAGCCCCCTGCCAACCTTCCGTCGCTTCAACTCAACAGACCAGACTGCAGCCCGGCATGGCGGCCTACGCCTCAATGGTGCTGTTGAAAGTGTGCGTTCCCGAGGGGACTGTGTACACGGCATACCCATCCTCTCTCCCGACGAACTCAGCTCGGCCCGACGCCTGCACATCCTCTCCGGGCACGCGCACCTCCGCCTCGGTGTTAGCCGGCACCGTCACGCTCAGCCCGAAGACGTCCCCGTCCAGCGTCCACTCGCTCCTCGCCTCGCCGGCCCGCGTCAGGAACGTACCCGCCGCGTCCGTGAGGTCGCCCACGGGCTTCGGCTGGAAGACGAGCTTGTCCTCCCACGTCGAGCTCAGGGTGGTGAGGGCGACGGGCTGGATGCCCGCCACGCCGGCATGGAACCACTCGTCGATCTGCGCGAGAATCATGTGGTTCTTCGAGTCGCTGCGCGTCCACCGCTCGCCGATGGTCGTGAAGCCGTCCGGGTTGGCGGTGGTGGGGGCCATGAAGTAGCCGTAGCTGGGGCGGTCGTTCTGCTGCAGCGCCGCCCACAGGATGTCGTCGCGGCCGCCCGCGGTGAGGGCGCGCACGATGGGGCCGAGACCGATGGTACCGCCGCTCAGGTGAGGGCCCTCGCCGTCTGCGGAGGGGTACGATTCGGTGAGCTCGACCAGGGCCTCAAGGACCTGCTCCCGGTACTCGGAGGGCACAAGGCCGGCGTCGAGGGCAAGGCCCTGAGCGGCCTGGGTGGCGTTGGCGGGGCTGTCGTTGCCGCGGTTCGTGTAGCGGGCCGTGGCCTCGTTGAAGAATGCATCATTAAAGGCGTCGCGGATGTCGCTGGCCAGGTTGTTGTAGAGCTCGGCGTCAGCGGCATGGTTCGTGATGTTGGCCATGCGGGCCATAGCCTGGATGGTGAGGTAGTAGCCCCAGGTGCCGGTGATGCGGCCCGAGGTGGCGAGATCGTCCTCGACCCAGTCTGCGAGGGCGGCGTCGACAATATGATCCTGAACCTTCTCCCGGCGGATGTAGTCGACGAAATCGGTCATCTGCTCGTAGTACGCGGCCATGACGGTCTTGTCGCCGTAGAGGTCGTGCAGCAGGGCGGGGACGAGGATGATGGCGTTGCCCCAGTTGATCTCGTCGCCGAAGCGGCCGCTGTAGCCCCAGTCGTAGACGGGTGTCTTGAGGGCGACGTTGCCGGCCATGGGCGTGTCTGCGACGGACTGGCCCTCGACAAGGTGGTGCATGGACGTGCGTAGGAGGGCGTCGACATGGAAGTTGCGGTAGATGGCGCCCATAGGCATGGTGTAGTCTGCCGGGTAGGAGAGCTTCTCGCGGCCGGGGCAGTCAGTGAAGACGGACATGAGGTTGCTGGCGAACGAGTAGCGGACCATCTTGTGGATCCGGTTGATGCGCGCGTTGGACGAGGTGAAGGTGCCGGCAACAGGGACATCCGCCTGCAGGCGGACGCCAGTGATCAGTTCGGGGCCAGGTTCGAAGCCGGCGGGCAGGCCGGTGACCTGAACCCACTGCATGCCGAAGTAGTTGAACTCGGGGTGCCAGGTCTCACCGCCAGCCCGACCTGATGTGATGTAGGTGTTGAACAGGTCACTGCCACGACCTCCGGGACCCAAAGATGCCTGGTTCACAGTGCCGTTGGCGTTGAGGCCCTCAGCGGGTGCCACCTTGATCGTGACGCCGGCCGGCAGCTCGGGCAGGGTGAGGAGGGGCCAACCAACGATGTTCTGGCCAAAATCGAACACCCAAATACCGGAGGCCGGGTTAGTGACAGAGACCGGAGTGAAGCGCTCCTGCTCCTTGATGAGTTCGGCGGCGCGCGCGACCAGCTTGGTGGCGAGGTTGGGCGGTGGCGCGAAGCCGGCAGATGTCCAGTTTGACGACTTCAAGTCGGCGCCGGGCTTGTCCCAGCCGACTTGCTCACGACGAGCGTCATAGTCGGAGCCGGAGTACCAGGCGTCGGTGACAAGAGGTCCAAGCGTGGTGCGCCAGGAGCGGTCGGTCACGATGACACTTGTGCTGTCATCGGCGAAGGTGATCTCTAGGCGGCCGATGAAGCGAGGAGTGACAGCAGCGCCGGCCGAAGGGTCGCTGGCCGCAATGTTGTTGCCCGAGCCGGTGACCCTGACCCCTGACTCGTGCGCCCGCGTCAGGCCGGGAGTGAAGGAGATGGTAGTGGTAGCGTTGTTGATGGCGGTGATGGTACGCGACTCGAGCCTCTCGCCGCCGTCCCCGGTATCGATGTTGATGCTGCCACCGATGAAGTATCCCGTGACAGCACTCAGCTGAACGCTGGTGCTGCCAGCGTCGGCATCGGCAGAAAGGGTGCCATTGCCCGTGAGCTGGCTCTGCCACCAAGAATAGGGGGAATTGCGCCCGACAGCCGAGTTGGTCACGCTGCGGCGGACGTAGGCTGGGCCGTTGCCGAGACTGACGCCGATGGTGTTAGCACCAGACTTCAAGGCCTCCTTGACATCGTAGGTGCGGTACTCGCTGGAGAGCTGGTAGTTGGAGTAGCCAGGGGCCAGGACCTCGTCGGTGATCTCCTCTCCGTTGACGGTAGCGTGATGCATGCCGACGCCAGAGATGTAGAGGCGGGCGTCGACAACCTCCTTGCCGCTGGGGATGTCGAACTGGCGTGCGAAAAGAGGCAGGGGCTGCCTCTCGGTACGACCGGGGTAGTCGATCCAACGCGCCTTGCCCCAGTCGGACTGGTCAAGCAGACCCGTGGTCCAGGTGGAGGGTCTCGACCAACCCGAGGGCTGGCGGCGGGCGTCCCAGACCTTGACACGCCAAGCGACCGTGTCGCGCGAACCAAGATCGGCGCCGAAGCGCACCTGTTGCTCGTTGCCGTCCGTCTTCCCGCTGTCCCAGATCAGGCGGCCAGCCCGAAGGTCGTCGACGGTGGCGGCGGCCTGAACCTCGTAGGCAGTCTGGCGGTCGCCGGGGCAGACGTCCTCCGAGTCGGGGCAGTCGCGCGTTTGGATCATCTGCCAGGCGAGGGTAGGACGGGGGTTGCCAAGGCCCAGGGGCGCGTCGGTGCGGCCATCGACGCTGAGCTGGCTGACCTTGACCGCGCCGCAGGACTCGGCGGCGGAAGCCGGGGCCGGGGCCAGCACAAGGGCTGCTGTGGCTAGAATGGATGGAAACCTCATCTCGGCCGTTCTGTAGGTGGATGTTCGTTATCACCGTCGCTGTAGGTCTGTAGCTTGGGGACTGATCGACACGGAGGTGGGCTCCATGGCTCTCTTTATACAAAGAGCCAGCCATTCCCGCGTGGCTAGTGCCCGCTTGAGGTGGTACTGCTCAGGCAACGCGCGCGGTGCGTGGAGAATTGTGCTGAACGCAAGATCGGGGGCTGGGCAGGCGAAAGACTCGGTCTCTCGCCCAGTTGATCGGCCGGCATGGTCGTCATGATCAAGCCATCGCGACAACGTTGGGCGAGGTGCCTCAGCGTGGCTGCTCAGGCAGGAAGGGCCGAAAGAGTCTGGGGACGCTTGGCCCTCTGGGCTCTTAAGCTCGCCACGGCACGGCAGACTTCCGAATCTACCCAGTCAGCACGTTCTGTGAGATTACCCCAGGTCCAAACTCCGCACCTAGAGGCGGGGTTTGAAGAATCATGGTGCCCCGATGGTCTGCCAGGGGCTCACCCCGCAGCCATCTCGCACAGAATCCGGAGTAATGGGGCACGAGGCTGCGGGGGAGCTCTGGGGTAGAGGCTCATGCCGGGGAATCCCGTCAGGGGAGAGGACAGTCGTTGCGAAGAGACGTAAGGGGGGAGGGCGGGGAGGGGCGTCCGAGATTACTTTCCTGTCCAGACAGATCTTGATTCGCCAATGCCCAGGTGATCGGGAAATGTGAGCTACAGCCCTGGCTCTGGGGGAAGAAGAAGCTCCCAAGTGATGACGAGAGGGAGGGATGGATGTGTTGTGGTTGGATCTCGGACTAATTGCTGGACTGGTTGACGACACATCCTTGTCGACAGAACGGGTGTTGGTCGAACCTGGGTCATGAATCAGGGCTGGAAGCCCGGCGTTAAGGCAATGCCATGTATTCCATGTCACTGATTGGCTAATGCCATCAGACCCCATCTCGAAGTGGGTCGGACGCAGTCCGCATCTCCCCGTTTCCCCCGTGGCGGACGCTTTTGTCCCAAAGAGGGAAGGAGCTCGACTTTCACGTGATTTGAGGAGCTGCTTCCCCAGTTCCCCAGATGCCAAGGTCAGTCAATACACCGAGAGGTCAATTCGGTGAGCGTCGGTCGGTGCGCGGCATTCAACCTCGGCATCTACAGGCTTCGGCCCACCGACCTCACCTCGTGCTTGCCGTCCTCATTGCCGTGCAACATTTCAATTACTTTTCATTCGGCGTATCAAACTGGGTGATCCATCTCATCTTGTACAAACGTCCGGTGCTCTGGAACACAACCCACTCGTCACTCTCTCACCAAGCTGCCACACCTCCCCGTCATCGCCCATCATGTCGTCCCCCTTCAACATCACCGAACAGATACTCCCCGCCGCCTACATCCGTGAATTCCCACACGCCCTCTCCACCTCCCAAGAGTCCACCCTCCGCCTCGCCGTCAAGATCTACACACCGAAAGACAACCCTTCCCCGCAGCCCGGCGACGTCACCCTCGTCGCCGCCCACGCCAACGGCTTCCCCAAGGAGCTCTATGAACCTCTCTGGGCCGACCTCCACGCCATCACCGCCACCCAGCCCAACCCGCCCTTCCGCATCCGCCAGATCATCGCCGTCGACGCCGCCTGGCAGAACGCCTCGGCCGCCCTCAACGAGCCCCTCCTCGGCAACGACCCCGGCTGGCAGGACTACCCCCGCGACATCCTCCACGTCCTCAACACCCTCCGCCCGCCCCGGCCCCTCGTCGGCGTGGGCCACTCCTTCGGCGGCAACGCCATCGCCAACCTCGCCCTCCTCCACCCTCGACTCCTCACCACCCTCGTCCTCCTCGACCCCGTCATCTCCCGCTGGTCCGCCAACGCCGTCGGCTCCCTCGCCGCTTCCCCCGCCGCCTCCTCCGCCTCCCGCCGCGACCTCTGGCCCTCCCGCGACGCCGCCCGCGCCGCCTTTGCCAAGTCCCCCTTCTACCGCGCCTGGGACCCCCGCGTCCTCGACGCCTGGCTCGCCCACGGCCTCCGCGACACCCCGACCCCGCTCTACCCCGACGCGCCCCCCGGCAGCGTCACCCTCGCCACCACCCGCCACCAGGAGGTCTTCACCTACTTTCGCCCCAGCTGGGACGCCTACGGCCCCGACGGCCGCACCCTCGTCCGCCCGGACCTCGTCCCGGACCTCGACCCCGACCTCAACGAGCGCTACTTCACCTACCCCGTCTACCGGGCCGAGGGCGCCAACACCCTCGCCCGCCTGCCCAACCTCCGTCCCGGCGTGCTATACGTCTTCGGCGGCACCAGCGACCTCTCCCCGCCCGAGCTGCGCGACGAGAAGATGCGCGTCACCGGCGTCGGCGTCAGCGGCAGCGGCGGCGCCGCCAGGGGCCGCGTCCAGGAGGTCACCCTCCCCCAGAACGGCCACCTCGTGCCCATGGAGGTGCCGGCCGAGTGCGCCGCGCACGCCGCGCGCTGGATCGGCCGCCAGCTGGGCCGGTGGAGGGAGGAGCAGGCCGAGTTCGAGGCCTGGTCGGGGCGGAGCGTCGAGGACAAGACGCAGATCACCGAGGAGTGGAGGCGGCGGCTGGGCCGCCCGGAGAGGCCCGGGAAGCCCAAGGGGGAGGCCAAGATTTGATCGCGATGCCTGTCAAAGACGTATAGATCTGTGCGTGGTTTTGTACATTCAGAGAGCTGTAGACTACAAGAAACGGCCTGGTGGGGCTTTCTGACCGACGTCTACCCGGCGATCCCCATGCCACTCAGCAGATGTGGCACAGCTTCCTACTCCTCTTACTGCTCCCCTTCTTCCTCCTCCTCCCCCTCTTCCTCTGCCTTCTCCGCCGGCGGCACCCACAGCAACAGGCCCTCCTTGTCAATCTTCATCCCCTCCGTCGGGATGATCCGCAGCACCTTCTGGAAGTACTTGTCCCTCACCACCAGGTTCGGCCGCACGTAGGTGCCCCTGACCAGCGGCAGCAGCCTGTACGTAACGGCCCGCCTGCTCACCGGTAACACGTGCAGCGTCGTCTGCTTGGCGCCCGAGAAGGCGAACTCCTCGCTCGGCTCGAGACTCAGCCCAAACGTGAGGAAGTGGCTCGATGCGTTCTCAATAGTCACGTCTAGGTGCATGAGCCCCGTGGCGGCGTTGACGTACGCCACCGAGGCCAGCACGCGGGGCTCGGTGCCAAGAACGATGGAGCGCGGGACGGACATGGTCGTCGTGTTGACGGGTCCGGACGGGGCAGCCGTGCCCCGGCGCCAGCGGAGCACAAACGCGACGTCGAGGGAGGCGGGGCCTCGGTCGTCCAGAGTCAGTTTCTGGACGACGAGGTCGAATTTGACTTCTTGCATCGACTTGGGCGGTATGGTCTGTCCATCGGCCGGGAGGTCGGGTCGGCTGGCCGAGACACAACGAGCCCCCGGAAGGCACGAAAGCACCTTGGCTTCCATGTCGACGACTTGCAAGTCTTCCGTCGCAAAGGAGGCGTAGTGGCACACGAGGGACCATCGCTGAGCCAGGCCGCGCGGATGAGCTATCGCCTCTTCGCGGTCAGCAGCTTCAGGTGTGCCCTCGTAATCGAACAGGCTTGGCCAGGGATCAGGGTGAAGACGGGGCACAATGTCGTAGTTTGCTTCGAAAGGGTTGACAATGGTGATCTGGAAGGTCATGACCTGCAAGATTGGTGTAGCGGGATCTGTGACCAGGTGATACGCTACCCTGGCAGTGACATCGTACGAGGTCGGCGCCTCGGACGGGTCAAGGTGCAGTACCACTCGTGTGGATTTCGAGGCGTCGATCGTGCCGAGGGCAAGGCCGTGGAATCTTGACTCCTCTTTGGCTGCCTCCACGCTCTGCTCCTCTTGGTTGTCGATCTCCATGCGAAGTGCTGGGATTTGCTCCCCAAAGACATGCAGCTCCAGCTTCGCCGTCGCATCTGCCTCCTCGGCATTGACAATATCGAGGGGCAATTCGATGGCCTCGTTGGCATAGTATTGCTCCAAGACATTGATTCGCCTAATTTCCATCTTCGGCGGCTTGGGCTGTACGTGAATAGCATGGGAGCTTAGTCTTGGGATGCGTCTCTTTGATAATGAGGGCCCAAACCAGACATCGGCGACGTTTGCCTCTTGGAACCCAATGGTGTAATTGAGGGCAAAGGCATCCGTGTCAAACTTCAGCACGACAGATGCGGCACGTGCTTCGCCAGGCTCCCGCAACGGGATCGCCATCTCGTAAACAGTAGTGCAGCCTGGCTTCAGCTCCAGATCAGCTAGGCCGTTGAGGATCGATCCACCTTCCGCTTCGTCCGCGTCGTCCAACTCCGGTTTTGCTGTCTCTGTAAGGGCAATTTCTGATAGTGAGGTGTTTCCCTTCTTGGTCGAGCTTGCAGGCTGGTCATCAACAGAGTGATCAAGCGTGATTGTTTTGAGGCTCCCCGCAAAGTCGACTCGCAGCTCTTTCAACACGATTGGTACAGAATCCAGGAATGCATTGGACGAAATGGCGAGCTGGGCCTGGCAAGTTTCACCAGCTTTGCCTTCTTCGTTCTTGAAGACGAACGAGGCTGAAACAAATGATGACATGTTGTCGTCGCTGATGGCCACTGTTGGCCTCGACTTGACCTCAATGCCGTCGAGGGACTTCGTCAAATCGTAAGGCCAGTTCGGTCGCCGCGTGAAGTCTATTTTGGGTCAGATGTGCAAGTTCAAATGGAACAAGGCAAAACCCACTCTTGTTCAGGAGCTCCCAGTCAATGGACGCGACGAGGTCTCCAAGACCAGTCTTGGCCGCGGCAGCCCTCAGCAGCCAGCTGAGCTCCTCCGTAATGTCGAGCCAGCCCTCACTCCTGAAGGACATGTCTATCCAAAGAGGTCTCAACAGTGCCACAACATCGTCCCAGGCCTTCAGGCGGGCCATTTCCCTGGCGCATTCGAGCGACAACTCGGCCGACACGCGATGCTGTTTTCGGACTTGGAACTCGGCCCTCGCAGCCATCAGGCAGTCAATGATCAGCTGTGCGTGGTTGGTACCTTGCCCCTCAAGTGGTGACTCCTCGTATGGCTTGGGGCAGAGATAAGTATCGTAGCTGTAGGCCTTGTTCGCAGCGGCTGCTGTGGCCGATGTTGTTTCGGGGACCTTTCGATGCTCTTCAGATATTGAGCGCGACAGCGCACGACGGGCGTGCAAGTGCCGTGCGGCATCACGATACCAGTATCCAGTGTGATGGAGCATCTCCCATGGCTGGAGACGTTCGCCCATGACGACCTTCTCTGGCTGTATGTAGAGAGCTAACGTGGATGGCGCCAGTTGTGCCAGGTGCGCTTTGTCGATGAGGTTCACCATAACAAGGGCCCATCTCGACTCCCAAGCCTCCCAACCGTAGTTGTTGGTTCCGCGGCCGCGTCGGTCCACAAAGTCTGCGATGCGATCTCGGTGAGCACGCCACCTTCTTACTGCCGAAGTCGTCTGTCCGTTCCATAAGGAGCATCGGATAGCTCGAATCGTGATGACATCTGTAAGAAGCCGCGCCTCGTTCCACCGCGGACTCCAACTCGGTATGACGTCCATGACATCCTCACTAAGGACACCCTCGTACGCTTGATCGTATGATCTCAGGGCAGAGTCCATCTCCTGGCGAAACTCGGCAAAGACTCCTGCCTTGAAGTCGTAGCGAACGTTGCAATCTTGCAGCGTCAGTGTCTGCGATGTGCCACTCGTGGGAGGCACCGTGGGCTGGGGAGTGACACCCCTAGTGCGCTTTTTCCTAGCATGACGTCCAAGATCGCGGTAGTACTCAATCGAGTGAGAGTAGACTATGGAGAGAATGCTGTCCGCCGTCTGCTCAAGTTCTGTGAGAGAGTCCTGGGTAGGGATGTAGAAGAACGACTTGGGGTCCATGGCGACACCTCTCCGGATGTTCTCTAACCTCTCCTGGATATCTTCGGAAAGAGAAGGTGACGAATCCGAGTCATCGCTCAACAGCGCAACGACGAGTCGAGTTCTGTACCCAGACTGGCTCAGCGCTGACCTTAAATTGTTAATGTCGGTCTTCAGTTGATTGTCATTCAGCGTGGACATGGTCGAATCGGATGTGAGTGTGTAGAAGCATAGGTATATGCTAGGCACCAGCTCCTGGTGCTTTTGTATCCATTGCGCATCGATCAATCCATCGGGATACAGGGGCGATACGGGGCTCAGGGGCGAAAATGGCGAGTGAAGGACCGGCGGGAACTCGGGTTGTTCGATATCGTCGGGAAGCCGGGCTCGGCGAGGAGGAAGCACGAAAGACTAAACAGCGTCAAGACCATCAGCAACGTGTACCAAGCGGTATATTTCGGGGTTGGAGTACCCTGCCAGCAAGTCCAATCCTGAACTTGTACGGCTTGGTAGCAAGTTGGGGATTCCATGGTTGATCTCTCGCATCCTGGCTGACGATGTATTCTCTCAATGCCTCTGATTCCTTGGTATCCAAGCTCGGGAGCTCTGAGCGCAACAATACTCCCTGGTCCTTCAGATCGCCATCGAGGGGAAGCTCAGTGGCGGGCGCTTCGGTCAGGCCGGCGACAACGAGAAAGGGGAGGTTGTGGTCCAGACTCCCAGCTGGATAGCCGTCCATATCGGCGACAAAATGGGGTCTGAGGAAGTTTGCAGCGTAGTTTCGGCTTCAGGGAGGGAGAGGATCGGTCCAAGTCGAGTGCTTCGCGAGCATAGCATTAGCATGCGGGAGAGGCCGGAGACAACAGGTCTGGTAGAACCTACTGTGGAAATCCTGTTGCCAAACGCCGCCCGAAAGGTGGATGATGGCGCCTTGGGAACCACAGGCTTTCGACAAAGCTTCAAAATGGTGTGTCTGCGGTGACAATCTTCCCAAGACGTCAGCGCGCGTTAGACCTCCCGATGTCTGAAGTGATGAATGCGACAACCCACCACGAATCGACATCACAAGCCCGAGCCCGAGCCTGGAACATGGCCCAAGTACGGCTAGCGCACCTTGCCGCACGGAGCCTGGCTGCCAGGTCGTTGCGGGGCGTTGCCAGCTGGGAGTCCAGTATCGGACTGCCATAATCTGGTCAAGTGTGCCTTCCAATGAGGGCGCGTCGCTAATTGGCCACAGCGCAGGACATGCGCTCATGAGACAACCTGAATGGGCTTTTGGCTGGCAGCCTCGCGGTTGGCGTCTGTCTCTCTTTCCGTCCATGTGCCGTGCTCCTCCCGCCTCGCCTCGTCACAGCAGTCTGCGCGCAGAAATTGAGACCTGCGCTTCCTCGCAACCCTCCACAACCGCAACGCAACACCTTCCGACGGAAGCGCTGCCAGCCAAATGTTTCTACAATTCCCTGTCACCTCTTCTCATTCTTGACAGCAAAACACCGAACACTTCTTCCCCTCTCTGGGCGTCTTGCGACCATCGTCGCCTGGACTCGCCTACCCGCTGCTCGACCGACCACGACCTCACAACAACCCCCCCCCCCCCCCCCCCNCCCCCCCAAATATCACCGCCCCGAGGCACCACACACACACCATGGCTTCACAACAAGTCATCATTAGCGAAACAGTCGCTGCCATGAAGAAGGCTATGAAGCGAACAGCATACGGTATGCCCTCCCAACCTCGCTTGTCGGCCCCCTGATTCCGGTGTCGCTAACGACTTGCTTCTGCAGAATCCGACTCCGACAACGAGATCGAACACTACAGCAATCGGGGCAACAAACTCAAAAGGCGCGCCCTATTTGCGCATCAGGGCCAGCTTGTGCCTCCTTCCGGTCCCGAAGTCTACAAAGAGGCACGTTCTTGTCATCCCGCCAGGCTGTTCATGTCGTCCACCAAGGTCTAACAGCTTTTAGGAAGTCGAATACGCTGGCCAGCACCGCTCGATAATCCACCGCAACCCTCCCATCGTAGACGATGAGGGCTACGAAGTTGACAGCGACGATGACGAGGAACGCGTTCAGGACGCTGTCGCATCCGCTGCAGAATTCGATCCTTACAACAACATCCGACTCGAGCGTATGTGCTGCCTGTCACCCGCCTCTCGGGACTGAACTGACTTGTCGCAGAGTTACTCGCCCCCCTCACAGCATCGACCGACTTACCGACACACCCTACCCTTTCGAAGCCCTTCACTTCCAAGACTTTGACTGGGCTCGCTGGTCAAAGCTGCGACATTATGCGAAAGGAGAACAAGTCTCTGTGGCGGATCAAACATTTGTTTACCAGACTCGCCGGTGACCACACATGGGCGCCCTGCGAAATGATGCTGGGTTCCGACGATGTCGGCCTGTTCTCGGACGATCACTTCACCTCCCTCCGAGCGCAGCAGAGCACACATACCTCTCTTGCCCGGACTGCCGACGAGGCGGAAGCTGTGGTTGCCAACGAGGAAGCACCTCCAAGCCAGAAAGTCGACGGTCACGACAGGCCTGCCACTGAGGGCGAGCCTGGGGCATCTTCAACTGCTGAAGCGGGCGAGGGGGATGTTTCGATGGTCGATCCGGACGAAACCATCACCGAGAACCCACAAGACGATAACCTTCAGGACGACAAAACCGTTCCAGAACTGGCGGTTAAGGGCGACTCAAAACCCCACCCAGGTGCGGAGGACAAAGTCACAAATGGAGACGGGGCAGCACCCAGTCAAACGGATACTGGTGCCGCCGCTCAAAAGACAGGTGGCGGCACCGGCGAGCATGTCAATGGTAACGGCGACCAGTCATTGGCGACCACCAACGGTCATGTCGAAACACAGCTCGACGGACCTCCGAGGACTTCGCTGGCACATTCCGGGCTCACGGCGAAAGCTGTCAACGGCAGTGAGGCCATGTCGGTGGTATCGGAACTACTCGAGGACATCTTCATCCACCCACTCTACAAGCCGCCAACCAACGCGGAGCCTGATCGGGGCGGACTCTCTGTTGACGAGGCCAATGACATGCGGCAACTCGTCGCTCTCTACGTGCAGAAGCAGGAGGAGGTCTGTCGAGGGGCCGAGAAGCTGCACGAGGGGCTGCTGAAAGCCGACCGCCTGCGTCGGACGGTGCTCCAGTGGTCCAAGGCCGAGGCGCACTGCGGGCCCAATCGCGACCTGTCAGACGGCGAGGACTGGTATGACAAGGAGGAGTGGGGTTTGACGGAAGACCTGAAGAAGGGACAAGACGAGGAAGAAGAGGAGACCGGCACGTCCACCAAGAAGACCAGAAACCGAAGGTAGCGACGGTCACTGGTGTGATGCGACAACGGCGTCGGGGCTCTCGGGCATGTTTTTTTTCGGCATTTTCTCTTTTGGGAGCGAGGCGTTCAGGGTCGGGGGTTGTCAGTACTTCCTCGAGACAAGCAAATCACAATTCATCAGTCATTTCGAACCTAGAATCCAGTTGTACGTGACAATGGACAGCTGCACAGCTCCGCAGGTTGGTGTCTGGCTGAGGGGATATTACTTCCCAACAGAGGTTCAACCGAAAGCTCGACAAGCTTCAAGGCAGCCTGCCTACTAAGATGAGGTATGGGCAGACTCGCTGAATTTTAAGCCGACTGTACCAGCCACCGAGCAAGACCAGGCCAGGTTGGTGCTCAGGCCACGTGAATGCTCGCAGCAGCGCAGAACAGCCAGCCAAACACCACCCCGGGCTGACTGGAAGCGATCGCACTTAAAGTGGGTAACCCTGAAGCTCCCATAACCGAAACCTTTCCTTTCCCTTCTCCCCTGCCTTCATGCCAGCAGCACGATCATCACTCCCAAAAACTTGCATGACCACCCGTTGATCTACCATACAAATTGTCTTCGAAGATGGCGCCCATTGAGACTGTCAGCCCGGCTCTGGTCGACTTCAACCAGAAGTCGCTATTCGGTACGTGGTCGCCCATGACGTACCTCGTGCTCGCCCGCTGGGAGCTTGGGCCCGCTGCCGGGGAAAGCTGTCGCTGACGGGGAACTCCAACAGTCTCGGCCTGTGCGATCATGTTCAACCCTCTGTTCTGGAAGTGAGTCTTGCATCTGTATGCTGTGTAGGAACCTAGCTGACACGGGACTCCAGCATCGTCGCGAGACAAGGTCAGTAGCCTCGCCCAGCCGCGAGACCGAATCCACAGGACTGACCCCCGCCCGCTTCCCCTACAGAATACAACAACAAGCTCCTGACCAAGCTCTTCGGCGGCCGCGCCCAGACGGCATGCTATGCCCTCGCGGCGACCATCTTCTCCCTCGGCCTCCTCCGCGACGGCCTCTACGAGCGCGCCCTGCGCCACCAACCCACCCACCCGGCCCTCGACACGGACCTCGCCAGCTATGCGGGCTACGCCCTCCTGGCCGCGGGCAACGTGCTCGTCATCACGTCGACCTACCGCCTCGGCATCACCGGCACGTTCCTGGGCGACTACTTCGGCATCCTCATGGACGACATCGTCACGGGCTTCCCCTTCAGCGTCACGGACGCGCCCATGTACCACGGCTCGACCATGAGCTTCCTCGGCACGGCGCTGCTGTACGGCAAGCCCGCGGGCGTCCTGCTGACCCTCTGGGTCCTGACCGTGTACACCGTCGCGCTGCGCTACGAGAACCCCTTCACGGCGGGCATCTACGCCAAGCGCGACCGCGAGAGGGCCGCCGGCAAGGAGACGAAGAAGGTTCGCTAAGTGAACCGCGGAGGGTGGCCAGCTTCAACAGCTATACGGTTGCCGCGTCGCAGGGCGATAGTTATCAGGCCTGGACGCGAGGGCTTCCCGCGGGTGGCATACCATCTTGCGGGGAAAGTTTATAACCTCGGGACAAGACGCTCGAGATTGTCGACCTCTGGGACAGGGGGCGCTCACGCCGCTGTCGGGTCTTGACATGCCACTGGCGGGCTGAGGACCGGGAGACATCAGTATCGAAGGAGAGGGGACGAAGGGGACCTCGGGGTCGAGGACAGCCTTCAACAAACAGAAGCGGCTGCGGACGCCTGGGGCGGGAGGGTGCTAGGAAGTACGGCGAGGTACAAGTGTTCAGAGGGAAGAAGAGTGCCAGATTGGATAACCTCACTCAGCAGACAGTAGCAGAAACAGTAAACTAGTCACGACAACATGTCGTGACCACCGTCGCGTTTGGTCCAGAGTGGTGATGTCTTCCAGGTGCAGTGCATGTATTTCCTGCCGTGCGAGAACGTGTTGGTGCGACCACGGGATGTGTGGGCGATGGCAGATTTTTGTGACAAATGTGCTCACCAATGCCTTTCTGTTTTTCCTCGTGATGCGCTGGCCCGCGAGTGGGGGTCGGAATGGCGAGCAGATACCGAGTCCGCTTCGACGGGGGCTCTAGCACGGTGACGGAGCACTGGGCGCCAAGCACGAGAAAAAGACGGAGACCAGTGCCATGCCGGCAGTCATGTGCGCAGTCTGGGATTTATTGAAGATTCCCCGGGGCCGGGCAGAGAGCCACGAGAATGGGACTCGACGTAGCTTAATGGGAAAACCAGACGGGACAACCAGTGTCGTCCCGCGCCAGCCGAGGCTCAAAGGGCAACGTTTTGTGCTCCGAAAAGCACGACGCAAAATCCGATACATCAATCCGATCGGCAGCACCGGATCGGCCATCCCAGGGGGTGGGGATCTCCCCCAGGGGCGATACCCACCACGGGCCTCCACCGAAGCTCACCGAGCCCGCCGAGCGGCGCCGAGGGGGCGGCTCGAAACGGCTAGCGAGGGACGACGAAATAACCCCTCAATTGTTCCGCCAATGGCCTCGCCGCTTCTGACATCATCCCGACCTCGGGCGCCCGCCAGACCCCTGGATTGAGGCTCCGGGAGCCACGACTTTTTTAGCGACGGACGGAATGTCAAACCCTCGACGAGTCGCGCCCCCGTGGGCGTCGTGAGGGTTTTCTGGAGGGGGGCGCCGGCGTGGCGGGCTGTACCTGCTGTGCGGGCGGACTGCGGAGGTCACCTGCCTGCCTTGCTTGGGACGGGGGGGGGGCGACGTGGAGGAGGGAGGGTTGTTGTTTCCGCTCGAAATATCGTGGGCCTGGCGCATTTTCTCGAGCTTCACCTTTTCAGTCTTCCACAATTTTCCTCTCTTGTCTCATGCACGCAACTACGTCTTGCTTTCGTCACAAACATCAGCATCGAAATCTTGACGTTACGATCCAGTCTTTTGTTTACTAGCCGTCTCGCAACGCCAGTCGCAAGCGGGCTGGCGACCATCTCTCTGCGCAGCAGGATAAACGATTTGTGAGACTCGCTGGCGACGAACACCATGGCGGACCAGAGGCCTACCAATGGCACCTCGAATGGTGTCCCCAGTGGTGTCAACGGCGTTCACAACGATACTTCCTACGGCGTCTCCAATGGCGTCAACGGCGCTCACCACGATACTTCCAATGGCACCTCCAATGGCGTCAACGGCGCTCACCACGACACTCCCAATGGCACCTCCAACGGACTGACCAACGGACATGACAACGGGTCGACAAACGGAGTGACAAACGGCACAGAAGACCCGCGAACACGCGGCTTCATCGGGGCCATTGACCAAGGCACGACGTCTACCCGCTTCATCATCTTCAGCGTCGCCACCGGTGAGCCCGTGGCAAAACACCAAATCGAAATCACGAACCACCACCCGCACCCTGGGTAAATCGACGGCCCTCCCCAGGTCGCATGGATAGCCGCTAACCTGACGCTCCAGATGGCACGAACACGACCCCAAGGAGCTGCTCCACACAGTGAACCAGTGCATGGAAGCAGCTTTTACCGACTTCGAAAATCTCGGCTACTCGAAAGCCGACATCAAGACCATTGGCATCACCAACCAGCGCGAGACGACCGTTGTCTGGGACGACCGCACCGGCGAGCCCGTGTACAATGCCATCGTGTGGTCCGACACTCGCACGGCGGAAAAGGCCAGGCTGATTAACGAGCATCCAACGAGCAAGACGATATCCGACCTTACCGGCCTGCCCGTCTCGACGTATCCCTCCGCCGTAAAGCTCATCTGGCTGGTGAACAACGTCGAAAAGGTTCGCCAGGTATGGCTTGATGGACACTTGATGTTCGGTACCGTCGACTCATGGCTCGTGTACTGTCTGAATGGCGGCCATCGCGCCAAGGAGCCTGTTCACGTTACCGATTCGACCAACGCCTCCCGCACGATGCTTATGAACTTGAGAACCCTGCACTGGGAAGATAGCATCATCCAGTCCTTCGGCCTCCGCCGAGAACTGCTCAAGCTTCCACGCATCGTCTCTTCCTCCGACCCCAAAGCATTCGGTAGCATCTTCTCCGGCCCACTCGAGGGGGTCCGCATCACAGGCTGCCTCGGTGACCAGTCCGCTGCCCTTGTTGGACAATGTGCCTTCGCGCCCGGTCAGGCCAAGAACACGTATGGCACTGGTTGCTTCCTGCTGTACAATGTCGGCAAGGAGAGGCCTGACCTCCGAGACTCTAACTCCGGTCTCATTGGTACTGTGGCGTACGATTTCGAGACGACGGGCGAGTTCCGCCAGGCGACATATGCGCTGGAGGGCAGCGTCGCGACGGCGGGGTCTGGCGTCAAGTTCCTTGTCAAGAACCTAGGCCTTGGCGACGACGCGCATGACATCAACGCGCTGGCCGGGTCGGTGCCCGACACGGGCGGCGTCGTCTTCGTCACTGCGTTCAGCGGTCTCCTCGCGCCGTACTGGATTGACGATGCCAGAGGCACGCTGTGTAGGTCCCCCCTTTTCTCAAAGCCTTGGCTGTTCCTCCGCTAACAATCATCAGTTGGCATCACCCAGCACACGCGGAAGAGCCACATCGCGCGCGCGACCCTCGACGCGACATGCTACCAGGCCAAGGCCATTCTCGACGCCATGGCCAAGCAGTCTGGCAGCCACCTTGATTCTCTCGCCGTTGACGGCGGCCTGTCCAATTCGGACCTGTGCATGCAGTCCCAGGCAGACATCAGTGGAATTCCCATCGACCGCCCAGCAATGCACGAGATCACGGCCCTCGGCGCCGCTTACGCCGCAGGCCTCGGCATCGGTGCCTGGACGATGGATGAGTTGATCGCCATGAACGCGCGCAAGCAAGGCACGCGCCGGTTCGAGCCCGACCCCACCAAGAAGGCAGAGCGCGAGCGGATGTACCGCAAGTGGGGCCAGGCCGTCGAGATGTGCCGCGGCTGGGCGTCGGACGAGGACTCTTCCGTCACGGCGAAGGGCGATAAGACCGATGCCCCCGCCGATGAGGATGATGTCATCCCGTTCGACCTGGATCACATGAACTAGGAGCCGGTCCAAGGGTCGGACGGAGACGAAGACCTGTTCTTCGCCGAGGCGGAGCTCGCGTGGCTGAAGCGGTGGTGGGCAAAGGGCAAGTTCCGGCAGGTTGTGCCGGAGAACGAGCCGGCCCTGCGGTATGCGACGTGGCTGCCTGGCGCAGGGCTGTACCTGACGGCTGCCGACGAGCTTTGGACCGAGGACCGGAAGCGGTACATGGAGGTCGAGTTCGAAGAGCGGGCACGGAAGAAGGCGAGGGTCGAGGCTACCGGCCACGAGACGGCGGACGTTGCCATGGCGGCATAGAAGGAGCGATTGGCGGCGTAGAAGGAGCGAAGGGGGGCATAGCTTTGATAGGATCGGGGCGTCTCGGTGTTTGGGTGTGGTACAGATGCAGCATAGAGACGCTGGTATGACTGAACGGAAATGACTAGACAGAAGCGTTAGATAAACGTGTGAGTACCGACCAACAGCGCCTTGGGGGTTGGTTTTCACGCCCCTTAACGATACCAAATTGGACCGGCTGCTTTGTTTGACTTTTTTCATTCATCCTGTCTGGTATCTGCCTGTCTGCGGTCTGCCCACTTGCTTCCCCATTTGCGATCTGGACTTCCCCAGAAACAGACCACCAGGTCCGCCTCAGAGCAGTCTTCGATCGTCAGCAAGACCTCTCAGACCAGCCTCTCACCAGACCTTATTTGCTCCTGCCAAACAAAGAAGCAATTCATCGTCGTCGGCAGACGTCAGGCCGTCCGTCCGTCACTGCCGCGCAGCCTGAGACTAAAAAGCAGGAAAAAAAGCAAACCCATCCGGACAACTGCCGGACCGATGGGTATCACACCTTTTTTCGTTCAGCCTCTTTTTCGTCTTTTATGCGTCCCCCTCCCAAAAATGCTTTCAAAAGCCAAAAACAGTGTGCCTGCTATACGTACAATTCCATGCAATCCAGACAGGGAACGAAGATCCATCGAGGAGGGAAACAAATCAAAGGATGGATCAGAAGGCATCAAAAGACGAAAAGGTGATTTCGTGCCTCTCCCCTCTTTCCCTTTTCCCTTCCCCTTGACGCCGATGCCGAAGAAGCTGGAAATATGAGGTTTCGTCACGGGGAATGTTGGTTTTTTTGTTCGTTCTTCTTCTTCTGAGAGTGGAGTGGTGTGAGTTTTTGGAAATTAAGAATGATGTTTTGCAAGAGTGTGGTGAGAAGAGAAGCTGAAGAAGAACGGGTGGGTTGAGGCCGCGATGATTCGTCGCCATGTCGTGTCGGCGGGGGGCGACAGCCCCTTACATGATGATGGCGGGAACGTCGACGTTGGCCTTGATGCTCTTGTGGGGGAGAACGCTGCCGCCGTTGACGTAGATCTCGTCGGCAATGGTGACGTCGTCGCCGAGGACGGTCACGTTCTCGAGGCGCGCCCACTTGCCAACGGTGCTGTTCCAGCCGACAATGGTGCTCTTGACCCAGGCATGGTCCTTGACCTTGGAGCCAGACAGCAGGACGCAGCGCTGCAGGCGGACACCGTCGCCAATAACGACGCCAGGGCCGATGGTGACGTTGGGGCCGATGCGGCAGTGCTTGCCGATCTTGGCCGAGGGGTCGATGAGAACGTTGCCGCCGTGAACGTAAGACTCGGACGCGGGGGCGAGTTCCTTGCAGCCCTTCTTGGTGAGAGAAGACAGATAGAGGCAGGTGCCGGTGAGGAAGTCCTTGGGCTGACCGACATCCATCCAGAAGCCCTCAAGGTCGAAGCTGTGGAGCTGGCCGTCGCGGACAATGGCGGGGAAGGTCTCCTGCTCGATGGAGGTGGGGCGCAGCTCAATGCGCTTGAGGACGGAGGCGTTGAGGATGTACATGCCGGCGTTGATACGGTTGCCCACAAACTCAACGGGCTTCTCGACGAAGCGGTCGATGCGGGAGGGGTGGTTGGGCTTGTGGACGATGACACCGTACTTGGAGGGCTCCTCGACCTTGGTGACGACAATGGTACCCTCCTCGCCGTGGGCCTTGTGGAAGTCGGCAAGCTGCTGGAAGGGGTAGTCGCAGATGACGTCGGAGTTGAGCACGAAGAAGGGGGAGTCGTCCTTGACGAGGATATCTTCAGCGAGCTTCAGGGGGCCGGCGGTGCCGAGGGGTTCGGTCTCGATCGAAAAGGTAATCTTGATGCCGAAGCGTTCCTCGTACTGTGAGTAGTGTGTTAGTATTTCCTATGCCTGCTGCGCGGGGTGAGCTGGGGAATAGTACGCACCTCAGCCAGATGCTTCTCCATGACTTCAGGGCGGTAGTTCACGGCAAGAACGACATCGGTGACGCCAGCGGCGGCGAGAGCCTCGATCTGGTGAAGGATCATGGGCTTGTTGGCAAACTCGACAAGGGGCTTGGGAAGAGTGAGGGTCTGTCGGTCGGCGGGATTAGCATGGCGCAAGGTCTGGTGGGGGATGCGACGTGGCTCGCGATCCTGAAAGGAAGCCGTACCAGGGGGCGGAGACGGGTGCCGAAGCCACCGACGAGAATGATAGCTGTGAGGTGTCAACATGGTGTTCAGACAGGTGTGCAAGCTCTCGCAAGCGCTTCGTAGTGCATCCTAGAGGGGATTAGAACAAGGCTTACCCTTCATGATTGCGGTGGTGTCGTTCTAAGGGGCGTTTGTGCGAAAAGGAGCTCTTCAGGGTCTCGGCGTTGAAGTCGCGAGAACCGAAGGAGGAGGAGAGGGGTATCAAGACGAAGCGTCGTCGTGTGAAAGAACTCAAAAGGGTATCGTAGTGAGCGAAAGGTGGCGCGAGGTGGAAGAATGCCGGAGGATGGAAGTCGGGAGAGGCTCGTCGTGGGAAATCGTGAAGTTGTTCGAGGCAGGAACGGCCGAGATGACACGACAGCTCTCGAGGTTCTGTCCAAGTCTGGCAATGGACGAGTGCAGCGACGGGACCCCACAATACGGGGGGCCCACCTGCCTTAGGGAGGGGACCAGGGGGTTTCCAACCTCAGATGGATGGAAGCTCCAGGGCTCCAGGGGCTTCATTGGGCCAATTGCGGTGCACCTCCAATAGGATCCAGGGGCGCACCTCGTGACGAGAGGGGTGGGGACGCAAGATCGGTTCAACACGGGCTCGTGGTCCACGGGGGGCGTGGCTGTGGCTCCAACCCGTAGCTCGTGAAGCGCCTCAATTTCCCTCGGAACGAAATTGTTAATGCCGGCGCTGCAGAAAACCCCCCGTGGCCCAGCGCGCTACAGTGGTGTGGTGGTGGTGTGAGTTTGCCTCCTACCCGCCTGCACCACCCACCAACAGCAACCAGCTGGACCGCTACCAGCCGCACCCAGTGGGTGTACTTGTGTGCCCCCAACCGCGCGCGGCAGCACCATGGGCATCACGAGGGTGGAATGGAATGTCCTTTGCCGAACGTGATACCCAATTGCCTTTTTTTTTGTGTCTCTTTGGCCTGCCGTCTCGTGTGACCTGCCCATGTCTCAACCTCGCTCTACTTTGAGACGTGCCAAAGACCCTTGCCTACGTTTGCGTCCCTTGCCTCTGTCTGGCCGTTCATCCACGGCGTTAACAGTTAGCACTCGACCAGTGTCCAGCAGCAAACATGGGACAGGTCAATTCGGGAGGGTCACTAGGATAGGGGGCGGGCCACACACACGACCGACCATCGTCTGGTCTGGTAGCTCTGTAACTCCTACCCCTCAAATGACGCGTCAACACCAACTCTGCCCTTGGCCCTCGAGCCCGTGAAGGCTCAACTGGGCCACCAGCAAAGCCCACCGAGCGGCAGGCTGGAATGGAGACAGCACGAACTCCCATCTTTGGGTTCACCAGACAATTAATGCCCGCCTGTCCCCTTCCCTCATCCGTCTGATCTTCGCTTCCCCAGCGCATTGCTGAACCCCTCCCTCCCTCAGCCATGACCAGCTCCTGCCCGGACCACAGGTCACGATCAAACTCTGTCCAAACATCAGCCGCAAGCTTAAGAAGGAGGGCATGAGCCGGAATCCCATCCAAGAGGTCGTCGTCCATGCGAGATGGAGGGGGGGTGGAATACGGTTTGGCCAATTTGGGGCCGCATTCTTCTACACTTTACCCAATCCGTTCCCTTTTTAGCACCCCCTTCCCCACGTTCCCGGATGCTAACGAGCGCTGATCCGATCGCCGTTACCAACACACGGTCGTCTGTCGCACGGTGCCGTGACTTGATGTGATGGTGACTGCCCTACCTGTCGCTTGCGTACAATCAGGGTCCAGGGGGTGCTGACGGTCGGTTCCCATCACTCGCATCACTCAAGGGATGGAGGGTAGGGGGGGGGAGAGGGTGTGGGCAGCGTCTTAGCCCCTAATTCAACCTCACCTCCTCCTCTTGCCGTCGTACGCAGCAAACTCCCACACCATGTTCGCAGAAAGCTCAAGTGAGAAAAAGGTTTCTTCATTATCATCAAAGGTTGTCTTGGGGTTCATTATCGTCATCATAGTCATGCGCGTCGCCAATGCCGATCGCGGTCAGAATGCAGTCTGCCTCCTCCATCCATCTCAAATTCAACTCCCATCCTTCTCTCACCATGACCCCCTCCCCTTGAGGGCGATCCGTCCTTGTTGATCACGACGTCGAGGTACCCAAGCTTCGAAGACATTTCCGGATAAGAAAGGGTCGCAAAACCATCAATACCCACCAGGAGCCCATATCTGCCAGCTTCCACGCCCTTCTCAAAGTCCTCCCACTCCATTCAGCCTCGAGAGGCGTTTTCGCAAACCTGCTGATCAATTGAATCTAGCCCCCCAACGCTGTCCGTTATAGGTGTTTCCCGTCGCATCATGGATCATTTGTTCGTTCGTTCGTCGCGCGGTTCAAAATCCCGTCGAGGGAGTAATAGTGCCGGCCGCTCAGAGTTGCCTCCGAACAGTGCCGAGTGGTGAAGTGCAGATATCGGCCACGAGGTGCTGGGGCTGGTACTGTGAGACCCCAACCCGGAGGACCCCAACCGCGTGTGTGTGTCGTCAAGTCTTAAGCGATGCTGGCAAAAATCGAAAGAGAAAGCCGACCGTCCGTTCTCGAGAAAGAAAGGTTCGAAAAAAAAAGAAAAAAAAAGGTAAAAGCGCATCAAAATCCGGGCCTAGGAGTGAGGAAAAGTCGTCAAGAGCTGCTGCCGCCGAAAAGAGAGCAGATTCATATCTAGGGTCGTCAAATCGTCGTCGATCGTTCTGCCGAAAGAGAGGTCGAAACAAGGTATGCGTCGCTTTTGTTCGATTCAGTCATGTCCGCCTGGCCGTTCTTTCCTGTCCCTGGCGTATCTTTTTCGGACTTGCCAGATTCCGATTCATCTCCCAGCCCCCCGAAGGCAATGTCCACAAGTACGTGTTGCAAAACGGCAGGTGTACAGCAGGGGTAGTGCCCGTGTTACCGCCATCTCCGGGGCTCTGCAACAGGTCCGCTTCCCGTTGGAGGGCGAGAATCTGGGCACAGCGGCAAGTCGTCGATCCCCTGCCCCTTACTCGAAAGACGCGGTCGAGCTGCTGCTCGAGTGGTGGCCAGATCGGCGGCTGTCACGCTGGCTGGCGGAGGCCATGTGGCGGCTCTTCTTGGTGGAGCGGCGAGGGGCCTCAGTGGCCGGAAGACCCTGGACGATACCGTTGCGGGCAAGCATGCCACCGTTGACCGAGAAGTTGCGGCACACCATGAAGGCCCTCATGGCAGCGTTTTCTTGGGCGAGCACATCCGATTGGTACGCGAGATCAGTTTGGTACTCTCGGCCGTTGACCAGGACGAGGCACGTGAAGCCGCTCGGGTCACGGTAGCACTCGTACGTGGGATCTTGCCACCCACGTCGTCGACAGAGACCTAGATGAGGCGATCAGTCAGCCACTTGATCTCGCGGAAGAGCTCCCCGAGGCACCATCTCCAAACAACCATGACAACCCTGGCTTGGTATGCGCAGACGCACCCCGTATGACGCGAGGGAACCTGCATTCAAGCCCAACAAGCTGCGCCCATGACCCTGCCAAGTGCGCAGAGCCCCTGATGTAAGGCTGATGGAGATGAACGAGCGCAGCCGTGCCCAAGTCCACAAGGGTGGCCTTCTCATCAGACGAAGCGAGAACGCCGTGGCATTCATACAGCCGGGTTCAAGTGCAGGGGGCTGCCACACCTCGTCTGACGAACTCGTCGTCCTCATCTGTCACTGTGGCAGACCCACTTACAGGAACCGACGTTGCGAGAGAAGGACAAGGAAAGATGAGATGCAACAAAGTTTGCAACCGGGAGAAACCAATGGTTCACTTACTCTCCAGGTACTGCGTGTAGAAGCCACCCATGTTGGTGAAAAATCCCAATGGGTAGTCGCTGTGCGCAGGTAGGTGCCCGGCGTCGACAGGGCAGGTTTGGCGGGTGGGAACGAAATGCAGGCGTTTGACCGTGGGGAAAGATGTCTCAGAAAAAAGTGAAGCTGGGAAAAAAACAAAGACCGCCAGCCAGCAGACCACGGAGCCAACAATCCGGACGCCGTGTCGATGCAGTCGAGCCCAACGTGAGGCGAGCGAAGGTACGATGCGCACACGGAGTCCTAAGAATAGGGGTCGTAGGGCAGCAATGGGCAGGAGCGGACGGATGGGTTGGAAGAGAGAAGATGATCGGGTAGTGTTGAAGTGGGCGTGGTGTGTGGGCGGCAGTAGGCAGTTAAGCTACGTAGCTTGGGATGCAGGAAATCCGGACCATCAACGGCGAGACATGTGTGCTTTATTGCAGGACGAGGGACAGGACGTGGTGCGGGGCAGGGCGCCGGACAGCGCGCGCGAGGAAGGGGAGAGGAGAAGAGGGTGAGGGGAGCTTGGGAGGCAACTGGGGACTTGAGACGCAAGAGGAAATGACGGAAACACCAGCGGGTGAGGATGAATGGGGTTCTCGCAAGGGAGATGCAAGCGGCGATGCGGCTCTCAAGAGTGTGACCCATCTTGATGTGTTGGCCTCCTCGTCGCCAGTTGATAGAACCACTGGCGACTAGGCAACTCCACCGCAACACATGGGAGGGGGGGAGATGCACCACCCATGATCCAGGCGAAGATCTCTGATAAGTTTCGGACGAGGCCTGTCTGTCGGCTGCGGTGCAGGACCGCTGTTGGTTGACATCAAGACGTCGACCGCCGACAACAACGGCTACTCGAACTCTTTTCTTGGTCGGTCGCCCGCTGGGAAGCGCTGTTGACCGACCAGGACCACGGCCATGGACTGCAGGATGAAGAAGACCGGGGTGTCAGACCTGGCGGCAGCAACAACAGCAGCGGCAATTTGGCTACCCGCCTGGTAGGTATTCCGCAGCGGCTGGGTGCAAAACAGGACGCCGACGGCCGGCCAGCACTTGCAGCAGCAGACCTTGCAAGTGGCGAAATGGAACCATTCTCACGAAAGGGGGCTAAACTCGTGTCGTCTAGGAGGTGGGCAGGCGAGCGACTCGAGATCCAGAAGTCATTGTGTCCCGGACCCGGTTTTGGGACCGGTGGCAGTCTTCGCGCTTACTTGGCACAGGACCAGTCAAACGCAATAGTGCCGAAGACGCGCATCGAGACAGGAAGGCTGGGCTGGGTGGGCAGCCGGGCTCGTCTCTCTAGGATGGGGGATGGATGGGTCAAAGGGAAGAGGGGGGGGGGGCGTGGAGTGAAAGGGAAGAAGCAGCAGGCAGGAGCAGCGCCAGAGAGAAGCGTCTCGCCGGTAAACAAAGAACCAGCCAGAAATCCGACCTCCGAGATCTCTGTCTTAGCTGGCACTAATGCAGCGAGCATCAGCCAAAGAAAGTGGTTCGTTTCGTGCTAGGGCCGTGGAATCGAAGTCAAGACGGTAAATAATATCACCACCTGCATGGCCACCTGTCATGGTGCCGCGGGGGCATGGAGGCTAGAGGGGCATCTGCGTCATGTAGGTGCATATAGGTCCAGTCCAGTCCAAGTACCAGCCGGCGACTTGGAGGGGCGGCGGGAGACGACGGTTGTCGGTCGGTGGGCTGCGGCCACATTCGGCGACCCGAGGGTAAGGATCAGAGCAACATGACCGACGATTCGATTCCCTTCCGAGCCGGCCGTGCCATGTCGAGTGGTGCTGTGCGAGGCCTGTGATGCGGTTGACTTGTGGTTTTGGAATGGCGGGCGGCACGGGAAAGACACCACAGAGGCTTGTCTTCCCTGCCCTTGTCATGTCCACCCTGGCCCCTTCCCCCCGTCACTAAACGCGGGCGCGGGCAAATCAGATGCACCAGAGAACAGGAAGCCCGTCATCCAGGGTGCAACCTGCTAGAAATTGAGGGACCGGCGCTTGTCGGCGAGGGCCACCCGAACTCGAGGGGGGCGAGTCGAAGCAGCGGTCCCAGACGAAACCACGAAGGGTCGGTGAAGAGGGCCGCCGCCAGACGAGCCAGAGAAGACGTGCATGAACAGCGAGCGAGTGGATGGGACGACCAGGGGGGTGGTTGGGGCGGGCGGGGTTGTTGGTCGCCGTGTACCGACAAGGGTCTCTAGGGCACAACAAGGTGAGTGAACAAGAAGATGCTCGAGAGGGTCCAGTCCATCGCGAAAGACGGGCGACGAGCGAAGGGGGGCAAGACGGTGGCAGGCCACCCATCCGCGAGCAAGAGGATCAAAGGGCGCTCTCCGTATGGTCGCCGGCGAGGGCGGGCAGGCGAGGCAACCAAGCCAAGAAGAGGGCAACAGCCTTCGAGGCCGTTTGGCTCATGCACTGATGAGTTGGCATTGCCTGCTGGATATTGCCTGGGGGCAGGTAGAGAAGGCAGGCGGGCCGTACAGAGTACGTGAGCCGCGGTCGGGGTCGAGTGCGCTTGGAGGTGGTTCTAGGTGGCTGTACCCGGCGGTACGAGTTGCTGTAGCCGTTGTGCCGGAGAGTGACTCCCGTCCAAATTCTCGGTCGAGTCGGGCGTTGTGAGTCGTCGTTCAGCGTCTCGCGTGGCCAAGTCCAAACAGTCCGATCCTCCAATGGATCGTGAGGCCCGTCGCCCTCGTGGAGCTGCAGCGGAGAAGTCGATGCTTGATGCCTGTCTCTGCGTGACGCTGTCTCGCCTGGCAGCCTGGCCATGGTTGCTTGTGTCTGCTTGTCTCATCGGCCACAAGAGCTGTAGCGGGGAGCTGGGGGAGGGTGGCTGGACAGGTGGGCTGGGAACGGGAAATGGCGAGCCGTGATTCGACAATTGGAACATTTCTGGAATCGAGGTCGAGAGGGCTTTCTAATCGACTGGCTGAGGCCGAGACGTCACTAGACTGGCGTGTTGGCCGGCGTGCTTTGAGAGACAAGCCAGACGATGTAATGATGACACACGACCTGGTGACATCGAATGAAATGGCGAGGATTGCAGGTAAGGCGGTGCCTGTAGTACAAAGAGAGGGCTTTTTCCTGTGTTGATTTTGTGCTCCGTCTGACGAGGCATCACAAGCCCGGCTGATAGTTCGCGATGATTAGACCCAGTACCGGGGGCCAGGATCCTCCGGACGGAGGTCGCGCCGCGCTACGTGACAAGCGCCCGGGTTCGTCTTTTGGAACGGCGCTTGCTGGTTTCTTCTGTGTCAGGATGGAATCTGGACACTTGATTGTACGAGATCAAGTTGTTGTTGTTGTTGTTGCTGCTGTTGCTGTTTGAACTTTGTTTGGCCGATGGGGCAGAGGATGTGAGATTGGTGATGTGCAGGCGCCGGGGGCCAGGCGCTGAGGTACCTGTGGGTGCCGGCCTGGCTGCTGACGAGTACCTTCCCTCCCAGTGCTGTCCCACTTGGCTTGGAGGGGCACTGCCTCGGGGGCCGTCACGAGGGGGTCGTTTTGGCCTTCGACAACAACGAGAAAGACCCCTCTTGCCTGCTGATCTGTGTTGTTCAGCAAGTACGATGTACCGGCACCACCAACCCCCCCCTCATTGCACCTTCCCACCGAGGTTCTGGCTTGACAGGCGCCTTTCTGCTTCTCCTTCCCCTTCCCCTCCCTCTTGCCCCTTGCCCCTGCCCTTGCTCTCGCCATCTGGACCCTTGTCCACCTGCCTCCCTTGCCTGGCTCACGCGGTTCCGTCTAGCGTATCGCCAGGGATCTCTGGTTGTCGTTGTCGTCGTCGTCCTCCTCCTCCTCCTCCATATACATGGACCACGGATGACCTGCAGCTCCCATCTCCCATGGCTTACCCCGAGGGAGGTTTCTCAGGGTACAATCACCCACCGCATCGCACACGCACCAACGTCATCGCCGGCGTGCGTTGTTCAACTTCAGCTCGGCGGTTACGACAGTATGCGCGCGGCATAGCCATGGCTCCTCCCAGTGCGTGCCTTACACCATGCCCGGCTCTCATACATCCCACGCCCGTCTGGCTCCCCCCGTTCACGAACGGTAGTACAAGCGACAAGCAACATGCGATGTACTGCCCTCCTCGAGACCACGTTTCCGGGCCCCAGCCATACTTCGGCCAGGTCACACCCAAGTCCACCGTTCACAGGCTCATTCCGCCATCCCAGGTCCCCCAGCGGGTCGACCCCCCCTCCTACTCCCCATCCACGTCCCATCCGCCTGCGGGACCCTTCCAGATGTGACATCGAGACAATCTTCGCCCTGTCGACCGCCTTATGCAATCATTCCCCACGCCTCCGTCAAAAGAGGGTTGTGCAAGCGGGCAGGCCATCCATTGTGGACCCTTGGCGGCCTGTTCAAGCGGCCCCCTCCTGAGCCTGAGGGTGTCAATACTAAGACGGTCCGAAGCGCTCTCTCTTCCCGCTCGTGATTTTGGGGTACTCAGAGTCGACTCCTGCTACGGGACGGATACAAAATCCACAGTGCCTATTTGTGTCCTCAAGGCGCGCGCGTCTGTGCTTCTGGCGCATAAATACGTCGTTGGCCTGTACACTCAACCTGCGGCAGGTATACGGAGGTCGCCCGGCGGAGGCATCTGCATCACGCTATGCATTCCAGGCCCCTCCATACCTGCGATGCACTGCTTCTCGGCGGAGCCCGCCCTCCTGCCGCCCCAGAATACATCACGGCTTTGGCTGCGATGGCCTCAACGGCCTGGCCTGCCGAGGAACTTGGAGGCCTCGTGGACACGCGGGATGCGCCAGTCGTGGCCGCACGGAGAACACACATGCGACGCGCCGCAGCCAGGGAGAAGCAAACAAGACGCAGTGTCCTTTGAGACCGGCGCACGCCAACGCCTCGGCACTGAAGCCAGCGTCTTGCAGCGGATCGTCTGCCGTGGACGGGGGATACGATGGGCTCTTCGCCCGAAGTGTCATGATGTGCATCGACTGTGGCGTATGTACGACGTACTGCACGTTATCGAGGAATGTCTCCCACCGGAGGCTGACCCGACCTGATGATGCGTTGTCCCTCTGTCACCGGCCGCTGATATCTTGAGCTGTGGTCGTGATAGGGTCGCACTTGGCGAGGATGCCATCATCCCACGTTGACCGGGCGAGTAGCATGATGCCGCCAACGCGGGGAGAAGATGCTTTTTCGTGAAGCCCGCCTGCCACATGCCGCGGGGTAGTAGCAGACAGCTCATCATCTGAGCAAGGGAACGCCGAGTGGCGTCCAGCCTTTCGACGCGCACGACGGTGTCAATGTAGCCTCAGCCGTATCCGAGCTCTCAACATTTTTGTGCTGATGTCACGGCCTAAGAAGCGTCTCACGCGGCTGGATGTGCTTGAGTTCATCCCAAGTCATACGATCGAATTGTAGACAACGGTGCCTAGTCCCTTCGCAACCAAGCCTGGCCAGTCAGTCTGGGCACTGTCATACAGATGTTCCTTCTGCCGTGCGAACAGAAGACTCGATCCCTGGCCAACAGTCAACCTGCCAAACTGCGAAACTGCCACGTGACGAACCACCATCCCACCCATTTCATCCTCGAAACCACCCACCATCACCCCCCTGTCCCGCACACACAGGAAGCAGCCGTGCCTGCGGGCCGCCTCGCACGAGACCAGGCTACGGCAGAAGCAGACAGAAAGGAACAAGGGCAAAAAGAAGAAGGAAGAGGGGGGGGGAGGGGGGGGCGAGCAATAACAGACCCGGCCATGCTAGAAGCCCGTCTTGGCCGCAAAGTACGCCTTGATGGCATACGCCTTCTGCTCGGGGATCGTGTACGCGGGGTGGATCGTGGCGACGCGGTCCTCCTCGTCGTACACCTGGTCGGACCCCGTGCGGGGCTCGACCCTCCACCTGGGTTCCGCCAGGATGGTGTCGTCCTCGCCGACGTACGTCAGGTCCCAGTCGTGCTGGGCCGCCGTCAGGCCACAGAGGACGTAGCAGGAGTGGTACGCGTCGGACGGCCTGTGGGCAGGGAGGGGCCCGTCCTGTTAGCAAATAAAGACAACAAAGGGCGACGGCGCCCGCGGGTAACACAATCTACGACGGCGAGGAGGGTGGTGTGTGTGTTGAATGGGGCGCCACGTACCGGCTGGGCTTGTCGCGCAGGCCGCCTCGCTTGGACTGGTCCTGGGCGCAGCAGAGGATGTAGCGGATGAGGCCCTCTCTGCTGAACCACTCGTTCTCGTGGACGGTGGAGCGGCGCTGGCCGGCCGGCAAGTCGTGGCTGTCGTCGGCGTCGTCTTCGAGCTCGCTGGCGCCGTTGAGGGCGGCGTCGACGAGCGGCCAGCAACCGCCGACCCAGTGGCTGTAGCAGCCGTCGACGAGTTTGTTCGTCCGGCCGCTGAAGCCGCCCTCGGGGGCGTACTGCCTCGAGGAGAGCCAGGAGATGAGTCGTGGCACGTCGAGGTACCTGCGCGCGCGGGGGAAAAGGGGGGCCAGCGTCAGCGCGGGTGCTTGCCTTGCTTGCTTGCCTCTGCGTGTGGCAAGCTCTCAGTGGACGAGGGGGAAAGGGAGAGAGGGGAGGGGGGGCGAGGGCGGCATATGGTTGGGGACGTACTTTGGAATGATCCGATGCGGGGCGTCGAGAATGGCGAGACAGCCCAGGGCGCAGAAGGTGTAGGCTCCGTGGGCTTCCGTGTCTGGCTTGCCTCCGAGGCCGCCTTCGAAGGTCTGGCCTGCGTCGTGGTGGTGGGTGTGAGTAAAGTGTCGGCGTTGACGCGAGAACGAGGCGGGCAGCCTGTGAAAGGGAGCGACTCACATCTGCGGACGTAGTCGGCTAGGCCGGTGAAGAGGGTGGTCTTGCCGTCGGGGGTGTAGGCCGGGGAGTCGGGCGACAGCTCGAGGGGCATGTTCAGGAGTCCGGCGATAACGGCGGCACAGTAGGCACCCCTGGAGCGAGCGGGAAAAAGAAGTGTGGGTTAGATGGCGCTGCGAGCCGTGTGCTTGTGTCGCGTCAGGGGAAGAGGGGATAGGGGCGTCTGGCTTACCTTACGTCGACCTCACCGCCATACGCCATCTGCACGCCGCCGTCGGGCTGTTTGAGGGAGCACAACCACTTCCACATGGCCTTCCTGTCCACGACGTCGTAGACCTCCTCGCCTCCGACAATGGCAATGGACAGGATCATCGCAAACGTGGTGGCGAGATGAGAGGTCTGGCCGTGGCCGCCGCCGAAGCCGCCGCCAGGATTCTGCATGGCCCTAGCCGTGTCGATGAGCTGCTGCTTGTAGATGGACACGTCCTCGCCCAGCATGGCGAGACCGTTGAGGGACCAGAAGAGGAACCAGGGTCGGCTCGCGTCCGCGATTAGGTAGGGTGCGGGCATCTTTCCGAGCTGCTTGTGGAGGAACTTTGCGTGGGCTTCGCGACGGAGGTGGGGGACGCCATGGCGGTTGTGCTCGAGGGTGTCTGAGGTGGCAGCGAGGAACGGTAGGCATTCATGCATGGTCGCATTCTGGACCATCTGGGTCTGGGACCTGAGAGCCTCCTTGATGGGAGGCGGCGAGGTGAAGAGACTGGGAACGGCTGGGGAGGCGTGTGTGGCGGTCTGGGCTGGCTGCGGTGCCTCCTCTTCGGACGAGGATGTCATGTCGACGAAGCCATCGTCTGCCACCTCACCCTCGACGGGCCGCAATGTCTCGGATGGCGTGTTGGTGGAAGCGGAAGCCATGGCAGTTGCTGGTCTGCGTCTGAATGCGACTTTCGTGCGGCGACTTTCGGGTTTGATTCCACGGCTGGTGCTGGTTGTGCTGCTGCTGATACTGTTGGTGTTGCTCATGCTTTCACCACATGGAGGAGCAGCGGGAGCGGCGAGGTGTTTTGTAGTGGCAGTCGGCGATATCCCTTGCGTCCATGTCAATATGAGCAGTGACCTTTATGAGTTTCTCCCCTTGAATGGGCTGGTCCGTGAGATTTGGGCGACGTTCGAATGAGAACAATTGCTAGATGGTTTTCGTCTTGTCATTGTCAATCGTGGGTGAGGTTGCCCGTGGGTGGAGCTGGGCGCCTCTGATTGGGGTACGTCAGGTGTGGCTCGAATGAGGCTTGCCTCGGCCCGCTCAGGCTGGATGGTGGATGGCCCTGATGGGTGCCAAGGAAGGCTCCCTTTGCCGACTCTTGCCTCGATGCGATACCACCCATTGTCCATACCCAGGAAGCCATTTTTCGCCCGTCTGCCTCGAGGCCACGTGCGGCTACTCATAGATACAGATCTCCATTTCATGGCTCGCGGCATCTCGAAGGACCGGCCGCTGTTGTCGAGCGAGTCTGGATCTCCACACCATGCCATCGCAGCCGATGTGCGGATAATTATCTGCCTCTGCACTCGGGATCGCAGGTTAATCTAGAACAAGCCCGACTTACTAGTATTCAGCAAGTGTCAGCCATGAAGTAAAGCCTCAGCACCTGAAGGCGCTCACGAAAACATCCCGGCACTGTTTCGACATAGGTTCCAAGCCCAAGCCTAGAAGAGCAGGGTCTGGGGTTTTCCAATTTCAAATCTACACTTATTCCTCTATTACCTTAAGGACTATGGTACCTGGTCGAAAATTGATTCTGGAGCCTCTGCCAATGACTCAATGACTTGAAAGAACGGAGGGGAGCACGTAGTTGTCTAGACGACATCTCATAAGGCGTCGCTTTGTCGACGCTCAGGCTTCATCTGACCTCAGCATCTGTACCGGTCCTGTGCGGCAAGGTCTAAACAGCAAGACTTTCGTGGACAACAAGTCACTTACTGCAATCGTAGTTTGGAAAGTCGACGATTGACCGATCGAATTGGAAGTATCGGCGGCAGGGTACCTCTGGCTCCGCGGGACGCCATGACAGGGAGATGAAAGCTCCAAGACTTTGACAGCCCGGGCCACATAATTATCGAGACTTCAAACACTCTCTCTAGATACTTTCTCTCTCGAGTGATGCCAATTGAGGCATCTACTGGCAGTGCTGATCAAGGCGTTGCGTATCCTCCGCCTCCATCACCAACAACATTGGGGACATCTGACCAGAAGCTCGGATACCCACTGACAGCCCAGCGACTTGTAATATCTCCACAAGATGCCATCAAGCAGGTGCTGCTGTAGCAGCAGTCGACCCGAGCCGACCAAAAGGCTCTACCTTGTCGGCTGAGGGCATTGCGGCCATCCGTGGTGGCCGGTATACTGACCTGCTTACTGGCTGGCATCGCCAGACGGAGGAGTATATGCTAGCGACTGCAACATTATACAGGTACGTGTGGAGTAACGAACGACATGAAACCGCCAGCTCAACTGTATTTGACGGCGCTGTCGTGTTCGATCCATCGTAGTCTCCAACCCAGATATTGCCGAGGAGGGATCGCTCGATGAAAGACCAGACGGTTTAGGGGGACAGAGATCGCTGATCTGCCTCACCTCAATGATCGGGAATCGCAAAGACTTGACTTAAAAAGGGCTAGATATATCATGATGACACGCCATTTACTGAGAATCACGACCTCAACTTCCGGCACGCCACGCGGGTTGATGCTATCTCACCATGGAGGCCACGCTTCGCAAAGTCATCTCGTGGCCGGATATCGATCACTTACTCAATCGTGACCGACTTGGTAAAACTCTGCAAATCCCTGTATCAGTGCGCTGTCCAGAGACCGTTGGTTCTCGGACATCAAGGCTCAGCGGGAAATATCCCTTGTTAAATGAACTCTAGAAAGTCAGGATTGGAAAGGGCAGCGCGGCCAACGGGCAAGGCAAACCTACAGCAACGGTAGACAGGCTTTTATCAAGCAGCTCCAACTCCACATCTCTCATAGCCGAACTCAACCAGGCAATTGACTCGGGTTACTTCACCAAGGTCAAAGGGCATCGCAACTGATCTAGCATCCTCTATTCCATACCTCCGTCCATCAGCAACATTGGCCACCTCCGCACCTGTCTCCGGAGGGCATCGGTGTCAACACTTGACCATGCAACATTCTTGACAGAGACTTGACGAGGACGTTCAAGCATGATCAGGGGATGGATGCCTGTCAGCCCACGGCCAGAGCCCTACAACCCTCATGCCATGCTCCAGCCTCACGAACAGCGGCGCAAGACGCAGACACGTCGGCTCTAGAGAGCGTAACTACCACTTTCAGGCCGGACTTGATCCAGGCTAGAGAGGCCGTATGAGCTCGAGAACCACGTTGACCGTTATCCTGAATACACGGGATGCAATGTTGGCTTGTTTGCTTTGGTTCATCAGAACTTGACCGCTGATGTCAAGCTCCAGATGAGCCACTAGGTGAAGACATGTCACACACAGAACTGCGAGGTCACGACCATGCCAGACATAGAACGCTGTCGAATGAACACAGCCCTTCTAAGTCAACGGGTTGACTTGCAGAAACGCAACCAAGACCATCAGTCTGACGTGCTGTGCACGACAGCACCGGTGGCTGACGTACATCAGAGGGCTGAAAATGCGTGCGTCTTCACAGGCCAATCTGCTGATGCCAATCCCGAGCCCAGCCAAAGAGAAGGTCAGAACGAATCTTCGAAGGCCCTCCCCCTCCTGCGAGCACTCGCTCCGCGCCCTATTGCAGGAGCGTCATGTAGGGACAGCGCACACTCTCAAGTGACATGCATCAAGCCAAGCGCCACCGAGACTGTAATCCAATGCAGGCCGTCCAAAGAAGCAGGAGTCGCCATCGACGCACGAAGGGGCCGGCAGGGCGGTGAAGTCAGTAAACCTCTCCAGCGGGAAACTGGAAGGGGTCGTCCTGAATGCACCCACATTCAACGACAGCATCACTCTGGGGGAAATCCCCACGAGACCCAGCTCTGCCAGGTACCCGTGCCGGAGGCCGAATCTGATCTCGATCCACCATATCATTAGGTATCAGTCACCGATCACGCCTCACGTCCAAGACACGAAAGAGTCCCTGGCGAGTCATGGCCACTTGGGACCATCCGATGTTAAGATTGAGTGAGGCATTACGTGCAGAGGCGGCTGCCATACGCACATGTCCGTCAAGCGAATTCCTGAGGAGGTCTGGTGGAGCGCCGTCACTGCCGATGAGGCAGGACTAACCAACCGAGGGTGGTGGCACTTGGGCCACGCCACCACGATACCGTCACGTTGCGGGTCTGGGACCGGCGTCTGTACACCGCACATTCGGTGGAATGCCGTGGCAGGGTCCGTGAGAGAAAGGATGGGAAAGCTGTTGCTTTTCCTGGAATGGCACGCCTTCGGAGTAACTACGACGCGTGCACCTTCGCCTGTGGGGGTGAGCCAGGGACCAGGCTTCGTGAACGAGTGCTGGTTTGCCAATGGAAGAGGGGGAAAAGAGAGGGATGGCATGTGTCCGGTCGAAATATGGTTCGAAACCTGATTCAGTTCTGCACGAACAGCGGATGGGGACCCAGTCCAACGCTCAGCACTGAGACATCTCAGCCATCTCATATCGCGGGGTTGTCGCAGCACAGGTACCACGGCGTGGGTTGGTGGTGCTGCCAGGCAGGGACGGGCTGTCTAAGGCCTTCAGATGGCGGCATCGTGCACATTGTGCACATCGTGCCTTGATGTCTCAGGCAACGTGCCATGAGGTGCCACGGAGATTGGGAGACGGAGAGACCTGACCAAAACGACACAGCTGGGCGCGCGCGCGGTGGCAGCAGGTTGGCCGGAGGCGGGAGGCAAATATGCAAGATGATGCTGGGGATTTCATGCCTTGGCTGCGAGCGGCCGAGGAGAGGCGAATTGCACGAGGCCAGTGAGATGCCGAACAGCAAATGGTGCAGGCGCCGTCGAGAAGCTGGCGCTTTCCGTATGCATGACAAGCCTATGCCGGATCTCGGCCGTTCCTCGTCGTCGCAGGTCGGCAAGTCGCTCCTCCGAGTTGTTGCGACTTTCGTCCAAGACCCTTCGTTTACGTCTGATGCTTGCTTTTGCTCGCTGTGGGCAGCCCGCCGTAGCCACCAACAACCAACACCAGCACGGGGCCAGGAATGGGCCAGTCTGTTCGGAGGTCTGGCTGCAGATCTCCTGCGGGTGATCTCGGCAAAGCCAATTGGCGAGACGTGCGTTGCGGCAGACGCTGGGACTGGCGTCCTCCGGTGGGAGTCGTTGGCCACTGGCACTGATCGTCTTGGCTCGATGAGAACTCCACACACTGTGTCGCGCTGGTTGGGGGGTAATGCTGCGCTCGGCCTGGGATGGACCCTGGAATCTGTTGCCCACTGTTGTGAGGTGTGAAGTGTATCGTGATGCTTAATCGGCCGGCACTATTGATGGAGGCGGGCATCCATTGTTTCGTCGTCATGGCTAGCTGTTGGACAGATCGTGGGCTGTGCGTTTGATGCCCCGTCTGCCCCTCTCTGCCCCTCCACACCTCTTTGTCCAAGGTCTCTGCGGCAGCGTGAAGCTGGGGGCGGCGCCTCGAACCATTCCACAGTGCTCCGAGCTAGAAGAGGGGATCATCCACCGCGGAGATCTTGCACGCCTCATTGTTGACCGCGAGTTGAGCCAAGGAAGCACGATTCAAGAGCCTTGGGAGAGGCATTGAGGATGCCGGCGGCCGAAGTATGTGTCCTGCAGTAGCACGGCATCCAGACTCCGGCAGCACAAGGTATCGTGAGTTCCGTCCTGGCCTTTGCCTCCCCCGTCTTAGCGCCGTGCGTGGGCCCCGGATTTGTATGCCCATTGCGGGCCATTTGCGCAGTCGAGGCGGGCGACAGCATGTAGAGCCAGAGGACGCAAGCATCATGGCAGCAGGAGTTGGGCAGTGTAGTAATACGTGCGACGGGAGATCTGCTGGGCGTCCGATGAGGAATCCACTGGTTCCCGTACGAAGACGCTCGAGTTCCACCTCGGGCTTTCAATCAGAGCTAGACGAGACTGCTGTGGGCAATGAGGATTTGGGAGTGTGCGTTGTCCATGGATGAAGGATCGAGGATTTGAAGGGGGCGGGTTGCTGTGTTTCCAGCCCCTCGCGTCATCTGCCGCACGGATCAAGGAGAGGTCGCCGACGAGGTCTGGTGACAACGGGATTGTCTGCAAGGGAGGACGACTGCTGTTCGATCGCCATCGAACCTCTTGCTTGTGGCGGCGACTTGATTTATGGTGACGAAGCGCCACATGGGCCGATGTGAGGTGAGATGCAGAGGTGAGATCAGATATGAGACGCCGGACTCTGCCTTGCTTATACGACGATGAGTTGAGCCGAAGCCCAGCTCGCTGGGTTGGATGAACAAAATGGCTGGGAATCAACCTGTCAAGGCGGCGTACGGTGACGCGTGGTTCTCAGTCATGGGCGGGACCGTTGCGGGAAGTTTAAAGTCTGGAAGGGCGGGCAGGCAGCGAGAGAGCACAAGAGAGAGAGAGAGCGAGAGAGTACGTGCGTGCACTGACGGGAAGCGACTACCCGCTGTCTGACTGCCTGGCAGGAAAGAGGCAGGCAGGCAGGTAGGGCGAGCAACAACGGCCCGCAACAGGACGCCCGTTGTACCGTGCGAGTCGCTAACCTCAACGGCCACATCCTTCTTGCCAGGTACCGTGTGCGGAGATGAACCTATACAGTCCAACTTGCCGGCCTTCTGCCCGTTCTATTGATATTGCCCTGCATCTCAGAAACAGGGCCTTTGTAAACAGGTAGACAGCGTTGGAGCTTGGGAGGCGAGTCTCAATCCACACAGAAGCCCGGATCACACTGCCCGCAATAACTACGAAAGCCGCAATTGCCGCAGAATCCCATGTCGCCCTAACCCTGGGCAGTAGGGAGGGGTTCTTTGGGGGGCTTTGCACTGAAACCCAGAACCCAGTTGGCATTCCTGTCGGCCCACCTCGTGATCGACCTCAGCTACTGCTAGTCTTCTGCCGCCGGCCTTGGAACCTCAACTGCCTCACCACAGCCTGGCCGGGAATTCTCCTGTTCGTTCGCGAATCGGAGCACTATCGAGGCTAGGCGAGCAGAAAAGCCCCGTGGTGGATCGCCGAGATGAGCAGAAACCCTTCACCGTCCCTGGTTCTTCAGGGCGGCGGAAGAAATCAAGGCGAAAAATGGGGTGAAGGGGGTTTCAAGACTCTTTTCAACCTGGGCCCTCGACGGACTTGAAGCGATGACAATCGACCAATCTGTAGCGCTCTTTACGAGATGCCAGGTTCCTGAGTAGAACAGCCCTGGAGGGCGAGAGGGCGGTCTGGACGGCAGCGGGCTTGGTCGCTCGGCAAGCGCTGCACGGCGATGGAGTAGCTCAGCATCTTCCCCACTGTGTGCCGACCAAAATACAGTGCCGGCCAGTTCCAGCACTGGCGGGAGCACACGGAGGAGCCAAACGGCAGCTGGCGATTGGCCGTGGCGCCCGCGTGAGCAGCTGGCCCCCTGTCCCCCCACTCCACAACTTTGCAGGTGCAGAGGCAGCGGTCGTCTCCGTGATTGGCTCGCTCTCTCGGCTGGGGCTGGAAGTCGAACTGCATCTCTCACCGCCAGTTTCGTGGAGTCGTTCCTGCCTCTTCCTCTCCCACTGATTCACCCGCGCCCACGCACCGCCCGCCCGCCGCCTGCCACCCTCCTCCACTTCGCACCTCCCGCCCGCACTTCCTTCCAGGTCAAGGTCGGACTAGGTCAGATCTGGGGGGGTTGTGTCTCCTCGTAGTCCTTGTCGTCTGCCCCCTTCTGGTTGTCCCGTTTTTGACTCCTCCTCGAACCTCTTCCCCAACCTCGCCTCGCCCTCGACCAAAATCTCTCTCCCCGTTTTGTCCGTGGAGAGTTCTTTCCAAACGCTACGCTTCCTTTTCCTCCCCATCCCAAGACCCCGGCAAAAGAGCGGTGTCTGGCGGTGAGATACCATATCACGACCAGCCTCCCACATCCCACGAGCCGCAACCCTATCACCTGGGCTGTCCCCCCCCTTCTGCCCGATCAATCACGATGAACAACATGAACTTCAACACCGGCGGAGGAGACGCATTCTGGGACCTGGGCGACGACCAAAGACAACAGTTTCAGCAATTCACGCACCAGATGTCCTCGAACCAGCAGCAGATGGCCTCGACCTCGGGCCACAGCAGTCCCCAGTCCTCCCACGGCGCCATGCCCGCACAACGAATCTGGCCGATGCCACTCGACATGACCTCGGGCGCCGTCGAGCACTCGAGCCCGCCCGAGGCACACCACCATCACCATCACCAGCATCACTCGAGTTCGCCTGCACAAAGCGCATCGCCGCTCTCGCAGTCCTCACCCTACCAGCAGCCCGGCAACATGCTCACCGACTTTGCTCTGCAACAACACCTGCAACAGCACCAGCAGTCCACGCCCGACTTCTCGTCCTACATCTCCGACCCCTACATGCCCGTCACCTATGACAGCTTCGCGCCCAACTTCGCGCCGATCAACCCCATCAGCTACCTGCCCGCGACGACCCAGCAGATGCCCGCCAACTTCTTGCAAGCGTCGGCCTTCAACACGATGCCTCCCATGGACGACAACGTTCCCGCCATGACCTGGCCCAGCCTCCCCATGGACAACTGGCAAGACCTCCAGGCTGCTGTCCCTCCTATGCAGCTTGGCTCTCTGCCGCACACCGTCGGCAGCAGCTCGCCAACCGGCACGTTCCTCGAGGTCCTCTCTCTCGCCAGCTCGAACGAGGGTAGCTGGATCATGGTCGGCGACCAGAACAACGCGGGCAACTTCAACCAGTTCCAGCAGGCTCAGCAGAACGCGGCCATCTTCAACCCCAGCCAGACCCTGCACCTGAGGACAAATTCTGACTCGTCGGACGGTGCCAACTCTTTCGAGCTCGGAAGCTACGAGGAGATCCCGCCTTTCCCCATCTCTCCGTTTTCCCCCGGCTCCGATTCGTACCCTGAACAGCACGCTTCCCACCGCAGCTGCTACGGCGAAAACCACACCCACCATCATGATACCGTCTCCCCCACCGCAGCCGCCGCACCCGTACCCATCCAGACGACACCCAACAGGCCAAGCCCCGCGAGCGGTTCTGGCGCGACCTCACCGCCAATCGTCTCTACCCGCCGCAACTCTGGCCAGCGCAAGAGCCCAACCAGCAAGACCGCAAAGCCCGTCATCCGCCGCACCTCCAACGGCCGGAAAGACGGTTCCGTTGAGAAGAAGGTCGGCCGTAGGCGTGGCCCCCTGTCTGAGGAGCAGCGCAAGCAGGCTGGCGAGATCAGGAAGCTGCGTGCTTGCCTTCGCTGCAAGTTCCTGAAGAAGACTTGCGACAAGGGCGAGCCTTGTGGCGGCTGCCAACCTTCTCACGCCCGTCTCTGGCAGGTTCCTTGCACCCGCATCGACATCAAGGACATCAACTACTTCCTCAAGGGCTGGAAGGTCGACTACGAGCGCCACACTAGCCGCAATGTCTCCGTCTTCAACGTCAAGGGCTTCTCTCCCAACGAGACCTTGATGTGGATCACCCACGGCTACGGCTTCGCCCTTCCCGTCTACGTCCGCGAGGTCTTCGTCAACGACGAGAGTGTGTTCCAGGTTGACTGGGTTGAGTCTCACCTGACCGACCAGGAGCCCATCGAGTTTGATATCCGTACCGACAGGCTCGATGTCGGCGCCAAGGGTGTCTCCGTTGATGCCTTGTCCGCCTACCTTGACAAGCACATTGACGGCCCCTTCGAGGAGTTCATTGACGATCACTTTGAGGGAACGCCCTTCATCACCGAGATTCTCAAGACTGCCCACCGTTTCTACGTGAAAGAGAAGATGCCCGTCATTCGAAAGGCGCTGAAGCTTGTCCTCGCTTACAACCTCACTATGCACATCACCATGATTCAGCAGCAGGGCGACGAGGCGAATGGCGACGGCCAGATTGACGACGAGGACTCCAAGTTTTACGGTCAGACCGTCGCTCCCGTCATGGTGAACTTCCAGATCAAGTGCGCCCTCGCCGACATGTGGCGTGAGCTGCAGCGTGACATCCTCGAGGAGTTGTCTTCGCTGTACTCGAGCGTCTACAGTGGTGAGCGCCTGAAGAACTGGCCCACCATCTTCATGCTGGCTTCCATTCTGCTTGCCGTGTGGGAGGAGATGCAGTTCGACTCGCACTACCGCATGCCCGACCCCGCCGCCGTCAACAAGTTCTGCAACGACATGGAGACGACGCCCGTCGGTGTCATCGTCGGCCTCTTCCACGCCATTTCGCAGAAGCTTCCTGCCTTCACGGACTGGGACACTGCCAAGCACGGCCACATCCTCAACAACAACACGGCTGTCTGCGAGGCCATGACTGAAGTCCGCGAGCACGTTCTCAAGCATGGTGAGTCCCTATCATGTGACCTCCTGGCCGTACTCAATACTAATCATGCTCATAGAGGACTACCTCCGTGCTCGTCCGGAGTGCACCTTCGACCGGAACGACTTTGACTGCCTGTCCAACAAGTTCCTGTCGAAGCTTGTGATTCGCGCCAACTAAGCCAAGTTCTGGCTTCACTCCTACCTCTTCGCTTCGTACACACAATGTACGATGCGCTATGAAGCCGTGAGGTCGGCTTATTATCTGTTTTCATTTGTTCTGAATTTGTCTCCAGAGTCACAGCGACGGCGTTGCCACGAAGCATGCACGCGAGACGTGCATTGCATTGATTGCTTGCGATCTATTTGGCCATTCACCCACTTTTTCGGCTCATCTCACGGCTTGATCTTCTCTTCTCGGCTGGCCACTGCCCAGATGAATCTGACGAATGTGTCACGGCCCTTTTTTAACGATTTACTCTTTTTTTTACGATTTCCTTCTATGAATGTATGACCACGGCAGAGGCCAGCGGGAAGGGGGATGATGACTCGCATGTGGAGGGGCGGCCAGGGCTTTATTACGCGCAAAAGGTTGTTACGGGAATGATGATGGCCGGCACGACAGGCACGTAAACGAACGACAGAGCATACACACAAATGATGATGATATGCATGGGACTCTGGCGTTTGACGCGCCCCAAGGGGCCGTCTTTCATGGACTTGATCGGATCTATCTCGGGCGAAGGGTTTATAGCCATGAAGGCTTCTGCCTCGGATGTATACAGGCAGTTTGCGTCTATAGTCAAAAGCGATTGTCCATTACCTGCGCCGAGGGCTGTCTAATGTGTTCCTGTTCCTGGTGCGACGTGACGCGGGGGTTGAGGCATTGCGGGCGGAGTGCCCGAGATGGCCCGCGACTGAAACTAAGGCCGAGTCGCGACAAAGGGCAATCAATTCGCTCCTTTGTCTCAAACCACGACCCGAGGGTCTTCCACCGAGAAGTGCACGACGTGGCTGACGCCAGCGCCGCCGCAACAGTCGCAGCAAATTGCGCAAGGCAATTCGTCATCCGTCAGGCTCATCGACCTGCCCTGCCTTCGCTCTGAACGGAAGAGCCCAGCCCCCGGTCGCGAAATCAAGGTGCTGGGGTGCCTGTGCATTCGAAATGACGTCGTTTTCGGAGACTATGTCATGATGGCACCGATATCGCTTACCCCGCATCTGAGCTGCTGCGACGGGAGGTCTGGACGCTGGCCTCGCAGGCGCAGCGAAGAGGATATCGTGACGATGTGCAGTAGTTGAGTTCGCCTGATGACTTTGCGATGAGGACGAGTTAAGCTCCGGACGAGCGACAGATCTACCAACGGTGGGAGGCTCTTTGCGCTGCGGTGGCGAGAACGTGGGCTTGGGGGATGCTTGTCTCGCGGGTGGGTGGGGGCACTAGGATGGTCGGGCTGGAGGGGCCGGATGCGGCGGGGAGGCCGACGGGTGGAGGAGGAACCGGCAGGGTGGGATCGGGGTCGACACGACTGGCACGGCATGGCCGTTTGTAGGGTTTTCGACGCAAGGTTAGGAATGCATGCTTTGCTTGCTGCTGGAACCGACGCCTGGTTGCAAAGCCAAAGCCGAGCATTCGAGCGGCGGTGCTCGCAGTCGGACTTACTCGGGCGAAGGCTGGTGAGCGGCCAGGGGCTCGGGGGCTGGACGGGTCAGGTGAGCTGATAAGGCCAGGTAGAGGTGCGTGTCCTGCACAGCAGGGTGTGGACGACGACGACCTTCCAGGTATCTCCGAAGGAAACCCGATCACCCGGAAAAGCAGTGCAAGCCTGTCTGGCAGGCGAATGTCAGTGGCAAGGCTGAATTTGTGTTGGCCCCCATCCGGATCATTCGCAGCCTCGCAAACGCCGCGGCTTGCCTCCTGATGGAAGGAAGCGTTGAGAACGGCCACCAGCGATGAGACACTGGGTCCAGCGTGTTCGTTCCAGCCTTCCCCGGATTAGGGAGAGGGACGACCGGCTGGGCGATGGGGTCTGATGACCAGGAGACGCCTGATAAGAAGGTACTTCCATCTGTGTGTGGCGCTCACGCTGTGCGAAGTACCCGGGCTCCGATTCTGGAGCCTTCCCGCCCATTCCGGCTAGGCCGACCCGCAACTGGCGCGTTCCCTGCTGCGCATTGCGCTGATGAATCACAGGTGGCCCACCCCCGGTCATGGCTCACATCACCTTGACTCTTGCTTGTTGCCTCTTGCCTCTTGATTGATGTGCCTGCCTGCGACCGACTGCGCCTTCCCCTCACCTTCCGCCACTGGCTGTCTGTTTCCAACCGCCTCCCTCCCGCTTTGGTTCCTGCCTCGCCCAGCGCCCAGCAGCCTTCTGACGCCCGGCCCACCCTATTTAACCACCTCCCCCTCCTCCTGCTCTACCCTGCTGGCCTTTCTCTTTCACATCTCTCACATCCCCCCATTACCTGTCTGCAGAAGACCATTCGCATCTCTCTCTAACGACAAACAACTACTTCCATCTTCACAACACCCGCGAACTCGTCACCATGCAGATCTTCGTCAAGACCCGTAAGTTATCCCCTGCCTGTCGCCGATGCACCTTCCGCCCAGGCCCAGTACTGACATTGTTATCCAGTCACCGGCAAGACCATCACCCTCGAGGTTGAGTCCTCGGATACCATCGACAACGTCAAGTCGAAGATCCAGGACAAGGAGGGCATTCCTCCCGACCAACAGCGCCTGATTTTCGCTGGCAAGCAGCTCGAGGATGGCCGCACTCTCTCCGACTACAACATTCAGAAGGAGTCCACCCTCCACCTTGTCCTCCGCCTCCGTGGTGGTATGCAGATCTTCGTCAAGACCCTGACCGGCAAGACCATCACTCTTGAGGTCGAGTCGTCCGACACCATCGACAACGTCAAGTCCAAGATCCAGGACAAGGAGGGTATCCCTCCCGACCAACAGCGTCTCATCTTCGCTGGCAAGCAGCTTGAGGACGGCCGTACTCTCTCCGACTACAACATCCAGAAGGAGTCCACCCTGCATCTCGTCCTCCGCCTCCGTGGTGGTATGCAAATCTTCGTCAAGCCCCTCACAGGCAAGACCATCACATTGGAGGTCGAGTCATCCGACACAATCGACAACGTGAAGTCGAAGATCCAAGATAAGGAGGGTATTCCCCCCGACCAACAGCGCCTCATTTTCGCTGGCAAGCAGCTTGAGGACGGCCGTACTCTCTCCGACTACAACATCCAGAAGGAGTCCACCCTGCATCTCGTCCTCCGCCTCCGTGGTGGTATGCAAATCTTCGTCAAGACACTCACAGGCAAGACCATCACATTGGAGGTCGAGTCATCCGACACAATCGACAACGTGAAGTCGAAGATCCAAGATAAGGAGGGTATTCCCCCCGACCAACAGCGCCTCATTTTCGCTGGCAAGCAGCTTGAGGACGGCCGTACTCTCTCCGACTACAACATCCAGAAGGAGTCCACCCTGCATCTCGTCCTCCGCCTCCGTGGTGGTATGCAAATCTTCGTCAAGACACTCACAGGCAAGACCATCACATTGGAGGTCGAGTCATCCGACACAATCGACAACGTGAAGTCGAAGATCCAAGATAAGGAGGGCATTCCCCCCGACCAACAGCGCCTCATTTTCGCTGGCAAGCAGCTTGAGGATGGTCGCACCCTGTCCGACTACAACATTCAGAAGGAGTCGACCCTGCATCTTGTCCTGCGTCTGCGCGGTGGCCAGTAGGCGGGACGGATCTTTGTGCATGGTTTGGACGGCGTTTCGGAATTCCCCAATGGGCTGGGGCAAGGCATGATTTAAAGCCTTCATCGAGTAACTCTTAGTTGCTCAGCACGCTCACGAGCGTAAATACAATTCAGTACAATCTGCACAATGTTCCACTGTGATACTTTTTCTCGGATAATCCATGCCTGATGAAACCGGTGATGTTCCTTACGTTGGCGCCGTGATCCATTTGTTGTCTTCTGTGGTTCCGGAAGTGACCTGCGTTTTCTTTCTAGACATGATGGTTGCTGGTATTGTTTCTATCTACATCATCGCTGCTGAAGCGTGAAGAAAATATTGCCCAGTCCCAGGTTTGACAGGCGTTCATCCGTCGCTGTTTGTCCAGACACGTCAGATCGCGAGGGTGAAGACGAGTGAAGTGGCGTTGTGATCCTGGGTCATTGGGCGGGCCTCAAAAGCCGAACCCACCTGCTGGGCGTCATGGTGGGGGGCGCGGCCTCGGACCCTGCACGGATAGGGACCCGTTTCTTGAAATGTTCCCCTCTGCAGATTGAACCTCACACCTCGGGCTTGCTCAGTCTGTAGACACGCTCTCTCGACATTTGGTGGCCCTCCGGCATGTGCCACCGCTGGTATTCACGGCAAGGAGCTCCAATCGAGCGACTACTTCCACCTTAACCCGAATCCGCGCCGGCGTCAGGTTTTCCAACCAACCTTACCACAACACCATTCGCGACATACGGCGGCAGCTCGACATAAGCATTCTTTGCCGTTCCTGTCGATATCTTTCTTGACAGCGAACGAGCTACACTTACACCGAAATCATCGCGTGACCGGCTGCTTCGACCCCCGACAACATCCTCGGTCTGCACGTGAGCCGGCGATGCCGTCGTACTTCTACCACCTGAAGTTCGAGCTCTATCCGACGCCCAACCCAACCACCAGCGACCAACAACAGAACAAGGGCGAAAGATCCATTCAAGAGGTGTGGCTTCCGCCGCCGGGAACGGACATATTCGACGAGCTTCCCTCGCATCCTGCCCGAAACAAGCGAACGAGCCGCGCCGTTGGCAGACCGCAGCCTTCGCCCGTGCAGTCCTACGACTCTGAATACGCGCCGAAGAGCCGAGACAAACAGGGCGCCCGCGACGATAGCGAAGATTCTGGGGTTCACATTATCGACTGCGGACTCTCGCGAGCTCCCATCAAGGCGGACAACGGCAAGAACGTCGAGGTGCTTACCGATCGGCAGTGGAAGGCCAGAACCAAGAGTTTCCCGCCCCAACCTGCCTCTGCGGCGATTCGACCCGATACGGCAGTGCGCGACTGGCGCTTTGGGAGGGTCAGTGTTGAGAGCCTGATGGAACAGAATACCAACGCCGGGATGGCTGCCGAGGGAGCGGCCGAGCGGCCCTCTGCTGCTACTGGGATCGGGCCCATGTTCAGCGGCGCGGGGACCCTGACGATGGCGAAGCTCCTCCCGCTCGACACGACGAATACCGAGCTGGGATGGGGGGTGGTGCATTTCTACCGCGAGCAGGATGATAGCCCGAGCTTGCGGAGGCCCGTTACGGAGCAACAGACTGGGAAGGAGGACGATTGCACGACTGTCTGCATCCCTACCGTTCCCAGCTACTGGTCGTTCCATGATTTGCTGGGCTTCATCGGGGAGGAATGGAAGGACAGCATCAGCCATTACCGGATTGTGATGACGGCACAGATGAACCGATATCTTGTTCTTATGAAGTTCCGGGAAAGCCAGAAGGCGAGGGCATGGCAGAAGGAGTTTGATGGAAAGCTGTTCAACAACATCGAGGTGAGTACTGGCATGTTCACACAGCTGGGATTCGTCTTGCTAACTTCGTGCAGGCGCAGGTTTGCCAGGCGGTGTTCATCAAGACGATCACCTTCGAGACGCCGACAAGGCCAGACGGGGCGTTCCCTGATCTGAGCCGGGACCCGTTCACGCCCTCGTCTGCCGTCTCAAACACACTCAAGCCATTTCCCCCGCCAACACCAAACTTAATCGAGCTTCCGACATGTGCTGTATGCCTGGAGCGGATGGACGACACGACAGGTCTCATGACTATATCCTGCCAGCATGTCTTCCACTGCAAGTGTCTTGACCACTGGCAAGGCTCCGGCTGTCCCGTCTGCCGACACACCAGCAGCAAGCCCGCCTACGACCCCTCGAATCCGTACACCCAACCTTTTGGTTCCGCCGTCTCGAACTTATGCAGTGTCTGCGATACCGACGACGATATCTGGATCTGCCTCATCTGCGGCAAGGTTGGCTGCGGTCGGTACAAGGGCGGCCATGCGAAGGACCACTGGAAAGAGACGGCGCACAGCTTCGCCTTGGAGATGGAAACGCAGTACGTCTGGGACTACGCCGGCGATACCTGGGTCCACCGTCTCATCCGCGACAAGGGCGACGGCAAGGTCGTGGAGCTTCCCGGCACCACCAGCCAGCAGGCCGGCGTGTCGGATAACGGCGACGGGTCGGGCCAGCAGGACGATGTCGTCCCTCGCGCCAAGCTGGACAACGTCGGCATGGAGTACACCCACCTTCTCACCTCGCAGCTCGAGTCTCAGCGAGTCTACTTTGAAGAGATGATTAGCAAAATCGCCGACAAGGCCGCGAAAGCAACCAGCACTGCTGAGTCGGCTCTCCAGCAGTCCAAAGCTACGACCGCCGAGAACCGCCAGCTCCAAGTCGAGCTCGACAAGCTCCGGCAGGAGACGGTCCCGCAGCTGGAGCGCGACGCGGAGCGGGACAGGAAGAAGGCGGAGAAGGCGCAAGACCTCGCGCGCAGCCTCGGCAAGGCGCTGCAGGAAGAGAAGGAGGTGGGCAAGGGTCTGATGAAGCGGGTCGAGCACAACAAGGCGGAACTCGACGGGCTAAAGGGGAGGGACGCGGAGCAGAAGGAGAAGATCGCGGAGCTGGAGGAGATGAATCGAGACCTGAGCATGTTCATCTCAGGGCAGGAGAAGCTGCGAGAGATGGAGGCCGAGGGGCAGGTTGAGGCTGGGGAACTGGCGGAGGGGAGCGCCAGCGTGCCGGAGAAGAAGGGGAGGAGGAAGGGCAAGAGGTGAAGGTCATCCGGCGCCGGCGTGCGTGCATAGCGTGGCGTACGTATCAAGGAATCGTTATCATATTTACGGGTTGCTTCCATCGATGTGTCCCATGTCCGATCCTGTAAAAAATGCTTCGGGGGCTTTGCTCGATCACCGCCGGACAGACCGTACACCTCTGGAGCTACAATAACACAAAAGGCATCGCCTTCGGGTGTTGACGGGACCCAGCCAGACAAAACAACCCAGAAAGCTAGATGACCTGGCGCATGGCGACTTCAAGTTACTGAGAGCATCGAACATCATGAGAATTGGTCCATCGGTGAGCATTTTAAAAAATTATGAAAAATATGCTGAACTGATCAAAGTCAGGAGAAAGCCCATCTTGGAGCAGCAAGCGCGAAGCTGGTGCAACCTGGTCTCCGCCGGTGCAAGCTAGTCTCCCAGAGTCATGAGAGCAAGGCAGTTAGGCTACTTCGAACTCATTGGAACACGATGGACTCGTCGGGCACTGCAATCTTGCCCTCCGCAATCGTCACTCCCCCACCGATCAAGTCAACCTGGCGGACTTCTTCATTTCCTGACTTCTCAACAGACAGAGCAACCTTTATCAAGCACTCGCGCCCAACCTGCAGGCCTTGGTTGACTTCAATCTGAGCGGTCCCGTCGACTAGCTCCAACTCCCCGTGCTCATGGAGGTAGACTGACAACGGGCCAGCCGCGCTCCCCGTCGCCGGGTCTTCGCCCGACATCCCGGGGCTGAAGAACCGGGCTTCATACCTGTTTCTTCCTACCCGGGTGAACAGGAACAGCCCGTACGCTCGCTTGTCGACGAGGGCGAGCTGTTCGAGGAGCTTGTCCTTCTGGACGACTGCCCTGTTCAGTGCCTCGACCGAAGCGAGGGGCACGAGCAGGTGGTGCGTCGTCGAGGTGGACGCGACCTGCGGAGGCAGCAGGCCGCCCCCGTTCGCGGCAGGGAAGCCGACGTCGGCTTCCGCGAGGCCGATGCTCCGCGCCAGAGCGTCCCGGTCGGGATGGATGCCGTGGACCTTGGGCGGTGCCTGGCGGAGGAGGACCTCGAACTCGCCCTTCGTGCCGAGGGCCGCGAGCCGGCGGATCTTCACGGGGATGACCTCGCCTCCGAGTTCCTGGTGGAACTGGAAGACTTCGGACCCGTCTTCGTTCTTCTGGCTGGCGTTGCTGTCGGTGAAGCTGAGAAGCCCGCGCTCGGCGAGGTGCCACCAGACGCCCAGGATGTTGTGCCCTGCGCCGTATACTTCTCGACCATCGGGAAGGAATGAGCGCAGGCGGTAATCTGCGTTCGCTTGGGTGGCGGGCAGAATGAAGGTCGTCTCTGACAGGTTGAATTGTCGGGTGATCAGTTGCTGCTGGGCAGTGGACAGGGTCTGCGCGGTGGTGTCGACGATTGCGAGCGGGTTTCCCTTGTATGGCGTCCGGGAGAAGACATCGGCAATGGTGAAGGACAATGAGGACATTGCGAGGGTGGTGGCCGTGATATGGGGAAATTGGGGATTGGGTATGAAGCAGTTCACTGTTTGATGCTCGTCTCGTTTCTTAGAGGCAGAGGGGGATTTGCTCTTCACACAGACAACGAATGATTCCCATCCGTTACAACATTGGAGAAAACTGCTGGCTTTATACTTCAGGTACCTGTTGATCCCCAGAACTAAATTTAAGCTTCTCCAGCTCAATGTTACCCCGGCTTACTGTAGGGGTGGTGTTCGCGAGAAGGGGTCTAGCGAATTTGTAATCCAAGCGTCCGCCAACCACCCTGAGACGAAGCTACCCCAGATTCAGCTGCGAGAGGTTTCTTACGAATCATCACGATTGCTAATCCAGCACAGCAAGACGCCATCTTCCGCCATGATCGTGAAATACATTGGACTCGCATGTGATCAAGCGTCACCCGCTTCAAGTTCCACGCGCCCACCACGGATGCTCATCAAACCCCGAGGTTGTGTCGTGACTGCCGCTGGTGAACTCTTGATGCTCAGCTTGCCATTCCGGCTCATTCGTCTATCAACCCAACCACCACGGCATACCGCAATGACAGCAGGCACTTCGCAACAAACTTGCATGGCATCTCCTCTTTGATCATCCTTGATTAGTATAATCCTGCATGACGAGGTACGAACGACTAGGGTGGGGTATTGCACCGAGGGCCTGGAACATCACATGGAGCATTCTCTGCGCAGCCCAAGCACCGGGGCTGATCTTTTGAAGACCCAAATATCTCACGGTCAGTTTCAGGTAGCCTTTTATGCCAGTAGTTGGAACATAGAAGCGGTTTGTTCGAGTCAGGATCATCAATTTCATCAGATCCTTTTCCTTTCTCAATTTTTCTATCCCGTTCGGTCCTACTCTCCGTCATATATCTTCATATATCTTCTTCAGCATCATGGAAACTCTGGTTCTCTTCTTCCGAACTGTTATCTTCCGAATGACGACGGCCGTTGTCTTCAAAAGAGTCGCCCGCTTCGGCACAAACTGAGGCTCTTTTCGCTTGTAGCTCGTCGGTCGATTTTTCAACAGCCTCAAGCAAACGATAGAATGTCTGTTTGAGTTTTTCAGTCTTGAAAGGCTGGCTTAAGAAGAAGTCCTCAGCTGTACCTGCATTGGCAAGATGGGTGGCATGAACGTCCACGCCAGCCAAGCCGTGTTGCGCTAATGTCAACAGCACTTCCTCGCTTCCATAGAAAGCTGCAACGTGCAGAATGGTTATTCCATGCACATGTGCAACGTACGATGCGCCTCTGTCGAGTAGCAGGCGCAGGGACTTTGGTGCGCTTGAATATACTGCATAAAATAGCGGCGTCCACTGCTTCGCATCCGCTGCATCTAAATCGACTCCGGCGTTGATGAGATAGTTCACAACGTCGACCTGGTCATTAAAGACTGCCTGATACAGCGGCGAAAATAAACTGTGCTCTTCTGATGGCTTGTTCGGGTCGATGCCATACTCTTCGACCATGATTTTCACTACTTCTACGGTGCCGATCAAACATGCAAGGTCGAAAGCACTCGTTTTCTGGATGCTGAGTCTCCGGATGTCGGCGCCCTTGTCAACGAAAGCCCTGAAGACTTCAGCTGTTGGTTTTGTGTTGATCAGGTCGAACAGAGCCGTTTCGCCATTTGAGCTGGGAGTGTTGATGTCTACCCCGTGCTGCAGAAGAAGCTCGACCGCATCTGCAAGGCCAAGCCTCACGGCCCAATGTAGGGGCGTAAGTCCCGATCTATCCCATCTATCCAGCATCGTATCCCACGGAGGTATGTTCGCCAGTGCTGATCTCAGGTCGCCCATTTGGAGGCCGAGGATGATTTTCGTAGCTACTGAGAGATCCAAGGCATCAATCAGTGACATCACGGGAATAATCCGCGCTATCACTTCTTCATGGCTTCTGATGTAAAACCTGGAAAGCAGATAGCAAGCAATCATACTTCCTCCAGAGATGCCATAGTCGTTCTCTTCTTCTAGGTTGGCCCCGTTATGGATGAGGATTCTCAAACATTCAGTAATGTCGGGTTGCATTGCCGCCGCGTGCAACGGGGACAAACCTCCTATGTTAGTCTTCTCGAATACGGCGGTAGGGTCGTCGAGCAAGATTTGTCGCATTTGCCCAGCTTCGCCCCCGAATGCGGCTTCTAACAGAGTTCCAGGCATGGGGCTGGTTCTCTTACTAAACTTGAGGTTTATTCGCGGCAGGCCGTTTGTTTGATGTTTGAGAATCAGAATGTACACGAACATTCCGAGAAACCAGCGTGGAAACTCGTATTTGAACCAGTATGTTTTCGTCTCAACGCGGCGGCACCCTCTCACATCACAGTGAGGTACCCAGGCAGGAAGGCCAACGTACGAGGCGAAGAGGAACCCCAGACAGTTGCGAAGAAAGGGTGGCGTTTTCCAGAGTAAATGGTGTGTGTTCAGAAGGTGACAAGAGCACTCGCAAGTGGGCACGCAGATACCATTGCGGTATGAGGCCCAGATGCTGGATCTCGCAGGGGCCTGGCATGATTCTCCCGATACTGCTTCGGCGGACTGAGGGCTTTTTATGGTGACTTGTTGAGACATCTCTTCAGATCGCTGGCGGACAGCTCCTGCAATACTCGTTTCCAGGGACGCGTGCTGGTTGGAAACGCGCTCGATACCAGATACGGCTTGTTCAAGAAGTCTCTGGAGCGAGTTGTGATGTTCGGAATTCTGATTCTTAACGGCGATAACCTCTGAATGTAACGACGTAAACTCTAGCGCGATAAGAGGCCCGTGTTTCCTGGGAGCATAGGTGATTAATAGCTGAGCGGTTGCAATCGTACGTTATGGGAGCCGGTATTGAACATACCCATTAAAGCCATCCAGAAGCTTCCGCATGCAGGTATGAAGCTCCTTCAGATGGTCTCTCTTCGACTTGACGGTTTTATTGTGTCGCACCCACCACCGCTTCAGCTTGGAGCCATCTTGCGATAACGCTCGGTCGATCAGGTCACTGAGGGCAGTCAGGCATAGATTGGCCGACGTCAAGTGCCTTCTCAAGCTTTGGGCGAGGCTATCCTCCGAAAGATCGCTGGCAGAATCGCACGCCTCTTTCGCATAGCGGAGCAAGAGATTGAAGTCCGTGATCTCGTTCTGGAGCAGGAGCACCTCGGTCGGCGCGTTCTTCCACGTCTGACGGACAGTTCGCAATCTTGTCGAGATGCGACTCCCGGCTTCAAGGAGGCCGACGATGCCAGCAACGACGCCGAACGCTTCAGCCATGACGGAACAAAATTGAAAAGCTGTGTTAGGCAAGAGAGAAGTCGCTATTCGCAATGGAAGTTAAGATGTAGGAGGGAAAAGGGCAAGGCTCTGGAAGCACCGCTGCAAAGTACGACAGGCTGAGGACTTGTGGACGGAAACGCATTCATGCATGCGCTGGCCTGCTGACAGCATAAAACGAACAGACCCATCGCAAGACCGAAGCAAACTGTGGTGTACCTATGAACTTTCCCAAGAGCTATCTTTTTGGATCTTGGTCGCACTCATCCTCGTCAATTGCATGTGCTTTTGAGCAGGCAGAGAAGCCGGTGATTGTGTTCTAACACTGGAACTCCCAGACATGCTACCAGGAAGACGAAATGCTTCATTTAACGCCGTTGTTAAACACAGTCAACAGCACAACAAGCTTGACTGAGCGAACAGTGGCCTCTCTTCGTCTAGGAGCAGCACGTTAGCCTATGTTGAAATTTTGATTGAGATCATAATTACGTTTGAATCACCGATTTGATAAGAACGGGTTCGGTGGTGTAGTTGGTTTATCACGTCAGTCTAACACACTGAAGGTCGGGAGTTCGAGCCTCCCCTGAATCATCTTTTGCTTTCGCCCTCTGCAGAAACTTTTGCCGACTACTGCTTCTCCAGTCTTGTCATTCCACATAGGTCGCATATCGTGGTAGTCTTACGAAAGTGAGGTGTTCCATGGAGAGTCGATTATCTAGTTAGGGTGGATTGCACTCTATATGATTTTATATACTACCTGTGTGAATTCAGCCCCCTGCAACTGGGTAAGCTGGTTGAATGCGCTTGAGCTTCCGCCGCTACGGAAGTCATCAATGCGTCGCAATCACCGTTTGAAAGAGCGAAGAATAATCAAGTCAAGGTCATGGCATACGAGTCCTTCATCTCATTCCTATCTATGTTCGTCCCATCATCGCCAATGCGCCGTGAGTCCCATGTTCGTGCTATGTACATCCAATCTCGTCGTCGTCGAGGTCATCCCTCCGGTGGGCCCTCATAAATACCGTAGAAATATCATACACTCGTGCAGAATCGCAAATGCTCCGAATCCAAACCATGCCGTGCTATCAGGTAACGTGTGCCTCATGCAAAATCCACCCTTTCCATTAAGCTGCCGTCGCAGGGCCATTCGCCCGGGGTATCGCCCTCCTCTGTCGCCCTCCTCTGTCGCGCTCGTCTGTTGCGCCGGTCGCTTTTTTGTTTCTTTGTGCACCTCGATGTTTTCTCTCGTTGGCGTGCCGTTTAATTGTCTGCTATCTCGCTGCTGCTCCCGCTCGAGCCGCTCGTGACGCTCATGCTGCGGCGGGCCTGGTGGACGAGGCGGTAGATGCCGAAGGCGACGAGGGCGAGGACGACGAAGAGGACGATGACGATGATGGCGATGGTGTCGTTGGGTTTCGTCATGGCGGCGGAGTTTTGTGGTGTGGTGTGGGAGGAGGCGGGGAGCGTTCGCGGGGTTGGATTGAGGGGCTGCGTGGGATTGGAGCTGGTGTGGAGGTGGATGTCTCGGACGAGATGGAGGCGGCAATAGGTATGGAATGTGATTGAAGATGGCGGAGATGGGATGGAATAAATGTCTGAAGATGAAGGGTCAGCTGAAGTCACGAGGAAATGTCTTCCGTGGAAGGTAACCCACGATGTAGGTCTGGTTGAAGCTACCGTCGCAAACTGCAGGCAAGCTTCAAGCGCAAGTTTTTGGGATGTAGATGGGGAGGTATGTGGGTTGGCGAAGGTGTCAAACACGGCAGCGATGTGGTAAGGCTTCTTCTTGAATGATCGTCGAGCTCGTCTGTCGTCTTTCGTGTCACACAATAGATTGTCGTGCAGAGGTACCAGAGGGGAGGAATGTTGCCGAGGGCGCAACGGTGGGCAGAGAGTATTAATGGGCTGTTGCCCCGCCACCGGCTTTTGGGCAAGTCAATAAAATGGCAAGGCTGGGCCCGGGTGCAGGGGTGACTTTGGGGGGGCAGGGCGGGTCAGCGCGCGGAAGGGTGGGGCCGGGAGCAGCTTTGCGGTGGGGCCGCTGACCCAGCCCCCGTGTTTCATGTACCTTTCCAGCCATTTTGTGTGTGCTGATACTTCCGTCGCGTCCGTCGCGTCAAGACGTTAAGGCTCTCGACAACGCTGGCTGCCGCGCCAAAGCAATCATGTCATCATCGGGCTCCATGCACGCAGGGACTGGTCTTGTGCTCTTAATTTTGAATTCGTTAACTACCTTGAGAAAAGCCAAATCGTACCTTGCCCAAACCCATATCATGTCTCTCCTCATGTCGCCCCTACACCCTTTTCAAGGATGAAGGCGGGGGAACGTATCCATTGTGCGTCCCTTCTCTCCGAAATAAATTACACCCAGGTGCTCCCCATGACCGGAACCCAGTGAAGTCTCGCGAAAATAACAGCGGCGCGTGGCAGGCTACGGGCCCTATGCAGACCATAATGAAGCACCGCCGTGTAAAAGCAAGTGAAACCTGACACGCTGCCCCTCACTTCAACTCTGCGTCTGTGGTGCCGGCAGCTGTCTTGATGATGCGAATGTGACGCTCGTAAAACTGAAGCATCTAGATTATGCATTAGTATGGAAAGCTGTCAATGGCACCTCGAATCACGTACCTTCTGTGGGCAACGCTTGTAGATGACGTCGGTTGTGTGTTTTGTCTTGTGGCCGTTTTTCCAGTTCAGGTAGACTATCAGCTTGCCTGTGTCTTCATCCTCGCACGCATCGATAGTGACAACGTCGTCCTCCCAGCTGCCGCTCGGTGGCTTCCAGGTATTGGCTGTAGCGCTGGCGGGAGGGGTGCCATTGGCGGGGTGGTCGCGGTTCTTGCGCGCACGCTTCGTCGTAGCTGCTGGCGCCGACGAGGCAGGGCGCCCGCGCTTCTTGGTCTCCTTCGCCTTGCGTGCCTCCTCAAGGATCAAGGCACGGGAGCCGACGGACTTGTAATACTCGGCAATGATCTCTGGAGCGCCCTCCCTGTTGGTGTCAGTCAGCAAGATGCCATCTCGAGGCAGCGTCAGCCATGAAGTCGGGGTGCTAAGTACGTCAAGTTTTCCTCGGGCTCCCAGGTCTGATCAGCCTTCTTCGGGTAGCCCTCCCACTTCACTAGGAAGAATAGCTCATCCTACGATGTGTGTGAATAACCAACTGCGAGACGGTGGGCATTACTTCGAGACATACCTCGGCTTCCGCCTTCTTTAGGACCACCTTGTGGGCGACGATCTTCTCAACAATAAACCTATGTCGCCCAACATCAGCCTCCTCGTCAAGCCAATGCAGTGCGTTCGGTCGTACTCGTCCTCGGCCTCTTCTTCGTCATCCTCTTCTTCTTCATCGCCTTCCTCCTTGTCGCCAATGTCGTGTTCGTCACCGGCGCCCTCAGCATCTCCGTTCTCGACAGGCTCGTCGATCATCTCGTCGTCGTTCTTTTCGACTGGTGTAGATTCGGTGGATCGGTCGCGGGCGGCGGAGGTCTGGAGATCGAAATCATTGTCTGACTGCTCCGTGTCGCTGAGTGCTGGGGAGTATGTAAGTATGCGCTGGACGGACCTGGGCTGTTTTCGTCTGCATCCGAGGCGGGACATCCTGGATGGCCAACTGAACGTCACCGCGCCGCGCGCGGCAATGGGGTGAATCAACGTTGCGACAAAAACGATGCGACGCGACAAAGTCGGGCAGGCGGGCGAAGCGGAAGCGCAACTTACCGGGAGGCATTGTGTGAACCGGAGGCAACGCCTGTTCAGTTGAGATGCGAAAAGGCAGGTACAGTGGGCTGCTGGCGCGGCGTATGAATAACGTAGCTTGCTCTTCGTTTCGTAGGTGGGCTGACGGTGATAGAGTAGGACGGAAGCTGCTTCGCGACACGCTCGGGAGGCGTGACTGCTACTAACAGAACAGCTCTATCCAGTAGGGAGGCCGCGTTAGCGTTGGTGTAGCTAGAGCGCGACAGAGAACTAAGTGGGTGCGTGCTGCCATTGGTGAGGTACTGTGGAGGTCGGAGCTTGGATGGAGCTCGAACCACCAAAAGTGGAAGTCGATGTCATCGTCGATTGCAGGCCAGAGCACGAGGGGCATCTTACTCTTTACTTGTCTATTGCCGTCTTCTTCGGTGACCGCTGATGAAATTGCCTTTGCAAGCGTTGAATAGCCCGCTTGCGTATGCAACTGCTCTGTGGTGTACTGAGCTTGATATTGGCACTGCGTATCTCGTCTCCAACCCATATAGATATTTTGTCCGCCAGCCAGATTGCTCAGGTCCCGGACCTCTCTCCACCTCTCGGAGGAGGTGATGAAGCATGACGGTCCTCAAGTGACGGCCCTCAGGACCGTGACCTCTAATTTCCACTGTCGGTCTTGATTTATTTGGCTCGGGACCTGCCTACAATCGATCCATTTATCCGTCGATGTTTGTGACATTGGTTTCGGCTGCCGCCTTGTCATAGTCTGAACACCAAAAAGCGGATCAGGTGTCCCAAAGCCCGCCAGAAGGGTACTTACTCGAGAGCACCTCTTCCCGTTGTGTTACCTCTTGAGCCATCCGCCAAATCCATGTACGTCGTCTCGTTGAAATCGATCAATGGCCGATCCGTCGCAATGACCCCCAAAGTGAGTGCGCGCAGCGGAAGTCAGGGCGCCCTGGGGCCATGCTTGCTCTCAAAGAGGCTGGTGGTGAAATCAACTACGGCCACATGCATTTTCGCTGCATCATTTCTTTATCATCAAGGCAACACATCTCTATGCTTATCGGCCCGGGATGCATACTGCCCAGCAAATGCTACCAAGTCAGCAAACCTTCAGAAGGCTTTGGGGTGCCTCGACTTGGGAAACCCCGTCCCATCGTGGATAGTGGGCTGGATGACTTCGTCGCTCCAAATCTCACTGTCGGCGTCTCTTACCAGGTCCCCCTTTTAGACTCGAGGAAAGGGGCCGACCTAAAGCTCAGCCACCTGTGGCTACATGCACCCAACATCAACCTCAATCTCCCCCTGAGGTCTCGTCACATGTAATTCATGGTCCCCTCCCCTTGGACCTGGTTCATGTCATCGACTGCCGCTGCGAACTCTGATGGGATCTTGAAAAATTCGGAACGGCATCGCTGGAGCGATGCAACCCTATGCCGCCCCCGAAGCAGACGCACGTTGGCTCACGAAGAAGACGCGCCTTGGTCGCAGGATGCCGCCTACGATGTGCAGCAGCGTAATCAAAGGTCCTGCAGCGGGAAAGGGGGGGCGCCGACTAAGGACCGCGAGCCTTAGCAGGATGGGCGCTACAGGCTGGATGGGTCTTGGCCCTCTGAGCTTCCCCCCACGGCAGAGGTCGATCGTTGTTCTACCATGTGCCGCTAAGTCACCAATGGGCTCGAAGGCCGATCTGGGTCCAGCTTGGCCAGAGCTCCGAGACATGATCAAACAAAAAGGTGCTCCAGGTTCACGAGCTATGAGCCTCAGCTCTCACGATGGGGCCTGACAGCCGCAAGTGCGAGAGTGAGATGAGGGGGAGCACTGCAGGTGCGGTGGATTCAGGGGGGGTCGGACAGCGCAACCGATAGGGCCAGGAAATTGGACTGGAGGAGGTGGGTGACAGCGAAGCCAAGGCGAACGACGAGCTGCCCGATTTTTTTTATTTTTTTTTAGGAAGCTGCCGCGACCGTGACGGGGAAGGGACGCTTGCTGGTTGACGTCAATCCGAGACCTTCACTGATCAGAAGCTGGAGCCGAAACGACATCCCACCCCCGGGCAGCCCCTTTGATGATCTCCCGGAGCAGCGTCCCCCTGGGTCTTGGCCTTTTGGGCTGACCTGACGGATATGATAACAACAAGAGGCGGGCTTAGCTGGATCGGAGAGCCCATCTCGTCAGTGGAGACCGGACCTCTCAGGAACCGAAGAAACAAACCGGGTATGACGGCCGGGGACCGGAGCCAGGATTAAGCAGCACGACCCCTGACTGGCAGCTGTTGGCATACCCAACGGAATTACGCCCCCGGTGAAGCCGCCAGCTCACTCTCCGTCCTTACAGGATGCATATGCAGCTCAAGGCAGTCATCATCTCGTGGTTGGGGGAAGAAGGAGGAAGAAGGGGGGGGGGGGGGCATGTCTCGAGAGGCTGATGTCAAGGCCAACGACGTGGACCGGTCGAAGAGGCCCTAAATAACCGGGCTCGTCTTGAACACGAAAACAAGGGCCACCAGGCCGTGTGTCGTGCAAACAACGCTAAGGCGAGCGGCCTGGGCCTGGGCCAACACCTAAATCCCAGGATCATCGGCAGGCCAAGGAGGGGGAGGAAACAGGAACAGGGCATTGTCCAGAGCCATACCATACATACCAAGAACAAACGTTGACGATGAACGCTGAGGCGAGGAAACTTTAAACAATGCTTAATGATGCTTGGATCTACCGGGAATTGAAAGGATTGGCAGGGCGGTGACAGGGACAAACATCTTTACCACGGGCTGGAACCTGCGCGTCTGTCTGTGCCATTTATTTCCCCCGAGGCATTGGCCGTGCCCTGCACCCAAGAACCCAAAGAGCCGTAATGGGTGTCCTGACTGATTATGCCGTCTGGATCCTTAATAACGGGACTGAGGTGAACATGGAGCGATACGGAGGGGTTTCCAGACTTTACAGCGGCCCTGTTCCCTGTGGGATCACCCCTCAGCCACTGAACGATTCATCCGCTACTGGCCCTGGCGCCGTCCGTGCTGCCAATGGGTGGGCGCGCCAATGGATCCCGGGGAAAGGGGTAGGGGGGCCTAGAGGGGGGGGGGAGGTGGAGGACCCCTGCACCCGTGCTTGCCTTTAACAGCTCAGGTACCTAGCGCTGGCACTGGCGCTGCTGGCAGTGAGAGGTTTGGGCAGCTGCTACCGGTGGAGGTAGGTGTGCTGCACTTGCCATTCGTAGTTCCTTCCTTTTTTTCGGGCTGGTGGGACCCCTGGCGCCTTCTCTCGACCAAAAACTGCAGAGATAATTAAAACCGGGTGACATTTGGAGAGCAGCCCGTCTTTCTTCCCCTTTACTCTGCTTCCCCTGCCCGCCATCTTTGCTATTGCAGCATTTCCCTTTTCCCCCCAAAGCGGCCCACGGTGAGAGAGAGTGTGTGAGAGAGAGATAAGAGCGAACAATTGATCCTGCAGCGACCACCGACAACAACAGCGACGACCACAAGCGATCGGTCCGATCTCCTTCCTGCTCGCTTCGCTCCCCGGTTCCCCTCCTTGATAGCCAGGACCTCTCGACAGCACCTCCCACCGATCTAGAACTCCAGTCCCGGACCTCTCTCCCACCGAGCCTCTTCTTCTCGACATTCGTTTACTTTTCCCGTCTTTTCATCTTTCGTGCCATTGAGCACCCCACACTCGTTTTCCCCCTTCGACACCTATGCTCCTCGACTTTTCTGCTCCCCGGGAGCTGTTGCAAGCAAGTGTCCGCCCTCGACTGAAGCGAGCCTCGAATTTCTCCTCGACCCCGTCCCTTTAGCTCCCAGATCCCCAACCCCCCCGCGACCACCGCTGAGCATGGACGACACCGTGAGCAATGCCGGCAGTAGCAACACACCGAAATACCACGCCCCCAAGGACAAGAATTGCCCTTACTGCGGCCAGGCATTTACATCCTCCTCACTCGGCCGACACCTCGACCTCTACATCAAGACAAAGAACCCTAAGCCCCCAGATGGCATTCACGATGTGCAGGAGATTCTGAAGCTGCGTGGGAACATCACCAGGCGCACACAGCGGGCGTCAATGGGCAGGGCAGCGTCCACACCGACCGGCACGCCCAGGATACGGACCAAGAAAGAGCCGTCCAGCAAGGATGGAGAAGCCCATAAGTCCCCTATCCTACCCAAGGATGGCCAGTACATGGTCGACTCGCGCCTGAGCAAGTACTCGTCCGCATTTGCACCCCCCAACTGGGAGCAGACTGGCGTTATCAACAGCATCCCCGGCAAGACGCCTGATCTGCCCAAGGCCAGCGAAGGCGATGGCTCACTGGACCCCGGCAAGCGGCCCGGCATGCAGAGACAAGTGAGCAAGCAAGTGCTGCACAAAGCTCAGTTCGATGTGAAGCATAGGCTAGCAGACGCCATGGATACGGCCAGAGCGGCAGAACTGGCGTTGCGGGAGGTCTTGAGCTCATGGCGGGCAGCTAAGTACGATGGCTCCCACGCAAGTGCCAAATATGCTGTGAAAACTAACCCGTTCTATTATAGGCAACACATCGACAACGATTCCATGCCGTTCGATTTCGACCCTCTGTCTATGGACTTCCCCTCTTTGACACTTCAGTGCCTACAACCGCCGCCAACTCTGTTCTCTTCGACACAGCATCCCACATCCACCTCCTGGTCGGTGCAATTCCCCGGCCAGAGGGAGTTCGACGCCCTCCGGGCACACTTTCAAGAAGAGTTCAAGGCCTGGAAGGTCACCTGTGCTTCTGCTACGACGGCCGTCATGGAGGAATTAACCTACCCGCCGCGGGATGGACCCTACAGAGATGTGCGGGAGGTGGTCAAGAAAGCTGAGAAGCAAGCCGAAAACTTGGAACGCCAGGTCAACGAACATCTGCAATCAGCATACGCCGTGTGGGACTCACTTCCCGTCGCAAGACGCAACGAACTCTGGGTGCTCGAGCTGGCAAGAAGCGTGGGGAGGAAGCAAAAAGAGACGGAAACGCTGAAGAACACACAGCACAAGCTGAAGCAGGAGAATACGAATCTCAAGACCCAGATCGACCAGCTCAACCGCCTCCAGCAGCCTCGCGAGTTCAAGATCATGTCACCCACGACAATACCTTTGGAGCCCGATGTCATTTCACACCTCCTCGAGGCGGGCGTCAAAGGAGGCCGAGGCGTCGGTCTCAGCCTGGACGATCGCCATTTGGACTTGAACGAAATTATCATGCGATCCATCGAGCGATGGAAGACGGTAATTACATCTTCCCGTGTCTCATCGGGTGGCATGAGCGCACAGAAACCTCTTGATGCATCTTCGAGCGTTACGCCTGCAGCCACACCTGCGCCAGCACAACGCCAACAGCCCGCCATGAAGCAAACTCAGGAAACACCTCAGCCGTCTCGACCGATGCCGCCACAGCGACACTCCACCACCACAAGTGCCACCGGCTTGAGCGAGCAGGGGGCGCCATCTACTAGCGGCCCGCCGTCTGTCAGCACAAGCGATCGCGATGCGGATGCGGACGGTGACGCAGATGTCGACGCCGACGCAGATGCCGATGCTGACGCTGACGCTGACGCCGATGCCGAGCTGGATATGGACGCGGAGGCCGATGCCGATGGGGACATGGACGCGGATGCCGATGTCGATGTCGATGTCGATGTCGATGCCGAGATGGACGACGAAGACAGCTTCGCCATGCTGACGACGCCATCAACAAAACCCCTGCTTCCGCAACAACCGATGCAACGACAGGCAACACTCGACGTGCCTCGGACGAGGGGTCCCATGCAGCAACACCGAGGAGGAGGCGGAGGAGGAGTGAATGATACGAGATTCCTGATGCAGAATGGGGCGGCGGCGTTGACGAACCGCGCGCACATCAACATGAGCCGGTCAATGCCCAACATGCAAGCCGCCATGCAAAATATGCATAACGACATGGGAATGGCCATGTCCGGCGTTCGAGGAGACCCCATGTACATGGACTGAGGATTGAGGACTGAGGAGGCCAAAATAGGCGGCTCAACTTGTGGACGACGCGGAAGGGGTTTGGAGCGGAGGCCCAACGCCAACATCTCATTTTTTGGAGCCAGTTGTACAAAAACTTATGGATTCACGTTCTGATCTGAGCGCACATAGAGCGTAGCTCACTACCCTTGGGAGTTTTGCTGTATTAATAAAATGAAGGGCCAACCTAACGATCAGAAATGTCATCTTGTTTGCGGTAATGTGTTTTGCATCGGGTGGGATGGTTTCATCATCAGGGTCGCCAGTCGAGAGCTTGCGTAGCAACTTGTCCTACCAAAGATGTCGACGCCTACGGTTTGAGAGTCTGGGAGCCAGCCGGCGACCATTGAGATTGCGGAAACTCACAAACAGCCCGTATGGTCACACCCTGGAAATGGAAACTTGCAGGTCAGTCTAGTCATGCTCGCATGAGCCATCGTGTCGTACGCAGGATGTGATGAATATATAAATTATCTCACCCACCAGGCCATACAATCTAACACGCAATATGACAATGAGTTTCTCCATGTTCGACTACTTACCCCTGCCTTTCACAGCACGGTTCTCTCGATTCCCAAAAAGACTCTACGATATGCACACCTATCCTCACGAAACCCGCCTCCCGCCACTAACCCTGCCGCCCGTTCACCCCGTGCTCTCGCTCGGTGCGGATCCGCGCATGACGCCCAGCACGTGGGAGATGCCATCGACGGTGTTGAGCGAGACCCAGGCCGGTCCCCGCACCGCGACCGAGTCGCAGGACGGATGCTCGAGCGCGGAGAGTTTCGAGTCCGCCGAGCCGCTGAGCAGTACCGATGAGGAGGACATGCGCAGCGCTTCTCCCGAGGGTGGTGACGAGGACTGGCACGTTGTCTCCGAGACGGCGGGGCCGGACCCGGACCGCACGGTCGCGACGCTGCTGAACATGCTTGGGGCGCTGGAGCGGCAGGCGCGGGAGCTCAAGGCGAGGAGGGTGAGGTTGCTTGCGCGGAGGGACGAGGTGGAGCGGGAGCTTCTGCGGACTGAGCCGTGGGTTCTGGCGAGGGAGGTCACGGGGGAGGAGGCCTTCTGGTGGGAGCGGCGGGTAGGGATGGGGGGTACAGGGGCGAGGGAGTTGAGAGAGATTGAAAAGGGGCTGGAGGCGGTTGACGTGGGAGTGAAGGGGCTTGAGAAGAGAAAGGAGAGGGTTGTCCGGCTGTTGGTTGGGGTTTGGGGGATTGGCGTCTAACTGTGAGACGTGAATAGGGGTTAGGGGTTCGTCGCATAGAGTGGGGTCCGTACTCTGGCAAATGCTTTCAGATTTGAATGACTTTGATGGGATATTGGAATATTCTACACAAATCATTCGAGAGAGCTCGTGTTTCATTACTGTCTTTGTCACCCTGTGGATGGGAATCCTGGTAAGCTCTGTCCAGACACAAAGCTTTGAGCTTCATCTCAGCTATGGGTGCTCCCATGTTCGAACCACTCGGTATCATCCTGTTTTCTCAATAAATATTGCTTCGTGGACATTACAATCTCTTTACTCTGTTTGTTCAAGCACTTCAGTACCCAAAGTCCTCCCAGACAACCTCCTCATCGTGAAGCCAACCCTTCATCTCCCTGAGTAGAGCAGGCCCAGCACATAGAAAGTATTTCCTCTTCCCCCCTTCGGACACTTCAAGAAGATCGCTCTTTTCCATGCGCCTTCTTTCAACCCGAACGCCCAGCCCCTCGATCTTCTGGAGGGCTTCCTCGTCTTGATCGCCAATCTTACCGGTGACGTGCAGCTTCAGCCTCTCTGCCAGCCCCTGAATGTCCTCGAGAGCGACGACCACAACCCCAACATCGCTCCCCCTCACGCCCCACACGACCTCGAAAGACTTGCCAGATTCGAGCAGCCCAGGCGCCTGCGCGAGCAGAGGCGTGATGCCCACCCCGCCCGCGACAAACACCTCCCTCGCAGCGCCCCCCATCCTCATCCCCTCGGCTCCGTCAAACCCCCTCACCGGAATCCCCAGCGGCCCGCCTCTCATGAGGTGCTTCGACAGCAGCTCCGTCGCGCCGCCCCTGTTCACCCGCGCGGTGATCTCGATCTCGTTCGCCGAGGGCCACCCGGACAAGGTGAAGCTCCGAATCCAGTCCTCGTTCAGACTCCGCGGGTCGTCATCCCGCATGTGGCTCCATCCGTGGTCCAGCTCGCCGGAGAAGTCGAGCGTGACGTACTCGCCAGGCACGGCCTGATGCGGGGCGTCAAGGCTGAACGTGAAGCGCGTGATCGTGGGCGTCAGGGGCCGGCGGTGCTTCAGCGTGGCGGTCGCGAGCGGCTTGGAGGGGAGGACGACGGCGCCCTCGGCAGCAAGGGGCCGGGCGGGTGGGTTGTAGGGGGAGAAGTCGACGGTGGGGGAGGAGGCGCGGAAGGGGAGGCCGGACTTGACGAGGAGGGCCGAGGTGAGGGTTATCTTGACGGCGAGGCGGGTGTGCGGGAGGAGGGCGTCGGCAGCAGCGCCGGTGAGAATGGTGGCGGTTCCGGTGGCCTGACGAGTCAGCTGGCTGTCATAAAAAACGACAAGAGTGAATACTTACGTAGAAGACGTCCGAGTTGTCGAAGTCGGGAATCGTAATGCCCACCAGGGGGTTGACCTGGAGATTGCCCAGAGTCTGGTAGAGGCGGTTACCGGAGTCTGCCTTCGTCAGCATCCACGATATCCTCAAGGCGGCAATGGGTACTCACACTCCGGATAGACCAGCTCGACGGCTCCCTCTTCATTCCTCCCCACCCTCACAAACCCCTTGCTCCCCCCTCGATGATTCGTATCCATGCTGCTCCCGGCCACGGTCGACAGGAAAAACAGATCCGCCTGCGCCACGACCCTCACGGCCTCCTCGCTCAGAGGAAACCCGCTCTCGACGCCCGAGATCTCCGGCGTCCTCTCCACGATGGCCCGCCCGTTCAGATACTTCGGACAGTTGCCCAGGCTCCCCTCCACCTTGACCGCCATCTGCACCTCCCCCCCGACGACGGCCCCCGCCACCAGCCGCCCCATGAGCTTGACCCGGTCCCTCGTCTCCAGGTCGATCGCCAGCCCGGAGACCACCTTGTCCCCGCTGACGACCCCGTCCCCGACGTCCCCGCCCCACAGCGCCCGGAGCACGGGGTCGTGCCGCGCATCCACCTTGGCCCGCACGCCGAGCACCCCCGGCGCCACGGGCCCCGCGATCCCGCGCTCGCCGCCCCACAGCGTCGTCCACGGCCGGCCCTCCCCGTCCAGCGTCCCGAGCGCGAGCAGCGGCGACGCGGCGACGCGCGCGGCGTACGGGCGGGGCAGTCCCGCGGACGTGGGGTTCGCGTGCGGCGTCGGCACGGAGAGCAGGCGGTGGACGGCGAGCTCGCCCGCGTGCCAGGGGGGCGAGGCGGTGGCGGCCGACATGGTGAGGGTGTTGTATGCGATGAACTCTGCGGTGAGGTGATGCTGGAGCAGGTTGGATGAGGCGTTGGCTGTAAGTAGCTGATATGCTGGGTCGTTCGAGCCAAACTCGATGGTAGAGATGGCCGACAATTCAAAGAGGGCCAGCGATGTGTGAAGAAGGTATGAGATGAAAAACAAGGCGCGATACATTCTTTTTGGTTGAGAAGACGAGAGTGTCGACCGCGCCCTTCATTGTCAGGTCTAGTCAGCGTCGTTGGGGATGACAAATCTTAAGCGCCGAAGGCGTCCAATGGCGAGAATGTGAGACTGATGTCGTTATTCTTTCACGGCGCAACTCCGCATGATCCTGCGAAGCCTACGAATAGCAAGGTGCTCTACATCGTAGAGGGGCGAAAAAACAGTCATCATAGCAAAACGAAGCTCAAGAAAAAACGAAGTCATGATATTGATAAAGTGTACACCCAAACCTGGCCAAACACTTTGATCCAAGTCGGTCACCCCAAGCCCCTCTCCTGTAGCGAGAATGGATATCAAGAAGGTCCCCCTATTGCGTACGCCAACGCTGCCGTTCGCCGGCTCACCATGAAAACATTATGAAAACGGGTCATGTACCCTCAGCTAGATTCTCTTTTCAGGTTGGAATCTCCCTCCCTAATACCTCGGGCCTCTCTGCGACTCAGGATCCGCGCCGTACGTATCGTAGCCGTAATCCGGTCCACGTTGGTTCGGTCTGTAGCTCTGCGAAGTGCCTGGGCGGGTGAAGTAGTCGTCCTCGCCACGGGGAGGCATCGGCGCCGTCATATTCCGGGATGGTGCGTACTGCGATCCTGGTCCACGGTTTGGCACAGGGCCTGTTGCGCTGCGGTTCGGCTGGAAAGGCTGGAAACCAGATCCGTTCGGGCCACCAGGGCGCAGCGAAGGGGGCGCTCCCGACCGGTCCGAGAAGACGGACGGCGCGGGACTAGCGCGTCCGTCCGACTGACTGGGGTACTCGCCGTAGGCAGGTCTGCTCGGCGCTGGTGAGGCGCGGCCGCCACCATAGCTGTCGTACGTCCTGCCGGTCATGGACCGCACTGGCGCGGGGAATGGCGGCATGGTGTCGGCCGAGTACGTTGCTGGGCTCTCCGTGACCTCGTTGCGCAGAGAAGAATTGAATGTGGACACATGGTCCAAGGCAGGCCGCCCCACGGTCCTCTGAGAGTTGGACGTTCCGGGGCGGGTGGGGGGCGGATAATTGCTCGGGTTGCGCGACGGCATCGAGCCGGTGGGAGATAATGGCGTCGCAAAGCCCATGTCCGCGCCGTTGCCCATGAGAGGGGCGTTCGAGTTGTAGCTCGCGGTGGACGACATGGTCGCTGTTCTCGGGGGCATGGGCCGCTTCCTGTCAAGCTGACCCAGCTCAATGCTGCCAGGGGAACCAGGTCGCGATGTGTACGGCGGCAAGGTTGCCATGGTATCTTTACGATCAAGCTGAGGCATGCCGGGAAGCTTGTCGGGCTGGCCGACGTCAGGTAGGGTCGGTAGCGTGGCTTGACGGCCGAGGATGGGCTTCTCAAAACCGTTTGCCCTGTTGGCCTTGAGCTGCTTCTGCTCTTCCTTGGCGAGAGCCTTGTCGACCTTCTCATGGACGATCTTCATGAGGGACTTGTTGACCTTCCGCTCACAGTAGCCAGATAGGCCGCCATCGGCGCGAGGAATCCAGTGCCACAAGAACAAGATGTAGAAAAGAACGGCAGCGAGAAGGAAGAGGGCGGAGAAAATCCAGACCACCAGGGTGAACAGCATACCAGACAAAATGAGTGCTTGCTGCGTGTCCTGCATGGCCAGTTGCTTTATCTTGTCGAAGAAGCTCAGGATGTCTTCCCCGACATCGCCACTGCCACTGCTGGAAAGCCTGGCTTCATACACTGACTTGAGAGTCAGAGCATTAATAACCTGACGAGGTCCAGAGCAGAGGAGAACGCGGATCCATGCTGATCGTGTTAGAAAGCGACTATAGGGGGAGATGGGTTCGCCCACTTACACTGGAAGCTGAAGTACGTGAACAGGGCAATGTACTGGCCGCCCTTCTTGCTCTTGGTGAGCTCGGCGAAGACCAGGAATCGCTTGTAGCCCTGTCGCTGTCCAACGCGGATACTCTCCAGACGCACAGCAATGTTGTCAAGGTAGCATTCCGCAATGTTGCCGCGCTTCATGACACGCACAGCCCGAAACTGCTCAAAGCCGAGGTTGACGAAGGAGGCAATGATGCAAATGGAGAAGATCCATTTCGAGACCTCAAAGTCGATGGCGGGGTCAATCTCGGAAGACCACTTGTTGAAGACGAGCAGGTTGACGGCGGTGAAGGTGTCGACGCCGTAGACCGCGATGGAGATGAAGAGCATGAACCAGAGATAACCGTAGGCGAAGGGGGTGGCACAGCCTTTGGACTTGAAGTCATTCAGGTTCTATGTTATCTGGTCAGCAACGGTGCGGTCCGTCTTGGGCACGAGGGTGAGCTCACAATGTAGTCCCACTTCTGTTCGGGTCGAGCCTCAACGACCTTACGCCGATTCGTACAGCAACCCATGGTGTTGTGTGTGCGGCGCGGAAACGACAGACGAAGAGGTGAAGAGAGGATGACAGGTTCCCGACGCAGCCGAGTCGGGAGAGAGGTAGTTGAGACGATTAGGTCGCGACGAAGAAGCTCGCTCAATTCGTGCCGGGTGTAGTATCGAGCGCCAAGTCAATCGTCGTGTCGAACGTCGTAGTGATGTCTCGCGTCCGGGCCTGCCGTTAGCACATGTCGTTACTCGCCCGCGAAGTAATCGACTGTGCTCTGGTCGTGATGACTGGTAGCGTGTGTTGTTTGCAACGAGCAGAGGAACCAGAGGTCGCTCTCGCAGGCCGGGTTCGGCTCGAGGAGATGGTAGAAGACGGGGACGGAGGGGAGGGAGGGCGCTGGCAGGCGCAGGGTGGTCGGAATGTGGGCCACCGGGTGGTATGTGCGGGTGGGTTGGGAGAAGCGATCTGAGACGGGACGGCGTCGTGGCACGAGCAGGCGAGGCCGGGATAGCCCTCGAGGGCTGGCGGTCGGTTCTCCGGGGGGGCGTTCGTCAAGTCAAGGTCGAACGAGTGGCGGGTGGATCAGCGACTCAGTGACGACGTCTGCCAATGCTGCGCAGGGTTGAAAAGGCGACAGCGCAGGACGAAGAAGAAACAGAGGATGGCGGATTCTGGGGTGCTGGATGAATGCCGAGTGGTAAGGCGCGGGTGGAGGATGGCGATCAGGGCGGCTTGCTGGGTTTTGCTGTTGCCGCGTTTGATCTGCCGGAGAGAAGGCGCGAGCTGGGTATCAGGGCGTCGAAAAAGGAAGCGATGTGTAACGGCAACGATGCAGGCGCACGAGGGCGATGACGGTCGCGTACGATAGATGAGAGACAAGGAGCGTGGTGAAGAAGTCGAGTCAGGAAGAAGGCTGGACGACGAATGTTCGTCTGGAATGACTGGCGGCGTGGAATTCACGCAATCGGACAAGAACAAGGACAATGACGATGAAAATCGAAGCTGGCCATCCCCGCCATCGAAGTCGGCCGTGGAATGTGGGAGGAGGAGGAGGGACGGATCGGATTGATGAATGAGGAGGACGTTTCGAGGTCAAAGACAAGGGCGAGGACGAGGATGAGCATGAGGACGAGGCCAAAGGGCAGGGGATCGGCGCTCGGGCGTAAGAGGAAGGAGGACCCCGACAGTTTGTGGTGTGGAGGAGGAGCACACAGGGGACAAGGCTTGGGGGCTCTTGGGGGGTCTCGGGGGTTAGCGCCAATCCCTTCCTGCCCTGTCAATGGTGCAATGGTCACGATTCACTGCATCGCCCAGGGCCAGTTTGGGAGAGGGGACCTTATTTGGTACGGTGCACAAGCAGAGGGGCCTGTACCTGGGGGCTTCCATTGGCGGCCAGCAATCTATCAGTGGGCCTCAAACGGCGGTTTGAGGTTTGGCCGAAGTGCCGTTGAACGAATCAGACAGCCCTCGACGCAGGTACACGGCGCTAGCCCCAGGGTGAGGATAGCGGCCTTGGGGGGGAAATGGAAATGGGCCCACCGTTTGGGATCTCCACCAGCCCCCCCCTCCACCCCTTGCCGCTGCCTGTCATCCCTTCGTCCCCTCTGCTCCCGCCTGTCGTTCCTTCGACAGGATGATTGAGTCCTCTGCATCTGCCTCGGCGTCTTGGACATCATCATCATTGTGGCGGCTACCAAGCTGTCGCCACACTCGATGGACATCGTGAGCCAACCGAATGGCTTTGACTGGACGAGGCTCGGGTACAGCTGGCTGGCCGCCAGAGTGTTGGCCTTGTCGAACAGCGAGAGTAGGCGCTGCCGACCTGCCGCGTAGCCGCTCGTCATCTCATATCCACGCGTTCAACTTCCACGACGGAGGCTCACCAGCCCAGCTAGCAGCTGCTGCTCCCATGCGAAGCGGTAATTTCCATCGCGGCTCTGGTTCTTTAGCCCGAAGCACGACTGACTGGGCTGGGCGAGCTGGCACGAACGGCATCCCCGATGTCCTCAAACCAGCGGCATGCCTGTCTCCCTATGAACCGCCCCCGCTTGTCGCATGACGAAACTGGGACACTCCCGAGAGCGGACGTCACGAGGCCCGGACATCCTCGACATGGCGGCCTGCGCCGTGGGCGACGATCTGCTGGGCTTTTGCTTGGGTTCTGTCGCTCGGCGGGCCGCTGGACTCCGCGCGGCTATGCCTTGTCGTGGGTTGCCTCCCTTGCAGCCGCGCCTTGGATTGTGTCAAAGGACGACGGTCAAAGGACACCGCATCCGGACACCACCACCACATGGCTAGCGTTGGCTGGTCATCTCAGGCCTCTCTCTTTCTCAGCCTGACCTCCCTCGTCCCATCTTGTCCGACAATGGCAGAGAGCAATTGCCTGCTGGAGGTCTGACGACGCATCGAACAAAGGCGTCGTCAACCGTGCTTAGGTGGCTCCTACAGCTCACAAACAAAGACATGGCAGCAGCATGTGTCTCTTTGTTGCAACATCAAGCGATGTGCATCTTCCATGATGCTTTGCTCTTTCAAAATCAACCATGTCCAATTCAGATCATTCTTTTGGTTTCCTTCCACAGCAGCTCGCTGTCTGCCTTCGTGACTTACTCCCAGCAAGCGTCCTCATACTGACCGCCCACGATGGAGGAGCCTCAGAATTTTGAGCTCGTCAAGAAGCTGAGCGAGTGCCACTGGCTTGCCAGGCGGCATACCGACGGGGAAGAGTTCATCGCGCGGCGCGTTGACGACTTTGACGAATACTTTGAGTCGCAGCACGAGAACTATGGTTTCCTCACCAAGAAGCAGCGCGACGCCAAGGGCCTGATGGACCTCGTCTACGAACACAACATCGGCCGCCAGATCTCCTATATCTTCAACCACGAGAACGTCGTCTCCCTCGCGGGCCACCTCCGCCAGAAGCCCCTGAACGCCAAGCCCCTCAGCAGCGTCGAGGCCACAGAGGACTATCTCGTCTGGGACCGCTGCGACGCCGGCAACCTCGAGGCGCTCCTGGTTGACAAGGACCCGCAGGCAAAGGGACGCAGGGTCTTCATGCCCGAGTCGCTCTGCTGGCATGTCATCACCTCCGTCATGCGCGCCCTGGTCTGGATGCACGACGGATACCGCCACGAGGTCGACTGGGACACGGGCAAGTACTCGTGGGCCAAGACGGACACGGACTGGATGCCGATCCTGCACCGCAACATCAACGCCTCGACCATACTGTTCCAGCACCCGCGCGGCGAGGAGCTGTACGGCATGTGCAAGCTCGGGCACTGGGGCAAGGCGTTCGTGTCGGGCCATCCGGCGTCGCGGTTCGAAGCCCGACCCGGCGAGCCCAAAATGTACAACGCCTTCGGCCAGATCATGGCGCCCCACGCCGAGCCCAGCCCGCTCAAGGCGCCGCGAGAGCCCAGCCTCGCTGAGATGAGAAAGTTCATGGACCTCTATAACAAGGAGGGCGAGCTGGTGAGAGCGACAAAACAAGTGACCTCTTTTCCGTCACGAGGCATGCTGACCTTCCCAGGACCACCGCATGTACACCATCAGCGACGAGCACTGGGCCCTCGGCACCGTCCTCTACCGCATGATGACGGCCAAGGAGCTCCCGAGCCGCGACGAGTGCAAGGAGTGCGAGAACGGCTGCATCCACGTGGACATCTGCGAGGACTTGTACTGCCTCCTTGAGGAGGCCGAGTCGGACCAGCTCGACAGGTACGGTGAGGTCGACCTTGACAGGACGTGCCGGTGCGACTACGGCGGTTGCCGGCACGTGCGGGAGGTGGTCAAGATGTCCCGGTGCACTCACGGCAAGTGGGGTAACGGCTGCAGCTGCGCGAAGAAGTGCGGGACGAAGACGGTCAACGTTGACGATGTGCTGGCGCAGATGGACTATTCGAAGAGCCTGCTCCGGGCGGTGCGGCTGCTGTTCGAGTGGGACTGGCACTTCTCGGCCAAGAGGTCAGTGGACCTCTGCGACCGGATCGAGGTTTTGTACTTCAAGTGGAAGACGGAGACTGGCGAGGGAAGGGATTATGTGGATGTGCGGGATGACGTGAGGAAGCGGTATCTGGCGTTGAACGGGGTGTCCGTGTCCGGGGCGGCGGAGGAGCAGGACGGCTCTACTGGACCAGCTAAGGAGGTCTGAGCCTGCCGCCGTGCGTTTCTACGTAGGATGGTTTTACAATCTATGTTGTTATTCTGATCTAAGATCGTCCTGCTTGTCCTAAAACGAGACGTTGATGAAGATGAAAAGGTTGGTACCTAGGTCAAGGTAATCGTCGGCTGCCACCTGTTGACACCTGCTTGCCCCGCGTCAGGTCCCTGGTCATGCACAGACCATGTCGAGATGGCTGGCAGCTGCCCCACCAGCCGTGTCTCTGCCTTGGCTTTAGTGTTGAGACAGCTCTCCGCCCGACCAGACCATCTCCGAGTCAATCCCTCTGATCAACACCACCCGACGTCACCCAGCAAGCTTTTCGCGGCATCATCACAACCTCCCCCTCGTCACCTCAAGCTCCGGGAGCTCCAACATCCCACCATCGTCACCACACGATCGCCTGGCAACCACGCACTCTGAGGCTCAAGCCGACCCGCTCCCACACCTCATCACCGACAAACGCGAACCTCCATCATGTCCAGCCAAACGCCCCCCCTCCTCCTCACAAAACGCCTAACCGCCTTCCTCGCCGCCAACCTCTCCCCGACCCTCCACGCCGCCCTCCTCACCACCCCCTCCGGCAAGCTCCTCGCCCACGCATCCACCCCCTCGCCCCCGGTGCCCACGCCCACAACCCAGCAGTCCTCCACCCCCGTCGCCCTCCTCCGCACCCAGGCCACCGTCGCCGCCTCCCTCTACGCCCTCCACGCCGCCGCGGCCCCGTCCCTGGGGCCCGCCCTCCCCGAGACCGCCTCGACGACCGCGTCGTCCCCCGGAGACGAACTAGGAGACCACCCCGCCAAGACCGCCAAGCCCCTCGCCATCACCGTCCAGCTCTCCCACGGCATCCTCCTCATCCGCCGCCTCCGCTGCGGCCTCCTCTTCGTGTGCATCGGGCCCCTCCCCGAGGACGCCGGCCCGCACGCCCACCCGCACGCCCATTCCCACGCCCACCACAACCCCGACGGCCTCGCGCCCGCGTCGCCCGACGACAGGGACAGCGTGCTCAGCGCCGGGGCCGCCACGACGGCGAGCGTCGGGAGCAGCGTCGCCGGCAGCGTCGGCGGGGCCGCCGTCGTGGCCATGCGGCGGCAGGCCGAGGAGCTGGCGCGGTGGCTGGACGAGAAGCTCGGGAGCCTGCGCGTGCCGGAGGAGGGCGTCGGCGTCGAGTAGAGCGGCGGCCGGATCGCGGGGGACGGGAAGCGGCAGAGACGCGTGCGGTGCTATGGAACGGGATTTTTCAGAGTTTGGGCATTTCTGAGACGATGGTTGGTGATGGGCGTTTTGGGCGTTGCAAAGATACCATGATGGAGTCAACCTGATTCGCGGCACTTCTCTTTCCACTCCATGGTGCTGCTGGTGATGTGATACGCGGCAGTCTTCCGTACTGCCTGCGACTCGCGATGCGTGACATGCGAGGCAGTGCTGAGTTGACCGTGACGCACGTAGACAGAGTGATCGTGAAGCAGAGATGCATAATGACCGTAAAGCACTGAGGCATAGTGAACGTGAAGAACTGAAGCAGAATGGTATTCGCTATTCAAAATGCTGCTGACAGCCATGTCCGTGAACGATGCCAACTATTGAGGCTACCTTCCGTGCCCATCCCGGGCGGCCGGGCTCCCGTGAGTCTTCCTTCCTTGTAACCCCAACGCCTAAAAATAATCCTGACATTATGTGATGACGGCCCCGAACAAATGCAGACCCCTTCTATGCAACCCAACATGCTGCTCATTACTCAATGCTCATACGCATCAGGTGGTCATTCGTGTCCACCATGCCCTGGAACCCAACCCGTCCCTTGCCGCCGTTCACGCGGTTCGCGGGCCCTCCGTTGCCGGGCGTCCCGCTGACGCTGCCGCTGCCCGTCTCGCTCGGCGCGCCGCTGCCGCCCCTGTCGGCCCGCTCGCCGGCGTTGCTGCCGGGCCGGGACCCCCACGGCGCGTTGTCGCGCTGCCGCGGGCTCTGCATGATGGGCGAGTTGTGGACGCTCATACCGGGGCTGACAGCGCGGCGCTTGAAGCTGACGGGGTCAAAGTCGTCTTCGCGGCGGCGCTTGCTGTTGATGCGACGGGTGATCTCGGCGGCGCTGGGACCCTGGGGCAGGGCGGGCTGTGAGACGTTTGGCGTGTCGCCCTTGGCCGACTCGCCGCTGCTGGCCGCCATGGCGAAGCCGGCGGTGGCGCTCAGCGAGGGCGAGTCCATGTTGATGTCCTCGCTGATGCCGGAGGAAGAGCTGCGCGGGTTGAAAGACGGGGGCGGTGGGGTCGTCCGGTTGCCTATGCTGCTGGACTCCGAGAATGTATCCCAGAACTTGGGGCCCTTGGAGTTCTTGATGGCTTGCTGTTTGAAGCTGCTGGAGAGCCCTCCCGGCTGCTCGGGCATCATGTTCATATCCTCCCCGGGCACTTCGTCAATGTCCTGGTTGGCCAAGTTGGGTGACGACTGAGCCGTCGGAGCTCTCGGTTCGAGATCCACGTCGCTCTCGCGGACTTGCCTGATGACCTCACGCTCGCGCAGCACCTCAGTCTCGACTGGAGCACCTTCCTCGAGGAGGGCGTGCTTGATGCGGGCAAAGTTCTTCGTCTTGGGCTGCGAGATTGTTAGACAGGAAGTAGCGAAACGGGAAGGAGCAAAAGACGTGAACCTACCATGAGGTTTCCGCGGCGCGCGGCGACCTGCCGCATAATCGTGTGCCGCGGCTTCTGGCCGGACATGCCCATGACGCCGTTGATGCTGTCGCCGCCCGCCTTGTCTTCGTCGGCACTGGAGATGTGCAGCTGGTTGGCCTGCCAGCTGATGCTCTCTCGCCTGGAGTGCGACATGGGGATGTCCTTGGCGATGGGCGGTGACTTGGAGAGCGCGCCCGCGGAGGCGGTGCTGAAACCTAGTCCCAGCGGTCCGCGGCTCTTCTTCCTCGGCTGCTTCCGGGGGCGTTGTCGCTGCTGGAAGCTCAAAAGGCTATTCACCGCAGGTGACCCGACGGGCCCGGCGGTCCTGTTGACCTGGGGCGTCGTGACGATAGCGTCCTCCATGTCCTCGTCCATTTCCTCGTCGGACGAGGAGTCGGAGGCGAAGGGGTGGGCGCTGCCCAGGGAGCTGGAGATGTTCATGCGTTCCTGATTGCCCATCATGGACCACAGGGAGTTGGAAAGCTGTTCGGCGTTGTTGTAGTCGTTGCTTCGTCGGTGCGGGATGTTCATGGCACGGCCGCCGCCGATGGTCGGGGAGGAGTCGGGGGAGGACTGCTCGGCGAGGGTCGAGTGGTGGAGGCTGGTGGCGGCACGGGAGAAGTCGAGGCCACGGGAGCGGCGGGGGAGGATGTTTGTCGGGCTGGCGTACGAATGGTCGAGCTTGGGGGATAAAGGTGCTGGTTTGGTGAATACGGCGGTGGAGGGCGGTGGCGGAGAGGCGAAGTCACGCTGGTGTGGTGGCATGTGTATCGACAGGCCCTTGGGAGGGAAGTCGGCTCGTCGGGGCGTCACGGGACCGATGGCGGTGTCTCGAATGTGGTTGTCGTCCTTTGACGTCGCCTTGCCTGTCGTCTCGAGGATGAGGGGAGATGGTGACAGCCTCGCAGGCGTGCCTCCCCCGTCGGAGAGAGATCGCAGTTTGGACAAGGGCGACCTGGTCGCCGTGGTGGTACCTGCTGCTGCAGCCTGGGCCAGGTCTCCACGGGTGTCCAGGCCCAGTATTTCTGCATCGTCCATCACTGCCTCTTCGTACTCAATGGGCTGAAAACTTGGCCGATGCATCATGGCCGCAACCTGCAATGCGATGTGAGCTGCGATGCGAGCCGCGATCCAGCGCGGGCGGGCGGGAGGTTGTTTCGAGAGGATCTGGAACCGGGAGATCGATCACTGGGGGCTAAATCCGTGGGAGTACGCGGTTGTTCTTGTCAATCTCTGCGGGGTACAGAGCGTGGCTTGAAATGATATGTAGAGGAATTGGGCATGATTGAAGCTTTGTTGCTTCAGACCAGGTGGTGGAAGACGAATGGGAAGAAAAAGGAAGGAAAGTCGAGGTAGAGAGTCGTTGAGAGGAGGGCGGCTAACTACCTACTGTCTGGGATCTGGGGACTTGGGCCACTGCCCTCTGGCTCTGGCGGGCGCTGGCGCTGGCTCTTGCGTGCGGTCGCGAGGCGTCACTAACCGCGCCCGCGTCCCCCATCGTCATCCGAGCACGAACCCCGCCCCACTCGATCCCGTCTCTGTCAGCTCTCAATCCACGCCTTCCGTCCTTGATCTTGCTTTTCTTTGTTTCCTCAAGAGCCAGGAGATGGAGCCGTGAAGCTAGGCTGACTCCTGACTACTTGTCATTTACTTTTCTTCTCAATGTGCAGTGCTGTTACCTCATTCACACTTGTAGTCGCTTCTGGCTACCTTGTTCCTACGATTGCGTCGCCCAACCCATGCTTAGGATCCTCCATTGCTACTTTTTTTATGAAGGGTTGAATATCACTTTGACTCGTGGGCAAAGATCCTGCTTGCCTTTTATTTATCCTCGAAACTGTGATCTAATTCTTTTCCCCCTTTTTCCAAGGCCACATCCACCGAGAATCATCCCAAACGCCCCTTTCACGCCATCGTTTCTCATCTCCATCATGCGTGCCCACCATCCTCACAAGCCACAACCTCTGCTTAGACAGACAGCTGGACAGGCTTGGTGCTCTCAATGTACGTCTTGTACGGCGCCAGTTTCTGCGCAACAGGACCCTCAGGCCCAAAGTAGCGCTCCACAATCTCTGCAGACCGACCCGTGAACAGCTCAGGCCTGAGCATGTCGTCAATCTCGCCCCATACGGGCTTGAAGAACTCAGTCTTCTTGATCCGCTCGATGAGGTCGTTCTTGCCGCCCTCATTCTTGACCACGGCGCTGGCCTGGTGCGACAGCACGCGGACCTCCTCGTGGGCCTCCTGGCGGGAGATGCCGTACGTCGATAGCTTCATTATCACGTTTTCACTCGCGATAAAAGGTAGTTCGTCCATCACGTGGGCGTGAATGCGCGCCGGGTAGATAACGAGGCCATCGGTGACGTTGTCCATGGTGTTGAGGATACTGTCGGCCAGGAGGAACATCTCAGGGATGTCCATGCGGCGGATGGCCGAGTCGTCGAGGGTGCGCTCGAACCACTGGGAAGCATAGGTGTTGGAGAAGTTGAGGGGAAGGCTCATGAGCTTGCGGCCGAGAGAGGCGATGCGCTCGCTGCGCATGGGGTTCCTGGAAATGTTAGTCGAGAGTTACATCTGGGCAGACCGCGATCATCTCACCTCTTGTAGGCCATGGCACTCGAACCCTAGATGTCGGTCAGAAACAAGTTTGGATCGCGGGAGTATTTGAACCGACTGGATCAAGCATGTGCACTTACGATCTGGGTGGATTCGAAGGGCTCCTCCATCTCCTTCAGGTTGGCAAGGTGGCGGATATCACCAGTGATGCGCTGGACAGTAGCGCCGATGCCGCAGACAGCGTTGGCGACGTTCAGGTCAACCTTGCGGGAGTAGGTCTGAGTGGAGATGTCGTAGCACTGGGGGAAGCCAATCTTCTCGCAAAGAAGCTCGTTGAGGCGGTCGACCTTGGCGGTGTCGCCGTTGAACAGCTCGACGAAAGAAGCCTGGGTGCCGGTGGTACCTTGGGCGCCGCGGAACTTGAGATCGGCACGGGCGCGCTCGAGGTTCTCAAGATCGGAAACGAGATCCTGAGCCCACTGGGCCAGGCGCTTGCCCTGAGTGATCCTGGAGACAAGTCAGCGTCGATATTGGGGACTGGCGCCAGGTAGCAGGACTTGGAAACCCTCCAAAAAGCCAGAACAAGGCCTGCTTGGGAGTACTTACAGCTGGGCAGGCTGGTAGTGGGTGTAGCCGAGGCAGGGCAGGTCCTTGTAGGCGAGACCGGTCTGCTGGATGTTGGAGATGACCTTGGCCAGCTTGGGGATGAGAAGGTCAAGCGCATCGCGCATGAGGATCAGCTCCGCGCCGTCGGTGACGTAACCTGGCAAAAGGGTCAGATCGGCTCCGGCCTGGCCACTCGAAGTGAAAATAACCCACAAGACGTGGCGCCGAGGTGAATGATACCGGCAGCCTCCTTGCCGGCATCCACACCGTAGGCGTGAACGTGGGCCATGACATCGTGGCGGCGGATTCTCTCCTCCTCCTTGGCGACATCGAAAGACTTGTCGGAGATCTGGATGTTGGCCTTAAGGGCCTCAAGAGCGCTGTCCGAGATGGCCTTAATGCCGAGCTCCTTCTCAGCGGCAGCGAGGTGGTACCAGAGGGTGCGCCAGGTGGAAATGCGGTTCCGCTCAGAGAAGATCTTCTTCATCTGCTCTGACGGGTAGCGCTTGCTAAGAACCGTGCTGTACGTATCGTAGCCAGACATCTTGGGCGAATTGGTCAGATTTCCGATTTGGGTGAGGTGGGATGAATGCGGTAAGGCGAGATAGCGGTTGTCGCGAGATCGGAGTCTCAAAATATCTTCAAGTAGGTGCCGATTTAGCGCTGCCATTGAGGTCCTCGGGTTTACCACCAGTCATGGCGCTGGACTAATCGGGTTAGCGCCCTTGCCGCTCTTGACAGGCTCGGCTCAGGCCAAGCTCAGCCACACCTCAAAGTCGAGGCGAATTCACCCACCTCCTGTGCAGAACGAACAAAACACGAAACGATCGCCTGGAAACGGTAAACCCGATCTCAATGAAATAGGTCTGTCTCAGACCCTGCTAACTGGGGAGCCTGACGCCCCACAGGGCAACATGCTCTATGCCTCTGTGACTGCATCATAATCTGCCCAAGAGCTTCTACACAGCACATACGACCATACCTACTGGAGAACTCGGGATCCCGTCCGCTCTCCCCTAGATAAACCAGTAAGGGCCGGACTAGTAGTTGGGTGGGTGACCACCAGCGAATACCTGGTATTGTATGTTTTGCTTTTTGACCACTGTTTTGACAAGGAGGGGGACGAGCCATGTCATGGCAGATGGATGCTTGAGAAGTGGCGGCAGTCTCTCATGTTACCTGACGAATCAATCGTCTGCGACTACTATGTACATGCAAGAGAACCCAAATTCAGAACCCTCAGAGCTCCAATGCCCCCCCCTGACGTGATGCAGCACCGTGGCTTCCAGCGGTCCCATGAAAATCCCACCGGCCCATCTTCCCTGATGATAGGGGAGCTTTAAATGGCTGTAAGAGAGACTGAGGTTGATTTAATAGCATTGCTAGCCTGGCCATCTAACACGTTCCCTCTAGCCGCAATGTGTCTCGGCTGTCTTGCTCTCAACCTTTACACTTCCAGGGGTACCTCCTACTAGGGCTCGCAAATCTGGTATTCTGAAAAGCCTGGATACAGGCTCACTGTTGGCGATCTTGATAGGGCGGCATGATCTTCCCGGAAACAAGATCCTCAACGTACTCCTTCCATCGCCGAGGCTGCAAGTCAGGATACAGGTCCTCCGTGTCGAGATAACCCAGATACCTAGCTTTTTCAGGCGTGTTGTCGCCTCTGATGGCGAGTGAATAATGATACTGTGCCATTGCTCCCTCAAAGGTTAAGGACTCTCCATCCTGGAACTTTTTGATGATGTCGAGCAAGCTTTCTTCGGAAACCTGAGCATGCACTTGATGTTACCATAGTTCTTGAACTCCCAACTTTGGGTCCAAGAGCCTAATGCTCCTAGAAGGATGGAAGAACCATCGGGGAAACAACCTACGTGGTCTGTAACAACAGTCACCCCAGAGATGCTTTCAACGTCTCTCCAGGCTTCGCTGATCGTCTTCAAATCCCCGTACGCGAACACGAATCGGTTCAGTGTCCTTTCGTCAACGATAATCCTGGCGACAAATCTGCCGATGTCACGATTATCCGTTAATGCGATCGTCGTATCTCCATCGCCGAAGATAGGCATAGGCTGCAAGAAGGCCGTGGGATCAGCCTGCAAAGATGGTGGGTAAGGGGCAACCATCTGGTACCACCACCCGATGTCGATGACCGTGTACGGAAGGTAGAGCTGCTTGACGTGATTCAAGACTTCCTCCTTCTGCAAAGATGCTGGTTCAGTATGCAACGCAAGGTAGTTTATGAAGTATACTTGGTCACTCTTACCTTTTCTCTCAAGAACATGACACCGGTGGGTGGACTAACCGGGCCAAAAAAGCTCGGTACATACCTGCCCACGCCAGCTTGCTTCGCCGCCGATGCGAGCTTGAGCTCTTGTGAGAGCTGAGCAACCGTCAACCCTGAGATGACAACGTCAACACCAGCCAGCAAGCTGGCGATACTGTCCACAGGTCCATCAAGGTCGACAGCACGTAGAGCAGCCCCAAGCTCTGCGAGCCGTAAGAGCTCCGGCTTCTCGAGAGAAGCCGAACGTGCCAGGGCCACAACTTCCTTCAAGACTGTCAGTACTCAACTACCGAAACTGTCGAGACAACGTGGAACACGAGGCCTACAAATTGTTTCGTGTTTGCAAGGAGCGCCTGGGCAATGGATTGTCCAGTTACGCCGGAAGCACCGACGATGGTGACTTTTAGCTTGGCGGACATTTCGTTGAATTGACGGATGTGGTGTACTGCAAATGAGGAAGTGAAGGTGAAGTGTGAACATCTGAGAACCGATCTGTTGGGCGGGTTTTCGCCCTATTTATGCCTGGAGGTCCAGCTCTCGCTCGCTGGATGATGATAACAAATGAAAGGGACAAAATTGTCTCGTCGGACACGACAAGAACCCCGAGATTGCATTGGGCTTACAAATTGAACCCTCATGGAGTGAATCATGAGGTTTGACACGTATCCTACCGGACACACCAAGACGGCGAGCTGGAGCGGACGAGGGCCGGTCAAAGGGGGGTGAGAGCGGCCAGGAGCGGACGGGGGACGATTTAAGGTGATGAGAGCGGACTGGAGCGGACATGGGGCGGATTGGAGACCGGAGAAGCGGACAGGAGCGGACCTGGAGACGGACTTTGACGGTCATGCCCCCACCTGGTTCGTCTACCCGTGCGCTGTTTCCACCCATCTTGACTTAACCCCAAACTTACGATGCCAGCGACAAATTCCATCGCCACCTAACCTTGCAATAGCTGTGTACGCATCGAATCGAAAATAAGGCCTCTGAGACTAAGGGTCTTCACCGACACCCGCTGCCAGAATTAGGAGACTATCCGCCAAGAGCGGAGGCCTCCGCTCATAGCGTCATCTCCTCTAATGTCAAAGTCCGCATCAGGTGCCTCCTTCGACCTTCGCCATCATCGTGCACACGTCTCTGAACGGAGTTCTCCCACCAGCAGTCACTATGGGGCCAGAAAAGGCCCCACTGGCCTGTCAGGCCTGTCGGTACGTGCCCAGACTGGATCTTTTGTGTACCTGGCGTCATGATTGACTGGACAGGCGGTTGAAACGAAAATGTACTCGAGAACTTCCGATGTGCCACTTGGTGAGTACTCACCCCTGACGCCTCTTTCTTGGTGGCTCTTACTCATTCCTAGGGCTGCAGTGTGAGCGCCTCAGCAAGCCTTGCCAGTATCCAGAGCCGAGTCAGTCCCTTAATGGCGATGATCACTTTAACGGCAGCGCAGGGGGGCCTTCGCCCCTCCAACTTTCCATCGCACTTGCCAGGTCCCCTGAGGAATTCCCCGCAAGCTTTTTCCTAGACCCTGCATTCTTTCAATCTCTTTCTCCCGCAGCCTTTGTGTCTTCTCCTGGGCCATATGAAAGCCAAATCAAGTCTCGCCTCGGCTCAGGCATCGATGCTATTTGTCGGCACTACTTCTCCACAGTGCACAAGTGGCTGCCGATGCTCAGCAAGAAACGGCTGCTGAACTGGCTAAGGAATTCCGCTGCACCAGGCGAAGGAAGCCAGTCACTTCTCCTACTTTGCATGAAGCTGGTATCAGACACCGGTCACCAGGATGGTGTTGGCCGAAACTCGTCCTTATACCAACTTGCCAAGTTGTCCTGCTCAGCATCAGAGCAGGGATGTTTTATTTCGCTCCGCCTGGTTCAATGTCTGGTCCTCTTAGCGGCTTACGAGCTGGGACACGCAATCTTCCCAGAAGCATACATGACTGTTGGCCAAGCCTCGAGGCTAGGCGGGATGATAGGCCTTCATAACAAAACCCTCGCCCAGCAGTTATTTACGGCGGCTGAGACTTGGACGTACCGCGAAGAGCAACGGCGAACATGGTGGGCAATATTCCTATTTGATAAGTGCGTCGTCTAAGAAGACACATCGTTCTCCGCGGAACGCAGACACTGACCCATGGGCTCTAGATATGTCAACATCGGTACTAAATTCATCCCTCTTTCGGTTCAGGAACCTTGCCTGGATATACTCCTTCCAGTCAGCGACATCGACTGGAACGAAGGTCTCATCAGCGCCAGCGAACCTCTTCTCACGTCCTCGTTTCACTCGACAGCAGATCTGGGCATCTTCGCCCGCACATGCCAGGCAGCGCACATTTTGAACAAAGTGCTCAAGCACCGTGACCATCGAACACACTCCGGGCAAGATAACGAGGCTGTTCTTACCGAAGCCCTCGCCCTACATGGCGCACTCGTTGCGCTAGAGGCAAGCCTGGCACCTCAATGTGTTTTTCTCCGCGAGTTGGAGAGAGGACAAAACACTGAGTTGGCTCCTCTCCCAGCGCAGCCGATGGATGGTGCCGCCACCATTCCTACATCAAACGGGGTTGAGAATATTCTTGCATTGTCTTTGAGTGCCTCGGCTCGCCTGTTGCTGTACAGGATTTATAGCTTCAACGAGCCAGAGACAGGATACGGACGGGGACGAACAGCACTCGAAACGGAAATGCAACGACTTTCACTTGCTGGTGTCCGGGACCTCGCCATGCGAATGGCCCCTGGACTGGCAGGCACCATGGTGCCTGGGGCAGCTATCAGCCCGATGATGTCATCCTTGTCGTACCATGTTGCTAAGGAGTGTGCATGGCTCATTAAAGAAGATTATGACTCGAGAATCTACGAAGCCTTGGGTGAGATCGTTGGTGGTCTGAGTCGACTTGCAACAGAGTGGCGAGTAGCCAGTAAGTTCTCTAGGATGCTAAAATCCTCGGTAATTTATATACTAACAGTTATACTAGGCGAGTATCTATTACTTCTAGATAAAGGGGGTGTTCTAGGGTTACTCAAAAGGTAGGTCCCACCCGTAGAAATGGGTAGACACGTTACTAATTCGGGCATGTTTGCTAGCTAAATATCTTAAGTATTGGAACTACAAGAAGCGCAAAAAAGGGTAGAGGAGACTGTACGTTGCATATTAGATGCCTTGCCCCGTGTTGTTGCTGGAGCTGTACGACGTGATCCGTCTCAGAGTCGTCCATCATAATGGGCACGGAGGATATTTGTCAAGCGTATACTCAACCGTGTCCAACTCTAGGGGAAGCCGCTCCCAAGATTGGTGGGCTGCAGTCTCTGCTGCTGCTACGAAAACCCATCGGCTGTTTGTTACGGAACGCCCAAGGTCTTGCGGTGACAATTGGTGCATCTGTGGCTGAGCTGTGCTCGCTGAACCAGACCGTGATTCGGAGTGGCTCAGTCGCTGCTCATGCTAAAAGCAGCGAGGCCCTGGACATCGTCTCTGGTGGTGGCCTGACATCGATGGCGGGGTAACTTGGAGGGGTAACTTTTTATGGGGCAGGCGGTGTCAAAGCAGGTGCGGCAGAATTGGCCCACGCATGCTGAGTTACCTAAGCAGGGTTCGTGGTAGGCTATGGCCATTTTATTCCATCCACCAACGTGGGACCCCCAAGGAAACGGATGGCTGTCAATGATGTCAAATTGATGGTCAATTAATCCAATGAAGGAAGCTTAATTAGAGGTTCATTCATGAAAGTGAAATGATACCACGAGGCATTCCCGTCTCCAAGCAGAAGCCCGATGCCGTTAGCAGGCCTGAGCTGACACTGCTGGCCGGGTTCCACCACCACAGCTCATTGCGGGGTATTTCGTCGTGGAGCTCCAGTGCTTCACGTCATCATGCAAACACCCAACCAGCACTTTCGGCATTGTAACCCGAAGAAGCAGAAGGGACCCTCCATTTCTCATCTCATCTGAAAAGTTGCGCATCATCCACTCCCTTCTCATCTTACACATTATCCCCAAAACACATCACGATCTCTTACATGCTCTCTCTCCGTGGACTACAGCGACTCCGTCTCACCCAAGCTCACTTCAACAAACCAACCATACACACAGGTCTATCATCTTCAGCCCAGTTACCCTCGTCACGCAACAGAATACTGACACTCACCCCAGCGAAACCCTTTCGCCGTCTCGCAACCATGGCAGGCAGTACGGATCCCAAGAACTACAAGTTCAACCACTCCATGTAAGCACCTTCGCCTCGTTATCGCTACCCAACCCTAACATCCCCAGGATCCGTGTCAAGGACCCCCAAGCCTCCATCAAGTTCTACGAGCTTCTCGGCATGTCCGTCATCAAGACGATCCGCCAGCCCGAGGCCAAGTTCGACCTCTACTTCCTCGCCTACGACTCTCCCAACGCCGCCTCGGCGGGCGCCTCCGTCTTCGACCGCGAAGGCATCGTCGAGCTCACCCACAACTACGGCACCGAGTCCGACCCCAACTACGCCGTCAACACGGGCAACGCCGAGCCCCACCGCGGCTTCGGCCACCTCTGCATCGCCGTCGACAACATCCAGGCCGCCTGCGACCGCATCGAGAAGGCCGGCTACCAGTTCCAGAAGAAGCTCTCCGAGGGCCGCATGCGCCACATCGCCTTCGCCAAGGACGCCGACGGCTACTGGGTCGAGCTCATCAGCTGGAACGACGTGGCCAAGACCGAGGGCGTCACCGAGACGGACGTCTCGACCTACCGCATGAACCACACCATGCTGCGCGTCAAGGACGCCGACAAGTCGCTCGCCTTCTACCGCGACGTCCTCGGCATGTCGCTGCTGCGCAAGAACGAGTCGAGCAGCTTCACCCTCTTCTTCCTCGGCTACCCGGGCGAGAGCGACGCCGAGGGCACCGCCACGCGCGAGGGCGTGCTCGAGCTGACGTGGAACCACGGCACGGAGAAGGACGACGCCTTCAAATACCACAACGGCAACGACGAGCCGCAGGGCTTCGGCCACATCTGCGTGACCGTCGACGACATCGACAAGGCGTGCGAGCGCTTCGAGAGCCTGAACGTCAACTGGAAGAAGAGGCTGACGGACGGGCGCATGAAGAACGTGGCGTTCCTGCTGGATCCCGACAACTACTGGGTCGAGGTTGTGCAGAACGAGAAGTTCACCGGCAAGGATAACTTTTGAGGGACTGTTTGAGGGGACGGAGTTGGGTGAAGCGTTGCGGTGATGTTTAGGGGGGCTGTAAAACGATGGCAATGAAAAGTTGATTTCTGTCATGTAGCAATGGAGCACAACGGCCGAGACAGTGGCTCATCCGTTCGGATACACCATCTCGATTACCCGTATCCTTGAATCTCCGTGTACTCATCACCAGAAACACGTTGTCAGACTTGAAAAACATATTTGTACCGCATCACGTCGTGTCATCGGTCTCGTATTCTAAAAGACATTACTCATCGGCCAGCCAAAGCCGAGCCGCCCCTTTTATATACAATCATCCCCGCTTACGCAACAGTGACGGTGGTGTTGGCCCGGAAGTCAGCGCTCGAGCTGCCGACCAGAATGCGGAACTCGCCCGGCTCAACGACGTACTCCATCTTGGGGTTCCAGAGACCCCATTCGCCGACGTCGAGCTCAATCTCGACCTTCTTGGTCTCGCCGGCCTTGATGTTAACCTTCTTGAAGCCCTTGAGCTTGATGTTGGGGACGTCGACAGACGCGACGAGGTCCTTGATGTAGACCTGGACGACCTCCTTTCCGTCGTGCTTGCCCTTGTTCTCGACGTTGACGGTGACGGTGATGGTCTCGTCGGCCGAGGGCGTCTTGGTCGAGACCTCGAGGCCAGAGTAGGCAAACTCGCTGTACGACAGACCGTAGCCGAACTCGTACATGGGCAGGGGGCTGTTGAAGACGTAGTTGTTGCCGAAGACGAGGGTGCCGTTGGGGTAGATGCGACCGGGGTTGGGCCAGGTGCGGGCCGAGTTGAGGTGGTCGTAGTAGGCGGGCGCGGTGCCAATGTCGTAAGGGAAGGCAACAGAGAGCTTGCCAGAGGGGTTGACGTCACCGAAGAGAATGTCGGCAAGCGCGTGGCCGCCCTCCTCGCCCTGGTAGAACATCTGGACCAGGGCCGCGGCCTCCTCAGAGATCCAAGGCTCGGTGATGGGCTTTCCGGAGCTGTAGACGACGATGGTGGGGGTGCCGGTCTCGAGGATGGCCTTGACAAGGCGGGGCATCATACCGACGAGGTTGAGGTCGTGGACGTCAATGTGCTCACCGGTGGTGGCGTTCAGACCACCCCAGAGCTCGTCCTGGTCACGGGACCAGGTGCCGACAACGACAACGGCGACGTCAGCGGCCTCGGCGGCGGCAATGGCCTCGGGGAACTTCTCGTCCGTGTTGGACCAGCGCTCACCGCCCTGAGTGAAGGTAACCGTGCCCTCGCTGGCGTCACGAATGCCCTCGTAGGGAGTGACACCGCGGGTCATGGCCTGGTGAATGACGTAGTCACCGTAGTTGACGTAGCCGTGGGCCATGGGACCAATGACAGCGACGTGGGCCTTCTTGGAGATAGGCAGTATGTTCTCGTGGTTCTCGAGCAGGACGATGGACTCGGCGTCGATCTCACGAGCCAAGGCCTTGTGCTCCTTGGTGTTGATGAAGTCCCAGTGCTCGTCCTCGTCAACAGCCGTGTAGGGGTTCTCGAAGAGGCCAGTCAAGAACTTGGCACGGAGAACGCGGGAAACAGCCTGGTCAAGGGTGGCAATGTCGATCTTGCCCTCCTCGATGAGCTCAGGGATGTGCTCGAAGCTGTATTTGCCTCCACCCATCTCGACATCGTTACCGGCGGGCAGGGTCTTGGTCGTGACGCACTCGTGGTCGAAGGGCTCAGCGGCGCACACCTTGAAGGCGTCGACCAGACGAGCAGTACCACCAGCATCGGACTATACAACGTTAGAAAGGTGTCATCGCCAGTGCGGAGAAGTACCAGACTCACAATGATGTAGTTCTTGTATCCCCACTCCTCGCGCAGGATACCCTCCTGGAGGTGGTGGTCGGCGATGGTGGGCACGCCATCGTAGGAGTTGTAAGAGCTCATGACGGACCAGGCATCAGCATCGATGATGGCGCGCTTGAAGGGGGGAAGGTAGGTGGTACGAAGCTCCCTCTGTCCGCCGTGAACGGGGGCCGTGTTGACGCCCTGCTCAGGGGTGGCGAAGGCGGCAAAGTGCTTGACCATGGCGCAGACCTTCTCGTCCTGAAGACCCTTGACGTAGGCGTAACCGTACTCGCCAGCCCTGTGATTGTGTCAGTCCGCGTTCCCCACGTTTGCATGCTGGGGTAGGCGTACAGGTAGGGGTCCTCGGTGTAGCACTCCTCGACACGGCCGAAGCGCATCTCGCGGGCCAGATCGACGACGGGGGCAAAGATCTGGTTGACACCGAGAGCCAGGGACTCAATGGCAATGACACGGGCCATCTTCTCGACGAGCTCGGGGTTGAAGGCACAACCGTGGGCGAGGGGCGAGTTGAAGATGGTGGCGTTGAGGGCGAGGAAGCCGTGGATACCCTCGCTCTGGATGAAGGCGGGGATGCCTGGGAGAGTCAGCACGTGTGCTCTGCGTCGCAAGATGGAACCTCAAATGCATACCCAGCCTGGTCTCGTTGACGAGGTAGTCCTGGGCCAGCTTGGCGCCGCGGCTGACCATGGTGCGGTTCATGAAGAGACCGGTCCAGATGGAGTTGGCGCGCTTGGAGGCGATCCACTCCATGCCCGTCTCGTTGTAGCGGCCATCGGTGATGTTCATGTAGTCGCGAATATCACCCTGGATGAGCTGGGCCGTCTTCTCCTCGATGGTCATGCGCTTGAGGAGGTCGGAGACGCGGTCGTCGACATCGGCGTTGGGGTTCTTGTAGACGGGGACGCACGAGGAGTTCTGGGCCTGGGCGGCCACCATGAGGAGCGAGGCTCCGGTAGCGAAAGTGAACTTCATGATGGAGTGTTAAGGTCGGAGACACGAAGGCGAGAGGCGTGAACGACGATGACGCTATCTCTCTCGAAACTGGAGAAGAGGGACCGGCGCGGGAAGGGGGTATTAATATGTCTGTCTTCGTGCCTGACCACGGCCCAAGAGCTGGTGGTCTGCGGCCAAGGAGAGCAGCCAGAAATGACTTCATTACGGTAAAAAAAGCCGCTGACAACGGCAGACCTACTCCGCATCGATCTTCGTGGCCGTGAGCCCAGTGGGAAATCTGGGGTGGAATCGCAGGGCCCTCATGGTGGTGGTCTGGGGAAAGGAGGTGCAGAGAGATGCAGGCTGGAGCGGCCTTGGGTGGTTGCCATTGGAGGGGATAGCACAGCCCCTGGCAGTTCCTGCGCGAGTCGAGGTGAATGCTGATCGTTTGGGGAGACGAAGGCCGTTGTTGCATGGCCTGCTGCAGTGTCTAGCGTGGCCTGGCGATGAGGGGAAGTTGGAGTTGCGATGCCTTTCTCTCTGGTACCGTGATAGCGAAGCAAGGCAAAGCATTGACGGTCAGGAGCCGAGATGGCAGTTGGAGAAGGGTCCGGGGTACAAGGGTCAGGTACGCCTGCCCGGTGCTTGGCCGATGTGGGAGTGGAGCCGAATTCCACCTGTTCCACCAATGGGCAGAGAGCGGCAGAAGGTGGTCCGAGCCTCCGAGAACCGCTCGCTTGCCACTGGGTAATTCGCCAGATTCACCCAATTTGGTGGAGCATCTGGTCAGGGTCGGCAGATCACCGGTTGTTGCCTTTGCCTTCCTCGTGCTGGCCTCGACCTCCACACTTCCATCCTCCACTCTGATCCCGTTTATCCCCTTCGTGCCCCTGTCATCAAGCCATCCATCATTTCTGGTTCTTGGCCCCTGTCGGGTCCTCTCCACACGAATCGACCACGAGGACAAATCAAACCCGATATCCGACGCCTGTTTGCAGACGCGCAGTGGCCTCATACCCCGGCCCTCTCCGCATACTCCCGCCTTCCCCAGCGGGATGTGGTCGGTTGGTGATCGTGTTGCTGCCTGCACCATGCTGTCGCCCTCGTCCCGTTGAGCTGAGCTCTGTCGCCACCGGTTGACCTTCACAGGAGTCGGGCCTGACAACTAATCCATCAAGCAATAGACAGGCCGAAGCAACCCCAGGATACGCGTTTCTCGCCCGCGGCATGCCACCACTACGGTCCGCTAGCTTCGTCAGCAAGTCGAGAAGCCAAGCTCCCTTCCCCGCCTACCGGCGCCTCTCACCCTCCCAACGAGCCGAAGCTTCCCCTCATCTGCCCTCCCCCGACACCTCTCGAGCCCCGTTAAAGCCGCCTGGCTGCACCGGCCCGCCCGCCGTGCCAATGGAACCCGAAGGCCACCAAGGCCCCCTCCTCACATGATTCGTAAATCTCGTCCGTCTCCGTCGGTCTAAGCTTCGCTGCAAAGCGGGTACGGCGGGATTGCTTTCCCCCAATTCGCCAACCGCGCCGGGCCCATCGTCGGAGACCACATTGTCAGCCTCGAGGCGGCCATGCGACCATGCCGACGCCAGCAATTCCCGTTCTCCGTTTTCCTTTCCTTCCGCCTTGGACAAGGCCTACAAGAGACAACTCACACTCGTCTCGTCTCGCCTCGTCCCTTGAGCAAAGTTGCTTCAGCAGTCCTCATCCGACCCCCTGGAACTGGAACTGACAAGACCGTGACCTGACCTGACCCGACTGAACCTCCGCCACAGCGCAACCCGTCGCCATCAACACTTCCAAGTCCAGTTCTGCCCGTCATGCCTCGCTTCAGGGATGGCATGTGGCTGCCCGCCGAGAACATGTGGGTTGAGCACGCCGAGCAAATCTACTACACCAACGAGAAGCCCGACGGCAAGGGCCTCAACCTGCTGTGCCCAACCAAGACCATTGAGAGCCGAGGCCACACGCTGAACAGAAGCACAATCACCATGGTGAGTATTTCCCCTCCAGTCATGCTTCTCAGTGGCGCGTGCTTTTGCTGACTGCGGCGCAGGATATCAACGCCGAGGCGGACGGGATCATCTCTGTCGAGGCGACTCACTGGGCTGGGGCTCAGGTCAAGGGACCTCACTTTGAGCTATTCCCTCAGGGCAGGCCCGAGGTCGAGGCCTCCATCTCCACGGGTGACAAGGGCACGACTTTAACTTCCGGTTCGCTGGCTGCAACGATTGACCCGAGCAACTTCGACATCCGCTTCCACAGCACCGACGGCTCTAAGCGGCTCACGTCCCTGCAGGCCCGTAGCGTCGGTCTGGCGTACAGCCCCGCGCCAAGCAACCCCTTGCAGACTGGGGACATGCGAGACTTCAAGCACTACATGTTCACCCAGACCTCCCTGGCTGTCGGTGAGACCGTCCACGGCCTGGGCGAGAGGTTTGGTGCCTACAACAAGGTCGGCCAGTCCATCTCTCTGTGGAACGCCGACGGTGGCACCTCCAGTGACCAGGCCTACAAGAACGTCTCTTTCTGGCTTAGCTCCAAGGGCTACGGTATCTTCATCGACACCCCTGCCAGGGTCGACCTGGAGATCGGTAGCGAGAGATGCACCCGAGTTCAGACCGCCATTGAGGGCCAGAGGCTAAAGTGGTACATCATCTACGGCCCTACCCCCAAGGAGGTCCTGCAGAGGTACTCCACCCTGACCGGCCGGCCCGGCAAGGTGCCCAACTGGAGCTACGGTCTCTGGTTGACCACCAGCTTCACCACCAACTATGATCAAGACACTGTCCAGTCCTTCTTGGAAGGCATGAAGCAGCGCGGGTCGCCCGTCGACGTCTTCCATTATGACTGCTTCTGGATGAAGGCCTTTACCTGGACCGACTTTGTCTTTGACTCGGAGAGGTTCCCCGACCCCAAGGGCCAGATCGCCCAGCTGAAAGAATCTGGTCTTTGCAAGAAGGTCTGCGTCTGGATCAACCCCTACATCGCGCAGTACGGTGCTGCTTTCAACGAGGCCGCCGAGAAGGGCTACCTCGTGAAGCGCAAGAATGGCGATGTCTGGCAGTGGGATCTCTGGCAAGCCGGCATGGGCCTTGTCGATTTCACGAACCCCGAGGCCGTCAACTGGTACGTCGAGAAGCTCAACAGCCTCTTCGACCAGGGAGTCGACTGCATCAAGACGGACTTTGGCGAGCGCATCCCTACGCTGGACGTCGAGTGGCACGATAAGACGGTCGACCCCCACAAGATGCACAACTACTACGCTTTCATCTACAACAAGATCGTCTACGAGGCCCTGCAGGCGAGATACGGCGAGAACCAGGCCGTGCTCTACGCCCGGACGGCCTGCGCCGGTGCGCAGCGGTTCCCGCTGCAGTGGGGCGGCGACTGCGAGTCTACCCCCGAGGCCATGGCCGAGTCCATCCGCGGCGGTCTCGGGCTCGGCCTCAGCGGCTTCTCCTTCTGGAGCTGCGACATTGGCGGCTTCGAGGGCAAGCCGCCGGCGTGGATCTACAAGCGCTGGGTGGCCATGGGCCTGCTGTGCAGCCACAGCCGTCTGCACGGCAGCAGCTCGTACCGTGTGCCCTGGGTCATGGATGACGACGACCAGTCCGAGGAGGGCTGCTCCCGCACGCTAGCCAAGTGGACCGCGCTCAAGGGCCGGATGATGCCCTACCTGTTTGCGGAGGCGCAGGCCTCCATCGCGCAGGGCCTGCCGCTGTCCCTGCGCGCCATGTGCATCGAGTTCCCCGACGACCCGACCAGCTGGTACCTCGACCGCCAGTTCATGGTGGGTCCCAGCATCCTCGCCGCGCCCATCTTTGAGGAGTCGGGCGATGTCGAGTTTTACCTGCCCAAGGGCAAGTGGACCTCGTACTTCACGGGCGAGACGCGCGATGGCCCCGGCTGGTTTACCGAGACGCACGGTTTCGGCACGCTGCCGCTGTATGTGCGTGAGAACACGGTCCTCGTGCTTGGCAGCGAGAAGGCTGTTGGTGCCGTGTACGACTACACCGAGGACGTCGAGGTGCGGTTGTACGGCGCACAGGAGGGAGCCAAGGCCACGCTCGTCGACAATGACGGAAACGAGGTGGGCGTCCTCGAGGTGGGCGCCGACGGCGAGGTCAAGGACACCTCTGCGCTCAAGGGCGACTTCACGGTCAAGAAGGTGTAGCTACACAACCAAGATAGCTAGGGAGACGGGAGCTTATGCTTGATGGGCGGCGGTGTGCTGGGCTTGTTGCATGATGCATCTTTGTGGTTTAGACTTATACCTGGATGTGGATTTACGAATTTCTTGCCTTTCAATGCAAACCATTTCAAGAGCTCTCCTCCTTTCTGCTCCTCCGGGCCTGTTTCCGACGTTTTCTGCCTCGTCGTATCGTACAGCACCTAGGTACCTAGGTAGCCCCAAGAAGAGCAGGGGTCTTCCCCGCACCGGGTATGCTACTCTCCCAGGCTCCCCCGCAACCTGCGCCAGATCAGCTGCGGGGAGTGGAGGGATTCGCCTGGGCCAGTGGCGTGGTGGGAAAGCCGACGCCACACCGCCACTAATTCTACTTGCCCCTCGCTCCTCTGCCCGCCTCTGGAGAAGTCGCTACGTGCTGGCACCGCTGCGAGCCCTCTCCAGGCTTTGCCCATTCGGTCTCCTCATCCCCAAGGCGAGGACTCTCTCCGTGCTTAGTCAACATGCTTCCGAGTGACCTCGGTGTCCTCCGTTCTGCACGTGCAATATCATGTCAACCCGACGTCTCAGCTGTGGACTTCTGTCCATTCGCGCCTGCGACTATCTCCAGCAGCGTGTAGGTAAGTTAGCCGTCCTAAAGACTTGATCCTGCGTGGATATTCCAAACGACATCAAAGATTGTGCTCCACGGTCAAGGCGACACTCAACCTGAGCCGTGTTCACGATTCACACGCCATCACTGACGTGGTCATGAGGAGACGCAACATGAACAATTATCTCGATTAAGCATTTCGCTACCTGGCATGAACGCCTGTCCCGTTGGCTGAGGCCTTGTCGCCCGGCTTCCCATGATGCACCCTCGCCGCCTCATCATCAGCAAACAGCGACGGCAATGACCAATGCCGCTAGCGCAAACCCTTTCAGACTCGGCGAGCGGAGTGTAGAACTCGACGACGTATCAGCAGCGATGTTGCCAAAGTTCACGTCCGGGAATTGCTTCTCCATGCAGTCGTACATGTAGGCCGTGACAGGCACGTCTGATTCCGCCACCTCCACGAGCTCGTCCGAGAGTTCGCACCAGACGATGCAGCCTTTGACGCCGGAGCGCTGGACCGGTTTGGGCCCGCAGCACTCGCTCATGGCGTGGAGGGACTCGTTGGTGTACTGCGTCGCGACGTACCTGGTGCCGCTGGGGACTCCCGGGTTGCCGACGTCTGTCTCGTCGATCGTGGCGTTCAGACAGCTCGACATTTTGGATGGGTGGGCGAATTTCTTTTGTCGAGATCTCTTTGCTTTGATGAGGCGTTGTTGCGCGCTGCGACAGGATGAAGAGCCTCTGCTGGTTTGGCGCCCAATTCATTGATTGTTTTCCAGCCGATGCCACCTACTAGCCTTCCTGTATGATATACTTGGCATATATATTCTTCGTCTCGTCGATGTCGATTCCCAGCTCTGGGGTTCGCTTCAATTATTGCTACGTCATCGAGGCAGCTTGACATGCCCGCGATGCTGTTTTGGGACGCCACAACCAGGGGTGTGCCAAGATCCAGGCACCAGACTTGACCAAATGGGAATCCGCGTATAGTCCCCCTACCATCTTTCCAAGGCACCGTTCCAAGGGGAAACTGAACCGATCCGTCGAAGCTCACGGGCAATCCCTGAGTGACGGGTGCCACTTCGCTCGACGACCGTGGATTCGATGCGTTCACGATGTCACAGCACCGCGGATCAACGTCATGACATGTTCCTCCGCCAAGACTCATGGTAGTCATATATTTTCTCCCACCCCTGCGGTGGCAGGCCTATCTCGTTAGGGTGCTTGGCAAAGAACAGAAGAGCACAGGCATCGTCATATCTTCCTCCCTCTTGGTGACCGGGCCACGAATGTACGGGAGCACCAATGGTCGAGGCGCTTGCGGCGCATTCCCCTTTCCTAAAGCGGGAGATGGGTAATTGGCGACGCGGAATCTTTACAGCTGTAGGAGTTGTAAGTTGAACATTGTTGAGTCCCTTGACATCCACGACTCAGGTAACCAACCCTAAAAGTTGCGCAATGAGACCATAGCCACAGCAGGCTCTCGAGTCACCGCTCTCATCAGACCACGCAGTGGCTCGATGCGCACCATCGTAAGATCCGAACCCCTGTTGCGGCGGTGCTTGCTTCACCCCCCGCCGGCCGCGCTGGTGGAAGTTGGAGAAGGGGGAACCCACACGATATGCAGGCGGGCGCCCCGCCAGCGCGTTACGACCTTGCATGGCCTGTACCCGACGGATCTGGCGGTGGAGGTCTTCTTCCGCTGCGGGGGACTGCACGGACGGAGATGAGGAGGAGACGGTCTTGGCTGCGCTGCTCGCCTGGCCGGCGAGGAGAACGTGCATGGGGCTGATGAGTGGTTGCCGGCTTGCAGAGTTTGCCATCAATTGGTCTGGGTCAGGCGGGTAAGGGACGGGCAAGAGGTGGAAACTGGAACGATCGTGCTAGCTTCCGCTTTGATTCCGGATGAGACGACAGGTTGCCGTTTATCTTTTCCTATGTTGGACAGGATGGCTCACCAGCACGTGGAGGGTTGGCTGGGCCTGGCTTGCCATGCGGCCCTCGATCAGAGGTTTTGGTCCGCCTATAGTGGTGTGCCATCCACCGTCCCAGGCGGCCGGGAATCGAGGTCGGGTATCTGGGCTCGGCTGGCTCCTTCTCGCTTCGCCTTCGGGATGGGGGCCGAAGATGCGCGGTGGTGGTTTACATAACCATGGTGGTGCGGGCAGATAATGCAGAGGAAGACGGGCAGGTGAGCAGGCTACAAGAAGGGTCAAAGTGTTGATGAAAGATCTCGAACCTGACAGGCAGTGGGATCGGGACTGGGAACAAACTGAGGCGATGGTTGTCGTGGATCCGTCGTTGGTGGGTGCGAAGATGATCCAGGTTTATGGGACGAATTTCTGATCCGAGCTGGGGCGGATAACTCGAAGCTCGCTATAATAGATACTGTCCAGGATCCCAGTCTCTGATCGTCATGCCCAATTTGATCTAGGGACCCAATCGCTTCAGCTGCTAGATATGAATGTCGTATACTCTAACAGTCTATTTGTTTGGTAAACACTTGATTGACTCGATCCGCTCCAAACGGGATGACCACTAAAAACAGCCTTCAGTCAGCCTTGAGCTTCTCCTTCTGCTCCCCCTCCTTTCCAGTCCCCTGCGTTACAACCAGCACAGCCGCCGCCGACGCAATGGACCCGAAAAGCCCAAACATGCTGCTCCAGCCCGTGTGCACATGCGTGTAGATGGCCACTGACACGATGGCGCACACCAGGCCCGCAACGAGGAATATCCACATGGACAGGTATGCGAGTGAGAACCACGAACCGCGCAGCAGCGGCACGATCATCATGATGCTCCCCAGTGTCCACATGATGTTGCTCTGCACGAGGAACCAAAAATCTGCGTCTTCACGGCTCCCGACGCCCCCCTTCTTGTACGACTTGGCGAAACCCACCGAGAAGGCGCTGATGGCGAGCGCGAGGAAGAAGAAGACGGCCACCATGTTGATGACGGTGTCGTTGCTGCTGGCATCGGGTGTCTGAGTCTCAAATGCGGTTGAGGTAGCCATCGCGGGGTCGGCGGATGGTGTCAATGAGGTTGCTAGACCGTTATGTCCTGCGTGGCAGGCGCATTTGCGGAGTTGAGCCTCCATCGTGCGTAGGCCGTCCATCTTATCGTCCCATATACCATCGAGCAACGCGACCCGCGCCTCGATTCCTCTGAGGATCGGCGCGAGGTTATCGCCGCAAGTGCTCGTCTTCTCTTGGTCTTTGAGCTTGGCCACGGCGACCTTGAGCTCGAGTTTGGTGCTGTATATGACGCGCAGGATAGCGTCGCCGGTCAGGCCAGGGGTGTTGGCACGCCACTTTCCGAATTCCTTCAGCATGAAATCCCAGTATGGCACCTCGAGGGCATCCTGGAGGTAGCCCATCGTCTCCGTGACGTTGGCCTGTGTGACGTAGAAGATGGGGCCGGGGTCATCCTTCGCCTTGGCCGCTGCGTGGATGTGAACCACCTGCTCGCAGAAGTGGCCGAGGTCACCGACGTCTACATCCAGCTCTTGATGGGCCGAGTCAGCTGCCTGATGGCTCTGAGACCTCTGCACTTTGGCTATGCCGCGCCGAATGCCCTCGAGCCGTTCACGGGCGTATGTCGGATCGCTGTCGACGATGGAAGGGAAATAGGCCGCGAAGCCACAGTCTAGAAAATGTAACTTGTCGGATATTTCTAGGAGGATATTCTTGGTATCGGAATCGCTGACGACGACGTATGGAGTATATGGGAGGTAAAGGGTGTTCTCGTCGTCGCGTTGCGTCTAGAAAGACATGCGATTAGCAAGCTGGACCATACTCGGCCATTATTAGGTTACCAAGTTGACAGGCAGCCAGATGCTCGGTCAAGATCGCTTACGGTTCTACCCTGTTGAAGCTTATTCCGAATCAAAAGTCTGGCCCTCAATGCCGGCGTCTGCGCTGGAGCTGCGACAGGACCAAACAAAGGCCCAAAAGTTTGGCCGTGGCCGGCGCCGACGAAGTGATTTTCGTAATGGATTTGCAGTGACCCGTTGTCATTGATCATCACCGAGTCGAGCAAGGTGGGAGTGTTGTGCCCGACGCCGCCCCGGGCTGGCTGTTGTGGGTAGAACCCTTCGTGATGGATCTGGAGCGAACCCTTGCCGTCCAAACGTGCATTTCTGATCAAGGCGTTTCCCGTATCCTCAGTATGGGGGGTACCAGAATACGGCAGCTGCTCGGTCTGGCCAGCATCATCACTGGCAACATCGACGTTTGGATTGGTGTCGTTCGAGTTCGCCAGAGCCATGTCTGTTCGGTATGGAAAAGTAGCTGTTGGCAAAGGAGACTGAAGTGAAGAAACCATCATCGAGGTTTCGCAATTGTCTGTGCCATTATTATATGATAAGGCTGGCGGCCTCATCCATCACGAGAACGACGTACATACGTCACCCGGCGCCCCTTGGGATGGCTGAACGACGAGGTCCAATCGGATGCAGTCGGAATCGTGCACTGCCGCTGTGGCTGTAGGCGCCTCCTCCTACCGTCGGCGTCCCGTCAAACTTAACAAGCCATGTAGATTCCGTTGCTCAGCACCTTTCATCTCGGGGCATGCGCCTTGGAAAACGCCCAGTGGGGTGCCTCAAGTCCAGGATGCACATGGGCCGTATCCAGCTGGGGAAGCCTCATGTATGCTCCGAGGCTGCGCCCCAATCTTGTGTCACCGCACCTTACAGTTACTCGCCGAAATTCCAATTGCCTATTGGTACTGGGGTATGGCTTGGTGAAAACCGTGCAGAAATTGTCATGAATGTTCTAGCCAAATGCCAATGAGACAAGCGTGGTGTAATCATGATCATTATCGTCAAAGCAAGTCAGCCCACTGTGAGAAGTCAGTCAGAAGTCATTAAGAGCATAAGCACAGGGCCTTCTCACAGTATCCGGAGTGTTCGTTATCTCCTCAAACGACTGCAAGATCTCAAAGCCCATGGCGACAACATGCTCATAGGCAGAATCCTGAACCTGAACAAGAGTTAGAACACATCTTCAAAACTCCGACGACATACAACTTACCCAGCTCAGTACAGTTTTTGCCGACTTGTGCGCCTTGTTCTGGCGCGCACCCATCAGCACCAAGCCTTGTAGAATCAGCACATCCTGTGACGTCGGCGGCACAACAGGCGCCAGCACGCCGCCGATGCCTTCCCCACGATGCGGCGTAAGTGGCGGGACGTACGTCGCCAGCGGGCTGCCCGGGCTGCAAATTATGATGGTACCCAGCAGCGAGTCGTCGGCTCGCTTAGCCCTGACGATACCGCAAGCTTTTGTCTCCTGTAGTGCACATCTGTAGAGCTCCAGCACCTCTGGACTTGCGTGCTGGCCCACATGCGCGAGGACGCGTTCGGCGTCGGCATTGTCGAGACCGTGTATGAGGTCGAAACTGATACTCGCCCGTTGAATACCCTGCAGTAGACCTTCGGGGACGGTCCAGGTGCCCAAATCATGGATGACAAGGTTCGTCAGTCGTTTCGGGAACTGGATATCCCAGCCATTGTTCGCGAACCAGGAGCTGGCGATGCCCTCGCTGATGGGGATTCCGAGGAAGATACCTGGGAAACAAGTTCCAAGTTGTACTTTCTTGATGCTTCGTTTCTTGGTGAGATGTCTGATGGCCCTTCGGTGCAGAGAACGCCCCACGGAATGATTTCGTTTGGATGGGTCCACGAAGATGGCGCCGAGGATGCCTGTCCTGTCAATAGCGTACGTAGCAGCAAAGCCGTACAATGCGTTCGTGCTGCTATTGCGGACGACAAAGTGTGTCTCGTCGATCTTTGGGTTGAAGAGCTCGAAAGATGCCGCAGTCGCTGTTTCCAAACAACTCAGATCAGCGACGTTAGCCCGAGAGACTGCCTTGATGAGCTCTTGCAGGCCGTCTGCGTCTCGGTCGCGGTCGTATTCCTCCACGATCCAGTTCTGTCGAGACTTCAAAACCTTCTTGCTCTTCCTCAAGGTACCAGGCAAACTACCCTTGGGTACGAAGTCGCCACACAAGGCTCGGACCAAAGCGTGCATCGCGTTCTCTGTGAAGTCGAAGGTGCAGATGTAGGTACCAATCGTTTTGTCCATCGCAAAATCGTATGGGGAGCTGACTGCGACCACCATGACCGACTTCTTCTGCCCTCTGGACCTCAACATTGAGCACATCATCTCTACGTGCTTCGTGAAGCCGCCTTGGTAGAGGTTCCGGTTTGCGTCTGCCGTGACGATGATGATGGTTGAGGCTCGATGAATCAGGTTTTCGTGTACTACTCCGCGTTAGCCTGGCACTTCCTCTGCCTGAAGAAACTGGATTACCTGGACGGACTCCATTCGCTGTATAGCTTGTGTGAAGCAGCTTCCCGTGACGAGCTCGAGCTAGCGATCGACCGAACTCTCTGAATACACCCTCGCCGCTCATGATCGAACCTCTGTCTCGGTGGGCCCACTTGTCGTGGTTACTTGGCGCCGCACTCTGGTTTCCTTTCGCCTGTAGCAAGCTCTTCGTGAGTGAGGACGCGGGAAGCGGTTTGACGAGGGGTGTCAGGAGTAGAAGCTCCTCGTCTTGATGCATAGATCTCGACAGAGGAATAAGCTGATCTTTGTCCCTGATGACAGTGATCGAATCATCGTATGCCTTCTTCGAAAGCGCCATATGTGAGGGTCGAAGTTTTGACAAAAGCGACACGCCTGGTGGGTTGAGGGCTGTCTGCCACGAAGTGCATGTCGATTTGAGTCGAACCATCCGGTTGAGAGAGGTCATGACCCTTCCTTTAGTAATTATGCCGTTCTCGATGCCCAATTTGAGGCCCTTGATGGCTTCAAGCTGGACATCGTATGCTCGGCAGAGTAGCACGAGGTCGCAACCAGCCTCCACGGCCATGACGACTCCATTTTGGACGCCGATGTCGTGGCTCAAAGCTTGCATTTCGAGACATTCGGAGATAGCCACGCCGTCAAACCCGAGCTCGTTCCTCAGCAGGTCATCCACCACCTGGTCAGAGAGACAGGCGTGAGCGACATTCATGGAGGGATTGGAGATGCCGCATCCGCCAACGAACATGCCATCGAGCTTGCCTGTGGCAATGGCATTACGGAAGGGAACGATGGCACTCAAACTGAGCTCTTCGAGAGTCTGCGTTATGATGGGAATGTCCAGGCTCGAGCCCAGAAAGTCCAGGTTACCGTAGGACGGGAAATGTTTGCCGCAGCAGGCAAGGCCAGCATCCCTGATGCCGTTCATCGCCGCGATGCCATACTGAGAGACTTCTTGAGGGTCGTCGCCCGTCGCGCGGACACCTAGCGGCTGATACCTGGCATTGGAAAGGACGTCGAGGACTGGACCGAGCATCATGTTGACGCCGCATGCTCCGACCGCCGAGGCCGTGGCCTTGTTGACCTCGTACGCGAGCTCGGCCCGGCCTGTGGCAGCTATGCCCATGGCACTGGGGAACTGACAGACGAAATCCTCGTCGAATAAACTGTTGACGCCTCCATTCTCTTGGTCCAGGGCGATCAAGAGGGGCTGTGGGTGGTTGGATTTGTGGGCGATAGTCTGAAGTTCCTGAACGAGCTTGGCCGTCTCGTGGGCAGCTATGTCAGGGTTAGGATGTGAGTGATAGCTAGACGGGAAGGCAGGGTAAGGGTGAGCTAACACTTAAGGTTCTTGGCTGTAAGTATGATGGATCCCAGGTGGTGCTCCTCGATCAGGGTACGGATCTGCGGCGTCACCTCCGTACCATCCCAGCCCATGATGAGCATCTGGCCAATGGCCCTTTACAGCACGCAATTATGTCAGCTTCCATGAAATGACACAAAGACTTATTTAGCCGTAGGAAAGCTGGAGGCAGCCGCAGACATACCAGTCGAGGTCCTCCCATATCGGATCAAGCTTGATGTCGGGCTTCTTCACTTTGGAGGCCATGGCTGCTATCGGCCTCTTAGATGACCCCAAACGGCGAGCATGCCCATTGGTGTTGGAAGTGTCCAGGGGCCACAGTTCACGGCGATGGGCCTTCTCTGAATTGCGGCGGGTGGTTCGCTCGGGGCGGGCGGTCGTTGAGTGCCGCTTGTCGTGTGAGATGGTCTGGGGAGCCATGAGCGGCTGTGGTCGGGCACGGATGCCCCCGTGCAGTCTGCGGTGTGCCGTGGTGAGCCGGCTGAGCTTCGGTCGACTGAGGACTGGGTGTGATTGGATGATATCCAGGGAATCTTGCGGTACGACGAGTGGGGTAAATGGTCCGTGCTGCTGTGGGAGGAACGAAGGGGCCGGGGATCTGGCGCGTGCATGGAAGTGCACGTGAATCCATCAGTGGGCGTGGAGAGCCTGGGGAGATAATTTACTGGCCATGTGCGCTGGAAGCTGGCGCTGGGTTGATCCAACGATAACAGGTCTCGTGCACCGTGGATTGCGACGTTACATGATCTTCTTGGACAACAACCACGCAGTCCCACAACACCCAACCCAACATATGGAGCCAGTACTGGGGCCTTTATCGCTGAAGGTCACGTACCCGCTGATGGTGGACGCCTCCTTTGGTCGAGGCCCCATCCATCTTGACAGCGCGATCGGATCTGGGCAGGATGGTTCAGCAGTCGAGCGCCTGCGAGATGGATGGCTAGATGGGGACTAGATGCTGGAAGCGTTACAGGGCTGGTCGAGTTGTTCGGTAACAGAGAGGGTCCACCTCCGCTGCACCATCCATCGCCGGCGGGCCCATGGGAACATCGCCGTCAGCACCCTTGGCGTTGAGCCTACGAAACATGCGGGCCCTACGCTGCCGTTCTGCCATGCCACCAAGCGGAAGCTACTTGTGGCCACGGGTACAGTCAACGGGCACCCAATGGACCACAGATGACGGCATGCGACCCACGCCCCTCCCGGTATCCGGAGTCAGGCATGTTGTAGACCACACCTACTGGCAAGCGCCGGTCCATATCAGTAGATGTCAGCCCTCCATCTATCGTCGCCTGTGTCATGTATCTATGGAGTCAGAACCAGAAACCAGACGGGCAAAAAGCCCCTGACACAACAGAAGGCGAAGCCGATACACCACTGAGAACCAGCAAAACCGACACCATGCCCATCGCCCTCTCTCCGACTCGGCCCAAGAGTGGCATCACGAGATTCACCAACTGTCGCCTCGTGAGAGGCGACGCCTTGGTGGCTGAGGACCTCTGGGTGAGCTCCCAGACGGGCAAGATTATCTCCAGCCAAGCCACGTTCTTTGACGAGCTCACAGTCCCGGATGAGTCCATCGATCTCGGTGGCCGCATCCTCTCGCCTGGCTTGATAGACGTGCAGCTCAACGGTGGTTTCGGCTTCAACTTCTCCACACTCCTTGAAGATGCGGCTCAGTATGGCAAGAAAGTCCTGGACGTGAACAAGAGGCTGGTGACGACAGGAGTGACATCCTACGCCCCAACCCTCACTAGCCAGACGCCCGAGCTGTATCAAACGGTAAGCTTGCCCCGGTGTCTTCTCAGAAACCCATCTAAGTGCAACAGGTTCTCCCTTATCTGGGGCCCTCTAAAGGCGCCCGGCACCACGGGAACGGCGCCGAGTCGCTCGGCGCTCATTGCGAGGGTCCGTTCCTCAACTCCACGAAGAACGGCATCCACAACAAGGACGTCCTGCAGGTGGCAGAGACCTTCGAGGACATTGAGGCCTGTTACGGCGCCTTCAACCTGGCCTCAACCAGCGAGGACGCCCCGCTTCCGATCAAGAAGATCACGATTGCGCCTGAGCAGGGTCAGATGATGAAGTTCATCCCCGAGCTACAGAAGAGGGGCATCATCTGCTCTATCGGACACACCGAAGCCACCTACGAGGAGGCTTCGTCGGCGGTAGCGGCGGGAGCGACGATGATCACACACCTCTTCAACGCGATGCGACCTCTGCACCACCGAAACCCGGGCGTCTTCGGCGTGCTTGGGGCCTCACAGAGCCTGCAGAGGCCATACTTTGGCATCATCGCTGACGGGATCCATCTCCACCCGACAACGGTCAACATTGCGTTCAACACACATCCTGACGGCTTCATCCTTGTCACGGATGCCATGCACATGATGGGACTGCCGGATGGAGCATACCAGTGGACGAACGGAGACACTGAGAGCAGCATCATCAAGGCCGGGCCTACGCTGCTGCTGGAGGGAACGGACACGATCGCTGGAAGGTGAGTGGATATGGCTGTGACCTTGAACGTAGCACGGCTAACATCATAAACTCCAGCTCGATTACCCTCGTCGAGTGCGTGAACAACTTCCTCAAGTGGACGGGCACCACGATCCCGAAGGCGCTGAAGTCCGTGACTTCGACGCCGGCGGCGATGCTCGAGGTTCAAGAGTCGAAGGGATCGCTTGACTCGGGAGCTGACGCTGATCTCGTTGTCTTCTCGGAAGAGGAGCTGGATGGGGTGACGCAGCTTGTCATTGATGAGGTGTGGAAGTTTGGGACGTTGGTGTACCGTCGTGAGGGTCTCGGAGATCCGGTCTCCCCGCTGTAGCTGAATGGGCGCTGGCATAGATCTGATAGACGATGGAATTACAGTAGGACATCAAGATGCAGTTAGTGGAAGCGATTTCTAGAGCGTCACACCCTGGACCAGTAAACCAGGAGGCAGTCATAAGGCATGCAGGTCCTGGTCTCTGCACATATCAACGTTGACGATATCAGAGCAGTGTGACGGGCACTGTCTCATCTCCCGCCCCTCGGCCTAGTACGAGTGTAACCTAGGGCTCACAAAAATATCAGGATAAGGTCACCTTACTTCGGGGCAACGGAAGGTCGTGGCGGTCCCATGTGTCTGTCTAGATCAATCATGTCGGGCCGTCATATCTCGCTGGTCATCATTCAGCTGCTGGATATCATCCGCCTGTGCTGAAGACGACGGGGAATCGACGTCACAGTGCCGAGGGCTTTGCCTCAGCAGACCGGACAGTGGTGCTGGACCCCTGTACATCCCCGCAAAGTTCAGCGCTCTAGCGTACGTGCCCCCCCTGAAGAGGGTCCAGCTGGGCCCGTTCTCGAGGATACAGTGCGAACTGTATCCCGCCGCAGCCAATCACCATGCAAGCTGCCGCTGATAGGAGCCGTCAGAGGGCGGCAGGACTTTCCGGGGTTGGAGCAGGCAGGTGGGCTGCCTGTCCGCTGCTGGCCGTTGCTCTGTCGCTCCTCCATGTTCAAAGGCACCTGCTTCCGGAGCGACGAGGCTCTCGTTCAGCACCTTATCCCACGTCTCCAAGAGCCGAGAAGGAGACGACGGCTCTCCCGACACGACCCTTGACACATCATCATCCACCTCCGACGTCACCCTAGAGAGGCTGCCGTCTTCATTCTTCTTTTTCCTGTACGGCTTTATCGCCTCCGCCGGCCACCCCATCCCCGCACTGGGCGTGCGCATCGCATCGCCGCCCGTGTCGCAAGACGACCGAGCCATGCAATGGAGGCATTCAACACCATGCCCCCGCCGCTCGCCGCCGCGACCCCGGGCGACACCATGAGCCTGGGGCCCGATGTCGTTGACGTCCTCGACCCCTCCATCTTTGACGAGTCGCTTATGTACGTCTTCTCCGAGAGTTGAAGATCCCACGCCCCGTCTCGCACCTGCTGACCCCGAACCTAACTCAGGGACAGCGTCAACGGCGCATTCCCCTCGCTGCCCTTCACTCCTTCCTACGACTTCCAAGACTTCTCCGCCGGCTTCGACGACCCCTTCTCCTACTCCACCCGGCCCTACGAGGCGCAGCCGCCCCCGGAAGACCCGAGCCAGGACTCGCCGTCACAAGAACTGGATAACAAGCTGCTGGGCTTCTCGGCGCCCGTGCCAAAGGCCACGCTCGTGGACGAGACCGGGCAGCACATCGACCTGTCTTCTATGGCGGCCGAGCTGCGGGGCATGTTCTTCGTCGCCGAGGATGTGTTCGGCGGGGACTCTGCGGGGAGACCCCTCGAGCTGACGTGCTACCGACGAAACCTGTGGCAGTGCCTGGGAGAGATCACCCTGCCGCGGCACATCACACACCTCGTCGACGACCACGGAAGCCACATGCCGATATTCGAGCTGGCGGCTTCTATCGGCGCTGTCGAGTCGATCGAGGGCAAGGCGACCGAGATCATTTCGATACCCTGGAAGAGCACCAACCTGCCGGGCGAGGAGCTGAAGGCGACAAATGCGCCGCCACACTGCCCCCTGGACCTGGGTAGCGGGCAGGAAGTCGACGCCAACCGCGTGACCATGAGCATGTCCTGGAGAAGACTCCAGTTCAAGCACGCCACGGCCAACAACGGGCGGCGAAAGGGCCTGCAGCAGCACTATGTCGTGCAGATCAACCTAATGGCGAGACCACAGTCGGGCGAGTGGGTCAAGGTTGCGGAGATCTCGTCCAGCCCCGTCATCGTAAGAGGCAGGAGCCCGAGAAACTTCGACAGCAAGAAGGACATCCCCCTCACGGGAGAGAAGAAGACTGGCGCGCGGAGCAACTCGGACGCATCCGTCCAGCAGAAGGATAGCAACGGGCAACCGGCTACCCTGCAGAGGATGTCGTCCATAGGTAGTGTTCAGGTATGTTGGCCTGGAATGGAAATGGAGTGGACCTTGTCTGACGTTAGCAGTACACCGGCGACTGGGCAACACCCCAACCGCTGAAGGAGCAAAGCACTCAACACCCGGCAAAGAGGCTAGCCATGTCTCCGGGCGTCTCACGGCCACCAATACCATCTTGGTCGGTTGAACCGAACAGGTCCATGGGGAATTCCCTTCTGCCTGGCTCCAACGCACGGCAGGGAGTGTCCGGGCCCATCAACCTATCCCTTTCTGAAGACGAGAGGAGTCCAAACAGATCCAGTGCAGAGCTGCAGAGTCCACGGTTTACGAAGACGGTGGCCGCTGCGGGACCAACGTCCAGCCAGAGCCCCAAGGACGATGAAGACATGCTTTATGAATACTTTCCCCTCAGCGTGGACGACTGGTGGGTTCCAACAAGTGCTCGAGAGGTGACGTCAGCTGACCCTTTCCTCAGGATGCCTCCGGTTGAGGCCGTGTATCGTCCCCACGTTGTACATCACACGATCGTACCGGCGGAACTGAAGGCGCAGCAGATACGGAGCAAGATGAAGAGGTACTTCACGGCCGAGTCCTGAGCACGAGGGCACATGATGTCTGGACATTGTAGGAATTTATCATCAGCGATTTCACCCCGGTAAAGTGGGCGCTACGGAGGTTTATGAGCATCACCATTTGTAACATACTTAACCATGCCAACGTCACGATCTGGGAAGAATACGGACGAGAGGACTGCGAATCAGATCTGAAAGCTGGAGGCCGGTGCGGATGCAGGCATTTAGTTGTATACCCAATCCTTTGATTCAAACTTACGAGGCGCTCGCTACCTCTGGGTCACAAGGCCTTTGACCTCTGGAAGCAAGTATCAGGCATGATACGACGGGAATAGGCGAGGAAACCGCCGCCCTCCTCACGTGCGGGATGTGAAAGTCGGTTCTGCCGACGAGCATGCTAGGAAGTATCTTGAACGTGCGCTAGTATTTTATCCTGCGGATGGTGCTACTACTGTTTGTATTTGACACACATCATCGCCCCGCAAGGTCTGGTGTCACTGCCACTGTGAGCGAAGATTTGGGGTTTCACTTGGCTGCGACTACGGCTGGCTCCCGCGTGTTGGGTACACAGGCTTTCAGCTTGGCCTTGCCCACCAGGTAGTACAGAGCGCTGGGCTGTGTTCAGCTGGTCCCGTGACATAGCTGGCTTGTACGATAGGCTCTTTGATCCCGCCTGCACTTCAGCCTGTCAGCCTTGCGAGCGAGTTCCCAACACTGTTCATGCTGGAGGCTGCGGGTGACCAGGACGAGGAGCCCTGGGGACCCACAACCCCTTTCCTGACATCGCTCAGCTCAGTACTTCTATTACACCGGCATAAACAGCTTGCTAATTTTCTTTAATCCTACAACCTTAAGCCTTCTTATCTCGCTCAGGTGTGTGTGCAAAAAACAGTACATTGGATATCATTCTGGTCTGTCTGTCCAAACTCCGCGAAACGAGTGCGGGGTAGCTGCCCCTGATTCTTCCCAAGCAAACATGTCTCCCCTTTCCCATCCATCAATCTGAAAACGCGGGCATCACGCACCGACCGCATTCATTCGCATGCCGGGAATCTGCTGTTCCGGGTTCGGCGTCAACCGCCTCACCAGCGCCGGCTCAGGGATCCTCGAGGCCATGCGGTCCGGCACCAGGTCCGGCGACACGGCCCTGACGTTGGGGTCCAGCGCCGGGCTGTTGGCCCTCAGCAGGGCGGGGGACACGGGCTGCGGGCGCAGCACCGTCGGGCTCTGCGTGGCGTCGACGACGACGGCCGCGTCCCTGGGCGAGGTCGGCGACGCGGGGTGGACGCGCAGCTCGGCGGGCAGGACCTGCTCGTAGCCGCGCTCGCGGGCCACCTTCTCGATGGACTTGAAGTAGCGGACCGTCTTGACGGCGAGCTCGAGCGTGGCGTCCTCGTCGCAGACGACCATGGCGTGGGGGTGCATCTGCAGCGCCGAGAGGGTCCACATGTGGTTGACGCCGGCCTCGACGCAGCGCTGGAGCGCGGGCGCCTTGCGGGCGCCGAGGGCGATGGCCACGACCTCGGCGGCGTCGAGGACGGTGCGCACGCCGACGGTCAGGGCGCAGCGGGGCACGGCGGCGAGGTCGTTATCGAAGAAGCGCGCGTTGTCGAGGACCGTGTCGTAGGCCAGCGTCTTGACGCGGGTGCGCGACGCGAGGGACGAGCCGGGCTCGTTGAACGCGATGTGGCCGTCGGCACCAATGCCCGCGAGGAAGAGGTCGATGCCGCCGACGGACCGGATGGCGGCTTCGTAGGCGACGCACTCTTCCTCGAGGGAGGGCGCGTTGCCGTTGAGGATGTGGACGTTGGAGGGGGGGATGTTGATGTGGGAGAAGAGGTTGCGCCACATGAAGGTGTGGTAGCTCTGGGGGTGGTCGCGGGGGATGCCAACATACTCATCCTAGAAGAATCAGCGTCTCTTCTTGCAAAGCTGTCACCATGCCAGAAGCATCGAGGAGATACGGTCATGGCACGGAGCACGGGAGGGAAAACACACCATGTTGAAGGTCACGACGTGCTCGAAAGAGATCTATTATGCTACCATCAGCTATGTTTTCCGTAAACGCCTTTTCAAGGAGCCATACCTCGCCGGCCTTGTGCTTCTCAACGAGAATCTTGTATACGCCCATGGGACTGCTACCCGTGGGAAGACCCATGACGAAGGGTCGTTCCGCGCAGGGACCAAATTCCTTGATGCGGCTAACGATATAGTTGGCGACGTAAGCGGCGGCCGACTCGGCCTCGTCACGGATGATGAGCCTCATGGTGAAGTACGAAAGAGGAATAGTGTGGGGGTTTAGAGATGCTTGGGATAATAATATGGAATAGGGGTCTCTTGAACGGTATTCAGGGTCTCAGGTAGGGAGTAGAGAGGCAGGTTGATGAACAATACGAGGAAAAAAAGGATGATTCTGAGCGGCTCTGCCTTATGAGAGAGGGGATGGCATGCCAGTCGGGAGGCGAACCGGATCAGAGCGCCACTTGGATGCCTGCTTGGAAGCATGGATGCTGCGTGATCGATCGCCTCGTGGCACCGTCATGACAGCAGCTTCGGCGGCCAGTCAGCCCCCGCCAGGACGTGAAGATTGCTGGTGTGTGGGGATATGGAACGTCACGACGGTGGACGTTCGGGAGGGTCACGGCTTGGGCTTGGTGGTCTGTACAATGACGATGCCCTGCCCGAGTTCCACCAGGCCGGCACAACGGGAGGTGGGTAGCCAGTCCGGGGATGGCGTGTCCACCATGCTGGCGGGCTGTTGGCTGGCAGTTGACGGCTCAGCGGGGATGGATAAACGGCGCTTGGTGATGCTGTCCAAGCCTCTCAGAGTTTATGACTAGTGAGGATGGCACCGCTGGCTCGTGGTGGGTGGGCAGTGATCCGATGACCAGGTAGGCACATCGGAGGCCCCAACTGGCTCGTGATGGTATCCAGTTTCTTCACCCGTACATGACCGGCCACCAAGCGTCTGGCCAGTGTACACGCAGCTTTGGCGTCGGCCGTGAGGCCCGACCGAAACGCACTGGCTCCTCGATGCAAGGCTGATGGGACGTCGGTACCAAGTCAGGTATAGCAGGTCTAGGCAGGGTAGGGTGCAGCATGACGGCCGGTGTGGGGCGTCAACCCTTGCTTCGGTGCTTGATTCCACGGATGTCTCAGCGATGCAACGAGGGCCCAAAGGACAGGGATGGCGGTAACGATCGTGGAGCGTTGGGTCAAGTGGTCGTGGGAGGACGTTCGAAGGAACATTGCAATGTCGATCTTGGAGGCTTGGGGCCAGCCTCGGCCCGGGTCCGGCGATTATCCGATGCCGTCGCCTCATCAGCCCACACTAACAATTACAGGAAGCGTCTCAAGCAACGTTACAACCCAGAGGGGCAGTCGCGAGTCTCCATCTCCAACTCGAGCTCCTCCTCCATCTCCATCCTCCCTCAACCAACCCAACACGGACGATCCCACCAAGTCGTGGCCTCCCCTCCGGCGCCGGGATGCCCCTCCAGAATAGAATCCTCGAATCTAGGCCCGCGATCCGCTCGGAGACTGACATGACATGACCCGTCTCCATCCAATCTGATGTGAGAGGGCCCGCCCTCCCAGCTCGAGGCATCAACCTCCACCACCCCTTCGGTCGAGCCAACACGTCAATCCTTGGCATCTCACATCTCGTCGCCCCCAAGTGCCCAAGGCCCCCCCCAAGTGGATCAGTTCGCGGCCATCTTGCCATCTACCGCCCCATCGCCTGTGCGACGTTGTGGACGGACGGATTGACGGATACAGGGGAGCCTCGCAACCTCCTCCGTCGCTTCCACTCGACTCGAGGGATCCATTGTCTCCCTTCTCCATTGTTCCACTCTCATCCTGTTGTTGTCTTGTCTCATCTTGTGGACTTGCTATTCGGGCTGCTGTCCATTCGTCCATTGGCCCGCTGGCGTTGTCGCGCCCTCGCCTTTCCGTCGCGCGTCTTTCGTCGAGTCTCTCTCTCTGACAGCAGAGCTACCTCGACACTCCGGGCTCTCGACCATCGGCAGGTTTCATAGCTCACCCAGCTGTTTGCTACACAGTACGGGCTACCCGTCCCTAGCGTCTCGATACCCTCTGGTGCCAGCGGCCCTGTCGATCTCCAGCTCGTGTCTGGCGTGCCCGGCGACCCTCGAGGCTCCATCGTCACCCTGCCCGCCGCCCTCAGGCTCAACCACCACATCATCTGCACCGACCATTGTGCCACACCCGGGGACATGGCTTGGGCGCTCCTCGGCCTATTTACTTTGCATCCTCTCATCACCTAGATGTCCCGCCTGCTCGTATCGATAACCTCTTCTTCATCATTCCGCGGTTGCCCCATGTCATGCAGCCGCTCGTTTCTGCAATGACAGCCATCCACAAGTCTCTCCTCGCCGCCATCGTCAAGCAGCTTCTGCGCGGCAAATCTTTAATACAGTCCCTCCTCACCTTTTGGATCACACCGTCACACCGCCCATCCAGCTCCAAGAAGTCGTCGTCATCGTCGTTGTCGTCGTCTTCAGCCCAATCAGTCTACGACGGCGGAAACGTCCCAGCAACACGAGCCCCTGGCCTTCATCTGACAGTACAAGACTTCCTCCGAGATGCCGAGGACCTCATCCTGGCTCCGTTACAAGATGATGGCCTCCTTGACCTCTCACACGCCCTGAAGTCGCAGTTCCGTACTCGACTTCAAACGGACCCGTCATGTATGCTCCCGTCATTCAACCACAAGCTGCCCACCGGCCTGGAGATGGGACGGTACTTGGCCCTCGATGTTGGCGGCTCGACACTGCGAGTGGCCTTGGTGGAGCTACGCGGCCATACCTATGAGGTCAAGGGTAAGGAGAGCGAGATCGTCAGCATGAAGTCGTTCCGCATCGGCAAGGCCATCAAGGACCTAGAGGGCGTTGCCTTCTTTGACTGGATGGCCGACAGGATTGTCGAAACACTGCAGCACGAAAAGGAGGGCCACAGAGAAGAGCACGACGGTGCGCTGCCCATGGCTTTGTCATGGAGTTTTCCTATTGAGTAAGCTGTCCTGTTCGTCCATCTCTGCATCTTGCTGGCCACTAACCGCCCGCAGGCAAACATCACTCCGCAGCGGCCGCATCCATGACATGGGTAAAGGCTTCCGCGCCGCCGACGGCCTCACCGGCCAAGACCTCGGTGCCGTGATCGAAGCAGCCTGTCAACGATCCGGTCTCGTGGCAGAGCTACTCGTCATTCTCAACGACGGCAACGCCACATTGCTCTCCCAAGCGTACACTCACCCCGCCACCCGATTCGGCCTCATCCTCGGCACTGGCGTCAACATCGCTGCCCACCTGCCTGTGCCCCTCATCGGTACCACGAAATTTGGCGAGCGACCCCAGGAGTGGTTCGATGACGCACGAAGCGTCATCGTCAACACAGAACTGGGCATGTTTGGACACGATGTTCTGTCTATCACGCGGTGGGATGCCGAGCTCAAGGCGGGACATCCTCGCCCAGACTTCCAGCCATTAGAACACATGCTCAGCGGCATGTACCTGGGCGAAGTGGCCCGGTTTGTGCTCCTCGAGGCCATCAACGACACGGGTGTATTTGGCGGCGTGGTGCCCGAAAATCTAAAGGAGCCGTACTCATTGAGCACCGAGACGATGTCCATCGTGGAAAGGTATGGCTCTCTCCCTTCGCTCGACACGTTATCCCATACTTACAATCTCAGTGATGACTCTACCATGGACACCAGCATCTCAACATTCGCCGCGCGCCACCCCTCCGCCCACATTCCAACTGCGGCGGATATGTCCTTCTTCCGTGATGTTTCTGCCCTCATCTCACGTCGATCTGCCGCCATCCTCGCTGCTTCCCTTCACGCCATTTGGGATCTCCGTCTTGACGGTGTCCGCGAGGCTTTGCCTGCGCTGTCCCCCTCGGAAGCCGCCGCCGCCGAGGCAGAGCTCGGTTTGGAGCGCACCATGATTGCCTACAACGGGAGTGTGATCGAGAGCTACCCAGGGTATCGCGGCATGTGCCAATCCTTCGTGGACCAGTTGATTGAAGCTGGAGGGCAATCGGGGTCGAGAATTGATCTCGTGCTGGCGAAGGAGAGCTCGATTATCGGAGCAGGAGTCGCGTTAGCGGCGGCGGTCTAAATCGCAGTGCGTGATCCATCTTGGGTTGAAGTGGCGAGTAAACGGTAGAAGCAAGCAAAGCGAGCGTGGTGCTGCGTGGTGTTACAAGGAGCTTTGACTCGGGATAAGGCAGACGGTGCCGCATGAGATACATATTGCGTAGTAATCATACTGTTCATGTCACAAAGCATCTCTGAGTGGTCTCTCAAATTGGGTATCAATTCCTGCGGTGCTTCCCTGCTCTCACAACGCCATCTAAATCGTGCCTGTGTGGTCATTTACTCTTCGTCCTCGATCTCGTCGCCACTTCGTCGCCTCTCCCTCTTGATCGCTTTCGACCGCCGCCTCGGCACTTCCTCTTCCTCCTCGCTCTCGTCGTCGTCCTCCTCCTCGGCCTCCTGCTGCGCGAGCCTCTTTTTCTGCCGCTGGATCTTCCGCAAGATCAACTCGTCGTCGTAGAAGTCTTTCGGGGAAAGTTGCTGCAGATCCTCGTTAGCATACTGCCGCGCGAATCTCAAACCGCACAGCTCGCCGGGCGGGCGAAGGCAGGGCGAAAGCGTACCTGGTTGCACCCCGTCGTGGGGCACGGCCGCGGCTGGCCCCGCGTCTCGGCGAACCACTCCTTGATCGACGCCTTCTGGAACGTGTGGCTGCACTTGTGGTTGCTGTACGGCTCGGTGAGCGGCTGCAGCGACAGCGGGCACGTGAAGCTCTGGACCTCCCCCTCGATGACGAGGTCGTCGTCGTCATCATCGTCGTCGGCGACGTCGTCTCCTGCCGCGGCGCGGCGCGCGCCGCCCCGCGCCGAGGCGACGGGGTTGCCGTCGTGGTCGAACCAGCGCGAGGGGTCGGGGAGGGGCACGTCCTGGTCGCCGAGCGTGGCGTCGTGCCAGAGCTTCTTGAAGGCGGCGTAGTCGTTGTTGAGGGCGTAGCGCTCGTGGGCGGGGAGGGCGGCGTAGGCGGCGGCCTTCTCGGCGCGGAAGTCCTGCAGTATGTCGTGGATGGGGCGGTCGGGCGGGGGCAGGTCGGGCTCGGCCCCGTCGGCGTCCATGTCGGCGTCGGCGTCCGGGTTTTCGGGGTCTCGGTCGACGCGGGAGGGGTGGGTGCGGCGGCGCTGGGCGCGCGTGGGGAAGGACTGGATGTGGTCGGCCGTGGCGGCGGCGGCGTCCTTGTCGTCCTGGGCGGCGGCCTTGCGGTCGACAAGGTCGCGGACGGCGGCCTCGGAGGCGGATGTGACGTCTGCGACCTCCTTATCGAGCTTCGTGATCCAAGCCTCGAGGCGGAGGTCGGCAGGGGTCTTGTCGGCGCCGCGGGCTTCTCGCTTGGCGAGGATGGCATGGAGGGTGGTTTGGCGGTCGGCGAGACGGTCGTTGGCGGCGGCAACGTTGCGGCCGAGGAGAGTGGTGGCTTTGCGGATATGATCTTCGTAGCGGCGGGAGTCGCGGCTGGCGGCGATGGTGGTGAGGGAACGGACGACGCCTTCTGACAGGGTGAGTTCGAGGGGTTCGTACGGGGGAAGGTCGGTTGGGTCTGCTGGGTCTTCGGAGGGGACCCGAGGACGGGCGCGACGTCTGACGGACATGGTGGGGGCGAAATGCGGATGCAAATGTGGTTTAGGTGCTGAGATGGATTGCGACTCTGTGTCGTTCGCGATGGATGGTCTGAGGCGGCGATGGTGATGGTGGTGGTGGTGACGATGGATTAAGATAGGGATCAAGAAAAGTGGTGAGACGCGACGGAGACGCGTCTTGGTTAATTGATGGGACGGACCAGCAGTGTGGGGGATCGTCACGCGGGGCTTGTAAAGCTGACGAGCAGTAATACCAAGGTACTTGTGGCCGAGCACAGATGCGGCGGCCAAGGGAAGTCACTGGCTAGCAGCTAGCAGCAAGCAGCTAGACAGGCCGCCAGACATCGCAACTCGTCACGGCCGTCACGAGCTGCCTACCTTATTACCTGTGGTACGGAGCTTGGCCTCGCCCACCCTCCACCACCCTCTACCTCCATGCAGCCTTCGGCTCCTGTCTGTGCGTCTGGCTAAGATTCGCCCTCGTGCTGTGGAGAGATCGGTGCAACGAAGGCTTGCATCAGGGTCGCACGACGCCAATGTCAGGGAGCCTCATGTCTTCGATTGAGAGGCACGGCAGGCCACAGGTCATCCACCTCCATCGCAGGGTTATGACATGTCGTTCGAGGGAGCAGCTGCCAGGGGCCCCGGGGCTCGGGATCCTGAAACCTGGAGCACCATCCTCTTCATCACGACCCAGGTGGATGGTAAAAAAAGAGGCGACTCCCGAGATGACGAGGCGCAAAATGCGTCGATCTGGCTCGATCGGTCGGACAGAAAAAGGGATGGTTGACGGGGAACAGGAAGCTTGACCGCTCGGTCCGCCAGCCGATCTAGAGACGGCGCTCATCGCCATCGCGATCCTTGAGGCTCCTTCGTTTTTGGACACGGACATCGGGCCACGGACATCAGGCCACTAGCGTTTTGTCGTAAACGGTGAAAGATGCCTGCTCGCCCGATGGTATCAGCGCCTCGAGGACTGAATGCGAGGGTGACGTGGGCCGCCCATCTCCCATGTCCCATCTCGATGCCTGGGCAGATGGGAAACGCACGGCAGGGGTGGAGGCGATCGAGAAGCGGCTGGCCGAAATGGGGTGAAGACTGAACACACACTTGCTTATTAAGGTAGGGCCGCGCCACCAGAGGACAAGTACCGATGGCTGGCCCCACTACGACCCCGCCAGGCCCTACCTGGTACCTACCCAGTTGGCGAACCAGGACCCCGATCGAGGCAGGCGCGCCCCCGATGGACATGACGGGGCCCTGTTCTCAGATCGACGCAGCCCCCCCAGCATCGCGATGCGCAGATGCAGCTTTCCTGTCCCAGCATGGGCAATATTGGCCTGGCCCCCGGTCCACACTGCGACATTCCCGCCTTTTCGACCCACGGCTCAGCTTGGTTGCAGCCTGCCCGTCAGCACCACCATCGAATGCGGTACCTCGCTCGTGTCGATGTCATGGTCCTGACTCCTCTGAACGGGCACCTCCCTGACATGGGAGCACGATGCCCCGATGAACAGTCTTCGTCGTGGGCAACCTGCCCTTCCCTTCCCGCATGTGGCTGCCGCAGAAGAAACGCCGTCATTGTATGGAGTGGCTAACCGCTATCAGGTGCTTTTGCCTGACTTTGACCTCTTCCCTGGTCTGGCCCTGTCCGCCTCGCCTCGTCTCACCGGTGGGCGGAAGGCAGTCAGCGGTTGAGCTTGACCGACTTCCGATCCAGTTCCAGTTCCAGATCCAGTCCCAGTCGGGCCTCGTTAGCCCCAAACCTCAATCCACTTTCTGCGCTGGTCTCTGCCCCATCGATGTGGCCCCGATCGCGACCCCTACGCCGCCGTTGCTGCGATCAGGCCAACGACATGCCCCATCACCCTTCGTCGCCCTGTGCCCCCCCCGGCATGGACCCGGCGTCTGCCCAAGCTCCATGGGCCCCTCTCTCGGACCCTGGACGGTCGACGCACCAGATGCCAATGTTAGATCGCATTGTTCCCTCCCTCTTCTGCCCATCGAACCAATCTAGCAATGCCGGGTTTCCAGCTTCTGTTCGTCACATTTCTCCCTCCGAGCTACCACCCTATACACCTCGGCCGCCCTACATCCCGACCAAGCACGACCTCCAAAAACAACACATCACTGCCCATCAACCCACCCTCGGCTTACACATCCACTCTGGCCACCTGCTTCAGAGATACCTAGTGTGAGAGAAGACAAAGGCAGTCCTCTCAAGACGCAGCCCCCTCCCGACGACCCCGGCCTCTGACCACCAACAACTCCATTTTCGAACCGCACCTACTCATCGCCTGCATCCATACACACCAACACCCCTGTCTCTCTGGCTTCGCCTCGGGTGACACCCACACAGCACCCAGAGTATATCTCCACGACACCGCGCCCAAGCATCATACCCCGTGCTGTCTTCGTCATGTCTGCCTCGCTCGAAACACAAATGCCCGTTGTTCCCCGCGGCCCGACTCACGCCATCGCAAAACGCCCTACCCACAAGCCGAGATCGCACCCAGACCGGTTCGCCAACATGAATCCTTGGGAATCCTGTGCTCTACAAGTGCGTGGCCCTTAGAGCGAGACCGAGCGTTTCGACACTGCCGCGAACCACCAGGCTAACATCCTCCCAGTACCAGTTCCCCGAGGGTTCTGGCGATGACGACCAGCAGTACACGGCCGTCCAGCGTCAGCTTCCCGCCAATGCTGACCCCGTCATGTACCCTGGTCTCTACTGCCCCAGCGGCTTCGACATGATGAGCATTCTTGTAAGCTGGCCCCAGCAAACCCCCTCATCCCGGGCTCCGCTAACGGCTAGACAGTTCCGCGTGTTGGAACGCCCGTCACCAAAGATCGAGCTCGGCGCCATCGACTGCTCCGTCGCCCTCGTCCTCTGTGACCTCGCCCAGCCCGACTGCCCCATCGTCTACGCTTCGGAGGCCTTCAGCCTCCTGACGGGCTACTCGAACGCCGAGATACTCGGCCGCAACTGCCGCTTTCTGCAGGCCCCCGGCGGCAAGGTCAGCCGCTCTTCGACCCGCAAGTACGTCGACGGAAAGACGGTTAAGAAGATGCGCAAGGCCGTCGAGAGGAACGACGAGATTCAGGTGGAAGTCCAGAACTTCCGCAAGGATGGCTCGCCGTTCGTCAACATTCTGACCATGGTCCCGGTGACATGGGACACCGCCGACTACCGCTACAGCGTCGGCTTCCAGGTCTCGCGGGACGACTGAGCTCACACCGTCCCCGCTCTTCAGCCATGACCTTCACACACGGCACGGATTCAACAGCCACCGTTATCCAAGTCCACGACGGGAACGCTCTCCATATCTCGACGTCGATGACCCTACACGCCGCCGATGACCTTTTTCTTTTTGGACATTTTTTTTGCGGCATCTTATCTGCTATCAGGCATCATCGATACCCCATCAGTACTTGCTTGGCGTTTTCTCCCTTGTATAACGACATTTCTTTTGTCCTAATGACCAGAGTTATGAGACTTGTATCATGCGGGTGGGCAACCACAGAAATGGCGTTTTCACATTTTGGGTATTCATTTGGTCACTATTAGGTGTAAAGGATACCCAGCGCTCTCATCAAGGGGCCCTATCTTGTTTATAGCAGTCGATAGTTGGTACAAAAGGCTGCTAAGCCGGCGTTTGGAGCGACAACCACGAAGCCACATCCGTGAGCCTGGAATGTCCGTGATTTATTAAAACCATCGTCTTGACGCGAGTTTGTGCGGTATGCATTCGCGTGAAGTATCCTCTTGATCACTGAACTTCTGACCCCTGGCGATATGCTGTTGTGGTAGTTATGTATGGCCGATCGTCTCACCCTCGCGGAACGGTAGGCTGACGCTGATTATGCACACCAGTTCAACGCTACGGCCTATGAATAGCACGTGCTTGCTGCATCTAGTACGAACACGATACAGAGGACCCCGGGGGTCTCTCCTCGGAATTGACAGCGGCTCAAACTCCGTATCCAACGTGGTTTGACGCTCGTCCGATCCCTCCTGCCAGGTCGTGCGAGCGGGCAATCCCCAGTGGAGATCCGGCTCTGATGTCAGAGGGTTTCCGCCGCGGGGTCCAAGCACGGCGACCGGCTCCGGGCTAGTATTAGAACGTCCCCAGCCCTCAGCTTCATCACCACGTATCATCGCACTCCTCCTGACCATCGTCTTTTTGAGATCCATCTCAGCATATCATACCCCAGCTACAAGGCTCATATCCATTTGCTCAACTTAGTCGAGCGTTCCCGTCCCGGGTGCAGCACCCGCTTCCAGACCCGCCCAGGATGCCTCTCCGCGGCCCCGTCTCCGTCACGGCATACAAAAAGTCCACGGCGGAGGTCGTCCAGATCGGGCCCATGACGGGCTACGTCTACGAGGACGGCTCTAATACGGATAACCGCGTCGGCTGCGCGACGCTCGAGATCCCGCCGGGCGTCAAGGGCCCGCCGATGCACTGGCACCGGTTCCACGACGAGCTCTTCTTCATCGTCAAGGGTGAGTTCGCCAGCAACCCGACGCCCAAGCCTCCGGCTGGAGTGTTGCTCAGAGGAAAAAAAGAGGAGGTTGCTGACGCGCCCAAGGCACGGTGCGCTTCTCGACACCGGAAGGGGACACGGACCTCCGGGCCGGGGAGCTGATGGTCGTGCCGCCGAGGGCGGTGCATACGTTTTCGAACCCGTCTGAGACGGAGGGCGCGGAGTTCTACATGACGGCTACGCCTGGTGAGTTTCTCCCACACCCTTGACGGGATCGGTGAGCGGTGCTGACGTTGACAGGGTACTACATTGACTGTGAGTTGCGGGCCGGGCTGCAGAGTGGCAGAATGCTAACCGTGTAGACTTCCGGATGCTGGGCAAGATTGCGGCGGATCAGAAGAAGCTCACTGCATCGGAGACGGAGCATCTGATGGCGCTGTTTGGGACGTTTCCGCCGGAGGTCGAGTCGGAGCCTTAAGCTGGGTGCCAGCTTTGCATCGCGACGAACGTATTAGGTACACGTGATGGAGTGAGTGGCATGGTAGATGGTATAATGGCATTGGGAACTTGTACATGATCTAGCGATGCTTGACTCTGTCTATCAGGCTTGTTTCCGTATGCGACCTGATCTCCGCTGCCCCGTGTCGACCCCGTTGGCCATTGCCTCAGTCGGGGCCGTTTCTCTCTTAACCTTAGACGCGGGCGGAGGTTTTGCCGTCTTTTCGATCTTCGCTCCTCTTTGTTTCTTCGGGGGCGGCGCCTCATCTTCATCACTGTCCTCTTCTTCCTTCACATTGGAGGCCGCCTTGACAGGTTTCGCAGCCTTCGCCCCGCGCTGTTTCTTCGGCGGAGGCGGCTCATCATCGTCGCTCGACGCAACCGCCTTGGCCTTCCGCCCCCTGGCTTTGCCTGGTGCCGCCTTCGCCTCCACGGGCTCCTCCTTCGCCGACGGCACCACCCGCCCCGTCTTCTTCTGCCGGCTGGGCGCAAAACAGCTCGTGCGCCCGCCGACGGTGATGAACGCCAGCTTCTCGCCGCTCGGAAGCGTGCTCGCGGCGTCCTTGCCCCCCTTGCCCCAGCGGTACTTAAACAGCCAGTCCTCGGGGAACTCGTCCGAGTCGCCGAGCTTGTCCACCGCCGTCTGGCACACGTGGCGCACCATCTCGTGGATCGTCTTGATCTCCTCGTCGCTGAAGTCATCGCAGTACTGCTCGGGATGCACCTTCGCCTGGTAGAGCACCTCGTCCGCCACCCAGTTCCCGATGCCGCTGATGTGGCTCTGGTCCAGGAGGAGGGCCTTGATCGGCACGTGGCGCGACTTCATCTTGGTGCGCAAGTACTCCTCCGTGAAGACCTCCGCGTCGACGACGGGGTCGGGCCCGTTCTCCTTGAGGGGCGTGTGGTCGCGGATGTCGTCGCCGGGGCAGTCGACGAGACGCACGCGGCCGAAGCGGCGCGGGTCGGTGAAGGCGACCTCGACCTTGGGGGTGCCTTCGGTCTCGAGCCGGAACTTCCAGTACTTGGGCGGCCAGAGGTCCGCCTCCTCTGGCTTCATCTTCTTGTAGTAGTTGGTGTAGGCCGTCTTGTCGCCTTTGATGTGAACCCAGCCTAGGCGTCATGAGCGAGACGTTTTTGCAAAAGCCGTGGCAGGACGTACCTGTCATTCCGAGATGCATCACGGCGTGGGGAGGGCGGTCAAAGGTCAACCTACGGCATCACATGAGTCACCTGGTGAGGGGTCGCGGCCGCGGAGGCATACCAGAAGTATTTTCCCTGGCTTCCGGCCGAAACGACTTTCCTGCCCTGGACTGCCTCTTCAAACGCCGGGCCGCTGGTGCCAACCTTGCCGAAGACCTTGTCATCCTCAGGGGCCGAGACTTTGGCAATGGTCTTGCCAACGAGGTGATGGCGAAGGAAATGAACACATCGAGCGACTGCACCATGTCAGTGAAAGGTTCATTGGCCCGGCACTATGTGTTACCTTCGGCAATCTCGGGCATCTTGGCGACTGATTATGGGTTTAGGTACATCAGGGTCATAAACGAAGATGAGCTGCGGGCACGACGCGCGCTGAACTGGGGTCATGACGACAGAGAAGCGGCGGGTCGGAACGCGAAGTCACGGGACCTCTCGTGGCCGACCTCAGCTGTGCGTGTACGGTACGCTGAAACTGGCCAAAGCTCCAAGCTCGCTCATCTGGCCCGTGCACGAATGGCCCGGAGATGTTCCAGGTTCCCCACCTCAAATTCGAACCGCCGACCTCAAAAAGTTTGGCGGCCGAAAATTCCCTTCACTTCTTCTCATCCTTCCAACACAACCAAACAACCACAGCGACAACAGCCTCGCCTGCAATTGTAAGTCTCAGCCTTCTTCGCCACGCGCTTCGCCTCGCGATCACCTTTGCCTCCTCTCCCCACCCATCTGCTATCTGATGATTACCCAAACCCAATTCAAACTAGAGTCTTTGACCAAATGGAATGAAACTACAGTTTTTGCACGTCAGTCTGACAACGCAGCTTCACACCTGTTTTCACGACATGCGCGGGCGAGACACGAGGCTAACCCGCATCACAGGTGTTTACTGGCATTGCAATGGTCATGGCCGTCGCTTGGTTCGCTCGATGGTCTTCGGCAGGGTCAGTGCCTTGACCGAGGACCCTCGGGTTTCCCGTTACTTGGTAAGCTTTAACCGCTTTTTCTGCTCCTGCCACCCCCCACCCCAAAGAACAACATGATGAACAATTATCATACTACGTATGTTGGAATTACCGACTGAGTACTTTCCTTGAAGAAAAAAACGGCTGTTTCTGATCGTTCTTACCTTATCTGGCTTGATGTGTAACAAACTCTTCGCAAGCACGAAGCTAACTGTTCACCCAGCTTTCCCACTCTCGACAAGGTACATACCGATCCATCCTTTTCCCACCCAGCACCTACATGATGAAGCGGCACTGGGCTCCGAGAGTACCTTATGGGCTCGACCATGAGCGACACGCCTCTTTGCGGCAGGCCTAGAAAACCTCGCCCACTGATCTATTGTCGATCGCGCAAACTTTTTGCCAAACCGGTTCGGACTCGGGCTGACCAACGACAGTGTCGGGTTCTAGTTGGATCGTTTCTCCTGTGATGTGACGCGCCTGGATGCGCACCTCGAGGGCTCTTCCTCACTAATGGTAAGCTACATTATTTTCTTCCACCCCTCGCATCCTGATGAACACAGATGACGAGTCCTACTCGGTATCACCGCTGCGGACAACCTATTTTACAACCATTCATGCCAAACTGAATTGCCAATTCCCCACACATTTTTGCAAACCTTTTGAGGACTTGGCTGACCCAATTAAAAGATACCCAGCCAACCTTGGCCTTCTTCCTGACTCGGTATGTCACCACACGCACCGCCTCAGCACCCTGCCCCGTTCAAGTGATGAACGCAAAAACACAAGACAAGCATATGTCAGAGCCCGTGACACGGCGATTGATCGATACCTGTTTACATTTTCCTGATCCCGACCGCTTCAGTCATGTTTTCTGCCCGACGTTGGTGGATCTCGACTGACTCGCGAAGATCCGGCAGATTTTGCAGTGTTTGCTTCTCACATCCAGCATCGCGTATCCTTTACGGTCCATCAGGTTCGTTACCATGCTTTTCTTTACTTCCCCTTACCTCGCCCCTTACATGATGACTCAAATTTTATCACGACGGTCTCCATAGCCCTAGTTGCATTGATGAGACTGCCTTTGACATGGCACCCATACTGAAATTGGCTTTTTCGAATCATTTTATTATCTTGATCAATTTGCCTAGACGAGTCGCTGACTCTTCTTAAGACTAGATTCTGCCTTGCTATACCACGCAGGCTGGTGGATTTGATTGTCTTTTCTTTGTAGCAAGATGCCTAACGGCCGATATCACAAATACACTTGATTGCACCTGACTCTTCTTTCCCAGTGTGATGCAAATGTACCTGAACTTTCTGCCTGTAAATCAACATGAATAGATTCGGCATCTATAAACGTAGGGGTATCTATCGTACTTGTCTTTCTGTCAATTACTTCCCACGGCGTGCATAATGCGAACCGTCAACATTAATGCCTTTCCAAAACGCCTTGCTGAACAAGTGGCCTCTTCAAGTCATCCCAACCCAGAATAGCGTACACGCCAGCGCAAGCACCATGGCCATCATGCTCTCCCGCGGGTCCCGACTCGCCACGTCCCCGTTATCAGGTGTCGATGTGGCCGTGAACAACCCCGTCAGCGTCTGCGTCCCCGACGTCGCGGCCCCGGCCTCGGCGCTCCGCGTCGGTGTCTGCGTAGCGAGCGGCCAGTCCTCCTCGTCCTCGTACAGCACGCCGTTGATGATGACGCCCTCCCCGTTGCGCAGCATCTCGACTTGTTCGTCGCTGCAGGAGCTCGGCACGGCGCGGAGCCAGCACGTCGGCGCCGGCGCGTCGGGCAGGTCGTCTGTGTGCTCGTCGGCCGTCTCGTCGCCTTCGGTCGTGTAGTTGCCCAGGTCGACTGCGTCGCCGGTCGAGAGCGACGTGCCCATGACGACGCGCGCGAAGACTTGGAACGCAGTCTCGGGCTGGAAGGCGGGCACGGCGTGCCCGGCTTGGTAGACGCGGCTGAACGACAGGTTGCCGTACTGGCGCACAACACCGCCTATGTACGAGTCGTTGACGATAATGGGCGCGTAGCCGGCGGCCGTGAAGAGCTGGCCGTAAGGGGCACGGGCCTGCCAGGCAAGGGCGTTCGCAGCGGCCTCGCCGCCGCGCCAGTTGCAGATGTAGTCGCGGTCGCCATAGACGAACCCGACGCGTACGCCTGAGTCAAGAAGAGCAGCGAGGCGGGGGATGATAGGGCCCCGTGCGTTGTCGCCCGTCCTGGAGAAGGCGGAGAAGACTTCCAAGCTGTAGGAAGAAAAGTTTGTCACAGCACCTATGGCCTCTTGAAAGGCAGGTGTGTTGGCGTACTCGATATACATGCTAGAGGGGAAGGACTCGCGCACAGGTTGGGCAATGTCGTAGAAACTGCGCCCAGACTCGCTGAAGGGCTCGACGACGGATCTGAAGCAGGTCTTGTAGGCGTTGGAGCAGTGCTCGTTGACGTCCTCGTTTGTACCCAAGCTGTTCGGATCGTAGACATTTTGTGCCGTACGGCACTGCTGAAGGAGGTCAAGACAGCCGCCGTCGGCGTAGAAGCTCGCATTGGCGAGATTGGCGCGGACCGAGCTGATGCCTTCAAAGCCATACGTGTTGTTGATTGCGAAGCTTGGGTAGTGCGGGGCTTGAATCGCATCGTCGATGCAGCCATTGATGATGCCCAGCGACGCGAGATGTATCTCGAGGGTCGAGTTCCGTGGTATGGTGTTGTTCTGCCTCTTTGCGTTCTGGCGTTCCCACACATCGGAGAAGACGGGCCCGTATTTGCCGCCGTAGCTTTCGGCGAAGAGGTTCACGCCGAGGGCAGCGTTGCTGGGTGGGTTATATTGTGGAAAGGCGGAGAGAAAGCCTTGAAGCATGTGCCATACGGCCATGGCCGCATCTTCGGTGGTATTAGGGGTATTGGCGGGGTTGAGGGAGCTGAAGGTTCCATTGAGGAATAGGTGGGGTGGGAGGTCATCGGAAGGGGATTCGAGCGGGGTTGTCCTGCTATTATTGAGGAGATTGAGGGTACCGTTCGTTGGCGTATCGTAGGAGAAGCCGACCTGGTTGGGCTGGAGTGGGTTAGCAAACATTCCTGGCGCATAAGGCCATGTCTTTGCCGAGACTTACCTGGTCTATGAAGAGCATGTTCGAGGCACGATCCCAACCCCATTCACTGGCGAGAGTGTCGAATTGATCCAACCCTGATTCTATCACTTCGCAGGGGCCGACTCCATTGAACATGCCGAAGAGGGAGCTCGAGCCGGGACCGCCATTGAGCCATATCGTGAGGACGTCGGACTTTTGGCGAGCTTCGACGAACCAGAAGAAGAGATTCGTGGGGTAGTCGCCGGGAACGTTGACCCAGCCGGTATACTGCTTCTGATGATCGAAAGCAGTGCGGCAGGCGCCATCGGGGGTCTTGTAGCTGATTGTGATATCATTATTAAGAGGCGATCGGACCGTGGTGAGGTTTGCTGTTGTAGGCGGAAACTGCGCCGATGTTGCTGGAATGGAGCTGATGCCTAGCAGGAGGAGCAGCTGTTGAAGGGAGCGCATGGTGATGTTTCGCTCATTACGATCGCAGCGCCAGCGCAATCTACCTACTTCTGGAGTAGGTATGTCGCGATCGAAATGCACGGCGGAAAAGATGCTTCGAGGCTTACCGTCCTGGCGTTGTTGTTCTTGAATCACTTCGCTGCCACGAGCTTCGCCTGCTCGGACTAGACTGAGGTTTGACGACCAGTCGACGGTTCCTCCATTAGCGCCTTGGCACACGTTGCCCGCGTCAAGCCACAGCGGGGCGTCATCAGGGGAATATAGCCCGTTACATAATCGCCCCCAAGCCATTGACTTTCTAGACATCAGCACTGCCCAAGCTTCGAATCACCAACCTGGTGCTTGGAACTTGCTGCGACATGCGTACTGGTAGAGAGATGCGTCGATTTGCAGAGCTTCAATAGTCTGGCCTTCATGTTGACTTTGCGTCTTACACAGCCTGTATTGAAGCAACGCCATAATTGGTTTTCGACGATCGCCCTCGGCAATGTGGTGGGGGCCTCCGGGGACTCAGCCAGGGTACCTCAACACCTGGGCCGTACACGTAGGCGCGCGAGCCGAACGAAACGGCATACCTATCCGAGGCCTGTACTTATTCTTGCGACAGTATGACGGAACACACGCGAGATTGAGTGCCAACCCGGACTGATGTCGCCCCGAAGGTCGTTTAACGAAGCACCTGCTCTGTGCAAGTCGCTGCAGGCCGTCCGTCCTGGGCTTCAAGGCCATCACCGTTTCGTTTTGTGTCAAAATTGCTTGCACCCGACACCAGAGCAGAACATTGTATAGATATGTCAAGTCATCATTCATGTGGTGGTTCAACTGGTATGGTGACAACTAGATCCGAGCTTCCAGCCAGCCGACCTACCAGACAATTCAAATAGAAGGAGATACTGGAGGCAAAAGAATGACCTAAAACACAGATAACATGAAAGAAATCCCAAGTGAAAGAAAAGAACTTCAGCAATACGATGAGAAGCCAAACCCAGCTCGGAGTGTTACTAGCGGCCGTCCCGCCCAGGACGCTTCCTGTGATGGTGCTTGTGCTGTTCATCAATGTGGCGCTTCAAGTTGTCATCTCTAGCGATCCACTTGCCACAGTTCGGGCAATTATCGCCCTCGGCCGGAATTTTGTTCTTCGGATCCGCAGCAAACTTCCGGTGCGCAGAACGGACATGACGAAACATGTCCTTGTTCGTGTAAAACATCTCTTCGCAGGGAGCAACACCGCGGGATGAATTGGCTTTCCTGCCGGCGCAGGGGATCAAAGGAGGGTCGTGGTCGTACTTGATGTGCTTACTGGGATCTATTTAGCAACATTGACGGGTGCCCAAATGGGGAGGTTCGCTCGTCGAGCCTTACTGTAGCTCTGTAGGTCGCTTGAACCATTTCTCGCAACCTTCCCATTCACACTGGACCGGGCTTTTGTGGGAAGACTTCCGAGAAGCAGACGCTCTTGGATGAGTCGATTTCTTCGTGGTGGAGGGCTGGGATTTGTGTTTGTGCTCTGCAGCACGGGAGGATCCTGCCATGGACATTGCGTCTTCGGATGATCCCTGGGGGTCGAAAGGAGAGGACGACGAAGTATGTTCGTCAAGTTGGTCGGCGATTGATAGGGCTTCCATGTCTATAAAGTCGTTGAATTGCCAGTTGGAATTCGTCTGTGGGGGTATGTGTGAATATTCTCCTGAGGGACCTGCAAGCGCTTCATCGGTCGACTATGGCCACGATGTGTTGCAAACAGGTTGACATGGTACTGTATCACTTCCCTGAAGCAGTGCGAATTCTCCAGGAGTTAGATCGAGGTCTCCTGGCCAGATCTGCTGCTCGGGTGGATTTGTGCCCTCAAATGGTCCGTAAGGGTTATCCACTGTAGACAGATGGTCCCAGTTCGCCTCTTGATCATCCTCATTGGACCAGAGAGCTGGATTCCCGGCCCCTGGCCTGAATGCGTTTTCGTGGTCACGCTCCCGCCCTTTGCCTTTGCGTGACATGGTCTAGATTGTGGAGTCAGCTGTTGCTTCGTCGTGCCATTCTGTCCGGCCTCCGACATAACATTGGTCTGACTCACAGAGATCTTGTCACCTGCCGCGTACAGCACTTCTCGGCTTTACTGGAGCAGGGCAGTGGCTGGTAGCGCTTTATCTCCACCCTTACAGGTAAGGCCACGAATATAGTTCAATCCACCTGGTGATCTAGGTGCTACGCTCTTCGGAAAGGGGCCGTTAGTATGTGCCTGAACACGAAGAGCAAGCCGGATCTAGATGTAGTCCCACACCAATGTTGCTGAGGTGTCTATGCGTACCTAGTTCGCTCAAAAATGCTGCCCGAACTTGACTCTCTTTGACGCTGGAAGTGATCAATCAAATTGAAACAGAATACAGTCGAGTCAAGTAAAGTAGGTTATCGGGGAAGTACACGTAGTCTTTGTGAGTTGACTCGCAAAGCGCCACGCCCTAATAACGACAATACCAGTATGTCCAGAGAGAAGACAATAAGAGGCTCTTATACTTTTCTGGATGACTACACAGTCATAGGTAAGGCGGTACATGGCTGAGGGTCTCAATTGCCTGGTTTGCTCCAAGTGGCTTTCATTGGTCTTCGCTTCCCTCCTCTGGTGACTTCAAGTCTCCTCCCACGAAATACGGTCCTCCTTCCCCCTCCTACTGTCTCTGGAGCCCTCCTGCCCATACATGGTCTCGTGCCCCCTCCCTTAACCCATGTTGTGAGAGGTACCGTCATTCCAGCAGCTTACCTGAAAGCTTGTGGATGCTTACGATAAGATGCGTCGAATCGCCTGGCTCCGCCTGGCTTCGCCTGAGTCGGCCTGACCAATTGCCCAACGCAGTACGACCTTGAATCAGACGTCGAGGGAGGCCTACTAGCAAAAAAATAGCACTTTAATTTCGTAGGATACTTTGTGCACTTCTGTGCTGGCTTCGGTGAGCAATGCGGGAGGGACACTACTGGCGATGAAGTGGGGGTAGTGGGCGGGCGATGGCGTGGCCAAGCCTTGCGCGGGCCAACCGCGGAGGTAGGTCCCTCCCAAATCGCAGACGTTCGGCCATGTCGTACATGTATTGCCCGAAGTGGCTTGCAGAATGCAGATTATGGATCGGCCACGGGACATCACATGGAAGCTCTTCACCACTCCATGACATTCCACGCTTCGACCTTGGAAGATGGAAGGCCTCCAGCAGCACTTTCAGAGGTGCGTTGTTCTTGCATCAATGGTTCTGTCAGCATGCAAGTAACGGTAAGGCACCTTGAGTTTGATAGTCTATCGATGGGTGACTCGTTGATAGGATCGCGTGATGGAGATGGAGGGTCATCATTGACGACACGACCATGAAGATGCATGTCTTCCAGGGATGCCCGAAGTACCTAGTTGGGCAGCCAGTATCAATGGTCAATCAGTACGGTATCCAATGTTTCTTCTATAAATTTGGAGGCACCGACCCAGGTCCAGTAGATATCCAATGCACACAAACCCTTTATTACTCCAGCCACCTCGCTTCATACCAGTTGCTTCTGCCCTATCAACTCGGCCAAGTCTTCATTTATCATGCCTTCCGCAATTACCAAACAACCTTCTGCCAGCGCTACCTTGAACTATAGCAAGGTCATACAGTTGGTCTTTCTCTGCTCTCTGCTCTCTGCTGTCAACGAGAGCTGCAGAGCGATGAAGGGTATCACCTATTCCTCTCTCAACACCGACAATGATCGTGTTCTCAGTTCTTTTGAGGTCTTCCTGTGCAAGCTTGCCCAGATTTGCGACACTGCAAAGGGTGGCGACACCATCACTGCCTTGGTTGCTCTCAGATCCGCCCATGGGCCGGAATATGTCTTGACGTCAAACAGCCGCAAGGAGATGGAACTCGACCACGCAAAAGGGTTCCTGCACGGTATGCTTGAACTTGTTGGTAGGAACCCTGACGGACTCGCCGAAAAGGCTTTGAAGAAGCAAGTCTTGTGGCGCATATTGGAGTTCAACTTCCCTAGGGTAGATTACTATCTGAAACGAATTGTTACTTTGCTCAGAGAGTGCATGGAAACATGCAACCCCTACGATAGTAAGAGCCCTTTCATCACTTAACCAGAGAGAAACTAAAAACCAGGAAGCCGATACACTTTCTCACCTGAGCTGGATCGAGGCTAGAGCCAAATTTCCGCGAGACATATCCGCTGGAAGTAACGCGAAGTCAAAGTGTGAGTTGAAGGCTCCAATATCTCGGGCCGGCAATATTAGCCAGCGTATTCTGACTACTTCCAAGTCCTAAGCGACTGCGAGAATCTCATCAGAGGCATTCAACATGCCAGGGAGACCGGCTTCAGCAAGGTCATGAACGAGCGAGCCAGTGATGGTAACACCGAAGATTCACGTTCTTGGTCCGAGCTCCGTCACTACCTCGGCCGTCTTCACTCGTACCGCCAAGCAACTGAATGCATTGTCGGGGCTTCCAAAGACTGGCTCACCGGCTTCACTGTCAGGTACATTCCGTCCAGTCGTGTTGAACGAGTTTCACTGCCGAAACCAATGCCTTCACCCCAGGAGGTGATTCAGGCCGCTTTTGAAGACATCAATCCTCAGGAGTACGAAAGTCATATCGAGGAGCTCCGTGGTCACAATTTGGATTATTACATCAAAGAAAGGCTCCGAAAGAAGACGATTAAACAGCCCGTACACTGCGAGGTTCATCTTCAGAGCTTCCTAGTTCGAGAGCAGAAGGTAAAGCCAGGTGACTACTGGGGGGATTCTATGTTTGTCGCGACCAGCAAACCCCCTTGCTGGCTCTGTCACTACTACTTCAGCGACCCCGAAAACAGTTTCAAGGTACAATCCTCTCACATGAACGTCTATCAGAAGTGGCGCCTCCCCGACGTTTATAAGGATGAGGGGGAGGACGCCATTGAGCGTCGGGAGGAACTTCTGGATGACATAATCGAGCAGTTGCAGCAAGACACCCTCCACGCTGTCAAGGAGAAGCTTCACCAGGGAAAGCGGAATGATTCGCGCACTGAAACGCGAACCGGACTGTCGACAGTATTCGAACGTGGCCCCGGGTCACGCAGCGACACGCGGAATTCGCATTGTTCATCGAGGCTTGGAGGAGCGAGTGTCCAGATATCGATGGCTGAGAGGATGGACTTTGAAGACCTTTCGTCTGCTACTGAGGATGATGATTTTGCTCACGTCGGGCTCGCCAAGTGAGGGGGACAAGCAGGACGCCGTGCCCAGTTTGTTGAATCCGGCGTGGCTTGACTTCCAAATCTTGTTTCTAGTCAACCTTACTCTGTCTTTCTCGATTTCTGATTTTACCTTGTTTTTCTTTTACCTGCGAACAGCCGAGAAATGAAATAAAAAAATCCTGATTCAACCCAAGCGTTGCATTGACTGCTGGTTGGCTTCTTGTTGTACCACGGATAACGAGCTTGCGTGATAAAGCAGGCCCATCACGCAATCCGGCCCACCCCCGCCAATGCCAGCAAGTGCAGCAAGTGCATCACCAACCAAACCTTGAGCCGCTCACATTAAGATCAAAGAAAGCAACATCAATTATCTGAGCCTTCGATTATATAGGGCGCCTGCTTAGTGCCTCACGAATCATTGTAGCCCATGGCGAGCCGCCTTTTACCTGTGTCCATTGGAGGCCCGCGGGTATCTCAACGTCGACCTCTATCATGTGCAGGTTAGTGGTCGAGTAAAACGAGTTGAACAGATTCAATCAATACTGATTTGGTAAATCAGAATGCTCCCGAAGAAAGGTCCGTTGTGACAAGCAGGTTCCTTGCGGACGATGCGTGCGTCTCCAGAAGCCGTGTTCTCGTGAAGTCGTGCGAACCAGAAAGTCTTTGGCAAAGCACCAAGAAGAGCTCTCGTTCTTGCTGAACTTGCACAAAAGACTACAAGTTGCCGAGGACCCTCAAGATTTAAGGCAAGCGCTGGAGCAGCGCATCAAGAGCCTTGAAAACGGGGAGCCGCTGGTGCATTCAAGTTCGGCTTTCGACAGTCCTCCTCATGAGCTACCACTGTCACCAATCGAGGCTCTTGTGGATCCAGGACTAGCTTTACAGAATAATGGTGCCCACCAAACGACTTCAGCATTAGAAGATCGACCAGATCCTGCGCTAGACAGATCGGAGCTTCTACAAGCACGGCGCCACGAGGGCACCTGGTCCAGCAAGAGTGCGGCCACGATGAGGTGTCTTGAATCTCTGGCTTGGGGACGTTATACAGGATCTTGTTACCCTCATCGCCGATGCAACTGCATGAAATACCGCGCCTACCCCGAGCTTGCTTCTATCAACTGTGATTTGAGCGATGCATACCTCGAATGGACCCCAGCAAACAACGACCTGAGCGTTCTGCTACCGCCTCAAGACGATCGACGACTCATCAAAGACTTCCACATGAGCCACTTGTGGTGGCATCATAATGGGTTTCATTCCACTACCTTTCTGGAGCAGTGCGAGATATTCTGGTCGACAGGGAGTGTCGTCCACCCGCTGTGGATGGCTCTCTATCTGGCCATGACATGCGTATGTTTCCCTTTATCACATCATGGAGATAGCCTACTAAGTCGTCACGTAGACAACCTTGTGGTCGCTAGTGAACAGTCCGCACCAAAGGCAGGAGTTAGGCATTGGTTTGACACATGTGCTTCCGATACGTGATGCGATGAGGTGCGCTAACCACATTGTAGTCTTTCACAACGAATTGGTCGAAATCCAGTTTAGGACGCTGGTTGATATTTTATACAAAGAGGACTTCTTACAGAACCCTTCCAGTACGTAGTGATCTTTGTTCGCTTGAGACTTTCACTCATACTCATTACCATCATTGAGCAGTTTACTCAGTTCAAGCGATCACGCTTGCGACTAGAGTAGGACACAATCTCGGCCTTAGCCAGCTGACTGCAAACTTACTCGCCGCTGCCCATGGCATTGCTCGATCTCTTGGTCTTCACAGAATCCAGTCCCCTACAGTCATGCCACCGGCCAATCTCAATCCTGATACAGCAATGGCGCAGGCCAGGTTAGACTGGATTGAGCAAGTCGAGATTGAAGCTGGAAAACGGACTTGGTGGCAGCTTGTGATTCAGGATTACTTTTCCATCCCATTCACGGAAACTTACTCCATACATCCCGCGCAATTCGTATCCGAGATACCGAGAAACTGCAACGATGACGATCTACTCCAGCAAGACGACGCTGCCATGACTTCGAGCGCGTACACAAGGATTATTGCTCAACAGGCTCTGCTCATGACCCCGGCCCTTGACGGAATTGGCCCTTTAGGTTCTCGGAAGCATGCTAGTGCCATTTATGAGCACATACTCAAATGCGACTTCGACATGAGGCAGCAAATCCACAATTTACCGTCCTGCTTGCTGCGGGAGGAGCCTGGCGATATTCAGAACTCAGGGGTATCGCTCCCCTGGCTTCCAACGGCCCGCCGCACCATGGCTATTTCTGCCGCTGATAAGATCATCAACATGCATAGGCCTCTTCTGTTCTACTCTTTTCAGAGTCCGAACTTTCCCAGGACAAGGGCTACATGTACTGCAGCGGCGGTGACCATACTACGTGAGCATGAACGGGCGTCAGCTGATAACACTGTGGCCGTCTGGACGCAAACAGCTTTCTGCATCACGGCCGTTATTGTTCTCGGCCTGGAGCTCCTCCACCATCCGTCTCACACTAGCGAAACGGCCACTGAATACCGTCAGCTTCTTTCGAAAGCGGCTGAGCGGCTGCGCAAGCGATCGTGCGACGTCCTTGCCACAAAGTGTGCTACGCTTATTGAGGTACTTCTCTCTGTCGAGGAAGAGCTTGTCATCATGGTCATGCGTAAGCGTGATGGAACGCTGGAACAGAAACAAAGGGAAGCCGTTGATGAGTTGGTTGCGAGCCAGGACATCTTGGCCAAGTTCCTCGACCTGGACCCGGCCTCTGAGATGAGACCAACATTCTGGGAAAGTCCAGCGGTATCCGAACAATTTGACCCTACAGCAATGTATGATGTGGCTGAATTTGAGGACTTTGATGTTTGGTATAACGAGGTCTTCTCAGGGAACGCTTTTCCAACAGAGTAGTAGAAGATAGGAGAGCGACGAGGACTGTCTGAACACATTACTGGCAAAGACCAAACGAACGGAACCTAAACCTGAGAATGCGATTTTGGGCTGCAACAATTGCAGGTTCTAAGAGGAAAATACAGCTTGTAATACTAAGCGAGTCAAATCGGTTTGATGCCCTATCTTACGAATACTTGGATTGGCCTTCATAGCTCCTGTACTATCAGTGCTGTGCCATGTCCATCGTTGTGAGACTGATGCCCCGCGTCGGAGGAGATCTTTGACACGACAGTGACTCTCTCCGATCTTGTCAAGACGTTGCCCTCATGGTCCAGTGCCTCGGCCACCACGTCCGAGATCCTGGCACTCTGCGCCCATACCCTCAGGGACGTCTCAAAGCCGGTTCGAGGAGTATCTTGACGCTTCACGCGGCCTTGAACCGACTCTCCTTCCACAATCTCTTTCCATAAGAACCGCCATTTTGCAGTTCTCGTGTCCCCGTTCCAGCTGACATAGACGTCAACGCTATCATTTGTCGCCTGCTCAGCGTACACAGCAGGAGTTTCGGCCGAGGTCCCAGTCCAGTTGTACCGAAATGCTCGGTAATTGTGTTGTTCCATCTCACCCAATGGCCCGTCACCAAATCCCGCGTGGAAGATCACGTCACCTTCTGCTGTGTATTCCGTTAACTGGCCCTCAGAGCCCCAATTGATCAACGCCCCGCCACCAGGTAGCGTCTGGAGTGAGCCCTGCGACTTGGAGAGAATGGTGTCATCAGGGGGATGGAACGCGGTAATGAGCGTTGCCAGGCCAAGCTCGTGGTTCAGGGCAATGTACTTTCCCCTCGAGAACGGATGCAGACGAATTTCTTTCTCTCCACCTCCAGCCGATTCGGAACCATAGACGGAGTTGTCAAAGAGGGAAATGACCTCGGTCGAGCCGTTGATGGCTGGTAAGTAGCGTGCATGGTGTTGGAACCCGAAAAGAACATCCGGACCCAGTACGAAGTCGGATGTTGGACCACCGAGCCTCCAAATAATGGATCCGTCAGTTCCGTTGATCTTGTAGATTGTCGAAGCGTGACGTGCCGAGAGCAAGTAATGCCCGTCGTCGCCTTTGGTTATGGAGTTGATGTGGAAGTAATCCCACGCCGTTGTACTATCTTTTCCGGATCCCCCTTGACCCAAGGGTAGGGGAAGAGCAGTCTCTATTTTTTGAAGGTTAACAAGAAATCTCTCTCATGCCCGTGATGCAAGCTTACCATTCGGGGATATGTGATCCAGACTCCTCCACTCGAACAACACACGGCCTGTCTCAATTTCAATCTCTTTAAAGTCTTGTTAGTGTATCAGGCAGGACGTTGGCATGCGGACACGAACCTTGGAAAATAGCATCTACAATCCATGTCTGATCTTCAAGGCCACCGTACGCCCCCAGGTCCGTCTGCAGCGGGTGGTAAATTTGGAAGAGAGCCGTCTTCTCGTCGATGATGATGAATTCGTGCTTGTCGCTGATGAAATGGCCACCAGCCCTCAAAGACTTAAGAACTTCGTAGTGATCGCTCAGAAGCACATGACGACCATGGCCATGGCCATGAAGGCCATTGTGTGAGCCTTCAAAAGCAAAGAGGACGTTGGCGCCATTCCACCGCGCGGCCTGGAAGTTGCCCGTCCAAGGGGAGAAGTAAGTGTAGCCGTCCCAAACAAGATCGCCGTCACTGCGAATGATGTACGCTCCTTGTTGCGCCGGACCTTTGGCAGGTGACTCCCTCCCCGACCCACTAAAAGGTGCAACGAAGAGGTAGCCCGGATCACAGGAGTCGTTACAGGGGACCGTGATGTTGAGTTTGATCGGGTTCAGGTCGGGACGAGTTTTGTACGTTGAGTCTGCGACCACCAAAGTAGCGACCGCACCCAAAAGAGTGATTGGAAGCTGCATGACGGATCTTTGGTCGGAAAAGGGGATTGCTCAAGTCTCGCCAGGACGTGTCTTTGGCCTACTTTTGAATGCCAGGATCTAAAGAAGATCAACCGAAAGCTGGAGACGTGGATACTGTGGCGCATTCTGCAAAATCTCCAAGTATGGCATCATGTTTCCGACGTTTGTGGAGGGATACATCATTAATCTCTTGTTTTGGCGTGAGTGCGTGTACCTGATGGGAACGGCGGTCGCCGGAGCGGGCGAGTTTTCTATCTCGCCCGCGCACTCATTCGACGAGGACCGCCCCCGCACCCGCCTCACCCGCACCCGTCTCGCCCGCCCCTGAGCACGCAGTGTTATCCAGCTCTCCTATTTGCGCCTAGATACAGCAATGATTGATGGATGTGATCAGACTGTTGGCTGTGCTTCGCGATCTTGCTGTTCGCGAAGTCGTGAGGCGTCAATGCGGGTACTGATTGCGACATCTTCAGAGGCTGATAGTGGCCCCTGGGGATTGATACTTAACTTCTGAGTAACGACGACAAATTCCTGTTGCCGTTCATGAGTTCAATACATTAGATGAGACACGATCCGCGTAGAACTCAAACAACTTGACTTAGAAACTTCACTTTCCCAGAAGAACCTACACATCTCTCTCCAAAACTCCCTCCAATTCTCTTGACGCGTTCGATTGGGTAAAGCATGGCAAGCTCCGAGTCAGTTTCGGCCGTCGCAAAAACGGCCTCCTTCCCCTCGAGCACGGCCCAAGAGAAGCCGACCGAAGCGGCCTCGCCCAGCTCCGACTCCGACTCCGGCACCGGCTCCGGACCAGAAAGCCAAATCCCATCGCAGACCTGGTCCGATGCCGAAGAGAGGGCCGCCGTCCGCAAGGCTGACTTCATCGTCATGCCGCTCCTAATGTTCGCCTTCTTCGTTCTGCAACTTGATCGCTCCAACGCCGGCAACGCCTTGACGGATGGATTCCTTCAAGATATTGGGATCACGCAGGACATGTTCAACGTGGGCATGCAGCTGCTCAATGCCGGAATCATCTTGCTCGAAATTCCCAGTAACATGATCTTGTATCGCGTCGGCCCAAAGATCTGGCTCAGCTGTCAGATATTTGCATGGTAAGTCATGGAGACAAGTCGAAGCTATGATTACAGACACGTCAGCTGACAAGCCATCAAAGGGGCTTGGTTGCGACTTTTCAAGCCTTCCAGAGTGGTCTTCCCGCATGGCTGGCAACGCGACTACTCCTCGGCATGATGGAGTCCGGCTACATTCCTGGCGGACTCTACACGCTGTCCCTGTGGTACAAAGGCCCTGAACTAAGCAAACGCTTCGCGCTCTATTTTATGGGTAACGGATTCGCGACGGCATCGGGAGGTCTCCTAGCGTATGGGATACTCCAGATGCGTGGCGTTGCCGGATTGGCAGGCTGGCAGTGGTTGTTCATCTTGGAGGGACTGCTGACAGTCGTTGCTGGTCTCTGCTTTTTCGCCCTCTTCCCTGGCACCCCGTCGAATCCCGTGTCTCTTCTCGGAGTTCGTTTCTTCACCGATCGCGAGATCATGATCCTTCGCGACCGCGTCATCATCGACGACCCTAACAAGGCGACAAAGAAGAAGACGATCAACGTCAGGGACCTTGGACGCGCATTGGCCGACTACATGCTGTGGCCCCATATCCTGCTGACTTCTGTTGGCCTGGCCCCCAGCGTTGCGCTTTGGTCCTACGCTCCAAGCATTGTCATTTCGTTTGGATACGAGAGACTTCAATCCAATGCGTTGACGTCGGTTGGACAGTGGATGGGTGTGGCGTTGACGCTTCTCCTAGGCTGGCTTGCGTAAGTACTCTCGTCCATTCTGGAGATGATGACAAACTAACGGGACTAAGTGACAAACTGGGCCGCCGGGGCTACCTCGTTCTCGGTGCAGTCAGCCTTCAGTTCATTTTCACGGTAAGTGCAAAGAACCGCCATCCTAGACACTGGACTGGACCAAGTGCTAATGAGGTCCTGCTCCAGCTCGCGTACAAATGCCTTCCAGATGACACCTCAGCAAGCACAAAGTTTGGCTTGTTGACAATGGCTGCGGGAACCACTTCATGGTGGCGTAAGTTATCGCCTTCTGTTCAGTCCACCGAGATACCAGAAGCAAGACTGACAATCGTGGCTAGACGCTGTTCACGGCTCATGGTTATCACTCAATGCTCGCACACCGAGTGAACGTTCTATGAGAATGGTGAGAGGCCTCAGACTGCTCTATTATGGACCTCTTGACTGACTTGAAAGGCCTGTTTCATCATGTCGGCCAACGTGGCGGGTCTTATCGGTGCCCAGCTCTTCCGCGCCGACGACCGCCCCTTTTATCACCGAGGATGGACCATTGCAGTCGTTTTCATGGCTCTTTCAGTTGCTTGTGTTTTGGCATTGATCATCATTTACAGACGGGCGAATAAGAAGATGTCCGAGAGGCTGCAAGGGAATGAAGTAGTCGACGAGGAAGCCAAGTCCGACATGGGTGAGGCTGTGGTACTCAAGCCCTACAACTATTAGAAGCTATTCGAGACTGTTCCTCGATATTACATTATTCTGCTAATTTTGCCGCCCGACTCCTCTCTAGTGGACCAACTCCCACTGATCACTGCCACCGGACAAATCCACCCATGTTCTTGGCCAGACCAAAATGATACGATGATAGTGACCCCAGCCGCCGCCGGCTTTCTACTACTAAGTGGATACATTTCTATAGGCTTTTGCAGGGCAGCACTGAAGCTCCTTTTTGTTGTCCGAATGCTGCCCCCTGAATGATGATGACGATACGCCCGTGGCTCGGGCTATGTAAAATATTGGCCCCCGAAGGACTTCAGGTCGTCAATCCCTGATGATTAATCTTTGGAATGCTCCACGGGCATCTGATGAAGAAAAGAAATTACCCTTCCGCAAGTGTTGAAACATGGGAGTGACTGCAGTATGCAGCTTCTCCGAGATGGATCGCCGTCGAGGCTGATCGTTGGCTTGAAGAAGTGCTGTGGTGCAAGTCTGCACGGGTCCAGCCCTGCATCCGTGGGTATGGGACAGCACTTCTGCATGATTGTCTATCATCTGAGCACGAAGAGATCGCTGTTAGCCAATGGCATGTCTTGCGTCAAGACATTCGCCCGGGGGCTGATGTACGACTCACTGGGTTTGGCGACCGAAGAATGATTTGGACATCCATTGGAGAACCCAAGCGGGCACGCCGGAGACCCAGGAATCGAATCCGGGCTCCAGCCTTCTCATGGCTCCAGCATGCGGACTTCTCGATTCGGAAGGAGATGATGGCCGGGAGCTGGTGTCGGCCTTGTCATAGGCGAAAGGGCTGCTGCCGAAGTAGATGGGGCAGCAAAAGATTGGAGCGTGGTTTTCGTAGCGGAAATCCATCTCAGTGGTCGAATTCCCGTTGATCTGATTGCCGCCGCTGGCAATGTTGTGCGATGCTTGATTCGTCATGATTCTTGGTCGTTTGGCTGGTGATGGTGGCAAGGGTCATTGGTGGTCCGAGGCGGGCCTCACTCTACAGGCACTGACGGGCACGCAGAGCCGTACGTGGCGGTGTAAAAGGCTACTGGATACGCTGTCTCGAGTCTCCAACCAACAATGGAGGAAGAGAGAAAACAAAAGAGAGAGTAGGAGGCACCTTGGGCAGCAATGAGACAGCCATGAGCATGGAGCTCGCGAATTACCTGCCACCCGTCTCACAGGCCCGAGCACTATTGGCGCTGTCAGTGGCGTACGGCGAAATGTCTGGGAGATTGCCTGGTACCGTTGGGGGCCATATTGGATGATCACGCTTTTGTGCCCGAGCCTGCATCCGTGTGCAGGCTTTGGGCATAACTCATACATGTCGATGGCCCCCAATGCGCCAGTCGATGCGCCCGCCCGTGGTGGTTGCACACGACATCGCACGTCAAGCAAGGCTCTTCATATCAACAGATGTGGTCGAATAGCCCCCCTCCATCCCACAAGATAATCTGCCCAAGCCGAAAAAGATGGTGCACAGCGTTGGTTCTTCGATCCTCGACAAGAAAAAATACATTGCCTTGCTGGGTCACCCACGGTCCAGAGGATCCGACTTGACTACTTTGCCTTCCCTCGTGAGACTTTTATCATCATCGGGATCACCTAAATTATCGGCAACATAAGCACAAAACTTCAAGAAAAGGCTCGGAAGACTTCGAATTCGAGCTCTCGGTCGTAAGGTTGACTATGGAATGTTGTAAAGCCCATCTCTGAGGTCTGATATCTGGCAAAAGGAGTCCTGACAGGGCGCCCCCTTACGTGACCATCCATGGAAACGGTACTGATGTAGACCAGATTTCCCAAATAGATCACCGATCCGGTGCCTCACGTATCCCAAGCGGTGAGGCCCCCCAATTGGCGACCACACCATCTGGTTACTTATACAAGCTCGAAGATTGGGCCTCTTTTCCATCTCAGCCTTCTTCAGAGCCCAAGCTCGACGAGAGGCGATCTACGGCCTGAAGTGTGCTTTTACGTAGCCCAAAGAGCCGCAGACCGAGAGTAAGTCGTTTGGTACGAAGGGCTGAGTGGTAACAGACGCGACTCGTGTTTGCTAGCCTTCCCGCGGTTGAGAAGCTCGAGAGTGCATATGGGCATCTTGACTACTCACTACCCCCCCTCCGTCGCCACACCAGTTTAGTACAACCTCCTACTGGTGGTCCACACCCTCGGACAGCTTGAGCCTAAGTCTCCCTGGGGAACGATTCTCGTCTCCCGAGGGTCAGCCAGCCTGCCGCTGTGTGGTGTGCATCCATCAGGAGTCTGCACACGTGTCGGTAACCAAGGGTCATGACCGAGAACCAGACGCGATTGATCAGTCTCGTTTTTCATACTGGCAAGCCTTCTTCACCGCCTCGTTAAGACGTGTAGTTGGCTTCGCATTTCGGCCTGATTCTGGTTGCCTCGTTTGGCATCCAATTCAAACCATGGCCGAAGCTGTTGGGGTGGTTGCCGCTGCTGTTCAACTGGCAGCAGCGTGCTTGAACCTGATGGACGCCGTGAAGAAGATAAAAGCAGCCTCATCTACTCTCCGGAGCTACGAGGTTCAACTTCAGGAGCTCAACAGTCTGTCTTGCGCCATCTACCAGAACCCCCTTCTTCAGACTCCAGAGATTGGTGCTCATACCCGTTCTCTTTTGGTCATAGTCGACGGCCAGAACCTCAAGCATTTACTTCAACAGGGCCGCTTTGTTCGCACCTTGGGTTTCCTGAACAAAAACCGAGATCTAATTGACCTCTTCAATACTCTGGAGAGACACAAATCGACTCTATCCCTCGTCATACACAACATTCAGGCAGAGACCCTGCATCGGATTCAGTCTGACATCAAGATCATGACCGATTACCATTGCCCCAGCTCTCCCGCAGATTCTGGTTGTGGAGATATGGACTCGAGTTACGACGAGCGTGATACTGGCAGGCCTTCTCAGCTTACAGAAAACACGTCTCCCACTATGGTCGTCTCCAAATCTTACCACCACACATCGACTGAAGCACCCAACCCACCAGCTCCCACTCCCTCGGGTATTACCTACTCTGCCGCCGGCATTCAATTCATGCCCCCTGAGCAGCTCAGTATTGGGCTCAAGCTGGCAAGGGAGTTCATGAAGGAACACCCCAAGAAGGACTTCAACTATGGCAATGTCGCACTTGACGGCACCGATCAAACCAATGGATCGGTCTTCTTCGGAGATGCCTCGACCGTTGCGATGGTCCAAGTGGAGGGCTCTATCCATATCGAAGCCCACATTCAGGGCAACGGACAATCGATCAACGGAAATGAGATCACAAGCACGTGTCCCAAGGCCAAGAAAGCTGCCGACAACGTCTCGACCGGAAACGTACACGTCGGTTGTGTCCAGACTCCAGCAGCAGACTCAGCTGAGAAGAAGAAGCGAGGCAAGCAGGTGAATGGATCGGTTTACAGGCATCTGAAGGAAGGTTGAACGCTGTCATCAGCGTGTCTGTGGGCCTGGGGCCGGAAACGTTTTGCGGTTGTCTGTTGAAAAGTCTTTCTCTTCTTTTTCTTATCCTTCTTCTTCCATTTGCTTTGAAATCCGTTTCCCTTACCACGTTCCTTGTACTCAGATTTCTTAGCAAACACGAGCTTTCAATAAATCGTCTATCACGTTGGCATATACGTGTACCAGCGTAGTCAAACAAGTCTTGGTCTCAGGAGGTTCTTAAATCGCCATCTCTTTGATCCCAGCTACCTAAGGGGAGGCAACTCATACGCTCTCAGAGTACGTCAATAAAGGTGTGCACCCCTACCACGGGCCCTCGGTATTGAATCCTAAAGTTCTAGTCTATGAGTGTCGTCGACACCTCGATCTACACATACCGGGGCGCGGCAATTAGGGATCATGTCTATGAAATCCTCGCCAGAAACGGTCTAGATGTCTTGAGCAAGCACTATACAATCACTACCGCGGGTGACAGGTCGACTGAGTATTGAAATTGGCGCTTGTGGGTGGGATGGTAAGGTGGCCCGAGTCATGTAAGTTTGAAATACAACATGAATTCCGTCCAATCTGACGGACGAGAGTGAGATCTTCTATGCTCGCAGCATATAATCTAAGTATGCATGGATCAGAATCAGCATATATTGTTTTGTGTCGGCAATTAGTGCGGGCTGTTCCCATGTCGAGGGACTAGAAGCGCCACCAAATAGGACCTTTGACGCCAACCCCTTTTTGGAGTGCGGCTGAGGGCTTCAGGGGTGAAATACCATCAACTGACTCAGTTATCTCCATCGTTTCTATTGCTGCAGATGTTCATTTGAGCCAAGCAACTTAGTCAAACACTCGTGCTTATTGCTGGACTCGATATTTGTCTCGGATCCTTCCCACGCAAACAAGATTGCCCATTTAAAGCCAGGCAGGCAAGTCGTCTGAGCATCTCCACAGGCCCGGCATGGGCAACTCCAACTCGTCCGCCTCGGACATCATCACCTATATCGGCGTCCCGCTCGCCGTGCTCGGTGTGCTGCCTATTCTCTACAACACCCTGGCCACCCTCGCCGCCCTCTCCCGCATCCGTCGCATGCTACGCCACTCCCGGCTCACCGCCCTCACACGCTCCGACGTAGTCAACCGTGTCATAGAGGTCGACCTCCCGCGTTATGCCGTCACCCCGTGGCACCGCTCCCTCCATCGCACTGCGTACTGGTCTCCGGCGCCTCACCCCAGCACCATTCCCGGCGGTTCATGGTCCATCTTCAACTGGAACACCAACACCATCGGCGTTCGCACGCAGCGCGTCGAATATGCCGACCAGTTGCGCCAGCCCCAGGTGGAAGTCGCCTTTGAGGAGCTGGTCTGCTATCTCCTGGACCTTGGTGCCGTGCCGAACGCCCATGGCTGGAGGCTGCTGAGGAACACGGGGCTCTGGACGCCAGTAGGATGCGCACTGATGCAGAGCCCAGACGGAACCCACAAGGCCTTGACCGTTGCGCCCCTGGAAGACTCCGACGGGCACCTGAGTCTGGCAGTGAACTGGTCATCACACTGGACGACGAGAGATCACACATCGCTTCCACCATACTGGGTTCGCCTGCCAGCGCCACCCGGGGAGTCTCACCCGGTCCCTCCAGCCGAGGGACCAAGCGACGTGAAAGATAAAAACGAAGCCGCTTCGAAGCATGACGAAGCCAGTTCCCCCACTGTGCCTCTCATAGACATCCAACACCCCACCAGGGCCATCATCTGCAAGATCGCCTCCCACGGCCTCATCGCGGCCCAGCCCGAGCTCGACCCCAACACGCCAACGCCCCCCGACCCTCTCACCGCGCCAGACAGCCATCCCATCGACCACCTCCGCCAGTCCCCGGCGGCGACCTGGTTCGCCAGCGCCGCGACCGCCTACGGCACGTCTCCGCGCACCCTCCTCTGGTCGCACCGCATCCCCGACGCCGTGCTGTCCTTCGCCCGCCGCGCCTCCGTCCCCTGCGGCGTCCTCGAGCTGCTCTCCCTCGTGGACCCGTCCGCGACGCCCGCGTGGGCCGCCCGCTCCGCCGACGACTCCGAGGCCCGCCGCGTGGAGCTCATGTCCCGCCGGCTGCGGGAGCAGCGGGTCCACATGGAGAAGGAGTCCCGCATGGGGTTCGCGGAGCGTCAGCGGGCCGTCTTGGAGCGCATGGAGCGCGAGGCCATGCAGCGGCTGGACGACTGTGAGTCTCTCTTCTCTTCTCTTCTCCTCCCCTATGTGCGTGAGATGTGTTGCTAAGCCGGACAGTCCGCGACAAGATGCACGCGGACGCGCAGCGCAGGGAGACGAACCTGCTGGAGGCGCTGCAGTCGCCCAAGTGGACGCCCGCGCAGGTGGCTCCGCACGCCCTGCGGTGGCTGAAGGAGCACGCGGCGAGTGGAGGGCTGTTCTCCTCCGTCGCGGTGCCCGAGGTCACGGTGGGATGGTCGCTGAAGCCGGTGCTGGGGCTGCTGCTGCACGCCATCGTTCTCGACGCAGCGCTGTGCGCGCGGGTGGTCGTCGCGCTCGAGTCGTGGAAGGCGTGGGCCGAGAACGGCGGGATGCGGCGCGAGGACGTGGACGCGCTGCTTGCGAACGCGGATGGGGTGAGGGAGGCTTGGGCGCTGGCGAGCCTGGTCGCGGCAGGGATCGGCGAGGCTGCGGCCGGGGACGGCGTCACCGTGGGGCCGAGGGCGGGGGACACGGTGGGAGCTGACATGCAAGAGTGTTTGGGCATGTGGCCGAAGGTCAGGCTAGGATGAGAAGCACTTTGCGCGGACGACTCAGACAGAGAAATATTTTAGCTGTTGAAGCCACGATCTGATGGTTCTTATTCTGTTCGTAGAGGACCGTCATGATAAGTCATAACAAGACAATAACAGAAAGGGCCAAACTGTGATACCCAGGCGACCCGGCTCGACAGACGGCAAACTGTTCCCGGGCCTCCGTCGTATCGGTCGAGGTGATTTTGGATGTTGAAGTCCGAAATCGCCTGCCCGCCCGAGTCCTGGACATTCTCTGCACTCTTTGCCATCTTTCTGCCTCCGTCTCAACGCCCAAGTGACCTTCCCCCTCCATAAAAAGACAATAACCCAAACAGTTCTGTTGTTCAGAAGGCGAGAAGCCAAAGTACACTGTAATACAAAGGAAGAAAGAAACCCGCAAAAGGGACCGTCCTCTCCGTAGTAGACCAATCTCGAGAGTTTCGTCATGCTCCGAGGCCGCCAGGCATGACAGCGGGGGCCGTACATTTCTGTGTTGTGATGTCGAGGAAGATGGCGTCAAGGGGCTCAGCCTGGTCTGGACATCCATGATGTCATATATATTTGGCCGTCCTCCCGCGAGGTACATGTCGCTCCGGGGACGTAGGGCCCGGTGAAAGGCTCCAGGCTGTGGCCGTTGAAACGAAAATTTTGGGGTCCGGAGTATCTATCTTGGTTGGCGTAGGGCTGGTAGTATCCGGAGACCCAAGAGTTTGCGAGTTGCATGTCGTGGCCCACCTGGGCGGTTTGGGTTGAGGAAAAAAGGGGAGTTGTCGATTCTGGCCTGCCCTGGCAGACATGGCCTGGAGCCTCCGGCTGCGGATGGGTGGTCATCCGAAGTTGCCTGAACGACCTGCCGCTGGTGGAGCTCGAGGGCGTCATCTCGGCATCGTGTTGTTCGAAGCCCATCTGGTCCCGGCAGCTCGATGTCGTGGACATGGGAGACATGGGCAGGCTGTATGGCATGGCTTGAGAAGGCGAGCCCGCGCTGGAAAACCCCCCCCTGAACTGAACGCCGTTCAAGCCAGACGCTGCGTAGGAATCGCTGTGAGGGCGTCAGTAAAAATTACCACCCCTCTAGGTCTGATTGCAGGGACGCCAGACATAGAGAAGAGTCCCAGACGTACACAGCCGTCCCCACGGTGCGCGAGAGCGGCTGCTCACCGATGCTCTGCCTGTAGACCGTATCATCCGCCCCCGGTTGTTCGTGGGACGCCCTCTCGATGGCTTTCTCCAGGTTCGCTTTCTCCAGTGCCTTGAGCTGTCTCTTCTTCAAGTTGTACTTGCCGACTCCCCATCTTTTGAGCCGTCCTCTGTACGCCCGCTTTCTGAATGTGCCATATCAGCATCTCACGCAATTCGTCCGACAAGTCCAGGCATTAGGAGACTGCTCAACTTACGAGGCTTTGAACCCGCTCTTCTCCTCCATGATACGTATCACCTCATCCAGCTTCATGCTATCATCTTTGTAGAGCCCGACGATCTCCACCCTGTGTTTCTCCCAGGGCTTGCCCATGGTGGCGGCCCGGCACAATCGGGGCGATGAGGTGGCAGGCGGACGTAAGATGGGGAAAGGGGAAGGAAGCCGAACGGGTGAGACCATCCGTTTCTCTGGCGGAGCAAGAAGATCAGCAACCAAACAGAGATACTTTAGGAGCCCTACTGCCGGGCCAGAGCCCTACCCGAAGTGATGCGATCCGGTGTTATATGTGGCGGGGGTGCACCCGGCGAGGCTGCGAACCAGGATGCGGCTTGGCCACACCATGCCCCCCCTCTCTTCTGGCTAAATCGCAGCCACGTTGTGTGAGGCAACCGCGCAGCCTGGCGAGACGGGCAGAAGAGGGACGCGCACCAGGTTGGAGATGCCAAGGATGAAGAGTCACTGGCAGGTGAGGTGCTGAGCGAGAGAGCTCGGCGGACGCACGGAGGGAATGAACACCTACGGCTCAGGATCATATACCACCCACCAGGGCCAGTCCGCGGCGCACCAGCGACTTGCACTTCTCTGTCTGTCTCTCTCCTCTCTTCCGACATCGCTCGTAATGTATTGCCTGGGAGGCGATGTGGTTCATCTCCCCCGCCCAGGCGACCCGCGAGGCGTCCCCCCTCCTGAAGCCTCGTCGCCAGCACTCGGGCGACAGGGCGCCGTCCACACCGCGCCAGCGCATCAAGCTCCCTGCTCTACGGGGCACCTCATCATATAAAAAACACATGTGCTACGCCAGTTCAGTCAATGGCGATTGAGAGACCACCTCCCTGTCGGGAGGGCAGCTGGCGAGGCACATCTGGCCAGCCTGCCGCCCAATCGCATGTCACCAGCCGACAGCACGCCCATGGCGCCCTCTAAGCCTCGCCTCGACGTCTGTCGGGCGGAACCAGCGATGGCGTCCAGATCCGAGTTCGCCCTCTGGAGACGAGGACCTCGTCGTGCCGTCGCATGGGCCCCGAGATCGGCTCTGCAGCGGCGCATCACGTCCGGCGTCTCAGTTGCCTAACCTTGGCCGTGGGAGCGGGAGACATCAAAGCTGCCCAGGGAAATGCATGCTCGCCGGCTCATGTCGAGGGGATCCCCGTCAAGTCGCACAGCCCACCCCTCCCATTCTCCGAAGAGACACCTGCGGGGACACTCGACGTGGTCATCGATGGCACACCCCGACCGCCTCCGACGATCTGAGGCAACGCCCACCCCTCGCCCACGCTGCCGACACGACGTGGCCGCGGTCACGTCCATTCACCGCCTCCAGCTTCTCGGTGAGCGGGCGGTGGCGTGCAGCTCTTCGCCCCATGGTTCAACGCCAACAGCCCCTCTCCGCAGACAGAGTGGACAGGGGTGGGAAAGCATCGAGGCTCAAAAGACGGGGATCCCGGGAGCTGAAAGGAGCTGTTTCGGGTTACACTCTCCACACGGCCCCCCTCGAGGGACGATGTCACCGGGACGGCCCTCCGCGTGCCGCGACCCGGTTCACAGACCCCAGACCCGAGGGCCACAGCGCCGGGTCTCATGTGCGAGGGGAAAATGAGAAAGAAGGAAGAAACGAGGTGCCATGCATGCTTGTGTACGATCAGATTCAAAGGTGTTTGTATTATCCAATAATTGCTCCATTACGCGGCCTGTCCGCTTCCTCCCCCCACGCCGTATATGACCCCCACGAGGGCACGAAAAGTAAAGATGAAATCGCGGCGCTCGGAAGGAAGGGAAATAAAAAAGCAAAGCTTGTGGTATCGCAAGCCAATGGACGGCGTCAAAGGACATCAAGGGGGGATGGCATGGCCGCCTCACTTTTTGCCTCACCCTAGCCATATCCAGAGGAAGGCGACCAGGCGAACATGCGAACCATCCGCCTCACTTCAACCCCACACTCACCATCCATCCCCAGGGGGAATTGGGGAGAGAGCAGCTCATGACTTCTCGGGCGCTGCCGCAATGGGGCTCACCGGCGCAGGCGCCTTCTCCTGCGGCGCCAGGATTCCAGACTGCTGCGCCTCGTGGCCATCCACCGGCGAGACGGGGCCCGGCGGCGTGACAGCGGCGAACTTGGCGTCCTGGTCCACGACGGGAGACGACGGTGATGTCGGCTCGGCGGGGCCCGTGGCGCCCGCGACGCCCTTGATGATCTCGAACCACCGCTGCGCATCCGCAGGCGTGTGCGCCTTGAAGGCGAGCTCGGCGGCGCCCGTGAGCTTGGCGCTCATGCTCTTGCTGCGGTCCTTGCCCTTGACGTTGAACTTCTCGCCGGCGGGTGCGCCAATGATGGCGTCGGGCAGGTAGATGGACAGCTCGGGCTTGGGATCGACACGGGCGTTGTCCGAGTCCTTGAACTCGTGCAGGAACTTGGACGGCGTGACGACGTAGTATCCGGTGCTGTAGCCCCACGACAGCTTGTTGCGGGACTTGCGCTCGAGGGAGCCCTCGATGAGGGCCTTGGTGGCCGGGTGGGACATGTTGGGGAACTGAATGTCCTCGACGGCGCGGGCGGGGTCGTTGGGGTTGATGAGGCGGTCCGACGAGCGGGAGAGGAAGCCGCGCCACTCAAAGTCGGGGACGACGGACTGGATGGACTGGAGCATGTCGTAGTGCAGGGCGCGGGTCTTCTCGCCCTGGCCGCCGGCCAGGAGGGTGAAGGCCTCCATGGCCTGCTGGATGACCTCGACAATGTGGGCCTCGAAGCCCTGCGAGTTGTTCTGGACGGCGATGAGGTCGTTGCGGTTGTTGTTCTCCTCGATGACCTGCTTGTGCAGGCGGTGCAGGACGCCGCGGTTGACGACGTAGGGGTCCTCGGCGCCGTGGATCTTGCCGCCGGAGGACTCGTACGAGGCCGTCTGCTGGCCGAGCAGCTCGATCTGCTTCTGGGTGTTGTTGCGGGCCTTGTCGACCTCCTTGGCCGTCTTCTCGACGCCGCTGGTGAGCTCCTTGCTCTTGGCCTTGATTTCCTTGTGCAGGCGGTCGAGGACGGGCAGGACAGAGCCCTTGATGGACTTCTCCGTCTCGATGTTGGTGTTGATGAGGGCCTGGGTGTTGGAGCGCATGTTCTCGAAGTAGCCGGCGATGCCGCCGAGGGACTGGTCGAAGTGGTGGCCCTCCTTGAGGGGGTTCGAGATGGTCTTCAAGGCGCGCTCGTACTCCTTAGCCTGGGCGCGGTGGATCTTCTCGATGGCGCCCATGTAGTCCTCGAGGTAGCCGACAGCGTGCTTCCATGCCTGGAGACGCTCGGCGAGGAGGCCAGCGGTCTGTCACGGGTTGTCAGCGGCTGCCCGATGGGAGTGTCCGTCTCACCGATCGTCTTGGGTGTGAAGACATACGCTGGTGGGATCAATGTCGGAGAGGGCGCCATCGTTGGTGCTCGCTGTGGTCAGGCCAGTGGTCGCCCTCGAGGGCAGCTCGGTCGGAGAGGCGCTCATCGTGTCGTCGGGTGTGGTGTTCGGTTTTCGATTACGGAGGGTCGAGGGTCGGATCGGCCGATTGATCGAAAAGGCTCGATCGAGTGGGAGGTGTCTTTCCAGGTCAGCAATGCGACGAAAGCTAAACAAAGAAACAAGCAGGCGAACAGCACCAGGGAGGCATCCAGGGTCTCGAAGCTCAATCTCCCAAGCCCCCATCCCACCTCTTGGCCTGGCTCTCAGGGGAAGGCGGTCACCCAATCCATCGTGGCAGCGAATACGACCCAAATGACCCAGGCCCAGGCTGCTCCACAACAGCTCGGGGCTCGGGCCACACGCAACCCCTCTCGGCGCGGCCTCCCTTCCCCCCCTGTGTTGATCCTCGTGGAAAGAGAGGGGCAGTACTCACAAGAATCCGTCGGGAGGGTAGCCGAAAAGCCAAGTGCTGATTACGATTAGAAGAGAAGGGCAGGAGATGCTTCCGCTTGCGTTGGATTCAAAAGACCAGACGGTGAACTCTGTTTCCCTCAGGCAGGAGAGAGGGGCAGACGCCCGTCCACTTAAAACCTCTCGCGCCAAAAACCTTGAATGACGTCAGGACGTCCCTTCCCCCCTTCCCCCCTCCCCCCCCTTTCTCCTGCCCTCCCGTTCCAGCGCTAGGAGCCGATCGTCCCCAGGTGAACCATGCCAGAACCACGCCAAATGATGCCCGTCCATGCCTGAACACCTCTGGCCCGCCGCTGAACAAGCTTCGCGATCGCTGTGGCGTCCCTTAGCCTCCAGCTGCACGGCACATGCGCCCAGAATTGGGTGCCGGACGAGCGCTCTCCCGGGAGGCCAACGTCGGGGTTGCCGGACAGAAGCCCTCCTTGCTTTCACGCTTGCTTCCTTGCCTCCGCGAGGGACTTCCTTTTGGTACCGAGGCATCACGTCACAGCTGGCTGGCCCAGTTCCCCGCCAGGGAGGGCGTATCAGCTCGAGTGGCCCGGAGGCAGCCCTCTCGGCAGGGCGATCAGGGTGACCTGCGAAGACGCGAATGGCAGTCCCGTCTTGCGATGATCCCATCGAAGCGTTTCACGATCACGGCCGTCAGAGACTGCGCCCCATGCCCCAGGGATGCGGCTACCGGCATGGCCAGATCGTCTCGAGATGAGATCGCATCACCCCCCGTGCCTCGTCTTGAGACGAACCTGTGCACGTCAACCTGTAACGTCCCATTACACCAAAATTCATGCGATCACCATATAGGTACACATTATCAGGAACATGTGACAGAGAGATTGCGAGGGGTCCAAAAAAAAAAGCTTGGTATCTTTCGCCCTCGGGCGGTCTTGCAATACAGTACGTTCGTCAATGTCCACACCAGCTGGTCCAGCCATCACAAAGGGAAAACGCCTCACGGCCCTATCTATCATCGTCGCTCCATGTAGTCCTAAATCCGTACCCACGGATGATCCCAAACGCCGTGACCATGCATTGCCAAATTATCGTTGCTGTTGTTCCGAAGTGGTGAAGGGAAATCGAAGAATGAGGAGGGAATTGCCCCCCGAAATGAGGAGAGAAAATTTCGTTCGCGAAGGCGCTCAGAGAACCCGGTCCCGCGCCTGAATCAGATGCAGCCGTCGCTCGTCCACGCCGACCTGCTGAAGAATACTGTTCATGCTTGTCGACCGGTTCCACGGGTTGATGTGCCTGTCCACCGCAGGCGGCGTCCCCGGCGCGGTGCGCGCGCCCACCGGCACCGCCTCGTGGATAACGTCGAGAGGGTCAACCTCAGGACGGTCGCTCGGCATGGGCGTCGAAGGCGCGCTCATGGCCGTCATATAGTCCGGCAGCATCTCGCCGCGACTGGCAGCGCGCGACCGTGCCGGCGTCTTGAGCGCCGTGGTGTAGCTGGGCACCTTGCTGAGGGTCGCCACGTCCAGGCTCTCGACGTGCTCAGGCGAGTTGCGCCCTGAGGGTCGAGGCGAGCTGCTACCCGTGCCCCCGTTCCTCTCATCTTCGGCGCTGTTGTGGCGCGTGAGGGCCGCGGAGGCTGGCTGGGAGGGGTGACTCGTCGGCGGGTTCGACCAGCTGCTGACCACTTCGCCGGGATGCATGCGCTCAGAGGGGTCAAGAGAGACGCTCTGCAGACGCGAGGTGAGTGCGGCGGGCGCCACACCGTTCGCGCTTGTCATGCCGAGAGAGTGGAGGTTGTCGGAGGAGCCGGCGCGGGACTGGGCGTAAAAGGGCGAGCTGAAGCCGGACTGGATGCCGGGGGTCTGGAAGCCGGCTCCGGTGTCAACGTCTTCGAAGAGCTGGTCGAGGACGTGCTCGCCGTATCCCGGCGGCGCAATGGTTGTCGCATCGGATTCGGGGGGTGTGGAGCCAACGGCGCTGTCGAGAAGAACGCCGTGCTCGTCGAGTGGCATGTTCGGTGAGATGAAGATGGAAACGGGGAGCGTCGCTCGAAGCTATTTGGCCCATTAGCACATAAAAAAATCAATGGGATCTGCGGGCTGCTCACCTCCGAGACGTGGCCGTCAGGGTTCTTGAGGGCAACAACCAGCTTGAGCTTGTGCCTGATCTTGATGCCATGATGGTTGACATCCTGCACGCACTGCTTAAGTCGCTTAGGCAGGTTCAGCTTCTTGTTCACCGTCCACCCCTCTTGGCCCGTGTCGCCGATCATGTCCTGCCAGTTGTCCTCCGCCGTGACTCCGAAACTCCATGACGAGACCTCTCGTTCCGTCCTGTGCTCCCTGGAGGGAGTGCCCGGTGCGCTCATCTCCCGAATCTCGATCATCTTGATCGTAATGTCGCCCATCTCCAGACCCTTCAGCAGCGGCGTAAATCGCATTTCCAGCGGGACTGTCGCGCCAAAGACAACGGCCTTCTGAGGAATGATGATGGAGTAGTCGACCTTGTTGGGCCAGATGTTCTCGACGCTCATGGCGTGGAGGAACTCGAGAGCCGAAGGCTCAAGCGTACGGACGATGCGCAGGGGCTTGTATGCGTGCAAGTCGTGAGAGAGCTTGCCGCGGGCGACGGTGGCCTTGAGGCGGTACGTGATGCTGGCCTCGGGAATGCCTTCGACGCTCTCGGGCGTGTCGCCGGACAGGTCGAGCTTGAAGGGCCATTCGTAGTTGCCGGCCTCGAGGACCTTCTTCTCGCCGTTCTGGCTCTTGACGAAGGGGGCCCATCGATGGCGGAGGAGCTCGGAATGCCTGTCAACCTTGTGACTCGACATGCTGGTGGTGGGGGTGCGGGAATGGTCCCACGAAAAGCGCAGGTCGCCGGTAAATCGGAGGTGAACATCTTCGACCTTGAGAGGAGCCGAGAGGCAGAGAACAACAGATCCCTTGAGAGTCTGGCCAGCCGACTCGTGCTCGGAGCCGCGGAAGACGATAAAGTCGTTATCGAGACTGGAGGGGCACTCATTGTCAGTCGAAGGTCATTCGGCGAAGAGGAGCGAAGGCCGAGGCGGGCGGCCAATTGGTCTTCACCTACCGAATGTCAAAGTGGGTGACGCTACTCCTTCCGCTGCCAACGTTCGAGAAAGGTTTAAAGGACGGCATGGTGAGCGCTCTACTCCTTGATGGAGAGTGAGAGCAACAGGTACTGATGGTAGGGGACGGTTAGGTAAGAGGAGGAAGCCAAACCCGCTGGGTGGGCAGACGGAGGAGGGCGCTGTGTATTTATTGCTCGGGATCTTTTCTGATCGTCCGGCCCAGGTCAAGCGTCAGAGGAAGGAGTCAGGCAGGGAAGGCAAGGCGGGAATACCGCCGTTCTGTACAGTGACAAGCTTCCGCCCGCTTCATTGTCCTAAGAGTCCACACCCACCCACTGACGAGGTGGGGCAATTTGGAAGTACCTGGCGTTGGAGTGTTCAATCAGTCGTGGAAGTTCAGGGTCCCTGACAAGTGACAACGACCCAAGGAGGACCAGGCGCAACCATCAGCGCCCGAACAGGAGGGTGGCAGGGGTTGATGGCAGCAGGCAGGGGGGTGGGGGTCCAACTGGGAGGGGAGGGGGGTGTACTACAACCAGCAGCTTGGCGACTTGGTCCGTGGTCCGGGCTGGGCTTCGCAGATAAAGAGTCATGGAATGATAAAACCCGATACGATCCCGAACCCTGGCATTTTCGCTGGCCCTTTCTTGCACCCTCCTGTTGGTGAGATATGATGATGACTGTGCTCAATGCCAGGGTGAGCCGGAAACAGCGCATCGATGCGACAGAAGCAAGGCGGAGCCAGAGCCCAAAGGAAAGAAGTAAACGTGGGCTGAGGAGCAGGACGACGACCAGATGCAATCAGTCAGGCCAGGCCGGGTCAAGTACAGGTACACGTAGAGGCACGGTGGACACAGCCCGGAAGAGTACGTACACGGGTACGTACCGCGAGTTTGTTTCTGCCCCTTCCTGGATTGCATCTAGCCGCGAACTCACGGAGCGCAGATCCGCGACGCTACGAGACGGGTGGCAGGAGGTATCGACAGGCCTGTCCTGCCTACTGCTTGCGCATTCAGTTCGAAGGAAAGGGCAGGTCCTTCCACTGTGCTACCTTCCGTCCTGTCCTCCGAGCCGACGGTCGCCTTTCTCGGGCTTCCTTCCTTCCTGCCCATCCGGGCAGACTGGCTGACCGCTGGCCTCACCTCCGGGGGCTGAGCTGCCCACGTTGCCTCTATCCATACCGACCTACCTACCTGTGTTGGGTACCCATTATTACCTGGCGATAGATGACATGGCTGGCGTGGCTTGGAGGCATTGTTCATCCCTGACTGCGTGTTTCGTCATCACTCGACAGCAAAGCATCAACAACGGACGAACGAAACCTCAGACAAAGGCCAACACAACAGACGTTGTTTGAGGGTGCGCGCACTCGGCTGCTGACCCGACGGCATCGCCGGCGTTCCTGCCCCTTTTCTGTCCCCTTCTTGCCCGTCCCTTTTGCACGTGGAAAGCTTTCCAGGGGGCTGTGTCTGCCTGCGCATCCCTCCATCGCTTCCGCTGCACGACTGGACATGGAACGAGGCGAGCCCAATATAATCAGCTGCGGACGCGCATGCCGCCCGCTGATCTGGCCCGCGATATGGATGCGAGGTGGTTCCAGACTGACTGGTGATCGGAGACCCGCGCATGAGTCGGGTGGGCTTCCATTCCATCGATCCAGGACTTCTGGCGCCAGAATCCGCACCAGCACCCACCAACACTAATCACCTCAAGGGGCCAGGGTGAGGTGAACGGAATGATCGCCAAGCGTGGGCCCCCTGGTGGGGTCCAGCGCCTTCAGTACCCGCCCTGCCCTGTTCTTCCACCAACCTCGCCGCAGCTTGGTCGATGGAGCCTGGAGCGTTCACGATGGCATACAGTCAGTTGGCGAACACTTGCCATTAGGTAGTCCTGCTCGCATTCTCGGCTTGGCAGTGCGGTTTGGCAAGGCCATGTCTCCAGCCTTACGTCTCGGTTTGCTCACATCAACTGACCAACACGTAACAACAGTCAAAGAGTAGTCATGACGAGATGGCTCTGCAACCAGCAGGCATGCCTACCTGGCTTCACTCCCCGTCACGCAACTCAATCACCACAAGCCACGCAGGCCATCCCTCGCCTAAGTAGAGACAAGCGGCCAACCACAAAAAGCCACCCGGCGCCCCCATGCCGTAGCCCAACTCCCAGCTGCCCGTTTCGCCATCGTGAGCGCCGCCCACGGGCCGCCACCCCCTCTCCCAAGCATTACGGCCTTGGGAAAGCACCCCCAAGAACCCCCAAACCCCCACTGACATGTGCAACCTTCACGACCCAGCCAGCAGCACGCAAAGGAGGGGGGCTGACCTTTGCGGCGGCGCAACCCCCAAGCGGTCACGGCGATCTCGCTCGTGGCCCCGGGTCGAGACATGGTTCAGTGCAGCTGCTCACGCCGTGTCCACGACGAGGATGGGCTACAGTTCGTGCCCTGCCCACTCTACCTTATCCAGAACTCCGGCGAGCGTTGGCATCTGCAGCCTGGTCAGAGGCGCATATCGCGTGCGCGTGCCAAGCGTCTGGGCCGTCCAGACGAACGACGCCAATCGAAGTTGATATTGAGGTCGGCCGGAAATAGTGAGGTCTTGCCCGGCGCGCGCTTGGAGTCCAGCGCATACCATCCTCACAAGGATACCCGGTAGGTCAAGGCCAGGGTCTCCACGATCGAACGCCCTGTGACAATTCCTGGCGGTTGGTCTAGAAGAGAGGAAGAAAAAAAAAACCATGGGAGCATCGGTCAAAAGCGCACCGACCCCTCCAAACTCCCTCCAATCGCGCCCTTTTGCCGCGAGCACGTGCAGTTTCGTCTTCCACCCCAAAGGTGCCTTTGCTTGTCAAATCACCTCAGCGCGACTTTTCTGCTGTGGCTCGTACGTTGGTGGCTCAGTCAACCATGAGCGGCACTTTCATGCGTGGCGCCCACGTTGTGTCAGCCTCAGCACCTTGCGGCACGACAGGATGCAACGCGACTCGTGCGTCAGGAACCTGGAACAGCATCCAGGCACAAACAGTCTCCGCAGGCATTAAAAATCATCGGAATGACGCCTTCCAATCTTGAAATTCTTGCACTGGCGCCGCTTCCAAGCCTGCTAGCCACCAAACGGCGATACAGAGATAACAACACGCGCTAGGCGGCGGTCCGAAAACCGGTCTTACGCCGGACCCGGTATTTTCTTCCACACCCGGCTTATCTTCGCCGTCTTCATGCTTCGCCCTCATCAGAGGTGAAGTTGAACCCCCCCTGGAGTCATGTCCGATTTGATCCAAGCTGCCCCCCAAGCCTCGTTCATCACAGCCTTGATCCGGCGGTTTCGCCTCAACACGCCATTTCGGCCATCGATTCTGCAGCCACCCGAGGCCCACGGCATCTATAATACGTCAGTGCGTCTGGCAACATTGGCTTGGCTCTTCCCGAAGCCTTCTCGACGGTCTCTAGAAGCTTGGAAGGCCAGTCGTGCCACCCCGAAGCATGCTTCTCAATTTCCGACGGTACTCCGACACGGAGAGGCTGAGAAGAGTCGGGGGCCTGGTGGCGCCATGCCACTGCAACGATGACGCGCCGAGGCTCCAGAATATCGCGATTTTCACCACTCGTACCAATTACAAGTACTTAGCAGGCCTCGAGGCCCACGGCGGGTCGAATGGGTCGCAGATATCGGCCCAAGTACCCTCCCGACTGCCGCAGCCGGGACCCGCTCCACCCTGCGTTGAACTGCCATCCAAGCGAAGCCTGGGCCCTGAAGGTGTCATGTCGAAGCTTGAGGCTCAGATCATCGATAACGTTTGTGGCTTGAGTTCGTCGTCACAGCACAGCAAACTGCAACATCGTCTTGACGTGATCCACCAAAGATAACACCTCTTGCCCGGAGACTCCCGTCCTCGTGTTCCTAAGAATGGCACAATCTGCCAGTCTACCTAGCTAGCCACCGATCAAGCTTTTGACCTACACATCAGTCGAGTCGTCGTACGCCTTCACATGTTTCTGGTTTGTCGAGATCGCCCTGACTCACAATGCGCCGCTAGACGCCTCAACAGCGCTGCCGTTGTTTATCCACCACGCGGCTTTTCGTCACCGGCGCCTGCCTCTTCACCGCAACGTATTGTCAAGTCGCGGTACTTACGTGCAAACTAAAAACCCATAAACTACGCAGTCCTCCCTGCGGCGGTGTGAGGCCAAGCCAGCCCGCCGAAGTGGGACGATTCGACAACCTTATCGCTCAACGACATATTTTTGATCGGGCCGTCATCAGGCTTGTCAGGCACCACAACCCAGCACCACACCACAAACCACCCCCTGTCGCTCCTCAGCCCTGTCGGTGAAGGGAGGGTATGGCTAGCTCACGGGTGGTCCGCGCTCGCCTCAGCGCCTAAGAGCCTCATCTCCCGTCCCAGCCCGGCCCTGCTTCCGCCGCAAGGGGGCGCTATCCAACAGGCCCCCCCTCTTCCCTGGCCTGCTTCGAAACCAACGTCGTACCCACGTGGATCTCCCGACGCAGTGCCGGGCGTCGAGGAATCTCCCTCGCCTTCTAGCATGCGGTGGATGAGGGACCCGCGACCCGGTGTTTTGTTGGGATGGCGAAAATCCTCCGCTGTCAGAAAATGCCGTACCTTGCGTGAGTAGCTGCGGGAGCCCACCTTGGGCGCTGATCCAGGGTCTGGCTCGCTCTGGCCTCGGTATTTTCGAGCGAGAGTTTCCTCGGGGGGGCTTTACTTCCGCGGAGCCTCATTTTGCTCGTGTTCACGTTTTCAGCCACCTCGAACCCTCAAGCCTCCGCCTCACCTTGTAAGTCGCTAGAAGAACGCCCATGCACCCATCAACCTTTCAGAATTATGCCGCTGTCATAAAAGCTGCGTCAACGTCGCAAAACATACGTAATCAACAGTCTGCGAGACCTGTCAACTATGGCAGTAGTCAGCCGGCCGACTGGCAGATGTCAGATACACCGCGATGTTGGCATTCTTCATATGTACCACATAGATGCGCTGGCTTGCTCTCCACAGCAGAGGGGGGCTTTCAGCCAATGGCATGTCTCGTGATCATGTTCCTCACTTCAACGACCAAGACCGTGCCAGAAGCTCCGATGTACGACTCATCAGGGATTACGCGATCTCGTCGACCCCAACTACCCAGTTCGAACGGTGGAGGCCGCCCTCCCTCTTCAAGGGACGGTAAACAATTTGAGTGAGATCGAATTAGAGTCCTAACGTCAGACCATACCATTCCCGCCCAAGCCCGTTCGGGTCCTAACAACTCTCCCAAGCGTTTCTTAATCACTCCGATGGGTTCCAACAGCTCGAATGAAACGACCGAAGCCGGCAAACTAAATATAATCCCGAATTCCAAGTGACAAACCTGAGTACCAAGCGCTGGTGCAGCTGAATTACTGATGCCCAAGTTTGTCCGCGAATATAGCACCAGCAGTGACGTTAGACTATCGGCGGGGAGCAGTCGTCGGACACGACAGCCAACTCGGTGTTGCAGCGTGAATCAACGCGGACATGTATCACAAGATGTGCCGCATGAGTTAAGCAGATTCACTTGGCGAGGCCGCCGACGCCCCAACCCACGTCAGGCCAGGGAGGTGAGTAGATAGGTACCTCTTAAGATGTAAGACTTTGAGATTCAGGAGACTCCGTGTGGTGACTTGCAGAAGCCGAGTCATCGGCCTTAACGCCAAAAAGACCCAAATCCACGGCCATTTGGTGGCCATCCGTCAGCAGTTCCTGGAAGAGAGGCTCCCGGCCTTGCAACGTGCAGCTGCTCGCGAAGAGTTGCGATGCGGCCACCGTGAGAAGCGAGGGCGTGTGGCGCTCGGTCCGCCAGAGCAATTCGCATTCACTGTTCAGAGCTGGAAGGTACTCCAGAGAACTCGCATCGATCATGGCGTGCTGTTGCTAAACACAATTTGTGAGTGCAAATGTGTGAGCTAATGGTGATGAAACTTACACAAGCTATTAGGAGGACAGCAACGACTAGGAACGAGGAGCAAAAGTGCAGACGATGGTTGACTAGGTCATCGAAAAAGAGGTCTTCGTCGAACATTGCAGAGAGAGGATGATGCAACTGTATGTAGGTCGTGAACACAGTAGCAGCGAACAAGTTGTTAATCGGGACATTGGTCCAGTATCCAATATCTAAAGAAGCTAGGCGAGAATCGCGGTATGGTAGGGGTTCCTCGGGACCGAAGCTTCCTGACATGCCGTCCGCTTCGAGAGTGGCGTCCGGTGCGCTCTGTAGCTCTGGTGGTTGGGACGCAAGCGATGACGAAGGCTCACGAGAAAGGTTGGATTCGAGTAGGAAACAAGTCGGCGCATGTTCTGGGGTCGCGGGCAGAACTGCTTGGATGTCTGAGGCGCTGAGTGGGCTCGGCATGGAATACATTATCGGATGAGAGGTTCCAAACTCCAAGTCAACAATAGATCGCGAGGGCGGCGTTATGGTTTGGGCAACAACCGGCGGAGACGGCGTTCGGAGTGCTAAGGACGTCACGTCGAAGTTGTCTGGCATGGAGCGTAGGCGTTGAAGTGACTGGACGGCCTCGCTCTCTGGCTGACTTCTGAGGCGTGCGATTAGCTGTTCGTGATGTCGAAGCCTGCGCTGGAGCGTCTCGATCTCGTTCTCATAGTCTTCGACCCTCTGCTTGTTGGTTCGATATATGCACTCCATACTCCTTTTCACGCATGAACTGCATGTCGGCCGGTTCCCGTCACACTAGGCTTGTCAGTGGCTACGAAACCTTGGACAACGAGTCATGTTGGACGGGTAGGGGCACTGACGGCACTCTTTTTGGAGCGGCAACGATCGCACGCGATATCGATCGTCTTTCGCCGTTTCTTCAGATTGGTATTGTCCTCATCTTCAGCGAAGGACTCCACCTGCCCAGTTGAAATCATGAATGGCAGAGGAAGAATCGGCCTCAGCGTTGGAGGCATCTCGCCGTTCAGATGGTACGACACCCTGCTCCTTTGAGGCTGTTGGCGATGGGGAGTTGAATGGGGCAAGATGATTAGTCCGGAGCAAACTCCGGTAGGTGCTTGACTCACATGACGTCAGGCGCTTTCTCGGCGTAGACGCTGTCATGCCTATGTAGATCCGGTCATGTGTCGTGAATAATCGCCCCAGTCTTGACCACGCCTTATTAGCCACCATGAGGTGGGTTGGGTGAGCCGGACAGGCAGTCCCTTAGTCAGCTGGAGAGGCTTACACGCCAAGGTCTTGGACGGAACGAGTGTAGTCGTCGTCTGCCATCGCTTCGACTACATCAGGATGTCGTTCCCCTTCTCCTTCGCACCCTTGTTTTCATGCTCTGGCCACCCACCATCCAGCAACGGTGATGCCCGCGGAGACTCAGGCGCATTCGACCCGCGTGAGGCGAGCCTGTGATGGGTGTCGGCTGCGAAAGGTCAAATGCGATGGTGCTGAGCCCTGCGCCAACTGCGAACAACATGGCATTCGCTGTGCAGGCGCGACTCTTGAGCCAGAAAGGCGGAAGAACCCTGTTCGGGGTAGGCTGGTTGCGAAGGCGCGAGGAGAGGTCACGAAAAGCTTGTCATCGAAAGCTTCAGTCCCAATACCCTCACGCATGCTCCCAGCTGCTTCATCCTCGCCAGGCCAGTTGTCGCCGGGCCCGCCTCCTCTCCAAGCACAGTCGGTGGCTCCTGCACCCCCGAAGGACTTTTTCCGCAGCCTCCTCCCACAATTCGAAGAGCTAATATATCCCTTCAATCCCGCAATTTCGCCTGCCGACCTGTCGTCAGCCATTGACATCATGGATGAGAGCTTCGAGGATGCTGCGCTGGTATACGCCTTCGGTGCTACGAGCGCATTCCTGACCCAGACTTCTGTCACCATGCACGGTGATGCCGCCTCACAGATGAACGAGCTCCTCCAGTATAGCTTGGAAGCCCACAGACGGGTGGATATGGGGCTTGACAGCTTTGTTCACTTTAACGAGGCACCACTCGCCACCAACAAACGCATCATGACCTGCATCTACCTTGAGATCGCCATGATGTCGTTCAAGCTTTACGACCGCAGCTTCGGCCATCTCAGGGAGGGCATCACCATGATTCAAGTTGTTCAAGCGCGCCAGCGCGGTGAAGAAACCAGTCAAGGACCCGATCTGATTACCTTTCAGAGGCTATACTGGGAAGCATATATCCACGAAAGGTTCTTGACCATCGCATCTGGCTTCCCCAGCATCCTCCCCCCGCTGAAATCCGGGGTCCCTCACAGAGACCCAGTCATCTCAGCGCATATTCAAGTCGGCTTTGACCTCATTATCCAGCTGTTCATCATTCTCGACGATGTCTTTCTGTCCCATTGGGACGGCCGAGATGACATGGCAACTAAAATCACGGTTGACTGGATCGAGAGCAAACAGGTTCAGCTCGATCAACATGAGATCAACGCTGCGGAATCCGAGCGTGAGCTTCGTTTCACCGGCCACGATGGTTTCACTGAGCTTCAGCATGCGGACTTATTCATCACGAGGCTATGGATACGAACACTACTTTGGCAGCTAGCCCTCTCAAAAGGCTTTCTTCGCTCAGCCACTATGCATGCCCACGAGGGCCTCTCCTTGCAGTTTCCGGCCCTACGCCTCACTACGCAGCTCCGCAGCCTTGTCAGCCGTTTGGACAGCATCGCCAGCATCAGCACACAGGGCAGCGGTATCCTTCAAAAGCTGTTTGAGATCACCAGCACCATTGCTGATGTCCTGGCCGTGTCTGTTCACCAGGGGAACATGGATAGCCACATTGACGACTTTCTCTACATCGCGAGGTTTCTTGTCAACTTTGAACGGATGCGAGACAGACACAGGGTCTATCTGCAGGAGAAAATGGACACACTGCGAAGGACATATCCAGGGCTACCGATTACACCGTTGCCGATGGGGGGGTTGTCACAGGTTTCATCGCCACTGGACCAGCTATGATGATGACATGACACTCAGAATATCGTAACTTCTAGACCTACACGGTATGATCTGCCGAAATGCTAATGATTTGAGTCATAGTCGCCCCCGCACATGGGTGAACACTTCACTCCAATAAACGACCGACTCCTCTACTCTATAATTCTATTTACATATCCATCAACCATGTCGACAGCGTTCTATAGGTGAGGCTGTACAACTTCCAAGGCCTGTCCTTGCGAGCCAGCCATGTCCTCCCACAGCTGGACAGACTCGAACACGCTGTGCTGGCCCTCGCCTTCGACGAACCAGCTGATACCTGCACATGATTCATCGCCATAGGAAGTCGTGCTCAGCGCGAAACGATCGTTCGCAAAAACTTCTAGGGTATCTCCGTCACGGAAGATGCGCAAGCGCAGCTTCTCTAGCTTCTCGGTCCCGTTTTCGAGCGAGTATAGAAGCGTGAAGGGCCCGGAGAGGAGAGGCTTCTGGACGTCTGCCTCGTGGTTCGAGAGGCTCCTATCAACGACAATCCGCTCTTCTTGAGGGCTGAAGAAAATACTTGTCCTCTGGGAGGCGTCAGGACTTTGGCAGACATTGAAGCCGATGCGGTGGTGGCCGGGGTGGACGGCAACGACGGCGTCGAGCTCCCAGCTCTGGTTGCGGGTTCGCTCCCTCAAAACGCCCGAAGCGCTGGCGCGGCCGAGGGCCGACCACTCGGCCGGGCGGGAGGGGCGCAGCGCCCGCAAATCGTCGATGGGCTTGATGCCCAGGGTCTGTAGAGTCTTGGCTCCTGCGCCGTCGTCCGTGACCTTGAAGGAACGGAGCTCCTCGAGGGGGGAGTTCAGCCCCCTCACGACGTTCCGTGCCGTGTAGAGGAACAGCTCTCGGGGGATGGACAAGTGGCCCGTCCAGCCCTTGGCCTCGCGGCGCGCCAGAGAGATATCCTCCTCTCTGATCCACCCAATGGCTATCCTCTTCTTCGTCACAGGGTGCTCGTAGGAATTCGGTGCGTACAGGCTGCCGTGATCCAGGATGCCGTCAAACTCGTGTCGAAGGCGCGGCCCGTCGGGGGTCTGCTCGACCGACCCGGAGAACCACGAGCTCCACTGGCCGAGGGGGTCGGCATCTCCCTCCTTGTACCCGGGCTTGACACCCCCTTCTGTGCCCATGAGGAGGAAGTCGCGCTCCTGGGCGCCGTCGCGCAGACTCATGAAGTTGACACACTCCCAGTTAACGCCGAAATCGCCGGTCCAGGGCCCGGGCACGCGGAAACCAGGGGCCAAGTCGACCAGGGGGCCCAGGTACTTCCACTCGCTCAGGTTATCGGGGGCGACGGCGTAAAGGAACACGGTGGGGCCCTTGCCGACGATGCCGCCGGACAGGAAGCCGTAGAGCGACTTGCTGCCTAGGCCTCGGACCCGGTCGAGGGCGGGCCATTCCGCGAGGAAGGGGTCACGAAAGCCGCTGACGTCGAGGCCCTCGGGCTCACCCACGAGGATGGGGTTCAGGTTGCTCCTCTGCCAGGTCCTGCCGGCGTCGGCCGAGGTGGCCAGCGACACGCCCTCCGAGTTGCGCGTGTGCGGCAGCGTCCAGTGGATGGGCAGGGCGGTGATAGAGGAGTAGATGACGGTCAGCTGGCCCTTCTCGCCGTGCGGACCCGTGGGCCAGAAGCAGCCGGTGAAGATGCCCTCCTTGTCGTACGGCTCGCTGGGCTTGAGGGCGGGCTCGGCGGTGGCGTGGGTCCAGCGCAGGCCGTCTTGGCTTGTGGCGTGACCCCAGGACATGTTGCCCCAATCACAGCCGTACGGGTTCCCTAGGAGAGGTGTGAGCACGAAACAGAGGCGGCCACACTGCTGCTTGGCGGACCGGGTTGGGCTGGGCTGCTTACATTGGTAGAAGAGGTGGTAGGTGCCGGTGATAGGATCGAAACCTGGTCCGCAGGGGTCGTTCATCCAGCCGGTGCGGGCTTTGAGGTGGTATGCCGGCAGAGAGTGGTGCAGCGGAGGGCGCGTCTGCGCGGGCGCCGAGGTGCGCGTAGTGACGAAGCTCATGGTGTTCTATGCGCGGGCCAGGTAGGTGAAGTCGGAAGAGGGGTAAACAAGCCTTTCGTGAAGTGAGGCGAGGTGAGAGGGGCCAGTGAGTGAGAGGAGTAATAAGTGACGAGACGAGTGAGTGAGTGAGAGAGGGAGGAAGAGTGAGCAGCATAGAGTGACAGAACACAGCGAGGCTTGCCGGTCGCGATTGAAGTATGATCGAGACGTGACATCTCGTCCAATCCACATGGGAAGAACATGGGAAACACCATCGTGCTGCCTTAGTTTCCCGCCTACCCCACGGGAAGCATGGTTAATTCAGCGAGCGACTTGGGGATCGAGAACAGCGAGCATTTCCCCGGGCTGCCGTCTCGTGACTGGACCGGGGACCTCGCATGGCACGGTGCCTTGATTAGCGTCCCGGCAGTGGGGATGATGTCTCCTTTTCGCTTCTTGTCGGACCGACAACTCTTCTCCTCCGGTCTTCACCACCAAACCTCGTATCCACACCGAGCCAAGCAGCTTGTCGGTCCGACAAGTCGTTCCTCATCGGGCCTAGGGGGTGGCACTTGGACGCCGCTGTCCCCATTCGGACAAGGCGGCGTTCTAGATGGACCAGGTGGTCCGGGGTAACAGGCTAGAACTGACTCAATTTCTCAACTCAATCCCTTTCTCTCCCCCTTCTCTTCCCCAGTGGAGGCGAGAGGCTTGTCCGGGGAAGCCTAACTCGCATCATGCCCCCCGTGGGCCAGCCGCAAGCCCCAGGGGAAACCCTGTCCATCTGATGTCTCCTCCCGATGAGCTGGGAATCATTCAAACTTTCTAGAGCCGACCCCATCTCTCTCCTTCATACCTGCTTTGCACCTCGTACGAGGCATGTCTTCTCTCTGACTTCTATAAGAGCATCGGTCTCTCCTCCGCCGTCTGAGTTTGTTCTCGTTCCAGCAGATTAGACACCACTCATCCACTGCCTCTTGCCTCTCATCATTCTTCTTCTACATCTCTTGAGTGTAGGCAAGACGATACCAGACGAGATCAGACGCCTTCACGTCGACCGAAGACATCATGGCCTCCGATTCCAAATTCGAGGCCACGGTCGAGAACGTCCCGCATGGCGGCGACATCAAGCACGAGGAGCAGGCCCGCGCCGATGCCCGCGATGCCACCGCCCGTGAGCACAACCTCAGCCTGAGGGACTCGTTCAAGCTCTACCCCAAGGCCATTGGCTTCTCCCTGCTGTTCTCCACAGCCATCATCATGGAGGGTTACGACCTGTCTCTGATGGGCGCCTTCTACGGCTACGACTCGTGCGTCTCCGTCTCTTTCCCTGAGACCGCTCCAGTATCGCTAACACCCACCCAGCTTCCAGGAAAAGTTCGGCAACGAGCCCGACGGCGCAGGCGGCAAGGTCATCTCGGCCAACTGGCAGACGTACATCCAGGTCGGCGGCCAGTGCGGTCAGATCATCGGTCTGTACCTCAACGGTTGGATCTCCGATGCCATCGGCTACAAGCGCACCATGATCGGCTCCCAGATGCTCATGATCGCCCTGCTCTTCATTCCCTTCTTCGCCCAGAACCTCGAGACCCTCCTGGCCTCCCAGATCGTCTTGGGTATCCCCTGGGGCATCTTCCAGACGCTGACGCTGGCCTACGCCTCCGACATTGCCCCCGTCGTCCTCCGTCCCTACCTGACCGCCTACGTCAACCTCTGCTGGGTCATCGGCCAGCTCATCGCCGCCGGCGTCCTCCGCGGCCTCTTCTCCATGCAGGGACAGTGGGCCTACCGCATCCCCTTCGCGCTGCAGTGGGCCTGGCCCCCCTTCATCATCTTCGGCACCCTCTTCGCCCCCGAGTCCCCTTGGTGGCTCGTCCGCCAGGGCCGCTTCGAAGACGCCAAGCGCGCCGTTCTGAGCCTCGTCTCCACCAAGTCGGGCATCGACTTTGACGCCGACGACCAGATTGCCATGATTAAGGCCACCAATGAGCTCGAGGAGGAGCACTCGGCCGGCATGAACTACTGGCACGCGTTCCAGCGTACCGATCTCCGCCGCACCGAGATCGCCTCCATCTCCTACACCGCCCAGAACCTCTGCGGCAGCGCCATGATGGGCTACTCCGTCCAGTTCTACGAGCGCGCCGGCCTCTCCTCCCAGAACTCCTTCACCTTCAACGTCATCCAGTACTGCGTCGGCGCCATCGGCGTCGTCCTCTCTTGGGTCCTCCTCAACAAGTTTGGCCGGAGGACCATCTACCTCTGCGGTATGAGCTCGCTGCTGGTCGTCCTCGTCGTCATCGGTGGTCTGGGCTTTGCGCCCGCCTCCATGTCCGGGCCGTCCTGGGCCATCGGAAGCCTGCTGATCTTCTGTGAGCCAAACCCTCCCAATCCCGTCTCGTGCACAGAACGCGTGCTGACTAGTCCCTCTCCGGCAGACACCTTCATGTACGACCTGTCTGTCGGTCCCATCTGCTACACTCTCGTCGCCGAGCTGCCCTCCACCCGTCTCAAGGCCAAGACCATCGTCCTGGCGCGCAACTTCAACAACATGGCCGGCGTAAGTTCCACCCCGAGACCCCAGCCCCCAAGAGATTGCCAGGCCCTAACCGCAAGCAGCTCGTCAATAACGTCCTCATGCCCCGCATGCTGGGCGTCAACTCGTGGAACTGGGGCGCCAAGACGGGCCTCTTCTGGGCCGGCCTCGTCGTCCTCATCGTCATCTGGGCCTACTTCCGGCTCCCCGAGACCAAGGACCGCACGTACGGCGAGCTGGACGTTCTGTTCGAGCACGAGGTCAGCGCGCGCAAGTTTGCGGGCACGCACGTCGACCAGTTCGCCGATTCGGACGCGGCTGTGGTCAAGGAGTAGAGCGCGGCCCTGCGAGGCTGATGATGTGTATTTGATAGCGAAAGCGATTGCACGCCGGCGATGCCGGCCTCTTATTATAAGAAGAATTGAGGTATCAAGCTACGATGCAAACATTTCGTTCTGCTGTGGGGTTTGCGTCGCGATGAGCTGTGAGCCCAAGTGATTGTAGACAGATGAAACGTCGTCGTGACATCAGAAAGCTCGAAATATTGTCCTGCCCTACCCAGGGGCGAAAGATGACCCTGCCGATATTACCTCCTCTAGGGTTGCTGCATTAGACATTGTCTACAGCCTCTCGGAGCACCCCGGACATGCCCGTCCCTTCTCACTCAAACGCCGAACCGGCTTCAGGGTTCGATCTACGACCTGCCAACGATGGGATCAGGGCGCTCTTCCACTGAGATATTAAGTCTTCGCATATGCTGTCAACAGCAAGCCAGGTGAGACAGGAACAGATTCCCGGAGGAGGGTTTGCGCGAATGGACTGGGGTTCTACCCAAGTCAGGCAGCGAGTGAGCGAACGACCTGGGGGTTGCTGTACCGGACATACAAGTTGAAATCGGTCTAACCGTCAGCACAAGATACTCGAGGCAAGGCTGAGAGCGTGCACTTCAGCATCCAGCCCTGATGTGAGGAAAGCACAGTCACAGGAGACACAGTGCAGTTAGAAAGACCAATATAATAGAACAGGGGTCGACACGCAACCCAGCGAAGCGCCCTCTATTCTTGCGTTCACATGTACAATTTTGAACCAGGCGAAATACAAAATTTGAACCACTCCATGCTTTCAGCGTTCCAATACACATTAAATCCAAGTGGTCTATTTCGCCGGCTGCGAGTCGCCCTGCTTCGGGACAGCGGACTCGGTTGGCCTGCTCCAGGTACGGATATGTCCTTCCATAGTGTTAGCACATGGACACGCCAAAACTCAAAAAGCGACCACGTACCAGACTTGCAGCTCGTCATGATGGAGTCCTCGGTGAATTCGAGCCAGCACATGGGGCTGGGATGGATGACCTTGGACTGTCTCACATGTGAGCGACGTTACACATCAAGAACGGTGAGTGAATCATACCATGACCGGGGGAAGCATGGCAGTGTGTGACCGCGGTTCAACAGGATGGGCGATGCCCTCCTCGTCGTCATCGATGTCGGCCGTTGAGAGGGCAGAGTTGGACCTCACACGCCCGCTGGCCGTCGTGTTGCCCGTTTCCAGGCGCTGGAGCGAGCTGGAGCCAGGGAAGCGCGACGAGACTGAGCCCCTATGACGAGCGGAGGCCTACACAGGGTTAGGTCTTTCGTGTGTCAGACAAGCACGGGGAGAGTACCTACCGCCTTCGGCCTGCTCAGCATTCCGACGTTGAAATCCCACAGACAGAGCCTGCAGTCCTCGCCGACACTGCCGAAACGGTAGTTCCTGTCGTCACATCGCCACGGGTCGAACGCCACGGAGGTCACCCAGGACTGGTGACCTTGGCAGCGGGCGATGATGGCGCGGTCGACGACAGACCAGATGGAAATCAAGTCATCCTGACCTCCTGTCAAGACATACTTGCCGTCCGGGGACCAGCACACACTGATCAAACCGCCGTAGTACGAGTGGTAGAGATCAAGCAGCCTGATGATTGTCAGTGGTATATCATGTAACCGAGGCCGTCCGAGACTTACTCCTCCTTCAGGTAGTCAATGATCCGCAGCGAGCCGTCCTCAGAAACCACAGCCAAGTGGCGGTTGTCCGGGCTGAAGGCGAACGCGTTGATGCGCTGGTTCGAGAGCTTCCACGCCGCCACTGGGTTGACCTTCTGGTTCTTCGAATGCACAGACTTGTAGATGTGGATTCGCGTGTTGGGGTTCGGGTTTCTCGGCGCGCTCGAGTCGCTCGAATCGTTGGCCTCCGTCTCGCCGTTGGGAGCTCCGTTGGTCGCCCCGTTCGTTGGGAGCTCCTCTTCCGGCACAAAAGGCGCGTCCTCCTTCTCCTTGTCGTACACAACGAGGGAGCCGTCCATGTGGCCCGCGAGGAATAGGTTCTCCGAGCCGGGAATCCATCGGATCTCCGATACGGGCGTGCCGTTAATGACGCCCTAGTATCGTCAGCACTTTGGCCGGCCACAGACGAAGTTTCAGTACAGCTTACGTTCTTGTTCAGGCGCGTGTACCTCTGGGACACAGGCTCCCACCAAATGACCTCTCCTGTGGAAAAGCCCATGATCACGTCAATGTGACTTAGACTCTTCGTCACCGGGTTGATGTCATGGCACAAGCAGTGCGCCCTAGTGAACAGAATCTTGGTCAAGTAGTCTTGCTGCGTCTGATCAGTATCAGACTCAAGCAGGAGGATTGCTCGGCTCTTACCTTCTGCCATGCAGACAAGTCCAGCCACTGGAAGGCGCGGTTGATGTTCGCGAAGCAGAAGACGCCCTCGGGCTTCCTGTCGGTCAACTTCTTGGAGAGGTTCTCGTTGACGATGACTCTCGAGATGAACGAAGAGTTACTCTTGGTCATGTTGTTCTTCGGCTTCTTCTTCTTGCCGATGTCCTTCGCGTTGATGGGAGCCAGAGCTGCGTTGCCGTCGCCAAAGGCCGGCGCCGAGACGAGGGTCATGGATGTCTGGGGTGCATCGCTGAGCGAGCCGTTGCCCCCGTCACTGCTCATGCCAGCCTCGGTCGAGTAGCGCTCGCTGGGATGTTCTTGTATGCTCGCGTTCGTCAGGGACGACAGGCCATTCGCGAGGGGGCCTCGGTAGAAGGAGGGCGGAGGGGGCCGCACGTCGAGTCTGAGAAGCGAGGGCTTGGTGCCGACGCTGGCGGGCTGAGGGTTCGTCGCTAACGGGTTGGGGTTGATGATGGGGGCTTCGGACGGGTGAGGCGGGGGTGTCGCAAGGTGCAGGTCTTCTTTCAAGACGTACGTTCCTGGCGTGTCCTGTTAGCGATCGTCCGACGGCGCTCGGGACGTGACATCATCTTACCCTCGCCGACGAGGAATTGGTATTCGGGGCCTTCGGGCTTGGAGACGGTGTTGTTCGTTTCGATCATGGGCATGGCACCGGGACCGCCCAGGCCGACGTAGGCGCCGGCCTGGGGATACCGCGGGGGAGGAGGAAGAACGCTGCTTTAAAAAACACGTAGTATGGTTAGCCCTGTGCGAAAGGAGAGGGCATTGCGCGGAGGGTGCGCCGGAGTGAAGACTAACAACATGGCGGGCGACGGGAGAGGGGCAGTCGTTATGGGCGTTCAGCTTCGGAGGGCAGCGCCGTCTTGCGACACGACAGAAAAGACGCAGGTGGCGCACGCTGAGCGACGGTTGGCGAATGACGACTATTCCGATTCGGTATGCCGTGCTTCTGTCAATGCCTGCCGAGACGTTGAGAAGGCGATTTGTGCGACGAAGGAGGTGGAGGATCGCGAGACGTCGGGGAACAGGCAAGGTTGGCGGAGAGAGGCGGGCTGGCGACCGAGCAGCGCAATCGGCGACCCCGATCGGATTGGGAAGGTCGATAGCGGGGGAGATAGGTCGAGGGCGTGTGTGCCTCCAGTAGAAAGAGGTCGGAGGGAAGCTGAGGTCCACGGAAGTGCAGCTCGAGCAAGTCGGGAATCGCAGACAGCAGGCGGTCGCAGACGACAGGTCGAGGCTGGTGGAGATGTTGGGTTAATATAGGCGAGCAGGGCGACGAGACGGTTGGCTTGGACCTCTGGAGTCTGTCTGTCTGTCTGTCCTGTCCCCTCGTCTCGTCAGGCGAGTCGAGTCGATCGAACTGCGCCGCGGCCAGGGCAAACCTGGGGTCAAGGCTAGCGCACGACCTGACTGGTGGGAGGATGCTTGCATTGACCGGGTCCAGGTGCCTGACAGCCGGGTGGGAGCTGTGGTGTGTGTGTGGTCGTGGTGGGCTGGTGGGCTGGTGGGTTGGTGGTTGGGGCGTGGTTGTGGGGTAACGGTGATCCTGGGTGGTGGGAGGGCGGACGCTCGTTTGGCTAGAGTCCAATGAGAACGAGTCGGATCCTGCGAGCGAGTTGCAGCTCGAAATGTGATGAAATATTGGTATTGGCGATCTGTCGAGACGTGCTGTTGATGGATGGTCCCTTGGATTTCCTCTGCTCAGGGCCCTGGTACGGTGGTGCCTAGGTAGCCCCCGAATCCTTCTCTGCCTGTCCCTCGAATCCCAGACCAACTTGGGCAGGGCCGCCTCGATCAAGCTGACCATTCGCACCAACCAGGCGGCCCCACCAGCGCCTGCGACCTCGTGGCACAGCAAGTTTATCCGCTGGGGGGATGCGCTCATGGCGGCACATTGGTCCGGTTGGTGCTTTCGCTTCACTGTGTCGTCCCCTAGACAGGTACCTCAGGCCCCCTAGGTACCTACCTAGGCAGATGCGATTTCATGTGCTGAACATGGCCAATTACTACCATGGCACCAATTATTCGCCCACTCGCTTGCTCTGTCTCTATTAGGACTCTTCTGGGGCATCATAGTAGGCATCTTCCTCTTTGCCTTGTCCAATTATGCCCACTTACATGCTCAGCTGGCACAGTTACTCCAGGCTGCTGTCGACCTCGAGGCCCCGGGTATGTACGACAAGGTCACCAGTGGACCCCTGGCCGAAAGAGGACGCGCGATTCGCGATCAGTTGGCTATTGACTTTGACCTGCATTTGATCCCTTTCTTTGCTGAGGATGAGAAGTGCAGAGCTTTGCTGCCACCGGCACAACCGACGAAGCATTCATGTGGGTGAACATAATGGTTGAAAAGGGCGTCTCGGGTGACGATATTCAAGTCCTTGTAGAGGTTCTCCATCCTGAACCCGCTTGTCGATTGAGCATCAAGGAGATGTTGGAGAGCGGTTACTTCGATGACGGGGAGTGAAATTGTTCAAACAGATCAAATAGACCAGCCAGATCAGAATATGTCCTATGTCCCATGTCCTCTCACGCACCTGGTGTTGGGATGACATGCGTTGATGCGGCAGCGCGAGAGTTCATGGCAAGCCAGTCTCGAATATGCTCACACCGAGGAAGACGTTGAGGTGTCGGTACCTGGAGCAACTGAAGCTCCAGCCAGTGATCGGATTGAACTTGGCTGGTGATTCAGGCGCGACAGGTCATGCTCTCGGGCGGTGGGCAGCACATGGTCAAGCCACTGTCTTGCTTACCTAACCAATCCTCTGAGCGTTCCATTCCAGTGCCGGGAAACGGGGGGAACACACCGAGCTCTCGACTTCGCCCCTGCAACATCCACTTGAGCTACCTCCCAGTCGCGGGTCCGCGCTGAAAGCTTCGCCCTCGAATCGCCTAGGACATCGATCAAACCAAAGACAGGAGCTCGACCAAGCTCTCTCCTTCCCATCAGACAGCCCGTCACAACCTGTCATGGCTCTGCAGTGAAAGCACCCTCAAGCTTCCCCTGCCACGAACCGCCATGGCTTCCGGTAGGTGGCCTGACCCCGACGCCCCCAGACGCCTTCCACTAACACCCAATCGCCAGTCCGTATCTGCGTCTGCGGTGACGAAGGTACTGGCAAGTCCAGCCTCATCGCGTCCCTCGTCAAGGATGTCTTCATCCAGAACAAGATCCAAGCTGTCCTCCCCCCGATTACCATCCCGCCCCAACTCGGGACACCCGACAACGTCACCACATCCATCGTCGACACCTCGGCCCGCCCCCAGGATCGAACGACATTACGCAAGGAGATTCGGAAGTCCAATGTCATACTCCTCGTATACTCCGACCACTACAGCTATGAACGCGTTGCCCTCTTCTGGATGCCCTACTTCCGGTCCCTCGGTGTCAACGTTCCAGTCGTTCTGTGCGCCAACAAGTCCGACCTAACCGGTGATGGCAACACGCCACAAGTCGTCGACGGCGAGATGCTACCCGTCATGGCCGAGTTCCGCGAAATTGATTCTTGCATCCGATCGAGCGCGAGAGAGCATCGTAACGTCAACGAGGTCTTCTTTCTCTGCCAGAAGGCCGTCACCCACCCTATCGCCCCTCTATTCGACTACAAGGAGGGCAACTTGAAGCCGGCCTGTGTCGACGCCTTGAAGCGGGTGTTCTACTTGTGCGACAAGGACCAGGACGGCTATCTGAACGACCAGGAGATGAACGACTTCCAGGCTCGCTGCTTCGACAAGCCGCTGACGCCGGAGGACCTGGACAACATCAAGCAGTCTGTTTCCAAGGCGGCGCCAGGAACGAGCCCCGACAAGGGCATCGACAAGCTGGGGTTCTTGCAGTTGAACAAGCTCTATGCCGAGAAAGGCCGACACGAGACGATATGGATCATTCTGCGCAAGTTCAACTACACAGACAGCCTGAGCTTGGAGGACAGCTTTCTCCACCCCAAATTCGACGTGCCAGAGTACTCGTCCGCCGAACTCAGCCCTGCCGGCTATCGCTTCTTCGTCGACCTCTTCCTGCTGTTCGACAAGGACAATGATGGTGGTCTGAGCCATGACGAGCTGGAGGCTCTGTTCGCACCCACACCTGGACTGCCTCAATCATGGCTCGACACGTCTTTCCCGTCGTCGACTGTCCGGAATGAAGCTGGCTATGTAACCCTTCAAGGCTGGCTGGCGCAATGGAGCATGACGACGTTCATGGAGCCCAAGACAACGCTAGAATACCTTGCCCACCTAGGGTTTGAACCGGCGACTCCGCGCGAGTCGACGACAACCGCACTCAAGGTGACCAAGTCTCGGAAGAGGAGAAAGCGGCCTGGTCGCGTGGAGCGTAACGTCGTTCTGTGTTACGTCCTCGGCGCTCCAAGTGCTGGCAAATCCTCCCTCCTGGATGCGTTCCTCAACCGTCCCTTCGACCCCCTCTACCGCCCCTCCATCAAACCCCGCCGCGCCGTGAACAGCGTCGAGCTTCACGGCGGCAAGCAATGCTACCTGATCCTCGAAGAGCTTGGCGAGCTCGAGCCTGCAATTCTCGAGAACCAGGCCAAGCTCAATGCCTGTGACCTCGTCTGTTACGCGTACGATTCGTCTAATCCTGAATCGTTCAGCCACATTGTCGACCTCCGTCGTCGTTACCCCCACCTCGACGATCTCCCTGCCGTCTACACGGCCCTCAAGGCAGACCGCGACAAGACTACACAGCGTTGCGAGCAACAGCCGGACGAGTACACCCACGAGCTCATGATGAGCGCCCCGCTGCACGTCTCTGTGACTTGGGGCTCCATCTCCGAGCTCTTCATCGCCCTCGCCGAAGCAGCCACGAATCCTAGTACCGCCTTTCCCAGGAGCGAAGAGCCGCCTGTGGATCGCACGCCGCTCTACGTCGCACTCGGCGCGACGGCCTGTGCCGGCGTGGCAGCGTTTATGATTTGGCGCCGGTCGACAAACTCGACCTAACGGGAGCGCGTTTTGAACACATCATCAGGGTGTAGGATTGTCGCAAAAGACTGCATATGCGGGAGTTCACAGACGGGCACTTCGGGTTTGACGTTATCATTTTACCATTTTCTTCTTCGCACAACGACTCGTGATACCCAGCTCCGTCCTCAAATTACATACTTTACCACCTAGACAGAAGACTCGGCTTTTAATGCAAATATCTTCATCTTCACTCCTCAACTGAGCGGCGGGGCGGCAGTAAATTCAAAGTGGTATCATTCTCTCTATGCGCTACGTGCAAAGCCCGCGTTTCCCAAAATGCAACACCAGCGCCTTTACATAAAGTCATCCTCGTTGAAGGGCTCGCTCTCCTTCTTGCCGAGGCTCATCTTGCGCGCGCCCTCCGCGAGCCCGTACGGGTCGTGCGCCTGGATCCTCGCGCCGGCGGCGTCGCCCTCGACGGGCGGCGCCGTGCTGGAGCGCACCTGCACCTTGACCTCGCCCTGGATGCCGTCGACGCGGATGGTGCTCGTCGTCGCGCCGCCGGGGGGCGGCTTGAGGTTCGGGGCGGGGGCCATGCTGACGAGCTCGCGGAAGAAGGCGTTGGCGGCGTCGCAGCCGTCGAGGAGCCACTTGAGGCAGATGGTGACGCGCTCCTTGGCGAAGGGGTTGTGGTCGTCGTAGGCGCAGCAGTTGAGGAGGGGGACGATGCCGTTATGGCGGACCATCTGGAGCTGCACGTCCGGGTTGCCGGGGGAGGACTGGCCCGGGGGAGGCTGGAGGAGGGTCGCGAGGATGGTGAAGAGCTGGGCCTTGATGCCGGACCAGGGGTACTTGTACGCGGGTTCGGAAAGAGGCGGCGGCGGGGGCGGAGAGGGGGGGAGAGAGTCGGCGGCGGAATAGGGGCGTTCGATGATGGGAGCCGTGGGGGATGCGTTGCCGGGGTTGCCTTGGGAGGGGGCAGGGGGAGGGGCGTGGGCCGAGGGGTTGGTAGGGACGGTGCGGGTCGGGATGGCATCGACGAGGGGCTTCTTAGGGACGCCGGCTTCGAGGCCGTTGAGGAGGGTGATGAGGTCGTAGACGGCTTCCCACTCGATGAGCATGGCACGAGAGTAGGCGATCTCGGAGACGGTGGTCAGGAGGTCGAGGTACTGCGCCAGCCCGTCCTTGGCCCGCTCCATGTCCCAGGTGTCGACGGGGAACTCGCCAGGGTCGGAGTTGTCCTCGCGCAGCTGAGCTTGCAGATGCATGAGCGCCACGCACTCGGGCACAATGCGGGAGCGGAAGAACCCGAAGAAGAACATGACGAGCTTGAGGTCGCGCGTGCGGTCCTTGGGATCCTGCGGCGGGGCGGAGATGCGGCTGCGGAACATGTGGTTGACGAGGCGGAGGAGTACCGTCTGGGCGGGCGAAATGATGTCCTTGGGGATGCGGAGAGAGTTCCAGGCGTAGGATACGAGGGAGGAGTGGTGCATGGCTTCGACGAGCTGAGAAGTGAGTTGGAAGATGAGCGACTGCTCATCCTTCTCCCAGACAGCAATGAAGACAAGCATCTCCCGGAGAAGGGACTTGCCGCAGTCCAGGGCGAGGAACATGCGGCAACGGGTCTTTTGAAGGTTCTCGCCGGCGCGAGTGAGGCCTGTGCCGGCCGAGTCGAGTATGCATGACTTGACAATCATGTGGAGGGCCTCGATCTGTTTCGGATCGAGAATGTTGGGAATCTCGGTGAGCAGACCCGTCAGTGGGCCTTCGCCGTACGAGTCGTCATCGTCGTCAATGTCGTCTTCTTCGTCGATCATCTCGTCGTATTCGCCTTCCACGTACTCGACGTCGGAGCCATCTGTGTCTCTCGGGAGGTCCAAGGCGGATTCTTCGACTTCGTAAACTTCGGCTCCGTCCTCATCCTCCTCGTCCTCATCGTCCTCGTAGTCGGTGGGGTGCAGGGCTGTGGCGTAGCGATTGAGGAGATTTGTCTTGCAATGCTCTGTGCGGGACGCAGCAAACTCGACAGACGGCATCGGCACAACCCAGTCGTCATAGTTTGCATCTCGAGCCCGCATCCACCAGGTATCAATCTCACGCGATACCCGGCCGTACGCCTTGTCTTGCTCGAACTTGTCCGTGATCTCGAGGTCCCATTTGGGCGTGAACTTCTCGCCCTCCTTGAAGTTGTCTGCGCGAATCTTGACCTGTCCCTCGGGGAACCAGTTCCAGGCCAAGGGGGCGATGGGTGCCAGCACTCCAGGTGGCCTGTGAGACTGATGCTGGGAGTAGTCGGTGAGGAGCTTGCGAGCGGTGTCGCACATGCGAGAGTTGCGTTCCAGCCAGTTCTGGATTTCGGTCTTGGCGATATCGACTCTGAAGCCAGATCCATCTCCCATTCCCTCCTGAGGGTCGTCGAGCTGTGCGTCCTCATCGAAGAGGACGTCGTACCAGAATGACATCTTGTTGCGGTCGTTCTTGGCTGTCCAGTTGTGGGCTTGTTGCAGGGAGGTAACAAGCAGCTTCTTGTCTGTTCTCTGGTTAGAGAATGCGGGTGTATCTGGGGTGTCAAGACTTACACAGGTCGGTGATCTCGTTCAACTTGGATCTTGATGTCTCATCCAGGATCTCCCCGTCATAGCCCTTGCTTGTGACATTAACACATAAGATGATGGTCTGGTAAACCATCTGATCAAAGTGGACGGCGGCACAGATGTCCTGGGGGACCTCGGGCTCAGAAGTGACGAGCAAGTTTCGCGCGATGTGCATGAGCTTGTTGAGAATCTGGAGATCATCCTTCAGGTTGGCTTGGTTCTTGACGATGAGTGCAGTGCTCTCCTGGGGACTGACGCCCTTCTCCGGGTCATTCAGGCTCGACAAGGGTCCGACGGAGCGGGTCGTGAGGTTGGGGATGGCGGCGCCAAAGATCCTCGTCAACCAGATCCAGATCGCTACATTTCTCGCGAGGGACTCTCGAACGTGCTTGAATGTGTGCGTCTTCTCAAGCGTCTTGGCGATCATGCCCGAGACCTTCGCTGCTGTCATGGGGCCCATGGGCGGCGAACTGGTGTAGTGGCCTTCGAGGCAGATGAGTGCCGCCGAGAAGCACCGCTCCTCGATGGACTCGGAGGGCTTGGAGCCATCAGAGGGGCCGGGGTCCGGTAATGAGGGGATCTCTATGGCCGCCATGTTGCTCGGTGGTGATGATGGTGTGAGGAGGCTGGGAGTGAGACGGTGTGGCGGTGAGATGGGCGTGCTGCCCAGAGTAGGATAAGCGTGACCAAGTCTGCAGTTTCTGGATATGCTCGAGTGAGGGTGTAAAAGAAGTCAACCCAGAAAGGCTCGGAGGTGGCGGGGTTTGTGAGGTTGTGGCAGAGACGGGACTCTTCAAGATGGATTGTGTTAGTAATGGTGAAAATCGAAGGTGCTGGAGCACAGGCCAGAAAATTCCAATGAAGAGCTACAGTACAGTGTGGGATGCCTGACAGGGAGGTTCGGTACTGTGGAGTCCAACGTCTAAGTCAGCATTTTACAGTATTCAAAACTTGACGAGAAAGTTTTACATCCTCACAGTATTTAATCAGCTGGTTGATGTATTTTCTTGCAGAGGCACACAAATCTCATCATCTTCTTCAACATACATTTTGTTCAGGATGAATTTCGGCGAGCTCTCTGCCACATTTGGGGACTTTCATGTCTTATCGGGGAGTGGACCCTGCCAGAGAGCTCCGCAGCAAATGACCAAGCGCGATAAGCCCGCTCAGCGTCTGGAGCCCCGCCATCGTCATGGCGCCATCCCATTTTCGACGTCGTCCCTTTGGCGGGGTAGTAAACATCGTCGAAAATCTGCTTCCGCGTTGCGACTTTCAATCAATTAGCATCCCACGTCGACCAACAGCTCCTTTAAAGTCCTCCCTCTATTCCTTGAGCCTCAGTCCACCTCCCACATAAATCATGGCCGCTCTTCCTAACCACTTCGACCGTAAGTGCTTCTTCCGACAATCCCGCGAACCCCTCCCCAGCACCCTCCTGGAATCCCCTCTGTCCTCGAGCTTCACAACCTCCCGAACGCCTGCTCACCCGCACCTCTAGGTCCGGTCCATATCGGTGTCATCGGCGGCACCGGCCTTAGCAAGATCGACGGCTACACCCCCGTCGCCGAGCTCAACCCCGAAACCCCCTGGGGCTTCCCCTCCTCCCCGATCCAGATCCTTGAGCACAACGGCGTCCCCATCGCCTTCCTTGCCCGCCACGGCGTCCACCACCAGTTCGCCCCCCATGAGGTCCCCGCCCGCGCCAACATTGCCGCCCTCCGTCACGTCGGCGTCCGCTCCATCATCGCCTTCTCCGCCGTCGGCTCTCTGCAGGAGGAGATCAAGCCCATGGACTTTGTCGTCCCGGACCAGGTCATCGACCGTACCAAGGGCATCCGCCCCTTTACCTTCTTCGAGGGCGGCGTCGTCGGCCACGTCGGCTTCGCTGACCCTTTCGACAAGGGCCTCGCTGAGATTGTCAAGACCTGCGCCGCTCACATGGACGGCGACGGCGTCGTGCTGCACGAGAAGGGCACCATCATCTGCATGGAGGGTCCCCAGTTCTCCACCCGCGCCGAGTCCCACATGTACCGCTCCTGGGGCGGCAGCGTCATCAACATGTCCGCCCTGCCCGAGGCGAAGCTCGCGCGCGAGGCCGAGATCGCCTACCAGATGATCTGCATGGCCACCGACTACGACTGCTGGCACAGCTTCGAGGACGTCGACGTCGCCATGGTGCTCAAGTACATGGAGGCCAACGGCAAGAACGCCAAGAGGCTGGTGGGCGGCGTCCTTGACCAGCTCAGCAAGCAGGAGCACAGCGAGCTGGTGCTGGCGAAGCAGTGGGAGGGCGCGTCCCAGGGTGCGGTCAAGTTCATGACCAAGCCCGAGGGCCGCAACCCTGAGGCGATGAAGAAGGTCGAGTTCCTGTTCCCCGGCTTCTGGGAGAACTAGGACGTGGAGCATAGACGAGAAGACGTAGAGCGAGGGTGTCGATAGGGGCACATTCTTGCCTGGAGAGGCATCCCCATGATCTGATGTGTTTATGAATTTTCTTGCCTATATAGACCTGATGGTACATCAACTGTACTCGTGCTAAACTAGAACCTGGGGGTAGATCATGATGTCGCTGTTATGTGATGCGAATCAGATGCTTTAATTGTACGGTTCTCATTGGCCAGTGCCTGATTATCAATGGCAGGTGTGTTGAAATGCTGAGAGCAATGGACCATCACAAATAGGGGGTGACGCTATGCGCCACAGCATCTGGATAAAGGACCACATTTTGTCACAACTGATCTCTCATCACGACTTTGATCCTCACTTGACAAGCAATTGAAGTGGATTTCCTCAAAGACGCTGTGGCTGGTCGGATTTCTTGTTGCATCCAGTCGTGGTGCGGTACAGCCTGGGAGACAGATGCTCGTGGAATGTTGCTTGACATTCTGCTTTGTGGTTCACCCACTTCAGCACCTTTCCAGAATTTGAATATACCAGAAGCAGCAGAATCTTTGTCTTCACGCTATGATGCTAATAAATTTACGTTGCAGGGGTTGCAAAGTGGTGCAAAACCGCGTTAAGCGTCAGACACTGCCAGCCTCCATTGTGGCCCCTTTCGCAACTCGTTTACCCCAGAAAAAGAATATCATGAACTTCTCCCAAACGCCAAAAAGTCACCCAGCCTGAAACCATATGCGTCTTCCGAGCTGGTGGATCAATGGAGGCAGGTTTCTTACTATAGGCAGCACCGGAGTACGCTAGGATTGAACCTGCAACCTTGGTTACTTCTGCCATTGAGTCCGTTCATCAGGTCGTGGGCTGCAACCGTTAGGCCACATTTTCTATTTTAATCAAGGCAGCAACAAACTCAGGTACTTGAAGGCAGCGATGGAGGCGCATTGGCCGCTCAAGTCCTGTTGCCCGGTGGATGGTGAGGCTATTCGGCTGGTTGGTCCAACGCTGGCTGCCTGAGGCGGAGGGGAAGGCTGCCGGTCAGGCCACGACACCTTCTGGGAAAAGCGAACGCTACAGGCAGACACTGCAACGAAATACCAGACCAGGACAGGACGGAGAAACTTGGCAATGTATGAAACGGCCTTGCTGAAGAACTCGAAGTGAGCCGATGTGTGGCTGGCTATATGTAACCATGTTGAGTTTCGTATGGCCGCCCAGCTTGTGAGCCAACTGCAATAAATGTGAGAGGTATCTCTGTCAGGATTCAGTAGGTCTCAGGCCTATTGATCAGCTGAGAAAAGAGACATATTCCTACATCGAGGCGACATCTACGGATTCCTGTGTCACAAGCTCTCACCTGGGCTACCCGAGACGTCGGGTTCTGGTTGCGTCATCAATTATGTCGCTCGCCAATGAGGGCCATAGCAGGTCTAATGGCAGGGCTCTAGATCGACTGAAGATCGAATAGAGAGCATACATGAAAGATGATCGTCACTACGGGAGCCAAATGCGTTGTAAAGCTCAGTCTGGTTGAGATATCATGCCGCATCATGTTATGCGGTCCAACTAGCCAGGCACAGCACCGTTTCACTCTGAGGAAGACACGGATTGGCTAGCTGCACAGGGAACAAGAATACCGAATAGAATACAAATTACGAAGCAAGAGAGGGTCAGGATACAGGAAGCGTCTGTCGGTCATAAGCTCCATGGGTTGTACATTAATGTCGATCACACTCGATCGAGTTGCTGGCCTCGAGTGCCAGTCACGTCTCACGTACTTATCGGAAAGAGCATTACCAGCGAGTCTCATATCACAGAAGGGACTTTTTCTCTCACTTAGACGACATGATCACGTATTGACATGGCTCACAGTTCAACTTGACCTGTCTTCTACGCGAGGTCAGAACGACGCCCCATTAAACTTTTGCTTGAAGCTACATAGAACTTTCTTCGCAAGCCACGTGAAGAACCTGGACCCTGCTGGAGCCTCTCAATGCTTTATCTTGCGAGTATCTGCATCAAGGTTCTGCATCAAGCAGACTGGTCTTGGCCAGAGCAACGCAGCGACCCCTCCGCCTTCACCAAAATCCACAACCCTAAGAAACGTCAAAAAGACCAGTTGCAAACCTGAGATTCTTCCCCACCACAAGCGAAAGATGCTCGCACCGAGTTATCACGTCGCGTATTGGATGGCAGCCGTCTCGGCCGTTGCCGTTTTTCAACTACTCAATCTCCAGGCCCGGAATCTGTCGGCAGCTACCAAGCTTCTCACGGGCGCTCTGGCCGTATCAACGTTCTATTCCTCATGCACATGGCAACGACGCGCAAAGAAGACCAAGCTGGCACTTAGCATGCATCAAGTCGCTGTGGCCTGTCTGCTTGTTGCTATCGGGTCTTTTGCGGACCACTTCCAGATTCCTGACGAACAATCGTCCAAGCCTACGGCACTGATCCACGCCTTGCTGGCATTTGTGACCACTGGTTTTCTCGAGTCACTCCGCCAGAATGTATGTCAGTCCTTTAATATTTTCCTACCGGTCGTTCATGGTATGCTAATCAACGCTAGCGACGCGACATTGAACCGACCACTTTCTTCCTCCTACATCGCGGACCAAGATCGGAGCTTCTACAGTATTCCTGGCGGCATTTTGCCGCCTGGCTCGGTTCAACTATTATCTGTGACACTCTGCTCCTAGTTATACTATCTCTTACGGACCATATTCTGGAATGGGCGGGCGGCATGTCCCTCAGACAAATCATACCATACTGGGGATGGGAGGAGATGCACGTACAAGGGCGCCTGGGCAGTGTTGTGGTCACGCATTTTCTTGGTGGGCCATTCGCTGACATGGCTGAGACAGTGAGTGTTGCTGGCAATCTTTGCGGGAGTAGATATTATGATCGGAAGCTGACAGAAGAGTAGATCTTTTACGTGCTCTGTCGGAAGTTCATTCCACATCTGGAAGGGCCGTATGGGTGGATGCCCAAGCAGACGCCGAGCCTCTCCACTCCGATACCCGTGGTCGACTCCGAACTCACCATGGCTGCGTTCTTCTGGTTGCCGCGAGTACTGATTCTTGCCAACCGAGGCCAAACTGGCGGGTCGATCTGGTCTGCAGGGACCTTATCTGGCTTGTTGAGCATTCTGGGGGGATGATCTGGCTGTCAGGAATACACCGCAACAGTAGAGAATTGGGGGAAAGAAGTCTTTGGCGGACGGGGGTGCGCCCGTCCAGACTCGTCATGTGAAGACATCACTGGCATAATTGGGTTCAATTGTATCGAGCTGACCGTTGCTTCGTACGGGCTCGCCGGGTTGATGGGCGGCGATTCAGCACGGAGGCCATTCTGTCGAATTACTTGCGCGTAGCTTTGTGGCTGGAAGATTGGGCGGCTTACTTGGCCTCAAGGTCATGGCACATTCAGACAGACTTCATGTCGAGACCAATGCAAATGGACGGAGGCAAACACCCTCGGTAGTTATTCAAGACCAAGCCGAACGCTCTCAAAAACGCCCAACCCTGCTAAGACATAATAAACAAATGTTCCGACTCCGCTCCACGCTGATGATGCTAATCAGTCGTCCGCCTGCCCACTAATTCAAAATCACATCAAAAGGTACAAAGCCCGGACGCCCTTCTCCGCTGCCGCGATATGCCACGGCCTCACGTCCGTTTCCCGATCCACCATGCCCCTTGCTCGAGCCAGTGTTCCGAGGCCGCGGAAGTAACTGAGCATCTCCCTAAGTAATGCTTCAAGAGCCCGCGGGTTCCCGTCGGTATGCACGATGCTAACCTCCATCATGACCGGTGGGTCCTCAATCTTGGTGCCGCCACGCTTGACGAGGTAACCACTGATGAGTGACGAGCTTAGCTCTCCCGGGAGGGTCGAATTGCTGAGTCTATGAGACAAAATAGCGCCCCAAGTCTGGTCTGTAATGTCGATGAGAATGGCATCGCCGTCGGCTGGCTCCGTGGTTTCAGTGCCACCAGGAGTTCCCGTCGGGGTGTTGGCAGTCGGCTGGCTGGAGTCTTTCATGGGAGTGGAGGGGGTGCCACTTTGATCCGGAGATACAGTTGATGGCTGAGGGGTCGAAACGGGTGTCGTGTAGAATGAGGCCGAAGCCATTGGAGGGACCTTTATCGCTGGTGGTATCAGCTGCAACGAAGGATTCGTGTCCACCGTCAGAAGAGTCAGGCTGACTGACGCCTGCTGATCTGTTTGCGCTAGTCCGACCCAAAAGTTGATCTCGTTCTGGTCCATGTAGCCGCACTTGGTGATAATGATCCGCCAGTGCACCTTCCAGCGCGAAATGAGGTCGTGAGTCGTCTCCCATATTTCATGCGTAACTTCGTTCATCGAGCTTGACAGCGGCTTGCCCTTTCGCCCAAGATTATAAGAGGCCGTCATTTGCTGGCTGCCACGATTATCCGTCCATGCCGCAGTGATCCATCGCTCGTCGACGCTTTGTGCGTAGGCTATATGAATGCAGGTATTCTCATGTATAAGAGATGATGATCCTGTGTTGTTGAGCCTGAAGTCGATAGTCCGAGGTAGGGTATGCTCGAGAAGTATGGCAGGGGCAGGCATGGGGCCTCCGAAAATGGTGCATCGATCGTACGTCTCCAGGGCCAACTTGACGAGGTCAACAGGCAGTGTCGAAGGCATGCCTGATACCGCCGTCAGGAAATCGACGGGTAGAAGCTGCAATACCAATTCGTTAGACGGCACCAGCCTCTTGTCAGCAAGGGCCTTCTTTTGCAACTCGAAGAGCTGCTGAAACGCTGTGCAGGCCTCCACGATCGACTCCGGATGGCTCGGTGCATAGGTGAAAAAGATGACAAAATTCTGCTCGGTAGCCTCGAGAGACAGCAGGCTTTGGTTGAGGCCATCCATACGTTCAGCCAAGCTAAACCCATTGAGTGCGCCATCCACAACTGGTGTACCAGTCAATCGTTCTTCTTCCCACGGCACCAGCCCTCCTGAAATAGAACTGCTTTCGCCTTTCACAATATCAAATGCACCAAGCTTCAAGAACTCATACGTATTGCGTATGCGCCCAAGGAATGTCGAGGCGGAGTCGGACAGCCCGCCTAAGCTGGGGAAGACACAGGCGGCGGTGATGTTCTTTGCTCCCTGGGACGGCCCAAGGCCAAGGGTCTCCCAGAACGTGATAGTCGAAGGTAGAACAGACAACTTCGAGTCTAGGCGCTTGACTTCCAGGTGAGGCGGAGGTATTTGGTACAGATTGTTAGGCTTTTGAGGTTCAGCGTTCGGGTCTCGAGGCGGTACCGGTCGCGGCTGGACCTTGCTGGGAGGCCCGAGGAGCGGAATGTCGGCTATCTCGATCACGTCTCGAAAATGACATTTGGTCCAGTCTCCAAGTTTACCGGGAATAGCATGCTGCAGTGCTAAAGACGATGTCCTGGAAAGGGAGGCCAGCTGGCGACGAGTCTCAGGAGCAACAGGCGAGTTGAAGGTGGTTGACTGGGCGTCGCGCAGGCACAGGTTACCCGAAGTTGCTTGTTCGGTTAGTATCTGGGCCACAGTTATGATGTCGTCATCCTGAAGTGATAACTGGCTTAAGAGAGGCTCCGGATCATCAAAGTACTTTGTGACTGCAATCTCGGGTGCTTCCACCTTGGCGATTCTGGGCAACTCGAGCGCCAAGGAAGGGTCTGAGTCTTCAACGACCGATTCGATGTCCCGTAGCGATGTCACGTGCGAGACGATGTCGTCGTCGAGGTTCAATCTTTTGGTGCTCGCCTTGAAGGGTGAATTTGGTTCTTCCATAAAGTCGGGCGAATCATCGATGTCTGACTCGAGGCTCATGTCATCGGCATCAGAGGACTCGTCCTCGATCTTTTCCGGACTCGCTTGCAAGCTGCTATTCTCCAAGCCACCGGTGATGGTTCGGAGAAGTGCATTGGTGCCCTCTGACCGCGGCGTTTTGCGATGTGATCTGCTGTGTCTCCGGAGATAATCTGTTGTGGGCGGTTTCCCGGGATTCAGACTAGCATCTGTCTGCGGTGGTGACCAGCGACAAGCAAACCGACCACCGACCTCATACTTCTTGCTGGCTAACGGAAGTACGGGATCGAACTCGACGCTGTCGAAAACACTTCCTTTGCGCGAGAGTGTTCCAGCTGAGTTGATGGGATAGTTGTTAACGCGGCTGAGAGATGCTCGGACTTTCTTGAACACAGTGTCCGGGTCGAATGGGCTGGGTTCCCGCTTGTTGCTGCTTGTCTTCGTACTGTCGCTACTCGCGCGTCCTCTGGCCTCATCGTTCAGAGTACTTCGAGCGTGCCGAAGCTCCGGTTTCGCGAAAACGGGAGCCTCAACAGCCGGCTTCGTCTCTTCTGGTCCTTCTGGAACAGCAGTCGGCAGGGTGGTTTCCTGAAGTGGTGTCGGATCGGGTGCTGCAGTCGGCGGATTTTGCATAGCTACGTCAGGTACAGGCATGCTTGGTAGCTCCATAGACTCATCTTCGTGCTGCTCGTCGAAGAAACTGAAATCAGCGTCTGTGATATCAGTGTCCCCGAACATGTCTGGTCCCATGTCTCCGAAGAGATTGTCATCTCCATCGAAAGTCGAATCGCCCCTTTCTCTCTTGGTTTCGGGGGGTTCCCAGTTATCGCCTTCAGCGTCTGCCATGACTACAGCATTGACACTTGTTGTATCTGTGTCGACAGGCGCCGCGACCGAGGACGGTGGCCCAGGGCTTGATGTAATAATATCAACAGCAGGCGCGCTGAAGATCCCCAAGGGGTTCTGGACGGCATCGGGGGGCGTTGGGTACATGGTGCTGGCAGCAGCAGCATTGGCCGCCCGCCTCGGATCAAGAGGAGATTGTCCATTCGGTGGTGGAGGAGCCGGGGGTTGCGCCTGAACCTCCTTCACTGAAGCGGCCGCCTCTCGTGTTTTCCGTCTCTGGATGATGCTCTCTTCCCTCTCAGCCCCAGTCTGAAACCAGACCTTGGCTTCCGTTAACGAGTCGGCGGTATCCTTCGATGCTAAGGCCATATCGGTCTTGTCGCTCTGGTCGGCGTGTGGATCCACAGATCTCTTCCTAAAACAAAGGATTGAAGGCCACGAGAAGACCATAGGCGGCGGCACATTGGATATTGGTGTCCCTCTTCCATCGACACGGGCATCCCCGGACCTTCGATGAGAGAGTTGGAGTGCGACCCACGTACAGTTCTGCAAAGTTTCTCCTGACAAGCCCCATCCCTTCAAGATATTGATGCAAGTTTCCCTCCATTGAGAAGACCTCGCATCTGGATCAGTTCGGGGTCGCCATAAGCGTGTGTCTGGGGTTTGGCTGATGGTATCAGCGTAAGGTAAAGCGCCATTCGCAAGTCCCATATAACTGCCAAGCACTCCGAAGGGCGCTGCCAGGACTTGACTGGACAACGCAGCCTGGCCCGTACCGGGCACCTCGTGCATGGATATCAGACCCTCGCTCAATGCCAGCGACAGGCTGATGACCAACGAGCCAGTTGTCGTGAGATAGATGCGAAAGGTTCCAATGACGGCAGTGTCGGCACCGGAAGCGTTCTTTGTGCGTGCTTGTCGGAGAACTCTGGAACTCAGCAATATTGTGCGGTAATTCAAGGGAATAGCTGAGAGGCGCCGGCATATGGAGGACGAGACACTTGAGAGCATGGCGCTTATGAAATGTTCGTACGCAATCTTGACCGTGGTAGGTATCTTGGCATCTGATAACGTTGTCGGTAGGAGTTTTGCGTCAGGGTCGGAAGAGCTGGGCGTTGGCGGGTTGTTTGCATCGAAGGAAGAGGCATTTCGAAGCGTCGCATCGGGAACAGAGCTGTTGAAAGCAGGATGAGTCGGCGTGTTGGCGGCTGTTTGTCCTTGTCCAAAAGATCGACTCTTGAATAGATGACCTGGCTCAAAGGCTCCTTGGTCAACGACCATCAGGCTGGCGCCAGCAACGTCTATTGTGGGACCAAGGGCGCCCTCTCCCTGACCCTCAACGGTCGCCACCGTCGCATCGTGTCGGGGAACGTAGAAGTGCCACAGGGCGCGTCGACTCGTGTCGAAATGTGTGATATGGCCGGCATCTCGAAGTGTATTCTCAACATCCGGCGCAATGGACGCGAAGCTTTGCGACTGGTCGACGGTCGGTTCGTAAAGTTGATAAGCGATTGACGAAATACCTTTCTGCGACGACCCCGTTAGTAACGCAAGATGTGTACCCTGGAATGACGGTACTCACAATCAAGAAGACATTGGTGCCGTATTCGCTCGTGTCCATGTCGACGACGGTATGATTCGGGTGTAGAGAGTCGGGTCCGCGACATCAAGACCCTCGCCGCAACTCTTCTCTGGCCTTGTGAAGCCGCAAGCAAACCAAGGAGGGGCTACTCATGCAGAGGAAGGCTCGAAGAAGCTGTAGTCTGCGCACGGTTCTGGGTTGGAGTATCGTTTAGAAGGGTTGCTATCGGATCGAGTCTTGGAGATGCGCGACTCCATCTCAGCGAGCCGAGTTGAAGCCGAGATGGGTCGAGATATCGGCTGGTTTCCCGGGCCCAACGGGAGAAGAGAGCTGAAAAGGCCTCTCGAATGGGATGCTGTCGTAAGATTGATGCTCGAATCTCGTCTTGTCTCAGCTTGCGAGCATGACAATGGCTCGGGTGCTTGTGCGTCGCTCTGATGCGCCGTCGGAGGTCGGCTTTCGCGTGCTCGCTTGGCTGGCAAGGTCGAGATGGTTGGTGGTTCAAGACAGTGCAAGGCATCGGCTGGAGAAGCAGGGACCCATTGGCACTGAGCTGGTGACCCCTGTCCTCCACGAACTCCACCATCTCACGGCGGAGGAGCCCGCATTGGGGGCCAGACAGGATTGTAGCCACAGCCAATCATCACGCCTCAACGGGACTCGGTCAGCACACCTGCTAACGCACTATGATCCTTGCTAGGGCGGGGCCTCACCGAGGCATTCTTATCTTATCCGAAGTTTTTTCTAGGACGGGAAGGCCGCATTGTAGGTCCCCTCCAGAAAATCTGGCTAGCTTTGGCTGCAGAACTTCTTTCTCAGGAACCATTCTTGCGACACCGAGATCCAACATCGGTTTGTGGTGATCAGTCGCAGCCACAATGAAGCTCACAAACCCGGGCACCGTTCCGGTGTACACCATTTCCGGCGCATCGACCGCGAGGCCCCTCCCCGACTGGCTGGCGCGCAGGAGAAAGCGATCGCTGAAGAACGATGTCGAGTACCAGAATCGCGTCGAGCTTCTGCAGGATTTCGAGTTCGAGGAAGCGAGTAACTGTATCGCAGTCAGCGAAGATGGCGAATGGTCGGTCAGCGCAGGAACATACAAGCCTCAGATTCACGTCCACACCCTCTCGCAGCTCTGCCTGTCTTTTGCCCGCCACACCGAGTCTCTGACTGAGAAGCTCGCCATCCTTTCTTCCGACTACTCCAAGACCCTCCTCCTCCAATCTGATCGAAGACTCGAACTGCACACCCCCATGGGCCTTCACTATGGCATTCGCATTCCCCGATACGGCAGAGATCTGGTGTACGATCGGCAATCTGCAGAGGTCCTCGTTCCCTCCGTTGGCGTCGACTCCGATGGGTTCGGTGAGGTGTTCAGGCTCAACCTTGAGGTTGGAAGGTTCATGAAATCATTCCAGGTGGACGTGGGTGGCGACGAACCTGGAGCTGGGTTGCAGGGAAGCATCGACGCTGGCAGCGTGAACACAGCGGCCATCGCCGAGAACTCTCACGGACTGGCGGCGTTTGGCACATCAATCGGCACTGTCGAGTTCTGGGACCCAAGATCGAAGTCACGCGTTGCCCTCCTCTCCAGTCAAGAGGGTGGGATCACAGCACTGGACTTCAACAGCTCTGGTCTGTCGCTGGCCACTGGGTCCTCCAACGGCATGGTCCAGCTTTTTGACATGCGACGTCCTATCCCTCTCCTCTCCAAGGACCAAGGCTACGGCTTCCCAATCAAGAAGCTGATTCACATGACCACTGCGTCCCAGGAGAAGAAGGTTATGTCAGCAGACAAGAGGATCATCAAGATCTGGGATGAGCTCGACGGTGAACCCTTCACCTCCGTGGAACCCATCGTGGATCTCAACGACGTGGCGTGGTGCAAGGACACCGGTATGCTCCTCACTGCCAACGAAGGTTCGTATCTCCAGTGACTCCTAAACCCGAAAGCAAGCTGACGACCTTGAAAACAGGTCAACAACAACACTCCTTTTTCATTCCCAGTCTCGGGCCTGCTCCCAAGTGGTGCTCTTTCCTGGACAACATGGTCGAAGAGATGGCCGAGGAGGTCCCTACCGAGACCTACGACAACTACAAATTCCTTACCCTTGCCGAGCTCAAGTCCCTCAGCCTGGCCCACCTCATCGGCAAAACCAACCTGCTGCGCCCCTACATGCATGGTTACTTTGTCGCCTCTAAGCTCTACGACCAGGCCCGGCTCATCGCGAACCCGTACATCTGGGAAGAGGAAAAGACGAAGCGCATCAAGGAGAAGGTGGAGAAGGAGCGCGAGAGCCGCATTCGTGGCAAGAAGAAGGTCAAGGTCAACCAGAAGCTTGCCGATAAGCTGCTCCAGCGCCAGGAGAACAGGGAGACCGTCGATACCGAGGCTGGCATGCTGGGTGACGACCGTTTCGCCAAGATCTTCGAGGACGAGGCGTTCAAGGTTGATGAGACGAGTCGCGAGTACCATCAGCTCAACCCTAGCAGCACGCCCTTCGCGCTGTCTGGCGCGCCGGTGAGGAACGCTCAGGGCAAGGATGACGGTTCCAGGGAGCCTTCCCGCCAACCGAAGCAGACTCCTGCGGATGTGACGATGAGGGTCTCATCCTCTTCCAAGGGCAACGGCCCGAGGGATACGGCGTTGGGCTCTCGCGCACAGAAGTCTGGCAGGGTATCGAAGGTCCGGGGAGACGTTGTGGGCGAGCGACAGGTCAGCTTCGTGCCGGCACCGAAACACAAGAAGAAACCCCAGCAGTTCGACTCGGAGCCGAGGGACAAGAAGTCTGGACCGAGGAGGAGTGCCAGCTCGAACACGTTCAGGAAGCTGTAATTTCAATGTCGAACAAGAATACCCAAGCACTATTTTACACGACGGGGTCTCTTCTAGAGCTCTCTGCGCCAGGCCTACTATCGAGCTGTCGAAACCATGGAATCGAACGACCACAACCACGCTATCACCATCAACCACTCAACTTAGACACTACTTCCTCCCCCACTTCTTCTTCTCCTTCAACTTCAACTCTATCGCCATCCCCTTCTCCAAGTCCTCAGGTCGCAGACGTGGCGTCGGGGGGACGTCGTCGAGTCTGGTTCGACCGCGACGACCCCCACCGAGAGAATCCTTAACCTCTTTGGGGAACTCGGTCCTGCGAGGCGTGAGGGCTGTGACGACCTTGCGCGCCGACCTGCGAAGGTTCTCTCTGATCTTCCACTCGCGTTTCTTGGCAATGTAGAAAAGCACAGCCATGCCGACTGTCTTGCATTAGCGACTGGGAGTTTGGCCGTGCTCGGTGGGATACTTACTGCCTAGGGCGGCGATGACGGAGACGACGACGATGATGGCGATCAGGGCCTCCTCAGAAATATTGATCGCGCCAGGACTGTCACCGGAGGCACCAGCCTCGCTGTCGACCCCATGGTCCGCAGCTCCGAGGTCTTCACCCGCTCCCGTACCATCCACGGGGTAGTGGTTTTCGGTGGCAAGGGGGAAATCGTGCGATGTTTGGGAAGCCATGATGTAGGCAGGGCGGGGGAACCGTAGTCCGTATGTTCAAGATCGATGGCGCAACACGGGAGGTGGGCTTGGAGACGATGGGTCGTCGACAGTTTTGCACAGCAAGTACCGTACGACAAGCTAGATAAATGGAATGATACCCGGAGTGCACAACAGCGGCCCGGCCGTCGGTATATACCATCTCTTGCCTCGCCCGCCAGAAGCCCCACGGCTCTATCGCATGTCTTCACCCAAGTCAGTCAGCCCCACGACCGCCTGGTCGCCTAGGCCCCCTCGTTCCATGTGATGGGCACATGCAGGTCTTTCCCCCCGACAGCGCCCCTCGACGCATCGCCGCCGCGCTGGGGATTGGCCCCGGGGCGGTAGAGGTTGAGACGGTCGACTAGCTGCGATGCGCTCATTGGTGTCGGGGGTCGCTCGAAGCGCCGGCATGCGGCGCCTCCACGCATGCACCCCTGAACGGAGGCGCCAATCAGCGGGCGGTGCTGGGATGGGCGGCTCAAGGGGTTTGACGTCGCTTGCTTCTCGTCACGCTGTGTCACTTTGCGCCGCCGAATCAGTGGGATCGGAAGACGGAGCCGGCAGTGTTAGTGGATTTCTTAACAGCGGTGGTATTGTTGCTCGAGCAGCTAGTCCAGTGTGCGTGGTGGGTGATGTGCGCTGCACTGCATTTTTGTGCTGTGATGGAGTATTGTGATGGGTCTTACTAGATGCCGTCCATGCATGTGCCATCACTGCCATCACAAGACTGCCGACCCCATTGCCCAATTTCTCAAATCAATTCTCCGTGATTTCTCTCATTCGTTCTCCTCTTGGCGTTATTTTCATCCCATAACGGCCACACTCGGCGGTCGTCTCACTTGCCGCCCGTCTCGGCTGGGCTTCTTGAGACCGAGTGTTGCGTTTGACTGTTGTCAAAATTCCTAAATTTGTACGAGGACTGCTACATCTATTCTGGGTGCCTAGGCAAACATTTGTCGGGTCGTTGACATGATCGTGGCGGACAGGTCGTGGCGGACAGGTCGTGGCGGACAGGTCGTGGCAGACGGGCCGTGGCTGGCGAGGGTCGCATCAATCCTCACCCCACAAGGTTGAAGGATCGATTGCGGTCTGTTGTTGGGGCTACGAGGCTAATCAATGCTGGCACAGGCCATCTACCCTGGCCAAGGTACCTAGGTAGATGCGATAACGCACCCCTCCCACACCTGGCCATCGTTTGGCAGCCACATCACTCGCTTCCTTCTCAGAGCCTTGGGCCCCGTGAGTACCTTACCTACCTAAAGACTTGGACGGCAAAGGCACGGCAGTACTCATGCGTGGCCCTGCCATACCCTTACCATCAGGCAACAGGTCCTCAAGTAGGATTGCCTACCCACCTGTACATGCTGGCAAGAACTACCTGCATCAGTTTCCTGGAATCTTGATTACCGTCGTCCCTGCGGGGAAGCAAGTGCCTAGCAACGCCTTTCCTGGGACATGATGGAAAGAGCGCATGGAGCATGATTTCCTTTACTCACAATATCAGAACCTGCCTCCGCTCTTCCATCCACTTTATCAGAAGGTTGACGTGGTAGGGCAGCTGGCGATGAGCCAGCTTAAGGGAAACCACCTTCTGGATGGTACTGTCCACGTTCTGTCCTCCATTTGCCTGGTAGCGTGTCTTGCTATGGACTCGGCGTAGGTCTCGGCCTCAATCTTTAATGCAAGCAAGAATTCCTCTCACCCTGGATCTCGCTACCCATCATCGTGGCATGACTTTTACGCTTCTGCCTTGGACGGTATCCTGTGGCGGCAGAGCTCGGGTAACAGCCACTACCTTGCCGTCGTCACGAAATCAAACCTTGAAGTCTTTAAGTCCCCCCTTTGATTCATCGTCGTCTGGAACCCCCCCCCCCTTTTTGATGCCAGAAACCATCTGATCTCGCCAACTTCCGTCGCCACCGGAAATCATGCCATCGCCTCGATCCCCAGGGGTTCATTCCAGCCCTGACCCGCTGGCCGGTCAGGACGGCGGTCAATCTACTGCCATGGGTTCCGCAGTGGTGCCGGCCTCCTCAGATGCCATGGAGAAGCTAACTTCGCAACGTGTTGAGGAGACGCAATACTCAATTCTGGACGAGGATTCCCAAGCGAAATGTCCTGATTGCACGCACACTCCAACGATGGAGCAGCTACGTGATACTCAGGACTCGGTCATCAGCAACATGACTATTGAGATCGAGGACCACCGTCAGCGGTCGTCGGAAGAGCTTGCGGAGAAGCCCAAACCGAAGCTGATCTCAAAACCCATCACAAGCCCGGAATACGAGAGTGACAACATTGGCTTTTCTTTCCTGGCACAACCTACCTTCGCTCAGGGTCATTTCTCTGGGCCGCAACACAAACATCACATAGCTATCAGCGACCAAGTTGAAACCACTACCGATGTTGCAGCGGCCTTGCAGCGGCAACTGATACCCAGCATCGCAATCGGTACTCATCATCCGACCGGCAGTGTTGTTTCGCCTGGACGAGATGCAGAGTTACCAATGGCACAACACCCCGCGGAGGTAGTCAGAGCGAGCAAAAGGACTCGAGTCGCTTTCGGATCGCCTCAAGCCCAGGTCTTGGCCGTCTCGGAGGCAGATAGTCTACAGCAGCCCGCTAACATGTCGGTGGGGGCCTCCCAACCTGCTTTTACCGAGAAAGATGATCCCAAAGCGACGCGCACGGGAAGCGACACCACCCCCCGGGACAATTCGCACCGCAATACAGGCGTAGCGCTCGACATTTCAACGGCAGAGCCGTATAGTCAGGTTACAGGACGGGTCGGTCCCGAGATCGGACGCTCTCGAGTCGACGCGGACGTTGTCCCCAGCCCCTGTCATGATCACCATGCCGAGCATGGCGAGGGAACGGAAGGTCATCGTCGCAGAATTTCTCTCCCGAATCAATTCATCATCAAGCAGGAACCCTCATCGGCGTCAAGGCCGCTTCCCAAATTGACGCCGCTTCCCACAATCTCGAATCCTGAGATGTTGTTCCCGCAGTCCAGTAACCCCGGTGTAAAGGTGAAGCGACAGAATGCCTCGCAAGATCAAACACCAAGTAACCCACACCGAGAAACTTACCGCTCAGGTGAAACGCTGCCTCTTTTCTCGGGCCTGCAGGCATTCCCCGGAAATCAACAATTTCTGGCTCCACGGCCAGCAGCTTTTTGGGGGGGCTCAGTGGTACCGAGCTCCCGGGTTTCGACCAAACGTGAAGGAGCAAGTCAGTCGTCCAGAAGCAAGCAGAATATTACTCGCCCCGGGGGTTCAGCCAATCCTCCAAGCCCATCTATCAGTTCCGCGATCTCCAATACATCAAATACCTCTCGTCGCCGAGGCATCGCGATCACAAAGCACAAGCGGCGTTCAGAGAGTCGAGCCGAAATACAGAAGACCTTTAACAGTTGGACCGAGAGGCTTGCGGTGTCCGAGAAAGAAGTGGAGAGACTGGACGTCAAGCTCCATCAACAAGCCAAGCAGATGGCTGACCAGAACCAGATGATTGAACAGCAAAAGACTGATCTGTCAGCGATGAGAGAGCGAATCGAAGTGGGCAAGCGCCAGCTACGCCAATGTTGCAACGAAAGAGACTCTTTCGCCAGAGAGAACGACCAACTTGACGCTCAAAACGGCGAACTACAACAACAGGTTAAGCAGAGACAGGCGGAAAACAGCGATTTGTTGGACCAGAAGTCTTCAGCAGACGACGAGGTCAAAAGACTGACAGCCGAGATTTCCGAGCAAAGGACTAAGCATGAGAAATTAGGGTCGAGAATGGCAGAGTACAAAAGGCGTTTCAACAAAGCTCTTGAGGAGCAGCAGCGTTTTTACCAGCATCAGAAAGCCTTCGTTGACCGAGCGATTACGGATACCGAAGAACTAAAACGACGCGGCCATGAGGACAATCTACGAGCCATCACCAAAGGAGAGCTGGTCCGCGACGACCTCCACAAAGCTCTCGAGGCAAGTCGAGCTTTTGCAATGGGGCAGAACGCCCAAGGTGAGTTGACGAAGCACATCGATGCTCGAGGCACGGATGCTAACACCGTTTCAAGTCCGTACCGCCGTTAGCGATATCAATTCCAAGCTTCGTGACACGGAGAGGCAGCTTGAGAAGGAAGTCGAGAGATCCAATGCTCTTATGAAGCAGTTAGACGACCATACCCGGCAAGGCGAGATGTTGCAGGAGATTTGTTCGCGAACAGAAGGTATTATGTCGCAGGTGGCCCAGGGCAATGCGAGCACGCATCCAAACAATCCCATGCTGGTACTCGAGAAGTATGCCGACACTTATCAGTGCGATTCAACTCTTACTGATCTACCTGTAGACTGGAGGCAATGCATGCGTCGATCCGGACGCCAAGTGAAGAGATACAGTGTCGCGAAGACCTGGCTGATCTTCTGAGAGCTGTCCTTGACAACTCTATGGAGAGATTCACAAAAGAGCTGCACAAGACCGGCGCCCATCAAACGGCAATGCAGAATTCAGTCGACAGTATCCAGGAAAGCATCCGAGGGCAACTTGCCGCCTTGCTGGAGGGACACACCGCTCGCGAAGCCGATTTGCGTCAGGAACTTTTGGAGATGGCCGAGGAAAAGTCACAGTGTGCGACTCTCCTCGACGTCCGATACCGCCAGTTGAAGGACCTCGAGCTCTCCCACGAAAGGCAAACAGAAGAATTACAAGCTCTGCGCCTCAAGAATGCAACTCTAGAAAGCATTCCTCAGCAAGACCCAGGCATAGTGGCTGAGATCACAGAGCTGCAGAATGCAGGCGCGGACAAGGATACCCAAATTCGAGAGCTCGGGCGACAGGCCGAAGATCGAGATGATGCACATGGGAAAGAGTTGGCCCTTCTGAGGGGACAGCTGGAGACCGAAGCCTCCAAATTCCGGAGCGAGTCCAGTCTCAAGGAAGCTAAGATTTGTGACCTGGAGAAGCAGGTGCAGGACCGAGACGAGGCACATCAGAAGGAGATTGAAGACATCAAACAGCGCCTGAGGGAGGTCCACGAAAACTTCCAACAACAAAAACAGAAAGCTCTTCAATCAGCACCCAAAAAGGTCACAGACGCCACAGCACAAACAGGGCCACGAGAGACCAAGGACAGCGAACTCGGGGTCATCCCTGAAGGCACCGCAGCATCACACGACGTCCTGCGGAAAGAGTTTAGTGAAGCTTCGAAGGAGCTCGCTGCTCTAAATAGTGACGCGACAGCCGAGACGGTAGCTCTACGCAAGCACCTGGACGACGCCAATCAACGTATTGCCAACCTGACTCATAGGCTGAGAAGTCCAGGTCAGTCTGCAGCGGACGATGATGCTTTTGGGCGGCTGGCACAAACGAGCAATGAGCTACTGGCCGCCAAGAAGGACTTAAGCAAGCTGGAAGAGCGAGCCCTTGATGTGGACGAGATGAATCGGCAATTCCAAACTATGCTTGAGATTCAGCAAGTTTTACACCACACACATCAGCACTGCATTGCCGAAACCGAGGCAGCCGAGAAGAGACTGGCGAATTTCCATGGAGGTGTTTCTATGAAAACAGAGCAGGGTCCTGGCGGCGATGCCTCATCGCACATGTGGTCACAGGTCGACTGCCTGAATAGCTCACAACAGAGTTCTGCGAGTGAGACTTCCCCATCAGAAGTTGTGGTCCAGGTTCGAGAGAAGCGCATCGTCCTGCGAACACCGAGTCAGTGTGAGAGTGAAGAAGATTTTCCAAAGTTGACCAAGGACGAAGAGCGCACGCAGCGGAGAGTTGCCGAGCCGAAGAAGTCAATCCTGCGTCGCACACCAAACACCGAAAACAAGATTATCGAACCTGTATTGACCGGCCCCTTTAGGTTCATGCCGTCGTTTGGAAAGGCTGGCCTACCGGCTGGCCTCCGGACCTACAGCAGACCGGTCATAGGTCATGCCAGGAGGAGTAGTGGCCATGGTGTCGGAGGAATGACTACCGTGAGATCGATCCTGAACAACCCCCTGGGTGACCTCGCCCCCTTCCAAAGAGGAAGTCTGCCCAGTCCCATCGAGTGGCAGGACATCGAGGTCCCGGGTCAAGGATCTCACGCGCCCGGTCGCAAGCGGCTGGCCAACTCCGTGTTTCCCAGCGAAACGAAGAGACCTCGCGTGGAAGACGATATCGACGAAGACGTGACGGAGAAAGAGGAAGTCTCTCGCCATTTCCCACGCACACCAGACGATTGTGCAATGCCACAGGCGGCAGAGAAGGCGCCAGCCGAGCAACAGGCATCCGAGCGAAGGGTTAAGAGGACATACTCAAAGCTGAACCCAGTCAGGGAGATGCCTGCTGGATCGTCCGTCATACGACCAATTGAAGCCGTTGTGGAGTGAAGATATGCGGTTGACGGCATGGACGCAATCGGGGCTGCAATATTAAGAGAAGGCCGGCCGCGGGTTTCAGATATTTGTCTCCGTATGTGATATCAGAGAGCTGTTCGTGTGGTGAGTCTCAGAGTTATCAGTCGATTTTGGGACGACCAGAGGCGTGCATGTCGTATGTAGCAGAGTAGCTTTCGCCATGTGTACAACTCTATCCATTCAGTTTCGTCTCCTAATCTTCTCATGCTGTGGTGTGCCTCGGAGGACCCGTATTGTTGGTACATCGTGTTGTTCCTCCCTCCACGCGCGTGACCCCAAAGCCATGGAAGCCACCGCGAACGCCCCCGTGATATCATATCATTGTTGGTACATTGCAAAGCTGGTATCGACGTCGGTTGCTTCGAGCGCGTTCACCTTCCCTTACGCTTCTGCTCCAGGAAGAGCACTTTCCTCCTGACTGTAGTCCATGATTAGCATTCGCTTGGGAGGGCGGAGTGGTTCGATTGGAGGATGGGCTAGAGGGGAGGTCGTGGCGAAGGGGTGGCGGAGGATCGCGCGATCGGTCCAGCTCGGTGGTCGGGCAATGTGTGTAGAATAGACGCGACATACTGATGGGGTCGTATTTGAGCATGCTCATCGGGGTGGCTGTGCGGACGCGGTTGAAGGTGTAGAAAAAGCCCGTCATGGCCATGGAGAGGAGGCGGACGGTGATGATGCGGGACTTGGCTGTGAGGAGGGCGCGTTAGCTTTGGGGTGCTGGGGCCGAGGGGCGGTGAATGGTCGTACCCTTCTTCGCCATCTTGGAGGATTCGGGGGTGGGTGGCGGCGAGTCGGAGGTGTCGTGAGATTGGGCGTGAGCTCTCCAGGCATGCGCTGATGGGCCGGCGTTCACGACAGTATCGGGAAGTTTTTGGATTCGAGATCCAACGGGGAAAGGACGGGCCGAGATGGAGGCTGGGCTACCAGCTGGTGGCGGCTGTGAGTGGGGCGGGTCGGCAAATCAACCTCCCTACTAAGGATGGTCAGCTACAGGCCTGATTAGAGGATGGCCTTCGGAGAGGACCATCTCCAGAGCTCTGCGTCCGTGGCAACACACAGATGGATCGACGCAGCCCGGCGCTTGCAGTTCAACCCTTGTATGTCCCCTTCGAAGTCCATATGTTCCCCAATGCCGGATCCACAAGCGGAGGATTGCCATTTCCCCTCGCCGCCGTCTGCGGAGTTTTGGGCAAACAACCTCGAGGACGCTTAATACCACCTAGGTAGGTAGTTTATTTTACAGCGTGCCTTGAGACGAAACGCAGGCTGAGTATGGCCAAGAAAACCTAAGCTTTAATTCATTGCATCTCTCCGGCAATGTGATGCCCGTGGGGAGCATGGCACGAGTCAAACTCCGATGAGCATAACGCGACAGGCGTGAAAAAGCGCCGGCGGAGTGGAGAATTACTACACAGGTGTCAGTGATGTCACGTAGCTACTGATGGATGGCTTCCAATCCATCCGCACAATGAACCGTGGCGGACTTAGACTTGTATGTTGTATTGGGAATCGTACTGTCGTGCTATAAAATGCTGGGACTTGCGCATATCTAGAAGCGGTTCTTTGTCTGCCCCAACATAGACATATTACCACTTTCACACCAAAAAAAAGACAAGTATCATCCGGGCTTCAAACGAACAGCATGGCAGACAACCGCCTCAACTTTAACGGCCAGGTCGCCGTCGTCACTGGCTCCGGCCGAGGACTCGGCCGCGAATATGCCCTCCTCCTCGCTCGCCTCGGAGCCTCGGTTGTCATCAACAGCACATCCACCAGCACCTCTGATCCCACGGTCAAGGACATCATCGACGCCGGTGGAAAGGCCGTCGCCTACGTCGGCAGCGTCAAGGACCGCGCGTCCGCTGACGCCCTCATCCAGACCGCCGTTGACGCCTTCGGCCGCATAGACATTGTCATCAATAACGCTGGCTACGGTCACCCGGAGGCCTTCGAGAAGATCTCTGATGAAAGCCTATGGGACATGTTCCACACGCACGTCGGAGGGTCGTGGAACGTCGTCCAGGCCGCGTGGCCGCACTTCAAGAAGCAGAGGTACGGACGCGTGGTCAACATCACCTCGGGGATGATGTTTGGCGGCGCTAATAACACGATGTACTCTGCCGCCAAGATGGCCCTCGTCGGTTTTGCCAAGTCGCTTGCGATCGAGGGCAAGGAGCACGGCATCCTGGTGAACACGGTTGCGACGTCGGGTTACTCGCCCGGCGCGGCCAAAGCGCTTCAGAGCGATCAGTTAATTGAGGCCATGAAGGCGTTCATGCCGGCGGCGGATATCGCCCCCGGCGTCCTGTGGCTTGTGCACAGGGACTTCCAGGGCACAGGTCAGTCGTTCTCGGTTGCGGGTCGGTTGATGACCGAGATCTTCCTGGCGGAGACGCGCGGGTTCATGGGATCTCAGGACGCTGAATGGGGGCTCGAAAGCATCCGGGACCATTGGCAAGAGATCACCGACAAGACGGAGTACGACATCCCGACGGATGTGGCGGAGTTCGGCCCCAAACTCTTCCAGCGGCTGTCGGGTCAGGCCGCGGCAATCCAGGCTAGTGACGTGATGAAAGGTTTCTTCAGGGACTAGACAACAGAGACAATTGATCGGCAGTTGGAATCTAGTACGTTTCATATAGAAAGAAATGAGTTCGAGGTGGATCACCGCCAGGACGTACCGTATTAAGGGGAAGTCATATCTGCCCCTCACAGGGGGCGATTACGCCCTGGTCAACCCACTGAGGACGAAGGGAACCAAAGCCTTCAGCAGTATAACGAGGATATCAATCTATTTCTTTGCTTCTCGTAATTATCGTGGTTCTATCTATGTGAAGTGTTGCCAATGCCTAGTCCAATCGAAGCCCGGCTGTTGTACGAGGAGTCCTCCCGACAACGCCTCAACGGAGTCCTGACTCTCCACCTCTGCAATATATGCCTCTGGACATGCCGAGAACCACATCTGTGGCTGACGTTGATAGAAAGCATCAAATTTCTCGTGTAGGGCCTGCTTCAGGCTGTCGACGCTTCCATCTACATGAAGACTCTCCCATGGATGGGTGCAAGTCCTGTGCTTGCAGGTCTTGAGCACCATGATCAAAGCGTTGAGACGTGTGAGCACTGCTTCAAGAGGTCTACCGACAAGCCTATAACTTGCATCTCCGGCAACAGTAACGGCAAGATTTTGCGTTTGGTGGGGATCGGACTGGCACGCTTAGTATGCATTATCTTGGATCGTCGCTGAGGGTACGTACATGAAGGTCAAAAAGCTCCGTCTCGTTGGTACACCAGACCGAGTAGTATAGGCTGTAATCTTCAGCGACGATTCTGAGGCCTTTGAACGTGTTGTTCAGGTAGAAGCCCTGCCAGAGTCCGGCCTCCCGGTTCCTGTCACTGCGGCCCCCATAAATCCCTTCGGGGACAGCCTGAGACTATTAGCAACGGCTTACTAGATCGCAGGGCACTACTCACAGCGCCCCAGTACTCAATGGATGCGTGTTCATGCCTTCCGACAACGCCATCAGAGGCGAGCAGCGGTAAAGCAATCCCGTCTAGGTCCTTGGATAACCCGGCGATCTGTAACACAGTTGCTGCTACGTCGGTATGCGTGGTGACGACGCTAACGGACTCTCCACGAGAGATTCCCGGACCGCGAACAAAGAATGGGATATGAATATCGGTGTCTGACGGCCGGTTAGTTATGATGCTGGGATTTGGAGAACTTGGAACTTACCATAGCCGCACTCTTTCCCGGGATTCATGCGGTGTTGCGAGATGTGGTAACCATTGTCTGTAGTGTAGAAAATGAACGTATTATCTAATTGGCCGGATTTTTCCAGGCGGTCAACCAGTCTGTGAACCATCTCATCTACTGATTGAAGTGCACGAAGGCGCTGTCGCTGGTAGTGGTCATTGTATGCGAGGGTCGTCTCATTCAATGGCGGAAGATCCTTGATCCAGCTAGCCGCTCCGTCAATGGCCGCATTGAAGCTTGCATCTCGAGTAATGACATAGTCGGAGAACAAATGCTCATGTCTACGAGCAGATTTGGGTTCTTCAAGATAGGAGAGGTCCCGTTCCACGTCAATGACCCAGTTCGAGTGCGGAGCAATGGGTGAGACGGTGAGGAAAAAGGGATCATTATCTCCTAAGGCTTCATCCAACTGAGCAAGAGCCTTCTCAGCAATGACGTCTGTCGAATATTGATTTTTATAGCTGACGGGTTCTTCTCCGTTATGTGAGATCATGGCGTTCCAGTACTGGTAGGTGAACGGGTCGAGCAGAAAGTCGGACCCATTGAAGCCTTGAGCATATGGCTTGTTGAAATTGTCGACCGTGTGGAAATTCCACAGTTTCCCTGAGTAGTAGGTGTTGTACCCAGCTTGTTGCATCCAGACGAAGAGGTTATCATCATTGATACCCTGTTTGACTACCTTGGGATATCCGCCGTGAGGCGGCGAGACATTGGTGACATTGTGGTTATGAGCAGCTTGACCAGTCCACAGTGTCGCCCGTGATGGGCAGCACAGGGCTACAGTGCAATAGTGCTGAGTAAAGCTGGTCCCCTCATTGACAATGAGCTCCTATTTCTTATATTAGTACACTGCTGACCTGAGACTGTGGATGTAGGTTGTATACCGCGACATGTGGCATATGAGCGACGCTTTCCATATGAAGATCCTGGTCATCCGTCAGGATGAACAAGATGTTGGGCCGCCGACATAGTGCTAGTCTCGAGAAGAGAAGGAGACCTGCTGGCAAGAACTTCATTTCAGATCCGTCTTGGGGTAGAAGCGTGGCAGGCCGTTAGACTGTTGCTGATGGCTGGTCCGTCGAGGATCTCTCACACCCTAGATTTCTGCTGATGATATCAATCCAATGTGTTTGGGTCTTCTGATGATGCAATTAATGGTGGATTGGGTCCTTGTCCGATGCCCGATAATCGGGTTCCGACCGCCCGATGCAAAGCCCCCACCAACTCCGATGGCCGATGGCCGACGGCCGACGGCCCATAGCAGATGCGTATTCTGCCACCCGAACCCGGCAACCAATACGCGGTGGGCGCGGGAGCCTTTGCTGTCGTGCCTATGGCCCGGGCGATGGCCGAATGCGCTCCGAAAGCTTTTGGCTTGCTTGATATCCATGAAAGGGCTTGACCCCCTGGCCCGGTGGCATACGACAAGTAGGACCAGGACTCTCGAAGCTCACAGTCCATTCCCAAGCACCACATGGTCAGCTTGAAAGACGGGTGACATTGAATACCGGTAATATGGGCAGCTCAAAGAATAGCATTGCCGTGGAGGCTCACGAACGAACGCCACTGCTTCGACTGGAGAGCGGTCTCGGTAAGAAGTTCGCCGACATCCAGCTTCACATTTACTCACTGACTGAGCAGTACCTCCAAACGGCGAGGATGGTTATCTGCCACCATTGACCCTTCGTTGGGTCGTCTTCCCTATTTTACTTTCAGGTATTCCGCCGGTAGCAGCTAACAGAATCGTTGACTGAGGTTGTTGTAGGCATTTTCTTGTCAAACGTCATTTCATCCATCGTCATTGCAACAAATCAGCATATTGCATCTGAGTTTGACGCTCTCTCATCTTCTGCGTGGCTTCTGACTACTTACACGCTGGCTCAGTCCGCTAGTCAGCCTCTCGCAAGTCCTCACCATGAAGCCTAAATGAGCACATTCTGACACCATCCAGTATGGAAAGCTCAGCGACATTTATGGAAGGAAAGAGTGCTTGGTGTTTTGCTGGGTCGTATTTGGAACAGGATGCCTGCTTGTGTAAGTGCGGCTGAACCGCCGGCATGCGCGATGGTGCTGACCTCTGCATCCAGCGGCGTTGGCCAAAGTTACTGGCATCTGCTTCTAGGCCGCGCCATTAGCGGTGTGGGAAGTGCTGGAAAAATAGCACTGACCTCAATCATTGTTGCTGGTGGGGTGTTCAAATCATGGAGCGGCAGGGAAACCCTTCTAACCTTCGCTTTTAGACACTATCCCATTGCCGATGGTAGCTCAGTACCGAGGATATGTGAATCTGACTGCCACAGTGGCCCGGTCACTCGGAGGGCCTGTCGGTGGATGGCTTGCTGGCGCTGTTGGCTGGCGCTGGTAAGCCAAATACACTCGCCAAATCCACAGTCCTAACTAATACGTCCTCAGGCCCTTCCTCGTTCAGTTACCTGTAGCCTTGCTTGGTCTTACTGTTGTTCTTTGGAAGCTGCCCAAACCGCGGTCAACAAGCTTACAAAACAATGGGTTCGCTTGCTCGACCAAGTCTAAGTTTGCTCGAGTCGACTTGGCTGGAGCAACGATGCTAGTCGGTACAGTTTTGACTGGCCTTCTGTCGCTGGACCTCGCCATGAAAAACGGGCTCTGCCTGATCACAGCCGGCCTAGTAGGGCTATTCGGCCTCTTTCTGGTGTTGTTTGCACTCACAGAGAAGTACTACGCACAGGAACCGATTCTACCGCTGGACCTCATCTTGAAAAGAGACGTCCTCACTTCTTACTCAATTGTCGGTTTACAAGCTGCCGGTCAGTTCGGGGTAAGTTATTTGTGCCGCTGTTGGATTTGAGAAACTGATGTATTTCTAGTTGCTCTACACCATACCGATGTACTTCCAAGTAATTGGGCTTGAGTCTGTTGCATCCAGCAGCACCCGAATTGTCCCAGTTGTCGTTGGGAATGCCGTCGGGACAGTGATTAGCCAGCGGCTCATTACGAGAGTGAAAAGGTACAAGCTCTTGACGATCTGCGGGAACTTAGTTGGCCTCGCAGGGTTTCTTCTCATCTTTCTTAGGTGGAGAGGTACCACGGCCTGGCTTGATTCTCTGCTTGTCTCTTTACCAGGCGCTGGCATGGGGATCATTCAATCGTCGACTTTCATCCATCTCGCGGCCTCCCTCGATAATTCCGAGATCGCCATTGCTAGTGCATCCTGGTTCCTCGCCCAGAACATAGGCGTTCTTCTAGGTGCGAGTCTTTCGACTGCAACGATTAACTACGTCCTCAAATCAAAGCTCGAGGAGGTTCTCCAGGACGTCGACGGGCGAAACAAGGTAACAATAGTGCCTTCAAACAAGCTCATCGCCACTAATCTTCGCTTAGATTATTAAACACGTGCTTTCGAACGTAGAGTATACCCAGGGTTTGCCCAAAAATATTTGGGCATTAGTATCTACGGCATACGTCCGCGCAATCTCTTGCTCGCATAGTAGGTGCCTTCCACCCGGGTAATTTTGTCGAGACTGACTTGTTGCAGTCCTATCAATTGGGTGTATTGGTCTTGGTTTAGTTGTGGCGACCACCATGAGAGAGAGGCCGCTGCATGCTTAGGATAAATCTAGACTTCGCGCCTCTACATTAGTGGCGGAGAAATGATCATGACATACTCTCAGCTCCCCACAATCGAGGATGTTCACAAATGGCGTCATTTTTGGTGATGTTGGCGAATTGCTTACCTAAACTCCAACTGCCATCTTTGATGACCACGGCGAGAAGCACCGTCTTTGAACCTCTCACAGATAGACAGACGTGATATATGACATCGACAAAATGGAAGCCGGCTACATCCAAAAGAAGAGAGGTGCAACATCAAAGGCCTGTCTTCGCTGCCATCGACGTAAGCAGCGATGCGTCGGCTACCCAGCATGCTCGAACTGTGAGGCAGCAAACCTCACGTGCAGTCGGACATCCACACCATCAATGAGACGTCTAGCTGGGCTGTCGAAAGAAGAACTGCTTAACAAGATTGAAGACCTCGAGGCATCATCATCTAGAAATATTGATTCTGGAGAATGCCTAGACTCGCCACAAGGTGCTCAAGATGACAACATGAATGCGTGGCAACAGAGCGACGGCGATCTCCAGGAACGAGAGCGAAGTACACACACTCCGAGACAGCCTCCAGGGAACGATTCGATATCGCCATCAAGTCGCTCCGTACAAGACGAAGACTCTACACCCAAACACGCGAGCTGCGGCACAGAAATAGAGACGAAGCATCAAGCGAATCCTTCGAGCCTCGACGCCAACCTTAGGCAAAAGATATTGACAACATATCTGGAAAGCATGCACCGACGCATTCCCTTTTGTGACTTTGCAGAAATCCTGCAGACGGACAGCAAAATAGACGGTACATCAACACCTGCGAACCTGAGTCAGATGAACCTGTTGCGTTTGTACATGTCCTACGCCATCGGCACAGCCGTCATGCAACTCACAGGGCCTTCTCCAGAGCTCCATCCTGAGCTTTTCTTCAGAAAGTCTCTGGAACTGCGAGACGCCTTGAGGGAGCCATCTCTTGTCGAAAAGACCGAGATTCTTCTCTGGATGGTGTTGTATAAGCTCCGAAGTAGCTTCTCGTCAGAAGTATGGTACTTGATCGGATCAGCAATGCGGACAGCTATCGACGCTGATCTTCATCGCGAGTATCATTACAAAGGCTTAGACCAGAGAACGACGGATTTACATCGACGATTATTCTGGTCTATCTTCGTGATAGAGAGGAACATCAGCCGGTCATTGAAACGCCCTTTCAGTCTCGCGGACGAAGACATCGACGTCGACATGCCGATGGCGACGATGCATTCCGTTGAGCTCCGCGACGAAAACAATCGAAACCACACAGCTGCAGGATCACAAGATGAATCACGGAGACCTCTGGACATGAGACTATTCATCTTGACGATCGAACTCAGTCGGATAAATTCACAAACGTACAGACAAATTTGCCGAATTGGACAGTCCACGTTCACTCGAGAGCAGATCCCGCCCCTCCTAGACCGGCTGCATCGCTTCGAGGCATCGCTGCCTCAATGTAACCCCCAAGATTACGACTTCATTCAGCTGCATATCAAGAACGGTATCCGAGTGCTCATCGAGCCAGTCCTCTCGACACTCGACCGGTCAGACTATCTGGTCAGGACATGCTTGGATGCAGCCGGCGACGTTTGCCGCTTGTTCAAGAAATTGCGGCTGAAGCGGTCTCTGGGGTACTCTTTCACCATGATCAACTCCGTGTTCGTCGCGGGTATGACGATATGGTAAGTCCAAAGAGATGATATCTCCGTTCGCAGGCAGTGGCTGACCAGCGACAGCTACATCTTGTCAAAGGATCCCTCTTTGTGGACACCGGCGATGGCGAATCACCTAAGGGTCTGCTCATCGTCCCTCTTTGCAGCGGCCGAGAGGAACAACGCGATTCGGAAGTACTGCGACACTCTGGACGCCATTATCGAAGCTGTCTCGGAGTATATAGACCAGGTTTCCAGGTCTTCCAATGGCTACCAAGGGGCCCCAAGCGTCATGGACTCGCCGGTCGACAATGCAAGCCCGCGTGACGCCTTTGACAGGCTGGGCCGCTCGCTCAAGGAGCTCAGGTTTGAGTTTCCTTCTCATTCCTATCCTACCTATCACTTTGGGGACCATGCTACGCAAACAGTCTCTGGGATTGCAGGCTGGTCGGATCTCGCGCCTTTGGGCTCACTCCAGTGGGATTCTCTCAACATGCTTAACGACGTGGACCTCTCATCTGTACCTTACTTATTCGGAGACAGCTGAGCACGAAACCCCGTAATTGATTCAAGAGAGAATACGACCATCCCCAAGGAACGCTCGTGCCACTGAAGCTCGGTGGTGGTAGTGAGTACTGTGCCTGGTGGTGGAATTACCCCACAGAGCGGGATTGCGTGATCAGGCATTGCACTTGTGTCATCGGCACGCCGGCAGACTCGCGGTATCGGTCATCGGGAAATCGTCGATTGTTTCCTATGGCCGATGGTCCATGGCGCACCGCACGCCTCAAGCTCGATAGGAGGCATGGGACAGATTCGAGATGTTGGAACAGTCGACACAACATCAAGAATTGCGCCATTGACAGGGCGTGGGTTTCTCGCGACGGAGCACTCAACCTATGAATGATAAAGTCGCTTGATGCCAGTTAGACCTAGGGACAGACTCGAGCAGCAACATCATCGCAAAAAGGATCTCTTTTTGCTTGACACCATGGCTATACATCCTGTCCAAGATTCTCCCCAGTTCGGTAACAGTGTCTCCGCCGAACTATCGGACGAGAAGACTCCCCGAGAGCAACCAAGTTCGGACCATTTGGTTGTCGGTGATTGGACCCCAGAAGCCGAAGTTAAGCTAAGACGAAAGTAACTCGCAACTCGTCTCCCCCGTACTCCCTTGGCAAGTCTTGCTCACCATTGGGAACAGACTTGATTTCATTGTTCTGCCCATCCTGATGCTTGGGCTGTTTGCCCTGCAACTCGACAAGGGCAACATCGCGTACGCTCTCACCACGAGCTTCACGAAAGATCTCGGCATCGACAACAACCATGTCAACCATGGGCAGCAGCTCATGCTTGCGGCCATCGTCATCTTCGAGATCCCGTTCAACATGGTTCTCTCGAGGATCGGGCCTGCGCTGTGGCTGACCATCCAGATCTTCGCCTGGGGCACGATCGCAACAGCACAGACGGCGATACACAACCTGGCTGGATTCTACGCCACCCGGTTCCTGCTCGGCATGTGGGAGGCTGGCTATCTGGCGGCTTCGTTGACGATCCTCGCTTCATTTTACACGAGACGAGAGATGGCCATGCGGGTCACGCTCGTCTACCTCGGCAACTACTTTTCTTCCGGCATTGGTGGGCTTCTCGCCGGGCTCATCTTCAAGATCCCCGAGTCGTCCGGCCTGCAGAAGTGGCAGGTGGGTACACAGACTCAACGTCTGCTGGAGAGTCAGGGCTAACTGTTCTGGATCAGTGGCTGTTCCTCATCGATGGTCTGTTCACGTTCGTGGTCGGCGTCGTGTTCATCTTCGTCATGCCTCGATCGACCACGGATACGGTGCCTCTCTGCGGCATGACCCGGCTTGATTTCTTCAGCGAGGAGGACCGCCGCATCCTCAACCACCGCGTCGTCCTCGACGACCCGCGAAAGTCGGTCCGGCTGTCGGGCATCAGCCCCAAGAGGGCGCTGCAGGTGATCCTCACGAGCTTCCCGATCTGGGGCCACTTCAGCATCAACGTCATCTCGCTGGCGCCCAAGGGGGCGCTGGGGGTGTACTCGCCGACGATCATCAAGAACCTGGGGTTCAGCGCGACGGTGGCGAGCTTCCTGTCGGCGGTGCACAACTTCGGGGTGTGCATCTTCGCGGTGCTGGTGGCGTGGGTGAGCGACAGGACGTCCTCGCGGGGCCCGCTGTGCCTGCTGTGCGCGGCGTACTCGATCATCTTCTCGGGGGTGCAGTACGCGGTGGCGCGGAGCGGGGACGTGTGGCTCAAGTACGCGATCCTCACGATGCTGACGTCGGGCATGGCCGTGTCGCAGAGCATCAACGACGCGTGGTTCAGCGTCAACACGGCGGACCCGCAGGTGCGGTGCCTGGGGCTGGCGCTGGCGGTGGCCGGGTCAAACCTCGGGGGGCTCTGCGGGCAGGGCATCTTCGTCAAGAGCGACGCGCCGGTGTACTTCCACGGGTTCCTGAAGATCCTGTGCATCTACGCCGGGAGCATCGTCCTGATCGCGGGCATGATCTTCTACTACTGGACGATGAACAAGCGGCTCGCCAAGAGGGGCAGCCTGGAGGAGCTGGTGACGGAGGGAGGGGTGACGGAGGTTGGCAAGGACGGTCGTTTGATGCTGGTCAAGAACCAGCTGTAATGGTATCGTCGCGCCTCCCGCTCGTAGCTTGTAGGCTCCAGCCCCTGAATATGATCCAAACGGGGTGTGCCGCACCGTTCTCGCAATTAGACGGGCCAGTGAACTATGCGGGCCTGTGACCTCCGTTCAACGGTTCATGGCGGCGTCGGGCTTATCGGGTTTAGCGCCCTAGCTGTCCTTGCTCTTGTTGAGGTGAGGTGAGGTGAGAGAGGAAGGTCCGGTCCTTCCAGACGAGCGGTAGCACCGTTGGGTTGGGGCGGTCCGCTCTCCCTTTGGCGTGATACTGATACACGATACGTGATACAATGACGAGCTACGCCTGTGTCCATCCGCCCCTCTCCCACAACGGGCAGATGCTCCTTATCAACGAGCCCTGGGCAAGCTGTCAGACCCCCCCCTAGGCCAATTCAATTTGGCTCGCCCCGATACGGCAGGCAACCCTAATTCATCGTGGTGTCCTCTGTCTTGACAGCCGGTCGTGGTCTGGGCCTCAACAGGGAAGGGATCGGTGAGGAGAGCGCCTGTGTCGCAATAAGAGGCTGACGGTTCGCCCTCTCGAACGCTGCCCCGGGTGCCGTCCATCTCTCCCCTCCCTTGCGACAGCGACACGAACCTTCAGCACGCTCCGCCTACAGCTCCTCCAATCGAACCAGCCGCCATCCCCAGCCATGGCGACCGTGTCGTCCGCGACCCGTCGGTCCCTCGTCGCGCTCGTGCGGCCGCGACACGATCCAGGCAAGGTCAAGGCCCAGGTCCCAGTCCCCGTCAGGCTGGCGGCCAGTCGCAGATCGCTGTGCCTGTCACACTCGCGCCTGCAAGGTGAAGCTCTCCACTTTCCTTCTCTCTGGCCGCAACGTCCGTCTCCCGCCCGCCATCCATCTGCCGTCCATCCTCGACAGCTATCACAGGCCATCCAGCCATGGCACCTCAGGCATCACAGCCCAGTCGCATGACCACGAGGAATTGCACATGCTCATGCTCGTGCTCGAGCCCATGCTCATGCCCAGGCGCCGAACCCCCCCTCCCAACGTACCCCCAACGCCAGCCCTCGCAGCCTCGAAACCCGCCCCGGCAGCCCCCGAAACCGGACCTCGACTGGGCGTGGGTGGATCGGCATCAATCGGCCTCCTTCACCCAGGACGACCCCGCGGCAGGGCGCGGCCGGCTACCATCGCCGCGGCGGAAACGTGCCATCCATCAGCGAGGGAAGGGGCCTCGCCTCGTTGGCCGCGGCGCGGGGGGGTGAGAACGAGACAGACCAGACCCTGATCCATGACGAACCAGACGCCACGGGCCAGGTCGGGCGAACAAGTGTCGACGCCCATCCCGCGTCGAAAGGCCTTGTCTCTGTCTCGCTGCCCCCTTTCGGCCTGCTAGTCTGCCTGCCGACTCGCCTGCTTTGCCTCAGGTGCAGTGGGAGGACGGGTCATCAGACGACGCGGCGGGAATAGTGCGCTGATCACCGAGCCCACGCCGCCAGGTTGGTTTCGTGCGTGGCATGTTTGCTCGTCCACGAGATGGGGGTTGCGACGTGATCGAGCTCGGGATCAACCCCCAAGGACCAGAAAACCCAAAAGCCGCCCCAAACCCAAACCACAGAGACCCATCTCCGGAAGACCTCTCCTTTCTTATTTTATTTTTTTCTCTCGTACCTCTCCTGCACCCTGAATTACCCGCCTGATCAACGAGGTAGCCATTAGTGTGGCCATACGGCTCCGAATCACCTCCACTATTACCTACAGAGTACTCCGTCTCTGCTGTCCTAGCACATAATAAAGCGGATCCGCAGGCGGTCTGGTCGAGTCAGCCCGTTAACATCGAGTGACGCTTTAGATACCCCGCGATCCTCGACGAAAAGTGCCCCGCCAACAACACACCGAGTTCACCACCACCAACAACACCAATACTCTCCCTCACGCCCTCGCCACGAGCTCAAGCAGCCCCTCGTACAGCAGCACCAGCACCGCATCATGTCGACGACGACGACCCCCGGCCCGCGCCTCAACGCGCAAAACATCAACCCCAATGTCGTCGCCGCCAAGTACGCCGTCCGCGGCGAGCTGGCCGTCAAGTCCGAGGAGTACCGCGCCAAGCTCGCAAAGGGCGACAAGGACCTGCCCTTCGACCAGGTCATCTCGGCCAACATCGGCAACCCCCAGCAGCTCGACCAGAAGCCCATCACCTTCTTCCGCCAGGTCCTTAGTTTGATGGAGAACCCCCTGTTGCTCGAGCACAAGGACGTCCTGACCGGCCAGCTGGGCTACAAGACCGATGTCATTGAGCGCGCCGAGTGGCTGCTGAGCAAGGTCGGCTCCGTCGGCGCCTACAGTGCCAGCGCCGGTGTGCCCGCGATCAAGGAGAGCATCGCCCAGTTTATCGAGCGTGAGTCACGGGAGATCATTCCTTGCTGGTGAGCCTTCTCGTCTAACAATAATCCGCAGGCCGCGACGGCTTCCCCGCCGACCCCTCCAAGATCTACCTCTCCGGTGGCGCCTCCTCCGGTGTCAACACGCTCCTCAACGTCATCTGCGCCGGCCCCGAGACGGGCGTCCTCGTCCCCATCCCCCAGTACCCCCTCTATACCGCCACCCTCTCGGTCCTCAACGCCACCTGCGTCCCCTACTACCTTGACGAGGCCGCCGGCTGGGGCACCGACCTCGACGCCATCCGCGCCGCCCACGCCAAGGCCAAGGAGGCCGGCACCGACGTCCGCGCCCTCGTCGTCATCAACCCCGGTAACCCCACCGGCGCCTCCCTCCCTGAGGACAACATCCGCGCCATCCTCGACTTTGCCCGCGAGCAGAACCTTGTCGTTCTCGCCGACGAGGTCTACCAGACCAACGTCTTCGAGGGCCGCTTCTACTCCTTCAAGCAGGTCCTCCGCTCCCTCCAGGCCGAGAACCCCGCCAAGTTCGACCACCTCGAGCTCGCCTCGCTGCACTCCGTCTCCAAGGGCATGGTCGGCGAGTGCGGCCACCGCGGCGGCTTCTTCGAGCTCGTCGGCTTCCACCCGGACGTCGAGGCCGAGATCTACAAGTTCGTCTCCATCACCCTCTGCGCCCCCGTCGTCGGCCAGTGCATGGTCGAGCTCATGGTCCGCCCGCCCCGCGCCGGCGAGCCCTCCTTCGAGCTCTACGATCGCGAGTACAACGGCATCTTCAACGGCCTGCGCGAGCGCGCCACCGCCCTCCACAAGGCCTTCAGCGACATGGAGGGCGTCGAGTGCGGCGCCCCCCAGGGCAGCATGTACCTCTTCCCCACCGTCAACCTGCCCGCAAAGGCCGCCGAGGCCGCCGCCCGCGACGGCCGCACCGCCGACGAGTTCTACTGCCTGCGTTTGCTCGAGGCGACCGGCATCTGCGTCGTGCCCGGCAGCGGCTTCGGCCAGAAGGAGGGCAGCCTGCACATCCGCACGACGTTCCTCGCGCCGGGCACCGAGTGGGTCGGCCGCATCGTCGACTTCCACAAGAAGTTCATGGATGAGTTCCGTTGAAAAATGTCTTCTCTTAGCGGGCAACGATTTCATTAAAAAGATAGATCGAGTTTTCAGGATACTAGGGTTTATGGAACGGGAAGGCAGAGGGCGGCGAGGCATAGCATTGCATGGGCATTTCGGCGTGCAATAACAGAAAGTGAAGTGTGCAAATCGATCACGAAAGAAATTTCCCATCATGCGTGGTCCCCAGCGCCCGTGGTTTCCCACCTGGTCTATTGTGAGGTATCGGTATCATACAGGATAATCGCACAACATCTATCTCCCCATCCCCTCCCCCCGGCGCCGCCTCCCGTCTATGCCCTCTCGCTGCCCCTCAGGCGCACGGCCTGGCCGTACTTCTGCAGCTTCGTGATGAGCTGGTCACCCTGGCGCACGACGTCCTGGTACTGCTTGTTCTTGTCGTCGGGGCGGTTCGTCTCGATGACGCCCTTGCCGGAGACGCGGTCGATGGTGCAGGGGATGCGGCCGGCGGCGATGAAACGGGCGAGGTCGCTGCGGCTTGTTAGCACTCGTGAGACGGAACATGGGGGCACGAACACTTACCGGTCCAGGAAGTCGACGGTGACGCCAAAGTCGGTCGCCATGGTGTCGAGGCCGACCACGCGGTAGCTCTGCAGCAGCTGCTGGTACGCACGCAGGCGCATCTCGCGGACGAACCACTGCTTGTGCTCGTGCAGGTAGCGGTCCTGGGCGAGGAAGGACTCCTCGACCTGGGCCAGGGCCTGGAAGAAGAGCTTGTAGCTGCCGTTGTACAGGCTCGTGACGAGCTGGGCGAGCGGCGAGAAGTCGATGGCCATCTCGGCCTCGGGCTGGTCGGTGCTGGAGCCGAGCGTCGTCAGGTTGACGGCCGTCTTGGCGCCCTTCTTGATGGCGTTGGCCTCCTCCTCCGTCGAGCTCGAGTCGTCGGCGCCGGGGCCGGCGCTGAGAGCACCGGACAGGGCGAGAATCTTGTCCTCGCCGTCGCCGAGGATGGCCTTGATCTCGGGGGCGTCGACGACCTTGCTCTTGAAGTCGACACGCTTCAGAGACACGGAGCCCGCAAGCACAGAGTACACGACCAGGGAGGAATAGGTGCAGAGCTCGTAGCTGGTGAAGGTGGAGAGGGAGTCGAGGAGGAGGGGTGCTGCGGCGGCGTAGGAGCGGACGGTCAGGAGGTGGAGGCCCTCGTAGGCCTTGAGACGGTTGCGGCGGTCCCAGTCACCGCCTGAGTCGACGAGCGTCTTGGCGCGCTCGACGTGCTTCTTGGTGAGAAGCTTGTCGCCGTAGAAGAGACCCATGCGGACGATGGCGAGAACAAGGTCGATCTTGGTACCGAGGATGCCCGTCTTCTCAAAGACGTCCTCGTAAGCGGTGATTGCGCGGTCCTGTGACTCGCAGGTTAGCTCATATCTCGGGTTCGCAGTTGGGGTGCTCGAGCCGCACCTTGTCGCCGACCCTCGCCCAGAACTCAGCCCTCTTTCCTCGCGCGGCGTGGACCTCAGTGTCGCCCGCCTGCTCCACAGCATCGTCCTCCTCCTTCTGAATGCCCTCCAGCTCGGCGTCGTTCTCCGACTGCAGCTTCTTGTACAGATCCTCGTCCCACGGCAGGCTGATGGTGGCTTGGCTCTTGGTGGCGATCATGCCGACAAGGCTGGACTTGCGGCTGGGGGGCTTGCCGGGGGCGGACTGGCTGGATCCCTCGCCGACGGAGTTGAGGATGCCCTCGAGCGGATGCGCGAGGAAGCGGTAGAAGGGAGCCATCTTGTGCTCGGCGATGGCATCTTGGAGGACCTTCACAGCGGCCTGCTGGACTGACTTGGAGGCGTATGGGTTGGTGAGGGTAAAGACGTGCTGGGAGAGAGGGAGGAGCGGCCATTTCGCGTATTGCGGTTCGGAGCCCATGATGGCGGTTGTGTGGCGAAGTCTGGATGGGAATGTGTTCTTTTTGGGGAGGGCGGGCTGTGGCGTCTACGAGCGAGATGGCCGTGGGATGAGATGTGGTGACGTGGGTGGTTTGGTGTTTGGTTGAGGATTGCAGCTTGGAGCTTCCGATCGTCACAGAGATGCTTCGAAGGTCGAAGGTGCTGATGCGAGCGCTTGGGGCGATGTGATTGGTCAGCTGACCCCGGCCTGGGTGCAAGGTGCGTGAGGCTCCAGCGCAACACGTACCTGGCTGCTGCTTTCTGGCACTTGTAGGCTGCCGTACTTGTACGCTCCGCTGTAGCCATTGCAGGAGCATTCTACAGTGCACTTCTGAAGCAGGAACGACAGTGGGTCCGGCCCCTTCCTCCAATGCTTCACATTCGTTGAAGCTAACGGAGCTTGACCTTGACCCTTCGTTCAATCCTTCCTCCTACTGTCCCACCCACCTTTGCCGTACGACTCGACACATCTATCCCAGACGGGTCTTGACCACCTACACTCTATTCGTACTGATAGTACAATCGCTTCCCCTTCTACAAAGAAGACAAATAGCCACTGCAGTCCACCATGGCCGACGACCGGCGTCGCTACCGCGACGAGGAAGAACCTCAGCCTTACAGCGCCAACAGCCTCGATGCCCCGAAGAAGCGAAAAGCCGACAACACCGATGAGCTTCCCCAACCCTACAATGCCAAAGAGCTTCAGCCTGCGAAGCGGCGGGCCGTGTCGCCCAACGACCATCCTCGCAAGCTGAAACGCCCCGGCGCGCGCGCTCGCATCTCCGAAGCCGAACGTGAAGCCATCCGCCAGCGAGCCATCGATCGGGATCGCGCTCTCGAGGCTGCTTCCGCCGCGGCGCCCCTGGATGCGCGCCAGCGAGGCATCAACGACGTCGTCACGCAGCATTACAACAGTGTTCCCGAGCGAGGCCGCGACTGGAGGCGGACTGACAGCAAGATCAAGGGTCTCCGATCCTTCAACAACTGGGTCAAGAGCTGCATCATCCAGAAGTTCTCGCCTGACGAAGACCATACCCCTGGATCCCGCGAGCAGGGTCGCTCCACCGGCCACGAGCTGCTGGTCCTCGACATTGGCTGCGGCAAAGGTGGTGACCTCGGAAAGTGGCAGCAAGCGCCACAGCCCATCCAGCTCTACGTTGGCCTCGATCCCGCCGACGTCAGTATCGATCAGGCTCGTGAGCGTTATCGCCAGATGAGCAGCCGTGGCGGAGGTGGACGCGGTGGCAGGGGTGGCCATAGGCGACCCCCACCCCGTATCTTCGACTGCCAGTTCCACGTCAAAGACTGCTATGGCGAGTCCATTGAGGATATCGATGTCGTCCGCCAGGTCGGATTCGAGCCCGGTCCGATCAACCGCCGCGGCTTCGACGTCGTCAGCATGATGTTCTGCATGCACTACGCCTTTGAAAGTGAGGAAAAGGCCCGGACGATGCTGCGCAATGTGGCTAGTTCACTGAAGAAGGGAGGTCGTCTCATCGGATGCATTCCCAACTCTGACGTGCTCGGAGAGCATGTTCGCCAGTTCAACGCGCGGATGAAGGAGAAGAAGAGACTCAAGGAGGAGAACCCCGAGCCGCCTGCCGAAACCGAGGACGGGGAGCTGGAGGAAGGCGAAGCGGAAGAGACAGCCGAGTGGGGCAACCCCATCTACCGCGTCCGCTTCCCCGGCAAGACCCCAGAGGACGGCATTTTCCGGCCTGCCTTTGGCTGGAAGTACAACTTCTTCCTCGACGAGGCTGTGGAGGAGGTGCCCGAATACGTGGTGCCCTGGGAAGCTTTCCGAGCTTTGGCTGAGGACTTCAACCTCGAGTTGCAGTACCAGAAGAGCTTCATGGATGTCTGGAACAGCGAGAAGGATGACCCGACGCTCGGCCCGCTGAGCGAAAGGATGGGCGTGAGGGAGCGTGGCGGAGGCGACTTGCTGGTTTCGCCGGATGAGCAGGAGGCTGCGAGCTTCTATATTGCCTTCTGCTTCTACAAGGTCTAGGGGCCGCACGACTGGCTAGTTTTGGTAGGCAGGGAATTGGAGCTCAGACATGCGCTGTGTGTAATTTTATCATCAAAGGCTCTGGCCTCAGCCTCTTGCTAATCTTTGCCTCTATCAAGTCTTTTCCACCCAGCACGGATCTGCCGCGACACGCGAGTACCTGCCGTGGTTTGAGTTGTTGCTTGAACGCACCAGTGTACCAATCGCACAGGCTAAGGCAGCTCCTTGTTGGTGTGAGAAGTCGTCTGTGCTGGACACACTCCAATATTGCGCGGTCAGAGGACATAGGTGTCGCTTTTGATACGCTCCTGCGCGTGCCGCGCATTAATCAATTCCCTTGCTGAACCAATTCCCTTGTCCTAAGAACCTGTGAGCATGACGGGGATCCACGATAGGGGTCATGAGAGCACTGGCGACTAACCAACACCTCGTACATGGAAAGACTCCTGGGACTGAAGTTCCATTCACAGGAATTCAGAGGTGGGGGGAAACATGCTGTCCCAAACTTTTGCGACCTGGTCAGAAGATTGGAGATGTGCAATAGTAGCTGAAGGAGGCTGGTCTCTAATATTTGGTAAAACCCTCGGGACTTCGAACTGCATCATTCCCAGAACAAGGAAGCCCTCAATTTCATTTTCACGTTCGCACACTGATAATCCACCGCCAGATTTTGGAGTGGTTCAGCGGTCTCGCGGCGTGCTGATCTGGAAACATGGCCGAGAGCGGCGAAAGGGAGCCCAATTGGCCCTGCTGATTGGCCGACCGCTTGCCGCCTTGATGGGGTGATGTCAACTACCCCTGAATCGTCCATTACGGTAAGATGGCATCCCTGACCTCTGATTTGCTTGCAAAGACGGGGCCATCACCTATATCACGGTAGATAGATTCATTGTCTCGACACGATGCGTCTTGTCGAGGCTCCAACTCGCTGTTCACTGCCGGCGCATCACTCCCAGAGTCATGGGGTCCTCAACTCTGGCGCGAAAGACAAGGGGTGGTGCTGGACTTGATCAATCAGTCATGGCAGCGAAGAGCATGTCAAGCTCCAGACCGATATATGTCGCTCAGGGTCCCTACTCATGTCGCCTGCTTCAGTGGACACGACAGAAACTCACTTCTCAGCAAGACTTAGGTGACGCTTTGCTGCATCGTCAGTTAGGTAGTAGGCTCACGCGCCGTAACCTGCTTGACCTTTCCAACTTCTGACGCCTCGGATTGCAATTCTCCACCTGGGACTACATACTATCTGATCGATCCAGATCAAAATGCGATTCCTGCTCGCCCTCCTTTGTCTTTCGATTCGTGTCTCCCTTGTATTTTCCAGTCCTACCAAGCAGGAAAAGCGAAGCGACTTGCCAGTCATTGAGCTACCTTACGGCTCCTTTCGAGCAGCGAAGTACAACAGAGAGAACGATGTGTCAGTCACACTATATGAGTTTCCTTCGATGTCAAGCTCACATCTGCCAGCTACGTCTTCAAGAACATCCCATACGCCGCACCACCAGTAGGTGATCTTAGGTGGGCCAAGCCCGCGCCGCCGCTGAAGAAAGCCGGCATACAAGATGGCAATCAAGGGGCATCATGCCCCCAAGCAATGGTCAGGGGCCTCAACTTCCTTGGGCCCGGAAACCAGAGTCCTATCGGCGCAGCTGTGAATCAGTTGTAAGACATCTCTACCCACCAAACCAGCTAGTACTAACGAGAACAGCCTCGGTGGTATTCCTGTCCCTTCGTTCCAGAAATCCAGCGAAGACTGCTTGTACCTCGACCTATACCTGCCATCGAAGGCCCTACGCAAGCCACTCCCAAAGCTTGCTGTTGCTGTCTTCATCTACGGAGGAGGATTCATAATGGGCTCTAAGGACATCTACCAGCCTCACCTTCCCTTTTACGATGGTTCCGGGCTCGTGACACAGTCTGGTGGCAACATGATCGTCGTCACCTTCAACTATCGCCTCGGCGCCTATGGGTTCCTAGCTGGCAACACCATGGAGCGAAACGCCCTCCCTAACGCCGGTCTCTGGGACCAACGGGCAGTCTTCCAGTGGGTGCGCAATCATATCAACGCTTTTGGTGGTGATAAGGATCAAGTAACCGCGATCGGCGAGAGCGCTGGCGCTGGCAGTATCATGCACCACCTCATCGCGCAGGGTGGAACACTTGACCCTCTATTCCACCGGGCTGTGTTGCTCTCTCCCGCATACCAGCCGATGTGGGACCGTTCAGGCACCGTGGAGGATACCTTCAAGCGCTTCGAGAAATTGGCTGGCTGTCAAGGCAAAGGCATTGCATGTCTTCGCAAAGCAAACGCAAAGGTTCTGAGATGGGCCAACAGCGCCCTCATGGAGACGCAGCTGCCCTTGGGGTCTTTCGCCGTCGGCCCAACACCCGATGGGACGTTCATTCGGCAGCTCCCGGTGCTGGAGCTCGCAGCGGGCAACTTCTGGGCCCTCGAAAATCTCGTATTGTCTCACTGTGCCCGGGAAGCCACCCCTTTCGTCAGCGGTGCCGTAACAAGCAACGCAGACTTTGACACCTTCGTCAACGGCATCTTTCCCAACTACACCCTCGCCAACGGAAACATCAAACAAATCACGAATATGTATCCGCCTGTTGCGAGTGGCAAGTCCTCCAAGTTCAAGAATCAAGCTGCCCGGATGGAAGCCTTCCTCCGCGACAGCTCCTTCACATGCAATATCCGTTACCTGAACGAAGCTTTCGGCGACAAGAACGTCTGGAACATGCAGTACTCTGTCAGTCCTGGCTGGCATGGGAGCGACCTCTTTGCTGTTTTCTACAACTCCCGTTTCAAGACGGGAGACTGGTCCCAGGTGCTTGCGACATTTGTGTTCCTACCAGCCGGGATCCTGTATGGCGGGATCAGCTGGGCGCTACAAAGCTACCTGACTAGCTATGTCATGACAGGGGATGTCAATGAAAAGAGGGCGAAGTGGAACTTGCCGCCGGCGATTACTTGGAAGAGACCCAAGACAGGGGATAAGGTGAAGGGGGTACTAAACGTTGGGAACTGGTACTACAGCGCGGTTGAGGACGAGGAAGTGCCAATGAGGGAATGCGACTTTTGGCGGAACTTCGTGGGTGATGCAACGAGAGATGGCGGATACGAGCCCTCGTAAAAGGACCAGCGCATTCGATAGTCCTGCGGCAGGGTATTCTTTTTGGCGCAATACTCGAATGCCACATAAGGCATCACAGAGGCGCATGGCCGAGTCAACTTTTGCGATCAGTGACCTGCTGCCATTCCCGAGAGGATCCGTGTTTTTCATTATTAAGGATTTGAGATGAATGAATGTGCGAAAAGGAAAAGGGCCAACACTTGAGCAAACTTGAGCACCGCTTTCGAGTCCCTGTTTGTGCTCCCTGAAAGCGGGCTTGCCTGACTTTCCTCCATAAACGTCATCAACACCAGTCTACCCTAATAGACTGGACTGCGCAATGTCCCCTTCCAACAGGTCGGAAACAGAAAAGCAAGAAAACCATCCCATATAAAAGAAAAGTGTGGGGTAAGGAGCGTGTGACTTTCGTCGTCCCCATTGCGTCTGATGCGTGTATAATCATTTGCTGGGGGGAGGAGAAGAAGAAGAAAAAGAGAAGCTGTGCTCTGAGCCTTGCTCCAGTCTACTTTGTGGTTCTAGCACAGAGTATCGTAGAATGGCTGGTGTTTGACTGTAGGGGTGGGAGGGCGACAGACACGATTCTCTGTCGATTGATGTGGGCAGCATGTGTAAAGTTGGTCTGAAATAACCAGCCGGTTTCGTGTACTGCGATGAGAGTGCTAAGATCACCTGGATAGTCTCCAAGTGTTCTTGATGATGAATTGATGTGCCAGTAGCGATGGAGACCGCGGCGACATCACTGATGCGGTAGATTACGAGCGTCAAGGATAAACGGGGTCCGGACCGTCTTTGCGAATGGTTTATGTCGTGAACAGAAGACCAGCTGTCAGCACATTTCATGTGTCGGCGTAGTCTGAAAACAAGCCATGTGGCAGTTTCCTCCACAGCGTGCAATAGTAGCAGCGTTTATTCGCTGTAACGTATCAAATAGGGTGTTGCTCATATTCCCTATGGTGATTTGAATGCTCCCTGGTGGGAGCAAGTCCGGCAAGCCATGGGAACTGGCTCTGAATATTCACCAATCGTTCCGTGCGTGAGAAGCACATGTTGAGGTGCCTTTCTTTGCACCATCGACGCCTTGATGGCCTCGAGAGCGACTCAGTGTTGGTAGTGTTCTTGGTCGGGGGTTGGAGCGTTAGCAGTGCCGGGATCCCCCCTGACCGTTGAGACATGCGTCGATGTCGTGTTTCTCTCTTGGCTATCCGGTAGGGCCGGAACCTGGGAGCGACCGGAGACTCTGGTCAAGTTTGTAACGCCGAGGTTGATGGGTCCAGAGCTACCGACATCCGCATTGAGAGGCTGGTAACTCGGGGGAACCATGGTTGTGTTGGGAAGGAAAGGGTTTAAGAGATGCCCGGGGTGTACCCCATGGGGCTGGGACGCCGGCAACTCAGAATGTGGCCAAGAAGTTGGGTAGAAGTCCACGTTCGAGGGTTGAGGTACAGATTGGAAGCCGGCCTGATACGCAAGCGAGGACCAGTTCGCCGGGAGGAACGCAGAACCGATCGAAGAGCCATCGTCAACACCTCCGTAGAATGTCGGCTGGGCATCGTAATTGTGGGAACCTTGAGCTTCGAAATTTTGGCTGTGCCAGGCATGGCCCTTCTGGTAGAGTGGGGGTGGTTGGTTGAGTGTAGACCCAGACTTAGCGTAAGATGGAGCACTCGCGATGTCTGCGGACACGGGCCCTGTGCTTGTGGATGTCTGCTGCGTTGAGCCCTCGTAAGAACCCGATGCGTACGACGAGGCGTGTACTTGTCCAAAGGGAATCGAGTCGCTGTGATTCCGGCTGGACTCCTCGCTGGGCTCGTATCTCTCGTGTGCAGGCCGCGGTGGGTGTTGAGTTCCAAAGGCAGAAGCTTGGGATCGAACCCCTGAACCCTCTTCTTCTCCGGGCACTAAGCGTCGATCTATTCAATGGAGTCAGCTTCTGTGGCGCTGGGAGAGCAGATGTTGGCATGGAATACTGACGCTGTCGCGAGCGAGAAGAGGCAGCAGACACGTGTACGTGGCTCCGAAGACCGTTCGCGCGAGTCCTTTCGCGCCTTGGAACGCCGTACCGGTTGCCGAAAGTGTGGAAGCGGTAGGAAAGCGTGCAGAGCATGGAGTCGCCAATGATCATGTCCACGCCATCCATGTTGAAAGGCGGAATCACAACGCTGTATCTTTTTGCGTCTTCCCTGATGCCGAGATGCTTTGCGCTGACTTTCAAGTCGACGGCGATGTTCCAATCGTCCTCGTGTAACAGGCCGTATATTGTGAGGACGTTGCGTTTCTCTCCTGGTGGGATAATGTCGAGCACCTTCAGGTCGCGCTCCAACGCGAAAGAGGGCGATATCAGGCTGTTCTCGCATTCTCGTGCGAACGCGACGCGGGCCCTGGTCTTAGCTCTTCCTTCTGATCCGATCCACATCGTATGCGTCTGCCCAATGGGTCGAATGGCGGAGAGGACTTGATGAAGGTTTCCATCGCGTCCACGACAGACGCTCGGAGGTGGATCAGCGTAGCTGCATTTTGGCTGCCGTTCCTTCTCAAAGAATGGTTCTGTAGGCAGGGGGGCAGGGTCTTCGACGCTTCCCGTACCATGGATAGCACTTCGAGGAGGCGACATGGTCCCCCTAGCCGTGGTGTATAGTTGTCCCTCTCGTTTGGCCAGGGCCGGGGGTGCAGCCTCGGGGATAGTGCCCGAAAGGGCAGAATCTTACCCGCCCAAGCTCAGCAGGAGGGTATGTTGAGTTCTTGTGGAAGGAATGTCTGTGAAAAAGATGAAACTTGACGGGCTGTGAAGGAGAGAACCTGATGAAGATGTGACGGAGATTGTTCAGAAATGGCGGATCACCACCTACCCTGAAGCCGTCGACTCAGCCAGAGCAAGACAGCCGAGTTCCACTGCAGGCATGGTTTCAGTGTCATGCCAGGCACATGTGCAGACGTATTAAGTATTGTCGAGACTAGGACATCGGGTAGTGTGAATTGAGAATAGGGAAAGACTTACGAAGAGGAGTCGACTACACTCGGCTTAGGCGACGGGATGGAACCAAGTTGAACAGAGCGGAGCGGTGCAGTGCAAGCAAGGTAAAAAGAAGTAGTGCAAGTTGATGCCGCGCTCACCTCTTTGGTGGTGGCTGTTATGTACCTAGGTGTCATCCGTGGGCCTTCGCGAGGGTAGGAGGCTCTGCTGTACATCGCACAGGTAGTTGTGGGCCACTCACCCAGCCACCAGAGCACCCATACCTCTCTTGTGAATGGAATTGTCTGGAATTTGGGGTTCGATTGTACATCAAGGTAGGGACATGTCTACCAGGGCGGGACGAGCAGGGCTCAATGGGGAGGAGGGAGCGCCAAAGCCAAGCCCCAGCCTGGGATGGTTCGCGCACCACATGCTCGCACTGGCGAGGCTCCTCAGCCAAATCGCAGTGGTCCAGTGTCTCCCCTGTCGCCAACTCTTCAGTGACGTGGTCTGGCTTCAGACTCTTGAGCCGACTGCGGCGGAGGTCGGGTGAGCGGCGACAATGCTGTAGTTGTTCGGATCGGCTTGGTTCTTTGGTAAAGAAATCCATTGTGCGAACTGATCATAGAAGTGTAAGATCGGGGGGTCGAAATAGACAGAAGCCGAGCTCGAGGGGTGGTGACGGATGAGGGAGCAGGGGAGAGAGAGGGTGGTGTCGGGCGAAAGCGGCGGGATGGCTGGCAGGTCGTTTCATCCCCCTGCGGCGTAAAAAAGAATTGCAATTGGAATTCGAGGTAATTGGAATTTGCTGCACGTGTAGGGCCCCTCCTTGATAAATACCAATTGATCCTCTTGGGCTCGAACGCTCCGTCGGAATCCAGCTATTCGATTTGTTGGACCTGCATCAACAACACCACCGTCTTGCAAATCCTGCCTTGCCTGCGTGCCCAGCTGCGCCGGTCATCAATAGTTCCGGTTGCCTCGTTGTGACAAGCCAATCAACAGCTTCCCGCAGTCGCCTGCCGGGTCTAACCCATGAATGGAAATGCAGCTTTTGTAATTCCACTTCACTTTGGATTTTGCGCAGCCCAATATGTATGCCACACTGGGGGCCAAAACAGGTGATTGGCCATGACACCATGAGCCCGCTACCTTGTCTCAATTCTCGGTGCACGTCATTCACATTGTGATACCTCGGCGGTATGAGATTTGCTGCTGTTTTTACAGCCTCGTAAGGTCCAACCGACCATGTGCGTTCGTTGAATGATGCCTCTTGAGGAGACAGGCTAACTGGGCGACCATGATTTCACGCGGCATTTCTTGTGTTTTTTTAACTGATTTAAAGGCTGCTTGAAGTCACCATCCATGATAGTCTTGTGGGTGCTGCCCCTCCTCTTGATCGCAGCCGGTCTTGAGTTAATCCTGCACCGCTGGCTTCACTTGATTCGCGGACTTCCGCTTCTCTTCTCATCCTGTCCAAGCCTGATCCCCTTGCCTGTCACTCCATGTTCATGACGCGAGCCTCAATCCACCTACCATCCAGAGACCACCAACCGCGAAGCCTGACAGGTAAGACTAGAGCTCGATCCAGAGATTCTCAAACTGAGGTGACAACATAGGTAACGGAAATGCAAAGTCCGTCGCGAAGGCCGTCATCTGGAAGACACGAACGACATCCTCGATCAAGTCTGAAATGGAACCTCCAACACCACAAACAACGGGCTTCCCTTCACAGCCAAGCCCACATCAAGAGGCCCTTGCGAGCAAAGCCTGTTCTCTTGGACACCGAAGAACATCCAACAAGGACCTACATCAACTCACGGGTCTGCTCCCCGCGCCATTTTGGATTCAACTCCGTCGTGAGGAGCCCCTCTCTGGAGAAAGGATTGGAACTACCCGCGGTCGTTGGCCCGGAACAACCTGCTGATCAGGAAGCTTTTCCTTTTGTTGAGCGAAACGTGGATGCTTCCGCTTCTCAGCTTCGAGAGACGCAAGCTTCAGAATGTCGGGGCCACGAGAACTACCTGCCTCCTGTGAGCTCGGGAACGAGGACCTCTTCTGTTGCCAGCAGTGATTTCAGTCATGAGATTCGAATCGAGGACTCTGGAACAGAGTTCAGTAGCTCCGGGTTTTCACAGGGGATACTAGCACCATGTCCTTTGGCAAGAGGGGGGTCCGATTCGCCTTTCTTTGTCGGACAAGACAGATGTCTGGACAATTACCAGGTCGCCCCATCGACGCCTTCAGGGCAAATTCAATCATTGTTCCTTGTGTCTCACGATCTCCAAGACAGCATGGCGGACAATCCTAATCGCCGAGGCAAGAGATACGCAGCCGTTGACTACGAGTCCCAATTAGAACAAACGCCAGTGGAAGAATTGCCGCAGGCCCTCAAGGACTTTCAACAAGACCCAGGGCACGATTTCTGGAAGTGGTGCCCGAAGATCCAAAGGTGGTTTCACGATGAGGAGTGCGGCTCGCGTATTGTGTACCCGGAGGAATTGGACTGACCAGAGCGACGAATGAGCCCAGTTTGCGATTGCGCTGGTTCTGGTTATGGTCAGTTGCGTCTCTTTGAATAGGATAGTACACCGCATGATCTGCCGACGACCAAATTTTGGCATCGACACTTCTCCTTGGCCCCTTTCGATAGCAGCTTGGGTACTGAAACATGGCGTTTACTTGAATCTGAGCGACGGGAGTGATACGATCCGTTGTTTTGCCTTCCCAGGTGCTTCTATCTGTCGTACTTTGTTTGTCTCTGATGTTGTGCTGTTCTCGTGAGTTAGGGGTCGTCACTTTAGGGAATATTGGTTAAATATACCGGATCCTCATCAATCCCATCTTCCCCATAGAGGTCAGTCCTGGACTAATCCTCGCACGACTTGATTGAATAGGCGTGCGCATCTGGTAACTCCTAGGTTATGGCCTAATACTTAACTCATCCCAGCATATCTCTTCAACCAAAGAACATCGAGACACCACAAAGAGGATTGAGCAACATGCTTTGCAGCAAATCCCTTTGTTCCACCCGTTCTTCCCAGCAGCCTTTGTCTCACTTTGCATCAGTCACTTCCATGTATTACTGCTGATGATTGCAAAATATTTCATGAAATTCATTAGGGCCTCGAGGTAGGCTTCCCTGATGGCACCTTGTCCCGTGGTCCATTCCGCTTTGGACGCCAAAGATCTCCGATCTACATGTCAAATCAAATGGTTAAAATACAAGACTTGAACAGCACATTGAGTGCTCATGCAAGGATCCACTCTACCTTTTCACAGGTAATCAAGTGTTGAATCACCTCCCGTCAACTCCTGTCCAACGTTTACCCCCTCCTCCCTCCTGATATCGGTCCAAGATGAACAGTCCGCAGACATCACACCACATCTCCCTCCTCTCCCTCACGTGAGGGAGCGTCAAATAACCGGACATGAAAGCTCCTGGAAAGCTTCACCCTTGGCGCTGGTGCAGTAGAAAGTGCAGCGTCGGGGGTGACTGGAATATTGTTCCACATGCTGCCGACATCGGACGAGGGGGCTTGTGACCGGGCGGATGGCATGCCCAGCTCGGGAACGGACGGAGCCGAGAGGGGCGGGGCTTGAGAAATTGCCGGACTGGCCGTCGCAGCGGCGGAGGAGGTGACAGGAGCAGGAGGTGTCGGTATGTCTGGATAGTAGAATGTCCCCGGTGAGTGGGAGCTTCGTGGGTCAAACTGGCGAGGTTGTTGGCCCGTGTTAGTGTATACCGCATAAGGGTGTCGACCTAAACTCAACGTCAATCTCCGACATCACTGGCGGATGTGGGCTTGACTTACGAGGCTGACGTCTGGAAGCGGCCCTTCGGGACCCAGCGCGCATCGCAGATGGTGCGAGGGTGGTGTCTCCATGGCTGACGGGCATGGGACCCGAGTGACCAGGTGGACCAGAAGGACCAGAAGGACCAGAGCGGCTGGATGGCGCGATTTCTTGGGCCGCATCGTGACGGGCATTGAGCAGATGCTGCCTGAGTCGCGTTCCGATAAAGAGAAAAATGTTGGCCTGAGTGAACTCTAGAGGACAGACGCCCTCCATAACCTGTATATTCGCATGCTTCCCGGGTGTATTGGAGTCACCTCTCCTAAGTATTGTGCGGACATAGCGCTCGGGCTGGAGGAGCCCAAAGGCTGTGTCGCGCAATCGGTGTCGTTGAGATGGTGGCAAGGGCAGGTCGTGGAGATCGAAGTTCCCGACTAGGCTCGCTGCCACGATAGATCCTGGTGAATCGATGTACGTAGCTCTAACCGGTCGATAAGTGCCGTGTCTGTCCTGGATATCGAGTGTGAAACGCCCAGGAGCTGTTGTGGATGATCTCTGGCTTGCGGGCTGGGGCGGTGATAATTCTGGGTAGTAAGCGGCATATGACCCTTGAATCGAAAGATTTTCGAGAAGCATTGGTTGGGATGGAGAAGGTCCTTGTGGTGCGGCGCCGTAGGCTTGTCCATCGACCTCGGTGGCGGAAAGCCAGGAGACCTCCGAGTCCTGTAACCCCAGAGTCCTGGCCCTTGCTGAGATACTGGCTTCCATGTCCGTCCGGTGATTGGGAGGGGGATTCCCGGTTCGGGAAAAGGTCCTTGGAAGATTCCATGGGGTGGTTTGGGCAGCACTGTCACTGGCATGATCAGTGCCCCGGCTTGGGTTGTCCATGGCTTTTGAAGTGATCTGATAGCTTCAATGAAACGTATTGGAACCACCCAGGATGCCCAAGAAACACAATGAAAACGCTGCAATGAGCCCAAGCACTCAGAGTGGGACCACTCTTGGGGTTCGAGGACAGTCCAGGCAAGAAATCCTATAAGCCAGGGAGTGCGATCCAAAGGATGAGTTGGGAGATAGGTGCTGACAAGGAGATCATCCAGTTGTCGTATTTGGGGTCGTCAGTGGGGAGCGAGTTCTATGCTGAGATCGACAAGCCGTTGAAGAAAGTGACGCCTCAGGCGGGGGCGATGATACAAACGTCAAAGATGGACCGTAATACTCAAGTCGTCCAGGAAAGAGTGTGGCGCGCTTGTTGCTGGAAGGGAGGCAAACCACTGGGTTGGTGATTCGCGAATCGACAAGAGCAAGTCAAAGATTCTTCCTCAAAGGGTCCAGGGTCAAGGCTCCTTTTTCAGTTGCGACCAGGCAGCCGGGCGGCATGAGAGGTAAACACAGACACTGGTGGAAGGCGATAGATGCCCAACAGGTCACATCGAGCGATGTCCGAAGAGACATGATGTAAGGCGACCATGGCTGCAAGTATAAAATACGTATGTCTTGAAATTTCTTGGGGGGGAGGGCTCCCCACGAGGCGAACAGGCTCTTATTTCGACTTTGAACTGGGCCGCCCGTTCGTGTCATTGATTGATGGGGTGAGAAACCAACCAGAAATGGGCCAAAGCCAAGGACCCCCCATTAAGCAACCCATTGACGCGCTCCCACTGCACAATCCGGGCTGTGCTGTCAGTGGGACCTGCAGTTGGGCCCTTCGATTCGCCTGCTGCAGGTTCTGCTCCAGGGGTTCGCGTGCTGACCAAATGGAATTTCAAAGGGCTGCAACACGCGGCACAGTTCCTCGAGCATGCTTTGGAAGTTCGCTTGGGGCCGGTGTGTAGTACTTCAGGGCTCGTTCAGCTGAGCGACCAACGCCAATCATCTGGTTTTCAGGGCCTGTCTGAGGCGGTCGGTTGTTCCCCTGGCCATCGGCTGCCTCTCCAGAGCCTCGCCTTGCCTGCGCCCTGGCTCAGCGGAATCCCTGCGCTGGCGTCATGCCGGCCAGGTTCCGAATGGCCATTCAGCCATACAATTGTAATTTGGAGTCATGGTGAACTTTCGGGATTTCTGTAATGCACGCCGAAATTCGCCGGAATCAGCAGCAAGTGCGAGTGCTGGTGGACCTATGACACCCGCAAGCCTCAAAAATAGAAAGTTGAGGCACGAGTTCCGCCCGGTCAATGTAGTGGTTCCGTAGTGTAGCCCCCTTTACGGCGACAGATGATCTCACGCGTGGCGGTATCCAGCCGCACCAACCCGTGAAGACCGCCGCGTGCCCAAAATAGGGCGTGGAATTGGCCTTGAAGACATGGATACTGAGCAGATCCAACATCGGGTTAGCAGTGTTAATGGGGCGAGAACCAAGAAGCCGGCGCCAATTAACAAATGACGGAGTATGGCAGCCTACGTTGACAGCGAGACTTTGACTCGTTTCCCGGTGTTCTAACCGCGCTGAAACGAAAGTGCCGTCAAAGCTAGTCACTTTGCGGCTTTCCTTCCCCTGAGGCTACCATGGCAAGATGGCTCACAGCTTATGTGCCGACGGTACGTTATAAACAAGGAGTGCTTCGTCAAAATTATCCATTTTATTCGGGGCTTGATACTCAAGCCCCGAGCCCAGAAGTCGACTTGTTTGTCATCTCTTGGGCACCTTTACTTGCGTATCATAAACTGATTTCGAACAGCCTTGCCAGCCAGCAAGCATAACACGTGCCCACCATCCACCATCAGACTGCAGAGTCCGGCGGGAGCCTCCAAGATATCGACCCATCTCTCCCGAGAATGGAACCCGAAGCCCGCTTGACAGCCAAAGACCAGCACTCCAAACCCAATTGCCCGCTCCGACGAAGCAGGCGGCACACCAAACCCTCCTCTAGCAACCCCTCAACATGTTCCACCTACCAGACGCGGAGCTCGTCCAGACACCAGTCCAATATTACAACCCACACACAGGCCACAACCGCCTACTCCCACCGCCCGCAGCAGGGCTCTTCTGCCGGGCGGCGTCACCGCAATGGCACTGCGGTCCGCCGCACGGATGCTGCACGGCCGGGCCGCAAGACCACGGACCACCCTGCCGTTACACCGGCGCGGGAGGTCCCTCGGAAAGAAGAAGCTCCGGCATATGTCCCCGCTGTGCCGGAGGAAGAGATACCGAGCTACATTGACTTTATCAACGACCCGGCGCATGAATTCTGGACGTGGAGCCAGCAGGAGGAGGGCTGGTATCACGAGGATAAGGAGGATGGCACCATCATCTGGGCGCCGACCGAGCTGGACTGATTGTGTTTTCATTTGATATCTGGGAGCTTTTCCTTGATGTTATTTTCATTTTTCTTTGGCCGAGGGGGCAGGGGAGCGGGGGCAAGGTTAGAATGTTCATCGTGATGGCAAACTAGATCGTGTTCGGGTCAGGAGTGTTTCACTGTATAACAATTCGATAACCATCAATGACTTTAGAAATCGGAGGAAATATGGACAGTAATGCACAAGATGTTGTATGTATTGACACAACACGTCGCTTTTCGACACGAGCTCGCGACTGGAAGTCCTGGCCAGGTCCAATATACCTTGAAGTTAGCCTTGAAACTTTCGGTGCCCTCGACGACGCATCGCCAACCACATTGCACCAAACATGTCACACCCAAGACAAACGATCTAAAGCAGAATAACCAAAAACAAAAATCATCGTCTAAATGGAGGGTGATATCTCGCGTAAAGCAACACCATAAGGGTCCCACCAGCAACGCCATACTGTGCCAGCCGAAAAGCGGGCCCAAAGCAGCAAAGCAAGCGGCGGACCATAATCCAGGAAAGCTAGGGGAACGTCTGTACCCCCGAGAGTATCATGAGTGGAAGAAATGAACAAAAACAATGCGAAACCTCTCGTCCTCACCCCGGTCGGTATCCTCGTTCCCTCAGCCTAGGTTCTCGTGGGAGTCCCCCCCTTGTATGTGTCTCTCAAACATCTCAGGTATTGACGCCCAAGTTTCCTCCTGCCCGTCGTCGCAGGTTAATCGCCGGTTACTCCTTCATTTTGACGTAGTTGCTAGGGAAGATGCCTGTCCTCGAGCCGATCTGGCCAGTCCTGTTTCTTGTCAGCGTAGATTCTCGGCACGGGAGGTTGAGTGGCAGCATACCACCAGTCGTTCGCGCTGTTCGTCTTCTTCGTCACCGTGATGACCTCGCCCTTCTTGAATCCCAGGTCGCCCGGCTGGTCGGCCTCGAATGTGAAGACGGCAACGGCCTCGTTCTGCTGCAGCTGCGCCGGCTTGGGCGCAAACGTCGGTTTCGCCGCCGTCGGCCTGCCGGGGCCGGTCTTGTGGTCACCGAAGCCGCTGTTCGTCCTGCTGTTACTGAAGAAGCCGTCGTCGTCATCGCGCCGCGACGCGAACGTGTTAGACCGCGACACGCCGCCAAAGCCGCCGCTGCCGCCCGAGGGCCGGTCGTACGTGTCGTCCTGCCAGGTGCTGCTGCGCTTGGGCCCGCCGAAGCCGTCGCCGGCGTTGCTACCGCCGTACTGGCTCTCGCGGCGGGAGATTCCCTCGCCCATGGCGTCGCCGCGGCGGCCATTCCAAACGACGTCGTCGTGGGTGTTGTCATAAACGGGCGTGTCGTTGTACATGGGGTCATTACCGGCCACGCTGCCGGTGCGGCCGAGGCCGGAGAAGGCGCGACCATTGAGGATGGTCATCAGGGCCTGGGATTGGGGCGGGGGCGCTATGCTGCCGGTGAGGATCTGCTGAGCGGTGTAGCGGGTGCCGTAGAGCTTCTCGTTGGCGTCGCGGCGCTCGATGATGCCGGAGCCCTCTAGGGAGACACCGGCGAACAGGCCCTTGGTCTTGGAGTAGGAGAAGATGCCGGCGACGCTCTTGAGCGAGGCGGCGCCGGCGGCTTCAGCGTTGCGGCCGACGGGACCGGCAGCGAGGGAGACGTTGCCACCGAGGGTCAGGGAGCCAGCTTGGGCAAAGGTCTTGACGGCACTCGTGTCGTTGAGGATGAAGACGAAGTCTGTGAGCTCGAAGCCAATCTGGCCGCCGAAGCCGCCGCCGACGGTGGCGATGGCGCTGGGGGCGCTCCAGCTGCCGTCGGGCAGGCGGGCGACGACGAGGCCGCTGCCGAAGCGGCCGGAGCCGAGGAAGCCGGCTTTGAGGACGGTGAGGATGGCGAGGCCCTGCGGAGGAGGAAGGTCAGCGACGGTCTGAAGCGGGATATTCGGGGCCTTGGGGGGTGTTTGCGCCAAGCGGGCGTTGCGCTGGGCGGAGGCAGAGGCAGAGGTTGGGGGCAGGATGCGCTCACCTTGGCGTTGGCGAGGACAGAGGGCGGGATGATCTTATCGGGGCCGAAAGCTTGCCGCGGGTCGATGAAGGAGGTCAGAATCTTGCCGCACTTCTTGCACTCCGCTACACAAGGTGAGCAGGTCAGTTGGCGGTCGGGAGGCGGCAGAGTAGCACGGCGCGGGAAGGCCGGGTATCTGGGGGTTGAGGGGAGACGTACACGCCATGGACGACGGGAGGGGGTTGTTGAGACCCATGGTGACTGTCGTCGGGGGGGCTCTGGATGGGAGGATGGAGATTGAGAGGTGGATTGGACGAAGGCGACGGTAGGGAAGTCGGTGGTGGGAGGGGGAAACAGTGGAAGAAATGTCCACGAGGTTGGAGTTTAGGTTGTAGGTAAGGCAACTAAAGTAAGGTGGAGGGGGAAGGTACGGAGGATCGGGTACACGTAGAAGTGTGATGGCAGCGGCCGGATTACGTAGTGGGGTCGTTGACTGTGCTAGGCTGTACCGTAAGGTAGGCTAGGTACCTAGGAGGAGGTACTTCTGCCGGGTTCCCTCTCGTTGGCGTGGCGGCGACAAGGCTTGGCTGTGAAGCAGCGGTTGGCAAACGGCCGTTGAAGAAATTCTGCTATGTCCTCACTCGATGGGAAAGACGCTGAGACGGTTGTATCGAGCTTCAACTACACATATCTGGAGGTGCGCGCATGGAAGGCATGGACGAGTTTTGTAGACACTATCTCGCGAGTACCTCACCCCAGGTGCCCATGGCAGGCTCTGACGACACCCGACTCCAGTGACGGAAGCTATGGGCAGGCCGCCCGCTATTCTGCGGGGGAGCAGCACCGTCACGCTGTAGAAAGTCCGCTGAGGGGAAGGCGCGTCGTGGCGGTGCACTGCCCCGTGCCACAGCCGAGCCACCCTCCCCGCGCGCCCATTCCCCGCTCTCCGATTGGTCCCCAGCAGCAGCCGCAGCCACCGCAACCACGAACCCCAAAGTCCGAGTGCAGGCCGCCGTGTCTCGGCCCCTGCGTTGTGCTGTGGACGTCGTTGTGGTTCTGGTCCTCTGCTCAGGCGGGTCGTCATGTCATTCCTCGCCCCTGTTCCCCCATCGCGAAAGACCCGAATCCTGCTGCAACCTCGCTACCGATCCCGCGACGACCAACACCCGAACGAACCTGCTGCACTCCGCCGCGCGCCACCAGCGACGACACAGCTGACGACACCCGCACACCCTTTTCAACTCTGCGGCTTCTAGAATCCCTCGCCGGCATCGACTCCCCACCCGCATCCTCCCCCGACCGCCCACGTGAAACATCGCCAACTGCATCACTCGTCATCCCCCATCCCCCCCCAAGAAAGCCACCATGTCCGAATCATACGAACGCGAGCGCCAGAACAACGCCCGCCTCGACGAGCTCTCTTCCAAGGTCTCCGCCCTACGCGGCGTCACCGTCGACATCTACGACAATGCCCGCGCCCAAGATGTCATCGACAACACCGTGCGTCCCCCTCCCCCCCTTTCCGTCTCCACGACGCCGCGATCTTGCCCCCTCCCCTCTGCGCCGCACTCCTCGTGTCCCCCGCCGTTGCAGACGATCATCTTTCTTGTCCCCCGCTGACCGACGCCAGTCCGACACCTTCTCCTCCATGTCCACCTCCCTCAAGGGCTCTGCCTCCCGCATGGGCCGCATGGCCGCCTCCGGGAACAAGGTCGCCATCCTGAAGCTGTCCGGCATCATCATCGGGACCATCATCTTCTTATATTACGTCTCGAAGCTATTCTTCTGAGTCGCGCACACGGCGCCTCGGGCGCTCCTCACACGGCAGACGGAGGCGAGATAAGACGTAGATATGGAAAGAGTCAAGGGGGCACAAGGGATGTCACGACCCACGAGCCGCCCGAAAGAGTAGAGGGCGAGTCGTGTTGCTGGAGAAACCGTGGGAAAAGCCCACACATGCATGGCACGGAGTCCGGGATAGCACTTTTGGGTCTTCACTTTAGGTCTGTAGCACCAGGAGTAGCAGGATGGTTTAAATCTCGTTTTCTTTTGGGTTTCACTGGTCACTCTTCTAAACAACGCCCCGTCGTGAAATCGCATATGACACGCTGCATGCCGCCGTCTAGCCCGCTGCTCGGCCGCCACTGTCGACCTCCTTTTGTCCATCCCTCGCTGCCTCACATACCCCCCTACTGCCACACGTTCGAGAACAGATCGTCGCTGCCACCGCCGAAACCCCCAGTGGCAGGCTTCGCCGAGCCGTTGCCGCTGCCGGACGCTGGGCCCGTGCTGCTCGCCCACCCGCCGAACTCCTCGTCGGCCGAGACCTTGGGCGCCGTGCTGAATCCTCCCGAGGCACCGGGCACGATGGGCGTGTTCGCCGAGAATCCGCCCAGGCCGCCCGAGCTCGGGGCTCCCCAGCCACCAAAGTCGCCGGTCGATGCCTTGGGCGCCTCGGGGGCCTTGGAGGGCGCAGCGGGCTCAGACGCACCCCACGCGTTGGAGCCCCAGACGTCGGAGCCGGAGAAGTTGGAAGACGCCAGGGCGGGTGAGACGGCCGCAGGCGCGGGTGCGGGCTGAGAGGGCTTGGGCTGGGCGGAAAGGTTGAAGACGGAGTTGCTGGCGACGGGGGGAGACGTCGCCTTGGGAGGCGGGGTAGGGTTGGATGCCGGGGAAGAGAGGTCAAAGAGGTCGCCCATGGAGGATTGCGCGGGCTTGGGCTGCGGAGGGTTGGCGGCAGGGGGCGCAGGTGAGCTGGACCAGCCGAAACCGCCGAAGCCGCTGTTGGAGGGCTGCTTCTGGTGAGAGGAGGCAGCGGGGGCAGCGGGCTTGGAGTCAAAGAAGCTGCCGCCTCCCAGGCCGCCGAAGGCATTAGACGAGGCCTGGGGCGCGGGCTTGCTGCTGGCCTGGGGAGCGCCGAAGCTGGCAAAGGGGTCTGCCGCGGCGGGCTTGGGGCTCGTCGTGTTGGAGAAGCTGAGGCCGCCAAAGGCGTCGTTCATACCTCCCATAGAAGACTGTTGCTGCTGGTGTCCGTACGCTTGCTGTTGCTGCCCGAACCCTTGCTGCTGGAACGTGGGCGAGCCCATGCCTCCGAAAGAGCCCTGAGCCTGTCCACCCTGCTGCGGCTGTACCTGCGGCCGGGGCGCCGTAGCGTACAAGGACAGAATCGACTGCTTCAGGTCGGGGCGCGAGTTGGCTGCCGCCGTGCCGCCCGTGCCGGTAGTGCTGGCCGGGCGGGGAGGTGCCGCAGGTTCGCCGAAGAAGTCCAATCCCAGCAACGAATCCTTAGTGCTCGTCGTCTTGGGGGGAGCGGGCTGCGCTTTGGGGGGGACATTTCCCGTCCCAGGGCCGGCAGAGCTGGCGCGCTGGGGGAGATCGTCGCCGCCGATCAGGTCAGCTTGCGGGGCGGGGATGGCCCTCGGAGCCGCCGACTGCCCGACCGACGCCTTGCGAACCGACTCTCTCCTCTCGACGACCTGCTTCTCCTTGACGATGCTCAGGGGGACGTCGTCATCGCCGTCGACGTCGAGGGTGGCCGGGTCGGGAATGCCGCCGTCCATGACCCATCGCTTGAGCTCGTACTTTGTGCGGATAAAGTTCTCGATCTTGGCTTCGGAGGGTACGTGGCCCGGAGCGAGCTTGGCCTCCCAGTACTTCTGCGCTCGCGCGTTGCCCCAGCTCAGGATGCTCTGCAATTGTTCGTCGGTCCAAGAGTCGAGGTCGACAGACTTGACACGGCTGATATGGGTGCCCATGCCTCTGTGGATGCCGGAGCATCGGATGCAGACGAAGACGCCAAGGTTCCAGCTGGCCCATCGGGGGTCTGCAGAGAAGGTCAGTCAGTCAATGACCGGTCGCACGCATGAGGGAGACGCAGGATGCTGCAGGGACTCACGCTTGTTCCTCTTGCAATCGGCGCACACCTTGTTGCATTCCAACTTGAGGAGGCTCTTGATGGTCTGGGTGTTCTTCGCGGCGCGCTCGGCGGCCGGGTTGGGAGGTCGTCGAGACATGGCGGGCGGTGTTTAGAAGTCGATGGCGGGGTTAAGCCGGCGCCTGCTGTGCGATTCGGTATGGGGTCGGAAGCAGGCCGAGCAGGAGAGGGAGGGAGGGAGTCGATATGTCGAGGGGGAAGGGAGGAGAGGGAGATGTGGCCGCGAGGTGGATTGTGTGATGTGCCTGAAAATGGATCTATCTCTGGCTGGGCACTGATCCGATACCGACCACGACGTTGCGGGATAGGGGGGGGGACAAGGGACAAGGGGCCAGAATTAAGAATGATGCCCCACGAGCAGCCGTCAGTAAACTCACTGCTGGAGGTTTCTGCCTGAGGTGGCGAGATGACTGGTGGGTGCCTGTCCAGCGTCTGGTGCTCAGCGTCTTATGGAGTCTGTCAGTTCGCAGGCAGCGTGGGGTAGCCTGCAGCTGGTGGCGGCTGAGACAGGCTGGCCCCAGCTGTCCCGCGTTCCACGACTCTGAACTACCAAGGTACGGTACAAGAAACTACGAGTAACGTGAAAGCCAGCCTTGGTGTTGCACAGACCTAAGGTAAGGTACCATTTGATGAACATGGATGATTTGTCACTCGTTCAACCGAGGAACGCCTTCTCCTATGCTATGGGACAGCTGATGCCTACAACACGGCACACCTATTCTGAAGAGCAGTTTAGCTTGCGCCGGTGGATATGCAGCACATCGCGCGCGTGGCTGGCGACTCAGCCTGGGCCGCCCCGGCTCCTGCCCCTCCACTCCCGTCGATGACGAGTTGTAGCTTCCCCCGTAAGACCCGCCATGATTTGTCACGCTTGCCCCCCGAAACAGACGTCAACATTTTGGATGTACAACAATGGAGTCTCGACTCTCGCCTCATCTTCACTCATGCTCAATGATCATATAAACTGGTCTGGCCCCGAACAAGTCTCAACTTCATAAATTCCACCGTGAAAACAAACACCCATCCCACCACCCTCAATGCGATTCTCACCCCTCTTCTCCACCCTCATCTTCACAGTCTCCAGCTTCACCCGCGTCAGGGCCACCTCTCGCCTCAGCTCCGCCGTGCTCACTCGCAACACGCCTCTTCGCGCATCCATGCCCATCCCGTTCATCAGCTCCTTCTTCAGCTCCTCCTCTTCCTCCGAAAAGATGTCCTACCCCGATCAGCGGTCCAACGACGAGTGGCGCGCCGTCCTCAACAAGGGTACCTACCCCTCTCGTCCTCCCCCCCCCTCACTCTATCGTGTTGCCTCATGTATCTAAATGTTCTACAGAACAATTCCGCATCCTCCGCGAAAAGGGCACCGAGGCTCCCGGCTCCGGCGAGTTTGACAAGCACTACCCCTCCAAGGGCGTCTACACGTGCGCCGGCTGCTCGGCGCCCCTTTACACGGCCAACCACAAGTTCAAGTCGGGCTGCGGCTGGCCCGCCTACTTTGACAGCATCCCCGGCGCCGTCACCCGCCACGAGGACCGCGGCTTCGGCATGGCGCGCACCGAGATTGTCTGCTCCAACTGCGGCGGCCACCTCGGTCACGTCTTCAAGGGCGAGGGCTTCCCCACGCCCACGGACGAGCGCCACTGCGTCAACAGCGTGAGCCTGACCTTCTCGCCAGAGGACAAGGCGCAGGGGGAGGGCGCCGCGGCCAAGGAGAGCAAGGCATGAGTTGGATCTGATCAGGGGGGGTTGTGGAAGCTGTGGAAGCTGTGGGAGCGGAGTTTGGCGCGATTTTGGAGTGAGGCGAGGGCGACTCGCGAGGCGCTCGTATCTAGGTCCTGTTTGGACTGAAATATCATACTCGGAAGGGTTTGAAGTTTAAAGATGACCATGTGCTCCTTTCATGCAAAGCTTCTTCTCCTTCCATCCATTGTTCTCGCCTCCTATTGGAAGCCATCCATTGACGTCCCATTGTGGGAGATAAGGAGAAGGCCCACCCCGTCCCCCTGATACCCCCTCAAGGTTGTTGCCCTCCATCGTGGGAAGGAGTCATGTCGCTTTCGTGGAAGGTGCACCACTGGGTCTCTACCACGCGGATTCCGTAAGAGATGCTGATCGAAAGCCATACTCAAGCACAAAATTCCGCTTCCCTCCTGGCCCTACTCTCGGATTTTCTCCTTCCAACCGTCCAGACACCCATTTCTTGTTCTGCCTTGGCTTCTTGCGTTTCGGCACAGCAGCATTTACATCAACGCATTCAAGACATACATCCTTCGAGTTACGATTTACTGCTCGCTGTTACATTTTCATCATGGAGCCTCCGGGACGTAATTACACCCACGGCGTCGCCGCCTCCATCGGCCAAAGGGTCGTGGCACGCCGTGTCGCCCCCGAGAGCGATCCCGGGTTCATTTATCACAACGTCTCAAATATCACTCTGCCCGCCAACCCGGCCGACGATCCCCAGTCCGAGGTAGCCCTGGAGAGCTACGTCCTTGAAAACGAGCACCTCGTCAGCACGACGTCCAGCGGTCTGCGTTCCATCACTTCCACGGACGGCCACTCGCTGCCGCGCCTCAGCCCGGAAGAACCAGGCCAGAGCCAGGTCCCCGTTCTCCGTCGCCAGAATGCCACCTTGGGCGAGCCTCAGCATCTCCGCCCCACCGACAGCGTCTCGTCGCTGTACCCCAGCCCTGCCAGCCCTGGCTCCCCTGAGAATCTCCAGACTCCTCTCTTCGCGGCCAACGCCTCCGCCAGAGCCAGAGCCGCCTCGGACGGACGCCAACTCGTAGCCCTCTCCTTCGGCTCCCGCCCAGGCGTCCCGTCCAGCTCCACCCCGCTGCCCACGAGCACGAACCCAACAGAAGTCCAGACGCCTCGCAAGGCCCGCCTCATCCTCCACACGAGCAGGCCTGCCACTCTCCGCTCCGACCCGGATTTCGAAACGAACATCACCAACTGGCTGGAAGCCCACCCGGAAAGCCTAGACGACTATGTGGACGTCGAGTCGCCTTCGAGTAGGAAGCCTAGGATCACCCTCGCCGGCTCCACGCAGACCGACCCTCGCGAGACCGAGACGGTCCGCAGCCGCGTCATACTCGACGCCATCGAGGAAGTTCGCCGCGTCGAGGAGCTGCTGGAGGCCGGATTCCTCCCTGGGTCGAAGTATCCCTCTTACAGCCGGGATGAAGACCACTGAACTGATATACACATCTTTACTTGCATCTCCAACGATGGAGCCCAGCGAGACTTGGAATTAAGATATGAAGTCACGAGTCGGACGACCTTGCGGTTCATTAACGACTTGGATGACTCGGAAGCGCTTGAATGATTATGGAACGGAACAGCATTGGACTTCTGGGTTCGACAAGAATTGACAGTAGACAGAAAATTGATGCCTTGACAAACTTTTCACTGACCTTGATGAGCCTCAAAGTTACATGTTAGCCCAGGTAAATCCGCGACGCGTGTTCTAAGATAGTCGACCATCATCTGGTTGAACGGTAGATTGAGCAGTGAAGGCCCATGGTGATCGAGGGCTTTCTGTGCCAACCTCTCCACCCCCTGCAGCATGACCGTCAAAGATTCCTGCATATCAACGTGCTCTCCACTTTCAAGGCGGTCAAGATCGCTGTCGAGGTGATCGTGCATGGATTGCCGCGCCTCATCGATGAGCAGCAGCCCTGCTGCAAAGGTGTTGCCATCATGGCTAGGTGTGTGGACACGGACAGTGACTTGCTCCAAGGTTTGTACGCCCCTGTCTGCCCTCGGAAAGTTTGTCTGTGTGGCTGCAGCCGCTTGAGGTGCCTCCGTTAAGCCATCGGTTCCCGTGTGCTTGATGATGATCATCGAAGTTTGCACGCTGGCTTCGAGTGTCTCCGCAGGATTGTGGCAGAAAGTACCCGCGTCTCGACCTCGAAACTCTTTTGTCTGTGTTCCCTCGTCTGTCGTTGTCGGTATGCTGCAACCTCCTTCAATTGCCTGAGCTGTCGGGTCGGTTTGCTGCTGTTGGTGGCTGACAGGCCTGGCATCGCAGGAACTCCAAGCATCTCGAACATTGGAATATGTCTGCGTGCCAGACTCGGACGCAAAGAGTCCAGCATCAAAAGAACTTGCGGCATCGACGCAGACAGGCCGCCCTGCTGTCTGGGATTCTGCATTCATGTTGTCTAGCTGCGGTGCTAGACTTTGCCCAAGATTTTCTGTGCCAGTCAATGCATGATCGTGCGCTCCCCTGTGCATCGCGATTGTCTTCGGCCCAATGCGAGAACGAAGCCGTGAAGAGCGCCACCCTGCATCATCTGCAACCCCAATCATCAATGATTCCGTCCTCGGATTTGTTTGCACTGCAATGGACTTTCCAGACGGCAACTGATCCCGTTCATCGCTTGCCGAAGCATTGCCAGCCTGCGTGCTGGCATCGTTGTATCGAACTACAATCACGCTCGTTGCTGGTATTTCCCTTGGGGGGGGCTCTGGCGTCGTGACCTTGGAATTGACGGTCTTTTGGCGCTTTGGGTCTTTCGACTGAATGTGAGAGGGCTTCCTTTTGCTGATAGTTGATGGTTCAACGGCCTGTGATCCCTTACCGCTCGCGGTCGACCCGTCGGAGGGTTTGGGCTGTTTCGCTCTGGATGGCCCAGTCACGATTGTATCCTTATTCATCTTCTTGGTTGTTTCTCCCTTTAGGCTTGCATTGAGAGGGGGTTTTGAAGATCCTGTCGTGCTTTTGGCCTGTCTCGAGGGGGCGACCTTTTTGGCCGACTGCTTCCGGCCTGTCTTGGTTGGCCTCGATTGTACCTCATCCAAAGGTTCGGAATGAGGCTCAGCGGTTTCGGGGCCAGAAAGTGCCAAGTCGTCGTTGAAGAACTTCCTCATCGAAGCCTGTTCAAGCTGATGATATACTGCATCGGAAGAGCTTGCCTTGGCGACGGATTCGACCGGCTTTTGGACAGTGACGTTTGTCTTGTGCCCATCGTCTCCTTCAATTGTGTCTGTATTCTTCTGCTTCTTTGCCTGGCGCTGAAAGGGAAGTTGACGTGGAGGGGGCAGCATTGATTCGATATCGTTGGCTTTGCTTGGCCGTTGTAACCTCGAGGACAGCGAAACCGCTGGGGGGGGTGGTGAATTGGTTTGAAGTGTGCTGTTGATAGGTTGGGCTTCCAAATGATCATAGTGGTCGCTATCCTTGGGGTTCAGCAGCCCCAGGTAGCGGAAAGGACTCGAACTTCTTACGCTCGTGGACCAGGGCAGATCGAGTTGTGTTGCCGGGGTGGGAAGGGGTCGGTCGGTGTCGGGACGGTCGAAATGTTCAAAATGCGGGCTTCGTTCAGCGATATTCGGGCTTGCGAAGCCTCTAGAGATGGCCGGATCTTGTTCTCTTGGCGGCTGTAGAGAGCACGTAGAGGGGGTTCTCTCCGCCAAGTCTCTGAGGAACCGTGTGTCGCTTCGATAAAGTGGCGACGAGGTGAGATCATCTCTGTGGACAGGTGGAAGAGAATAGCCCGAGCGCATCGATCCAGCAGAAAGCCGGCCATCTCCTAGTGACGTTGGCGACGGAGAGAATCTGTGGAAGTGGGAAGGTGGTCGCGTCGATGGCTGCTGGCCTAGAAGATAGACAGGCGACGACGTGTCCCTCGATGGAGTAGCCCGCAGTCCGAGGCTCTCCAAAAGCTGCATGGCTTGCGCGTAGTCGCTTCTGTTCGCAAATTCGGCCCTGATCTCGTGAACTTGTCCCTGGATGACGTCTCAGCCATAGGTCATCCTCGATGGCAGAGGGCGCACGTACGTAGGATGGCTCGTATCGGAGGCGAAAGGTCTTCTCCGACTCCCGCTGGCGAAATTCGTACGGAAGAGGCTGGCCGACTGCCTGAACGAGCTCACTAAGATAAAGTTGTTCCTTGGAGGGTTAGCTTCCAAAGTAGTGAGAAGCCTGTCAAGGTGTGGTACCAGTTGACGGGACCCTGTATGGATGAGCAGGACTACATCGGAATCCCTCGTCTGACGGGCTGTTGATCGACTGGGTGGATCTCGAAGCTGGCTCTCGGGTCTCAGAGTCATGGAGACATTAAAAGTATGGGTGCTGCGATGCTGCTCCTGTGATGTCGACTGGACTATGCCGACGGAAGCACGAGTCAAAGGGAATGTATGCAGCTGGAGGCTACTGCCCCCAGGCCGAGAGATCATGGTGAGTAGTCTGTTCGTAGGATCTTGAAAATGCCGAGAATCGTATTGGAAGCAGGTCAGAGGGCTCGAGACCAGTGGTTGAAAAGGAGGTTCCTGGGCGCGAGAAGCAACGCCAGCATTTCGGTCGGGGGTCACTGCCAGAGACGAGACATACACGGGCACTGGTCTGTGCTTGTTCCCTCCTTCTCCTGTTCATGGCAGGTAGCACCCAGCCAGACCTTCATTAAGAAAGCACCTATGAGCCTAGTTACTGTTCCACTCAGTTCTTCCTGTCATTTCATGTCTAGGAAATCTCGAACTGCGGGCTGGGTCGCTGGTAGGTAGCAGCAGGCTGGGACCAAAATCTTGCTCGATGTCGTAGTCGACGTTGATGCCATACCTGGCCCCACGGATCTGTTCATCGGCTGCGAACTGGTACGAACGATAATCTTCAGGGGTTGCATCAGAATACGACGATCAAGATAATTGAGGGAACGACAGGTGCTCACCACAAACATCGAACCTCTCTCCCTGGACGAGAAATGCAATGAAGCCGCGGTGGCTGACGAGGACAATATTGTTATAGGTGCTTGCCAGATCCTTCAACCGCTCCCGAACGCGCTCAGCCCGCGCTGCGGCGTCCTCAAACGAATGCGGCGGGTAGTCCCAGCTTTCGTGGCACTCGGAGAAGTCCAGAGAGGGGAATTTGGCGGCGAGCTCAGCCCGCGAGACGCCTTGGTTGCAAATGGCATCGTGGGCTTCGCGCAAGTCTGGCCAGATCTCAAGCTTTACTGCGGAAGACGTCTGACCTATTGCGAGAAGCTCTCCAAAAACCAGCTGGGCTGTTTGAACCGTCCGAGTCATGGGGGACACCAGGATGAGATCAGGCCTGACGGCAGGTCGCACGTTGCAAGCTTGTCGGGTTCCCACGTCAGTCAGTGGCGGATCTCGAAATCGGTAGCTCTTGTCGACACTGTATCGGTAGTCAGTGAGCTATCGTTGACTGTACACGGCGATCTCACTTGTGAAGTGACTGTCCATGTCGTAGAATGTGAATGTGCGATGCGGGCGCAACACCAAGTTCGCCATCAGGCATCTCGGCAGAAACAGCGGAGGCCGTGTTGTTCGAAGGATCCTGGGTTTGTTGGCTACCTAGTCAAGCTCACGTATCTCAAGCGGAAGCAGTAGTGGGATCACAGGGAGCCAGAGGGCAAGGCAGAGGGCAAGGCGACTTGGACGAGATGCAAGCAAGATGTGACAACAGTTCAAGCAGATGCCTGTGGATACTGTCAGCACCGGACAAACTGACTGAAGATCTGCCAAGACAGCTCAGGTCCTCGTTAATCTCAGGCAAATAAATGACAAGGTGGTGAGGATCGGTTCTCTTCGATATGGATGAAGGGAACACAGGCCGCCTAGGCGTACTAGAAGCTCAGTGACGGTGAAGAGCAAGCGCTAAGAATACCCTTGTGGTTGCGCCCGGGTCAACTTCGGCTCATTGTTCACCACCGCCGACGCACGAGCCACCCTCGCGCACCTTGAGCCGCTTCGGCTTTATCCGAAGGCGATATGGAACGCGACCAAATTTCGACAGCGCGCAGCTACCGCGATCAACCAACCAGTGCTTCGTCGCATCGCACTGCAATTCCACCCACCGTCCAGCAGAGCATCAACATCGACAAGTTGTGATTCTGTCCATCCACCACGAAAACACCCGGTCTTTCCTACGGAATCTCAGGTGCTGGAGTCTGTGGTGCTAATTGCGCCTGCACGCGCCCTCCCTCGTTCGACAACATCCTGGGCTGTCCTGCGCGCAAACACAGCGTATGCCCCCCTTGCTGCTTCCATCGATTGCCTCCGTCTTCCCGGGGAACTGCTAGCTGACCCTTCTTTCCCTCTACAGACATCGGCCGACTGGTTCCTCAGATCAGATTCAAGACGAACCTAGGAAACGCCATCATGGCGCCCGAAATCAAGTACCCCCCTCACGAGATCGATCGCACGCCCGAGTATGAGGAGTTCATGACCAAGCTCCGAGCCTATCACGTGCAACGCGGTACCACCCTCGACCCGGAGCCCAAGTGCTCGACAGTCAACCTCGATCTCTACAAGCTCTTCAACCTCATCGTGAAGGAGGGCGGCTACGACGAGGTCAGCGATCGGAAACTAGCCTGGCGCGAAATGGTCGAGAAGCTGGGCATCCCCATGACCAGCATCGCGTCCACCGCATACCAACTGAAGGACCGTTACCTGAAAAACCTGGCCGCCTACGAGATCAGCACCGTGCACGGCAAGGAGCCCCCGCCCAAGGACATTCTGGAGGACGGCACGGCCAAGGGCGGCTCGCTCCTGACCCGAACGCGAGAGAACTATCGCAAGCAAGACTTCGCCGGCGACTCGGCTGCCTCGGGAGACGACGGTACCCCGTCGCGCGACCGCGCCCCTGCCCCGGAGACCACACCCGTCGGCTCCAGCTTGCGCGCTTCACGCGGTCTGAGAGAAGCGCCCCCACAGAGAGTCATCTTCCAACCCGATACTGGCTCGTCTCGCACTCGACACGCCTCAGGAACACACGCCGGACAGGGCAGTCAAGCGGGCAGTCAACAGCACCCCAGCTCCCAAGGTTCCGGACAAGGCAACACGCCCGGGCACTTCTCCCAGGCACACCACACGTCGATGCCCATGGCAAACCAGCAACGCATTGCCCGCGGGCCGAGCGCGAGCTTTAACCCCCCGAACTCGGAAAACGTATCCTCTGCTGTCGATACCTACCAACCCAAGACTCTGCAAGCTTTCCAGCCTCTGCCACTCAGACCCGTCGACGCGCCGGGAAACAACCCGGCCGAATTCGCCAGGCGCCGCCAGATCGCGCGGCAAAAGATGCAGCCTGCCGAGCTGCCTCTGGGCACACCAGGACGTATGTTTTACTCACTAACTCGGACTGTCACGAGTCACGACATCTGCTGACTTCTACCAGTTAAGAAGGATGGTGCCGGCATCTACCATCGATGCCTGATGGGCCTGCGGTCGAAGATCTTGGCCGAGCAGGAATACGCCGTGCATCACTTCGTCAAGATCTCATACGAACGAGGCGATAAGTTCAAGTTTGAGCAGTTCGCGGGCCTCGCGGACGCCCTCGTTGAAAAGGCGCTCGATGTCGGAAGCCTATTCTACGACGTCAAGTGGGAAATATCATGGGTCCCTGTGCCTGAACACGCAGGGATTGGTGTTCTCGATGGCGAGAACGGAACGCCAGACATTCTTGACCGCATCAACAAGCTCACTCCCAAGCCCGTTTTGGACCTCCTTCAGCCTGCTGTCTTCTCCGATGCACTGAGGTGCATCTCCGAAGCTGTCCTGACGATTCGCAATATGGTTACGCTCCAGGACAACGCACACTTCGTATCCGATCTGCAGCCTCTGAAAGACTTGATCTGTATCATCTTGAGGCTCCCCACGCACAACGGCGTAGTCGAGCTGAAGCACATGGCGCTTGAAATCACCGAGCATCTCACTCCTTGGATGTCCCTGGGCCCAGACGATCCTCTCTACAGGGTACTACTGGAACAACTGGACTCGACCGACCGTGGCATGATCCTCAATGGTCTTCGTGCCCTTGGACGCATCTCGATGAAGTTGGCCGGCACCAACAAGCTCAGCAACGTGCCTGCGAAGACCCTCGAGAGTATCACCCAGTGGTTGCAGCTCAACGACGACGATCTGATGGATGCCTGCCTCGACTTTCTCTACCAGTACACCGCCGTCGTCGCCAACATTGACGACATGTTGCGCTTCATCAGTGCCGACAACCTGGTCACCCATCTCGTCCGACTCTTGTCGCACGGCGCAAAGAGGGTGACGCGCGAGGTCGTCCTCGTGCCCGAGCACAAGACGGCCCCCAATGAATTCGCCGCCCCGATGCCGGCAGACCTGCTGCAGGAGCTTCTGGCGATTAACGAGCCCGAACGCTGCCAGGCTTGGGTCAAGTGCTTCTTCGAAGAGGACAAGGACACGTTCGTTACGCAGATCATGGCCTGGCAGGCCTACCAAGCGGCGTTTGTGACGGCGCTCAAGTCGGCCGGACAGGCGCTGATTACGCCGGCAGACTTCATCCGCAACGCTACCATCGTCTACAAGGAGTCCCGTGCCGAGGTCCTGAGGGTTCCTACCGCCGGGGAGACCCAGCAAAAGTTCATCATCCAGGGCCTGCGCGCCCGCGAGAACCCGGTGGGCCTCGATGGCAAGGAGTTCAAGCGCTGCATCTGGGACGCCGCCAAGCAGGGTGTCAAGTGCGGCCAGCATTTTGCCAGCCCCAAGCAGATGAGCGTCCACATCATGACCCACCACCTGGGCATCTCGAAGAACGCCGCCGGCACGTTCGACAACGCCGAGATCGAGTGTCGTTGCCAGTGGGGGGAATGCCAGAAGTACCCCGAACCCACCAAGATGAAGCTCTACCAGATGGCGCACCACATCTCCGTTCACACCAGCATCATCTTCCCCCGCAAGACCGCCGCCGACGACGATTCTTCCTCCTCCTCCCAGCCGCAGACGCGCGACTGGCTCAAGCCCGCCGTGACCAAGTCCCTCAACTACGAGGAGACGGCCATGGTGCGGGACGAGCGCAACCCCAACGCCCCTCTGCAGGCCGCCGGCATCCCTCTGAGCGCGGCCCTGATCCTCCGGAACATCGCCCGCAACGTCCCCAAGACGCAGTCTGAGGCGGAGCTGCTGCGGCACTACGAGGGCGGGTGGAACGAGCGGCTCTTCCGCTGCGTGCGCCCGCGGCTGTTTGAGCTGATGGGGCTGAACAAGGGCCTGGTACGTGGATCTCGCTTCACTCTATCACGATGTTTTCTTGCTGACGATCTTCTTCTACAGGCCGAGTACATCGCCTCCATCGTCGAGCTCGTCGAGCCGGAGAACGACAGCTAGGGAGCTGTGACTTTCTTGGCTCGTCGAATTCGACTGTTTTGACTCTGCTTGGAGATCTGGTCGGCGGTAATGAGAATGGTTTGCACGCGTTTTTTTGTACACTACTGTGACCCGTTTGGGTTGGGCAATACCCAGGGCGTTCCGGATTCACGATATTTGGCCGGCCCGTTCGAGGAGGAAAGGAAGGGGAGAAGAAGCATGGCGGGCGAGGCGTTAGAACGAAGGAGATGACGAAGCCATGTCAGACCGGACGACGAGTACGGTCAGCCTGTGTAGCAATGACGAGCCAGTACTTTGATCACGTTCGCATTCGTAACGTGACCAAATCACCGAGAGGCAAGACGCAGAAGAAGAAGCAGCAGAAGCAGAGAGAAAAGCATCCATCGACCCAGACTCGTCTCAGCCCACACGGAAAGGGGCGAGGAGCGGAATGGGGTGGGGGTCGATCCCCCTGCCCACGGAATGAAATGACAGAACGCAACGCTCACGACCAGGCCACCCCAACCCCTGTCGTCCTCCCGTCCCGCGAGGACGGTTCCCGCCCCCACGGAAAGGCGAGATGCGCGCTGCACGAGCTACCAGATGCACACCCAGCACCGTAAAGTGAAAGAAGGGAAAAGAGCCTGGCGAGTGGGTCACCGGGGAAGATGTACCGCGACCAGGGGCCGGGCTCACGGTGTTCGTGCTTTTAATGAGGGCTCCACGGGTTGACATTGCGAGGGTTGTGGGGGAGACTAGGGGGGAGGTTTTGGAGCTTGGGTGCTACAGGGGAGGAAATGTTTGATTGTCACGATGGAGTTTTGGGACCAGGCTCGGGGTTTAGGTTGCTAGCTTGGTATGGACTGTCAGGAGGTGGTGCAAAGGTGGCTTCTTCCTCAGGTTGACCTCGACCTTCACACCACGGGCAGGTATGTGCCTGGCTATCCCTCAAAAATCTGCAAGGTGAAGGCACAGCACCGTCAAAACATGCTGTCAGCAAATGCATCCCGCGGAAGGTGATCAACTGCAACGGTGAACGTTTGCTGCGTGCCACGGCGCTTCATGAAGCATGGCATCCCGCGCTCGCTTGACCGACATGACATGGGGGGCAACGGGCATGCACACCTCAACTGCATGCGACGGTCGGCTTGGCCCTGTCAAGGGAGGGCACCCGGCAGCACCAGCCCGGGGCCGGAAGGTCCGTGGACAGCGAGACTGCTGCTGAGGAAGGGCAAAGCCGACCGACTCCAGAGGAGTGGTCTAGACAATCGGATATGAGTCGTAGATCGAGCTGTCGGTGATTACGGCACCAGCGGAGGCTGAGCAGCCATGATTGAAATAGACCACTGCAGCAGCTAGATCTCTTCGCTGCGAGACAGCCGGAGCTGATGAGACAATGTGACTGTGTCGGGTCTGGTCTGGGGTTACGCTATTACCTTAAAAAAGCAGTTTTCTCGCTGGAATGCGAGGCTGGGGTCTAGACGACATTGAGCGCGGGCTGGCGAGATTTGCCCGAGATGGTAGGTGGCCTTCCAGATGTAGGTCACAAAGGGCAATTAGTGCCAGGACATCGGATTCTGGCTAGTACAACATTGCCATCCAGCTTTGCCACCGGTTTACGCTGCCGTAGAGCTCCTGGAACACATTAAATGCAAGTTTGATGGAGAGACTGACAAGCAAAGAGCGCATTCCGCACTCTTCGTTTCAGTAAATGGGATCAGCTGTGCCGTGACTGAATCTCCATCAGGCCAAGTATCATCTGATAACTGCTCACGATGTTCCGTCCCGCGAGTGACCCATGTCCGGGGCAGACGCCGGAAACCCCACGCACAGCCAGCGACTTTGGCCTGGGCAAGCTAGATCGACCAGGGTACGTGCTACCATTGAATTCGAAGACGTTGTCCCGAGCGGCCAGCGAGGGCTCCGTAGGTTTAGCGCGGTGTCGTGCCATGTCGAAGATAAAGGTGAGCAAACGGTGGCCTCGGCGGCAAGGCGGGTAGTTCGGTGATTGCACGCTCACCGCTCTCTCTCTCTCGTGTTTCGATGCTGGACTCCGGCATGAAGAAGTGCCAGCCGCGGGCCGCGTTGCATTCGGCGGTGGTACGTGCTCCCGCGGTCAGTTGACCGCCGGTGTTGGGCTTTAAAGGGTGGGTTGACAGGGGAGCCAGATGGGGCAAGTGGTTTCGAGGTTGGCATCCAGGGTCGGATGCAGGCATTGGCGTTGGATCGCGGGTGTTGGGTTTGGAGTTGTCATTGCGTTCTGTTGTTGGCGAGGAGACGTGGGATGGCACCTTTGTTCCGGCATGCGACCCCCGCATGCCGCCCTAGTCTTGTCTGTCTCTGTCGGCTCCGATTTCGCCAGTATCGACCATTAGCCATCTGCCGTGGGACCTCGTGGTCATCCGTCCGTATGGTTTCGGGGGTGACTCTGGGAGACCTTCCGATACGAAGCACAGAGGGTCGGGTCCCAGGACAAGTGACTCGGTCAGTCTGAGGCGCAGCAATCCCAGGGAGTGACAGTTGCTGTTTTGTTCAATGGGCAGCGGTACGAGGGATTCACGGGCATGGACCTTCTTTCGTCCGACACAGGATTGTTTCTTGAGACAGGCCAAGGTGCTGTTCTCGACACTAGGCGTCAGTCAGTCGGCAATTGGGGTAATTGGCATCGGTCCAAGCGACACGTCAACGCTCTTGAAGAATTCTCACCGCTCCAAGGCTCCGGAGGTCGGCATCCAGCTGCGAATGCTTGACGTCTCCGAGACTCCAAGGGAGGAGGGTGACTTGGGACACAAAGAGAAAAGGTGGTCCCTCCCGTTCCATGTGCTCCTCAAAGGAAACGCTGGCCCCCCACAGGTAAAAACTCGAGCGCTGATCCAGGTGTCAGCCAGCAGACCCTTGGCCGCTTGGCGCTTCTGGGCTCCAAGCCTGGTATCGGGGCAAGCCGACACGCTAGAGACCAAATTTAGGAGCGACTCCCGGGGGCCGGTTATCTTGGCGCATCTCGCTAGGCCGCCACGCGCACAGACAAGCTTCTGTGGAAGGCTCTGGCCCACCGTTTCGAAGCCAGATGTGTCCAAGGAGATCCAAGGAGAGCGAGCATCCCACGGCCTTGGGTCCCGTGATGCTCGACCTGCGCAGGGGTAGCTCCCTCGACCCCTGCCGCTGAGAGCACTGCCGTTTGGTCTGGTCTGCTTTGCTTCTGGCTGACGCTGGTCCGGTGGGTGGGCGGTCCCTGGTAAGCTGATGCTGGTGAGCTGGCTCTGGCGATCTGGCCCCTCTTCCGCGGCGAGCAATGTCCGGCAACGGAGGCGGGGAGGCCAGAGAGGTGCGAGGGGGGAAGGCACGACGGTGAGACGGTGAGACGGTCAGACTAGACTGCTGACGGTGTAGAGGACGGATGAGTGCCTGTCGCCCGGGTCGCCGAACGGAGGGCCAGAGCATTGTTTGACTGACATGGCTGGAAACGTGCTGTGTGTGCGGGAAGCTTGGTGTCGGTGGTCAAGTGGGCAGAATTGGGTCTCTTGGAAACGACAAGATGGAAGAGGGCCGACTTGGCGACGACAGAACTTGCCCGCCCTCCACCGCAATGCGTCGTCTAAGCTGCAAGGCCGCCATGGCAGAGATAAGCAGTTGGCGGTGGGGGTGGCAGAAGGAGCTTGGGTAGAAGCGAAGAAGGCAATCGAACTTGGAAGTTGAAAGGTTTTCTCGATAATTCTGGGGCCTCTCTGTTGTCATGCGTCATGTCAGGTTTGGTGTTGAGCAGCAAGCAGGAGGGGGAGAGCAGGTTGACCAGCACCAGGAAGCTTCGATGCAGCAACCAACGTGCGTGCAGGTGCATGTGCAGATGCAGGTGCATGTGCAGGTGGGGATGGAGGTGGAGGCAAGTACGGTGAGGAGGCCCCTACCCCTCCCCAACACAGCGATCAAAAGGCGGCTCCACAGGCGTTGCTTCCCCTGTAGGTCCCTGTAACGGATGGAAGCTGCCACGGGATTGACCAAGGAAGGCGCCATCATCTCACGCCGGTCTCGAGCAGTTGGGGGGAGCAGGTGAGACCCAGGACAGGACGCACACTCGCTCCCGGTCTTTGCCCCCATCCAGAGGTCTTGCCTCTCCCGGCCTTGAGGACGACTCCTCAAGTCGAACAGAAATTGAGATCAGTCACACAACTCAATAGCTTCATCAGCCCCAGCTCAGTTTAGTTCTATTCTGTTCGACATGAGCACAGCCCTATCCCCACTGGGCCTACGTAGACACTGGGGCCTGACCTTTCACCAGCGGTTTTGCAGACGCAGATCTGGCAATCTGCCCCCCCTTGCCCCGTCGTCAAGCTTCCGGTGACGGCATTCTGGAGTCGCCGCACATTCCCACACCCACTTGTTCCGCTAGTGTTCTTTTTTTCGCCTTCGCCGCCTTCTCGACCACTTGCCGCTTGCCCGCCTTGCCTGGGCTCCCCCTCCGCTCCGCTCCCGCGATTCATCTCAGCCCAGCATGAATAAGGTAGCCAATACGGTACACCGACGGTCACACTCGTACCGTTGCCGCCAGATGAGATTGATTATGCCACAGCAATGCTAGCGCCCCCCCGGCCCAGCCCAGGCCCTGGCAAGCCTCCCTGTCAGGTCAGTCAAGGTCAGGCAGGTCAGGTCAAGCAACGCAAGTCAGGCACAGGCACGCCAAACCGCACACAGCTGAGAGCGACACCCTCGCTACCACCGCTGGCACGTTATGTCCGTTGCTGCCTGCCGTCTAGCTCCGTCTCATCCGGCCCACGGCCGCCCCCATCCCCCCCTCCCCCTTCTCTTCCATCCAAACCGTCTTGGACCCAGAACGGGACCCGTGGCCACGCCGCGGACGTGTCCCTAGCTGAGAACCAGGCTGGGTAGACCGACCGACCGACCGGGGATCAGATTTTTGCCAGGACAGAAAAAAAAGGAGGATGAGGCGAACAGGGCAAGGGGCAAGACATAAAAGGTCCAAGGGGGAATCCGTCAGACATGCTCTGACCCATCTCTCTCATCTCTCTACTCTCATCTTCAGACCATTCAACCTTGTTCATCACACCTTACCTCTATCGACCTTTGTCACCAGCATCACAGCTTGCCGCAGTTGTTTTCTTGATACCCATCGCTTTCCCACACTTGTCACCACAACCTCTCCTGATTACCCCTGATCAAGAAGAAGAAGAACAAGACATCTCGAAGACTCGTATCCCCATTCACCCCGGGGACCATCACAGCCAGTTTTGAGTTCGCTATTAAAGAGCCATCGTCTTTCCCTCCGACGATCTCGTTCACGTTCACGGCTCTTGCCAAACCGCCCTTCGCACCTGCCCTAGGACGACTTTTCAGGAGGCCTTTCGCCCCCTTCATAAACACACCCCCACCGGCCCTCGCCTCAAACTCTTTCTCTGACACTCCAGTCGGACCTCCCGCAACTTGTTCAACTCCGTAATTATCACCATCACCACCACCACATTCGCAATGGCTGCCCACCGATCTGCCACCCGTGCCCTCGCGCGCGCCTTCACCTCCCGCACCGCCACTGCGCCCGCAGTCCGCGCCGCCCGTCCCTTCTCCGTCTCTGCCTTCAAGGCCAACGCCGTCCACGAGAAGGAGGTGCCCATCGTCAGCTGGCCCGCCACCAAGGATGGCAAGTCCTCGATCCCCGTCAACCCCAACCAGCAGGCCGCCAAGGAGTCTGAGCCTGCCGAGCCCACCGAGGTCGTGCCTCTGACCGCCGAGGCCTACGAGAAGATGTCGCCCATGATGAAGAAGATGACCGTTTACGGCAAGACCATCATCATTACTGGGTATGTTTTATTTGCATCCTGATCCCTAGCCATTCCGATCCCCACCCCACGTTTGGTGGCATTCTCATGTCTCTGATCCGTTGCGGATGGCACATGCGCCCGGCACCTACCTGCATTTGGCCGCTTTCGGCTGCATTCTTTGTTCGCTCGCTAATTCACCTGCAGCGGTGCTCGCGGTCTCGGTAACCACATGGCCCGTGCTTGCGCTGAGGCTGGCGCCAAGGCCCTGATCCTCTTCGACGCCAACGAGGAGCTCGGCAAGGAGTCCGCCAACGAGCTCTACGAGAAGACCAAGATCCCCGTCACCTTCCTCAAGGTTGATGTTCGTGACGGCGATGCCATCAACGCCGCCGTCGACCGCGTCGTCGAGCTTTACGGATGCCCCGATGTCCTGGTCAACTCTGCCGGCATTGCTGAGTACGTGTCTTCCCCTGGTCGCACTGACCCCTCCAAAATTGCGTCCTGAGTCGCGCCGCTAACATGCCCTCCCAGCTCCAACATCAAGGCCGAGGAGTACGACAGCTCCATGTTCAGGCGCCTGATCGATATCAACTTGACCGGTACCTTCCTCATGTCGCAGGCCGTCGGCAAGAAGATGATCGCCCACGGCAAGCCGGGCTCCATCGTCCTCGTCGCCTCCATGTCCGGCACCATTGTCAACTACCCCCAGGAGCAGTCCTGTTACAACGCCTCCAAGGCCGGTGTTGTCCAGTTCGGCAAGTCCATCGCCGCCGAGTGGGCCAAGCACAACATCCGCGTCAACTGCATCTCCCCCGGCTACATGGACACCGCCCTCAACCGCGTCCCGACCCTCGAGGGCCAGAAGAAGATCTGGCGCTCCCTCACCCCCCAGGACCGTCTCGGCGCCGTCGACGACCTCAACGGCCTCTGCGTCTTCCTCGCCTCTGACGCCTCCGGCTTCATGACCGGCTCCAACGTTCTCATTGACGGCGGCTACTCCTGCTACTAAGGTAGCTATTCTCTGGATAGATATTCTGGCGGATAGAAAGCTTGGTTTCGGATATACCCTAGAATCGGACAGGCGTTCAGGTTAGAGCTTGGAATAGCTCGGAATACATTCTTCTTGACTTTCACACTGGCTCACCAGCGACCTTCTGCGATCTTTGTCTCCGACCCTCCCGGCCCGGTTTCAACAGTAACCATTTCGTCTCCGCTTTTGGATGGACAGCTGTATGACAGCATCGTATATCGATTCATGATGCCGTCATGCGAGGATGACGGCTGACTCAGATGGCTTTAAATCGCATCTCGTCGACACGCCGGCCCGGAATGATTGACAAATCGGAGCAGGCCTTTAGCATCACTCGAAGATCGAATGCTGCATCGACACGGACAGATCCCGTTTCGCGAGTTGCTGCGTCACACCAGCCGGTCACCATGCGGATCACGAGCAAGAAGACAACATAGCAGTTGGCTCGTCTGACACTGGGGCAACCCTCTTCGAGATCTAGACAGGCTCGGCATATCATGTCCCACCCCAGAGCTGATCTCCAGTTCCGATGCTGACCGCATAAACCACCGGGACGGCCGACGGAACCGCGGAGTGTCCCGGAGCTCTCTCAAAGCTGTTTCGGTATAGCCCACGAGGTCCTCACTGAGCTCGAACACTGTTATCACAACACCCTGGATCCGTTTCTAACGGATTAGCAACGATTTCCATCTTGCAAGTGCGAAGGGGAAGACTCCCGCAGGTCTCCCCACTGCCTTTTGCTTCGAGCTGCACATGGGTGCCCTGAATTTTACCTTGCCGTCGAGATTTTGAATTTCTTCGTACGCGAGCACATCGAAGAGAGCCAGGCTGTGTTGCAGGACAGAGAACGTGCGGCTCACGGCTGACCGCATGAGGCGCAAACGTCGCTGATTGTTGCTTCGCCCACAGCGATGACGCAGCAAAAGCAAGCCTGGCGAAATGGTGCACACGCCTCAACATGGCAAAGCAAGTCGAGGAGACGGCAGAGACGGGAGAGGTGGCGGGAACGACCCAGAAACCACAATTGGAGAGAGCTTCTGTATTCGCCGAGCAGTCGGGACACCAAAGCAGAACTATGCAGACGGTGTGTCTCATAGCAGAAGCATACAAAGGCTAAGAGGTCAGCAGAAAGAGGTGTATCGTGTCTGGATTTCTCTAGCCCGGACAGGTCTGCATCGAGGCCGCCCTGCTGCTCGGACATGATAGGTTCGCATTTCGCTTCATCGGGATGCGGCCTACGCCATCCCTTCAGAGCGCGTCCGGAGTGAACGGGACACAACAGGGGGCGGTAGTCCAGTAAATCAGGATCGAGAAATTACAAAACCTTCCATGATCCCCTGGGTTGCTGCTTACAGTCTCATGAACATCCACTTGAACGCGGCAAGGCAAACAAGGACCGCAGTGTGATGCAGGTAGGCAAGCAGCACTCGTGCAAGCCCGGATTGACTTCTCGAAGCACGAAGTCTGCCTATGCTTCCGCATCCACTGACCCAGCCGAAAGGCGATAAAGAGACACTCCTGCCGTGGCCCTTTGTCACGCACACCGAATCAACACACTACAAAAATTGAAGAACATCCCTTGATCGGCTCAAAGCCAGCAAGAAAGCATCTCGTTTCCATCTACGGGAAGAGGTAGCTATCGAATAAGCCCATCTATCCATCCATAGGCCATTTGCCCACAAGGGGTCAAGGTATCCCCGAGTTCACCAGACGTGGCAAGAGAATCATTTTCTTTTGCTTTCATTCCGTACAAAGTAGAGATCAAACACGAGTGAGGATATTCCGGGTGCGGCCAGGCACATCTCCCATCACGCGGGTGGTGGTAAGGAGACCTGGCAGCCGCAAGTGCGCGTACTCGCGCGAAAGAGGGGGGAGTTAGGTAGACCTTCGCGTGTCTTTTCCTCCCGAAGCAAGGTCGTAAGGGTGAGTGTCGTCTCGGTTCGTCGCAGGCTGGGTGTCGCCGCATCTTTCGGCGACCCGCGATCCACCAGGAATGCCTCCAAAAAGCCGTTAACCTCCAAAACCAGCCCATCCAAAGGGAATCAGAGGCTGCGGCCTGTACAACCAGGGGTCGATACAAATTGCCGAGTCATATGTAGAGCGGTGCCCTGCCGCCTCTATGCAACGTGATCGGTGAGAAAGAAGAAACCAAGCAGGCTATGCGCCAGCCATACACCGCTGTGGCGCATAATCATCCAGCGCACGGAGGCTCGGAAGAAGTAGAAAAAGCTGTGCAATCCTCCAAAAGAACTGCATGACGTGGAGGGTCGACCGACGGCGGTCGGAAGAAGAGCGCAATTGCTATGCAAAGTCGTACAATGTTGGAGACGCGACTGGCATCGGAAACACTCGCATTCGTAAAGAATCGCCGGCAATCGTGTAAGTTGCTTTGGGGTATAGTGGCCGGCGACGAAGGAAGAGCGCAAGATCGGTGTGCCGCATCAGCGGAACTCCCTCGCAATCTCGGAGGGCCGAGAGCTCTTCCAAAAGGCAGAGTATGACAGCCTGGAAGGGCTCGAGGCCGCAAGCAGTGGGGCCTGTCGTAGAGGCGCTGGAGACTGAGGTACAGAAGGCTGCTTCTAGTTGGCTTTCCGTGCCTTCTCCTGCTGTCGTGCTTCGCGTGCAGCGCGCACAAGAGGTGAGAGCTGTGCGAGGTCGACACATTGCTTCATGAAGTCGTGCTGGGAACAATTAGCCATGGCACCACACGAGAGACTTGGACACCTGGGGACGAAAACTCACCCTCAGAAGATCGTGGGCACTGGCCCTCTTCTCCGGGTCCACCTTGAGCGCAAAGTAGAGGAAGTCCCTGAAAAGAGGCGAAAGATCCCTCTCATCCTTGATGGCAGGCGTGCCATTGGTGGCAATCAACCAAAGTGCACGCAGGGGCGACTCTGTCAGGTATGGAGGCTCTCCTTCGATCATCTCAATAGCCATGATTCCGAGTGACCAAATGTCGACTTTTCGTCCGTACTCCTTCCTAGTGACGACCTCGGGGGCCATCCAGTAGGGGGTGCCGACCATGGTCGTACGCTTGTTCTGTGCCTCGTTGATGGTGGCGCAGAAACCGAAATCAGCTGCAAATAGTAAGCACATGTCTCGTGTTCAAGGCCTCGCCCACTTACTGAGCTTGATGTTGCCCTCCAGCGAGAGAAGGATGTTGTCCGATTTGATGTCCCTGTGGATGACTCCCTTGGAGTGCAGATGCTGAAGGCCCTTCAGAGTCTCCCTACAGACCGAGGCAATTTGGCCCTCCGTCATCATGTTGAACGTGACGACATCGGTCAAACTTCCTCCCTCCATGTACTCCATGACGACCCAGAGCTCGCCGCCGGCGAGGTAGCTGTCGATGAAGTTGACAATGTTGGGGTGCGAGCTCTCCTTCATGACCAGGATCTCGTTAATGATCAGGTCCTTCTTGGGCTGCTGTTCCAGGTTCATCTGCTTGATGGCCACCAAGCGGTTCGTGCCGCGCTCGTGGCCGGTGAAGACGCCACCTGACGCTCCTTGGCCGATCTTGTTAAGACTGCGGTACACCTCGCGCGGATCCCCCTCGGTGCAGATGCGCTTCAGGGCGGCAACGATGTCGATGCCGTTGCTCGGTCGGGCTCGGTGGCGAGGTCTTGAACCCGGCTGGCCGGGAACACCGACGTTCGAACGCTGTTGCAGCTGGGCGTTGGCGGCTGAGGGAAACTGCTGTTGGGCATTCGGAGGACTTTGTACGGATTGCTGAAGGGTCGGGGCTTGTCGCTTGCTGGGGGCCCGTCCGATCTGGCCCGACATGGCCGCTTGCGCCTGGGCCAAGGCCTGTTCTTGCTGCTGTTGCAACAGCTGCTGCTGGTAGGCCGTTGCTTGCGCCGACGGCGGCGGAGATGCGAGACCTTGGTGCTGGGGCGTTGACGGCATGAGTGGCGAAGAACCGTTGATCTTCGAGTTCGACCTCGACCTCGACCGGTGCTCCTCGGGGAGCATGGAGGTGGTGTCCTTCGGAGGAACATAGGCGGTAGCGGGCAAGTCCTCCATCGGTTGGGCCATGCCGATGCCCGAGTCCTTGGTCGCCTGGGGTGCTTGTGGCGCAACCCGTGATGGCGAGCTGACCGGCGGTCTCGGCGCAGGACGGCTGGGCATCATGTTGACGTCCTTGCCTGCCAACAGACCGAGCCCGCGGCCCGGGACGGGAGGAGGCTGCCTTGGGTTTTCGAAGGATCCTTCATGGTTGACAGTTGGAAATCTAGGACTTGGAAGAGGAGAACTCGGTGGTGACATACCCATATAACTCGTCGGCGGATACATGCCTGGCGACATGGCGCCTCCCGGACTGGCGGCATACTGGCCGTATGCTGGCGCCCGAGCATCGTGGAACTTATCCAAAACCTGGTCTTCGGGCGGCCGTTCGGTCGTCTCCTTGTAGAAGTTGAGGATGTCCACCATGGTCTGCGGGTTCTCTCGCCTCTCCTTCTCGGGGATGCCACTCTCGTTAATCAGGCGCTGCCATTCCTTCGGGAGACCCTAGACACTGTCAGCATGGCCGGGGGGTGAGGGCAGTCGCAAACGGGAACCCACAGTGAATTGTCCGGTGGTGCTGTCATAGCCCACGTGGGTGACGTGAACAGGGTTCTCGGGGGCGGAGATGATGGGCTTCTTCTGGGACCCGACGAGGCTGTTGACGAAGCCCGAGAAGCCCGACTTCTTGCGCAGGACGCCGACCCTCGGCTCCTTCGCCTCGTCCGAGAACCTCTTGGGGGTGATCAATTGTTGGTCCATCGCCCGACTTGCCTGCAGTTTCTCGCTCATGACGGGGTCGGCCGAGGTGAAGCTTGCTGATTGCCGGAGAGCGGGGCTCATGCCGTGGGTGTCGGTCTTGGACTTGAGAAGGGGCGGGGGGACGTGAGGTCGGTGGAAGCCGTGGGCGTGCTGTCCGGCGGGCGACTTGGTCTGCTCGATTCGGTTGAGGATGGCGGCGCCGTCGAAGGGGGCGCCGATGAATTCGTCCGACTCTTGGGGGATGCGGTCGTTGGGGTCGGACGAGCGGTCGTTGTTCCGAGCGGCGGCGGGGTTGTAGTAGGAAGTCGGGGCAAACTGGCCCTGGGGCAGGATGGGTGACGGGTTCGAGAATTGTGCTGAGGGTAGGTGACGAGGGGAAGAGCTGTTGGACGCGTTCGGGGGGGTCGATCTGGGGGGTGGAGCGCTGGGAGCTCGCTTCAGGCTCGTGGAGCTGCGTTGGCTTTGCAGAGACAGGGCGTCGATGCCACCATCAAGGCCACCGGAGGATCGGGTATATTGGTGACCGGAAGGTGGTTTCTTGACGAGCCTGCGACGCTGGGAATTGGCGTTGGAGAGTTGGCTTTGGCCGTCCATGATGGATGGGGGAGGGGGGGGAAACAGCCGACAAAGTCTCGCGCGGAAACAAAGAAAAGAAAGCGTAGTGTACTTCTAGTGGTGTGTGATGGGGGGCGTGAGAGAGGGCGGGGGGGGGGCGGGAGAAATTTGGTAGGGGAGCAGCGCGGGCGCAGAAGCAGAAGCAGATGCAGACGCGGATGCAGAGGCAGACGCAGAGACGACGACGGGCTCCGGCTTTGACCCTGATGTGGGTGTAGGCGTAGTCGAAGACTTGATACTGTATGGGGAGGCGCCAGGAAGCAGGCAATCAGATGGCCCGGAGGCGGTCGATGTGCTGGCAGCACTGGGTCTCTGGGTCGCCGGGTCGCTCACTAGGCCACTGGTCACTGGGGCCGTTTGGGGGGGTCGGCGCACGTCGCCGGTTGACGGTCAATCGCTGGCCGCTGGTTGCTGGTCCTCGTCAATCGGTCGGCCGTGTCAGGTTGTCGTGGGCTTGTCTCGCCTCCGAGTGCCAACCCAGGGTAGTGGATGACGGCGCGAGGGGCGGAAGCCGCTGGGTGCTGGGGGGGGGGNGGGGGGGGGGGGGGGTGGTTGTTCTGGTGCTAGGGCGTCGGCGGGCGGGACCGAGGGCTGCTGTGTTCGTGTCGCTTTTCTCGAATGGGGCCTTGTCTTGTCTTGCCTTCCTTGCGTGCCGCCGAGGGAGGTAGGGGTAGGTGTCGAGGGTTTTGGTTTTGGTTTTTGGGTTGGGTTGGGTTGGTTCACTTCGCTTTGCTGGAGTGAGACGAGAAAAGATTAGTAGGGGGTGTCGTGGGGTCGGGGGTGGTAGAAGATGACTGGGCAGGAAGGAGCGCGATCAAACAACCTGGCAGATGGGGAACGCAGAAAAAAAATACCTTGATCAGGACTATGAATCTTAATGTCCCGTTCCTTCCCCGGGAGATGTGCTTGGGTGCTTGGGTGCTTGGGTTGGTCGGCTCACTGGTGGGATTGGGATTGGATGGGATGGCAAGCAAGAAGGCAAGGCAAGGCAGAGGGGGTGGGCGGAGGGGGGGGGAGGGGATGCTCGGGGGTGCTAGGGGGTGCGAGAGGGGAGGGATCTTGGGGTCGATTGCTGGTGGGCGCTCCGCACCGTGTGCTGTTTCGTCTGCGCCCCAGTTGGTAGGCGGGGAATGGGCGTGGTGCTATCGGCGGGCGCCCGAGCCTCGTGCTTCTGATGCCACCTGTTTTGCTGGCGTAGAGGGGGAGGGGGAGGGGGAAGGGGAAGCGCGCCGTCAGTGAGGCCGAGGGAACGAAACCCGCGGGCCTTCTCTCGCGTGACGGGGTGAAGATCGATGGCCAGGCGAGTCGACGCGTTGGTTTGGTTGATCGGTCGCGCGAAAGACAGGCCGGTGGAAAGGATCATCAGGTCGAACAGATATCGCGTTTCGCTCCCACCACCTTCTGGGCTTCTGGCTTCTGGCCCTCTGGCCTCTTGCGACCAGAGCGGAGCCCGAGTGGATTGACGTCGGTGCAAGACTCGGTACGGCGCGGTACTTGACGACTTGGCGCCCATGTACCGTGGCTTGGTGCACTGGTGGGGGCAGGTCTCGTACCTACAATGTCTTGTCGGTCTTGTCTCTAGTTCGCTCCGCACAGGTGGTAGATGGTAGGCAGGTAGTGCCAGTTGTGCAGACTGTGCCGTCCTCTGTAGCTCGCTCGTCCCAAGGAGGGGGGCCCATTTTTCCAAGGCCGGCGCAGGTGGGAGAAGCTTCTGCGCACGGTGGAACCACAAGTAGCGCAGCGTCGTCAATGCACTGGCGATGGAGCTATGGTCCTCCGAGGCAAGAGGGACGATGCGATCAGCACGCCAGGCGGAAGACGAGCTGCTGAACACATTGCTTCTTCCCGCTTCTGAGGGGCCGTGTTCGTCGAGGCTTCTTCCTCATTTCGTTCTTTCCTTCTTTCCTGCTCTCTGGCTCCCTGAGGCCACACAGGCCGGGTCGAGGCGTGACGGTGGCTTGGGCGAAGAGACAAGACGATCAGGCTTGCTTTCCCCTCCGAGCGAAGTGCCTGAACTGAACGAGAGACCACGGAAGCAGCTCCAACAGGCACAACCTGGCCTAACAGGATCAAGATCCACCCACCCCAGGCGTCTCTGTGTGCATTGTGCCCCGATGACTACCTTGGTCCTTAAAATAAGCAAGGTAGGTAGATATGCTTGCACAAGCCACACGCCCGCGCGTGCCAGAACGGCTCCCGTGGCACTGTGTGTGTGGGCGCCGTTTCGACAAGCCGCTCCACGGACGCGCCAAACAGCAACGTCTCCTTCTATGCAATGCGAGAGCCCCTAGAGTCGACATGCGTTTCGATGGTCAGGCACAATGCTACTCGAAGATCATCATCATTCTAAAGTGCAGCAGGAGACTAATTACTCGTACCAGCATATGCGCAGATGACAAGTTACATCAGTCTGCGTTTCACGAAGCGCCTCGCACTGTGACCAGAAAAAGCGGCCCCGTAATTCCCGCGGCAGGGTCCCAAGCTTGCCTGGCGAGGCCTCTACCAAGGAATCTCACCTGCAATGGCATCATCGTGCCTCCACCTCCAAGCCTCGAACGGTCGACGAACCTCCCAATCCGCTGATAGCCCGGGAGATGGACATTTTGGGGGATTGGAGAGCCAGGAATAACAGCTTGCCACACCAAGCAGCCAACAACCCCCAGGTACATCAGCTTGGTCGACGGACGGCTGACCGACCACCGTGCCGGCAGCCGGATCTCCCTCCACCTGACAACCTGACTTCGGATTGAGGCAAGGTGAGCTTCGCTGGCTCGTCCTCTCTGGGTAACAAGCCCACAGGCAAGACCTCAGCTCCAAGACACTGCCCTGCCTCCCCTTCCTTCGCATTGGATTGCCACCTTGGTCCATCCGGCTTCATCTTCTGTGGATTGGTTGCGCCAGGTTCCCTCTGCCAATGATGTGGTCTAACCACTTCAGTAAAAACATCGGATGCCGTGCTTGTTGGGCCAAGAGCGGAAATGGGATAGGGTAGCTCTCAGACGCCACCCAAGCTCGAGGAAGCAAGGTGCGCCGCCGTCTGATCTCCAATCCCCTACTTTCGATGTGCAGGGCAGCATGCTTTTCCCCAGCCCGCCTCCCATCAGCCCAGCCGCTCGCCTGACGAGTTTGGGACCAACCACACGCATCGGGGGCGGTCTGGAGTGTCTCTGGTCTCTCTCGATGCGACACGGCAGCTTTGGGGCGGCGCGGTGCTCAACATGCTGCCGTGACATCGAACGAGCGGGCCTCCGTCGTCGCCGTCGAACCACCTCGATCTAGTCGCGCAGCAGCAGTAGGCATCGTTCCTGCAGGATGCAGAACGAGGCACACCCAAGTCACCTCCGCAAGCCTTGGCTCGTCTCCTAGCAAGCCTCTGCTGACAGCACAACACAGTAAAAGACAACATGAGAATTCGTGACAAATCCTGATCAAGTGGTCGATTTCGAGCACCAACAATTTTGTATTCTGGGCTACTATCTACGCAGTTTGATGAGTCCTTCCACATGGCTTGCCAACCGTCTTGGGTTGACAAGGTGCGGATCTTCAGCGTATCAACGTGTGACAAATGGCAGCACAGGTCGTTCCGTCCCGCTTCCTGGACAGCTGGCTTCACAGGCCAGAGCCCCCGAGGCAATGGAGGGCGGATGGGTGCAGAATGGCAATCTCAGCAGCTTGGTCTGGATTCATTAGTTCATCTACAGACGACAAGACTCGCCTCACGCTGTGTCCCGTGACAATGGGTGCCAGACAACTAACCGCACCAGGTGATCAAGCTCGGAGAGTACCTGTATCCCGAATCGGGGCTCATGAGATTTACATCTCTTTGCCCCTGCACTTGTATTGCCTTTACTCCGTAAGTATACACATCAGAGCTTCTAGGCATTCACATCTAGGCTCTTCTACAACTTGGTAGAACCACATCTACCGAGCCACAATCTGAGAAGAACGAGTAGACCGTGGTCGAAGGGAACTGAATCCTCGTGGTTTCTGTTACGGATGTTGTTCTACGGACTTTGGGTTCGTCAAGTCCACTCCCAAGACACATCACTCCTGAGGGGGTGTGTTAATCTGCACCAAGGAGCCCGCGTGGGAAATGGCACGGTCTTTCTTCAACCCTTTCAGTGACCACTACACCTTTGAGTCTGCCTTATCGCCCCTCCCTGTCTCAAAGTACATAACGCTTTGATCTTGGTCAAGTAGACTGGCCTCTCCTTATATCCCACTCGAAAGAAGCGTGCAGTGTCCATCAAAACTCAACATCACCATCGTCTAGAACGGCGACTTGGCCCATCTTCTCAGCGCAACCCTGGCCGAGCGCCACAGCACGTGCAGCACGTGACTACAGCCCACAATTTCAACACCCGAAGATCCACCGCAACGTTGCTAGTGGCAGTGACAGTGGCTGACGCGCCAAGAAGTTCGGCTCAATTCCATTGCTGGACCTCTCCGACCCTTCTGGAAGGAGGATCCTGGTCTGGCCCCCAGCAGAAATTCGAAGTGAACATCGTGGAGCAATCCATCTTCAGCGACCTTCCACCTCACCCTGATCCCTCCCCCTCCTCCCCTATCCCGCTCCCCTTCCATCAATCCATCCAGATCGACTCCAGATCATCTGTCTGGTGCTCGCCTCTTTCTCTACGCCGTCTTTGGGCTCCTCCAGAACCCCCCCTCCGAACAATTGCAGCTACGCAATGTTCTAGGAAAGGCCACTAGTTACCTTCCTTACCCCAGCTTACCCCATTGACGAGTCAACCTCCACCGCGGCCAATACGCTCAAAAGTATCGCCAAACTCCTGTAAGTGAATGCTTGTGCAGCTGCCCTGTTGTGCAACTACCTTGGATTTCTTGTCGCATCTTCCTCAATGCTCCTTAATGCTAATGCGATGATCCATCAGACCCCCCAACCGACCGCAAGGCACCCCTCTTCTCTAGCGACTCCTATCTATCTGTATCTCGACCATGGCCTCCTCCAGCAGCGACATCAACAGCGGCGAGCTCTCTGCCGCGCAGAAGTTGATGAGCCAGCACGCCGATGTTCCTCACCATGTGGAAATCGAAGAAGTGCCTGACGAAGACCTGCCCCTGAAGACTGTCGAAAAGCCCAAGGAGGCTCAGCGCCCCAACAACCGCCTCGACACCCAGTCCCACGACCTCTTCCCCGAGCTCGGCGCCGGCAAGGGAAAGGGAAGCGCCAATGTTGCGCCCATCTGGGGCGCCAAGAACACCAACGAGAGGAGCGCCTCGCCTGCCAACGGCATCTCGCGCACGTCGACCCCGGGATCCGGCACCGGAACACCCAGGGGTCCCGTCCCTCTGATGAACATCCCTGGACGCAATGTCGAGAACCTCGTCCTGGAGCCCCAGTACATTCTCCCGCGGGGTCAACTGCGCCGCCCTATCCCGGATATCATCAAGGATATCAACCGCAAGTCCCGCGCCAACATCACCATGTCGACCTCAAGTAACGGAAGGCTCAAGTTCGAGGCGACTGGTCAGCAGGATGTTGCGCAGCAGGCACTGAAGGACCTGGTCCAGCAGATTGGCACGACGGTATGCATGCTGTCCAACCGGCTTTGTCGCACTTCTTGCTAACATGCTTTTGTTCTTAGCAAACGATCAAGGTTCCCATCCCCCAGTCCGCGCGTGCGCACATCATCGGCCGCCAGGGATCTACCATCAAGGCCCTGCAGCAGAAGTCGGGTGCTCGCATCCAGATGCCCAAGCAGGACGAGAACGTTCCTCAGGATGATGAGGACGACGAGGCCGTCATCGACGTCATTGTCGAAGGCAACGCCGTCTCCGCGGCTGCAGCTCGTAACGAGATTCTGAAGATTGTCGGTGACCGCGGTGCCAGTGCCACGACCAAGCTTCGTGACATCCCCGCGCAGTTCTTCCCCTTCATCGCCGGCCCCAACAACAGCCTTCTCTCGCCTTTCGAGACCGACGGTGTCCAGGTCCGCGTTCCCGCCTACCAGTCCTGGGCTTCGGAGCCCCTCCCGGATGTTCCCAACCCCGGTCAGCGCCCTACCTTCGCTCCCGCTTCTCGCGACAACCACATCTCCCTTGCTGGAGACCGCGCTGCTGTCCAAGCCGCGCGCGCCGCCATCGATCGCCGTGTCCAGGAGCTGCATGAGCAGCTCCTAATGCAGCAGGTGTCTATCCAGCCTGGCCGCCACCAGTTCATCATCGGCCCTCGTGGTGTTACCGCTGACCAGTTCTTGGCCGAGACTGGCTGTGCCATCTTCCTGCCTGATGAGGACGACAACGACACCATTACCGTCATTGGTCCCCAGCAGCAAATCGACAACGGTATGGAGCATGCCATGGATCTGGCCATGAACATGCAGAGCTCCTCCATCGACATCTCGCGCTTCCACAAGAATGCCCCCGGAGGTGGTGCCGAACACGCACGACACGTCACCCGTTTCCTGCGCCACCGTGGTCTGCTTGCCCAGCTTGAGGAGGCACACAACTTCCATGCCAACACGCCTCGCTCCGCCACTGGCGGCGCCCTGCCTTGGGAGCTGTACGCTCGTGACGGCAAGAACGCGCTGAAGGCCCAGAGCAGCATCAGCAGCCTTGTCAACGCCTTCCCCCCGACCCGTGTCTCGGCCATTCCTGTCGATCCCTTCTTCCACGCCTACCTGCGCAAGGATGTTACCCCTCGCATGACCCAGTCCCACGGCGTTCACGTCATTCTGCCCGGCGCTGAGGACGCCGACGGGCCCGTTCTTCTCGTCTTTGAGGGTCCCTCCGCCGTCGAGTCTCAGCCTCAGATCAAGCCTGGCGCCCCGACCCCCGAGGAGATTCAGGCTTTCCAGAAGGGCATTGAGGATGCCAGCAAGCACATTCTCGACATCATCAACAAGCAGGAGCGCATTAGCTCGGCCTCCGTTGATGTTCCGCAGAAGTTCCACGAGCGCCTCCGACGCTTCATCAAGAAGGAGCAGGCTCAGCGTGCCGCCGACCAGATTCCCGTCCGTGTCTCCTCGGCCGGCACTGTTGTCACGGTCCGTGGCCCTGCCTCCTCCGTGGCGTCGTTTGAGACGAAGATCAAGGACTTTGTCGAGCAGGAGAAGCAGGACGATAAGGAGCGTGGCTTCACCATGGACTTCGACTTCCCCCAGAAGTTCGCCAACCACCTGATTGGCAAGGGAGGCAGCAACATCAACGAGCTGCGTGACCGTTTCGATGTCGAGATCCAGGTCAACGAGGGCAAGGTTGAGCTGAAGGGACCCAAGGCCAAGGCAGAGGCTGCCAAGTCTCACATCCTCGCGCTGGGCAAGGGCTGGGCCGACGAGGCCACTCACATCATCAAGGTCGACCCCAAGTTCCACAAGGATCTCATTGGAACCCAGGGTAGTGTGATCAACCGCCTGCAGACCAAGTACAAGGTCATCATCAACTTCCCCAAGCCTGCCAAGAGCCCCAAGGAGGATGCCGCCAACGCCGATGCTGCCAGTGACGCTGGAAAGCCGAAGCGTCAGCAGGAACCTGACGAGGTCGTCATTCGTGGACCCCGCAAGGGTGCGGACGAGGCTCGCGACGAGATCCTCTCGTACCTTCAGTGGCTGAAGGACAACTCCTTCACCGCCACGGTCACCGTGCAGCAGAAGCAGGTCCCCTCGCTCATCGGCCAGGGTGGCGCCGCGCTTGATGAGCTGCGTCAGAGCACCGGAGCCAAGATCGACGTTCCCGGTGAGCGTAACTCTGAGACGGCCGAGATTCAGATCAGGGGCCCTAAGGCGGCTGTTGCTGCTGCTAAGAAAGCGATCGAGGAGAAGCGCGCCGTGTTCGAGGACACGGTTGTGAAGACGCTCGAGGTTGACAAGAAGTTCCACAGGGACCTGATTGGCCCCGGAGGTGAGTTGTCGCACGCAGCAAGTTATCTACAGCAGTTGCTGACTTTTAATAGGTTCCATCCTCCGTGATATCGTAGTCAAGGCTGGCGGTTCGGATGACCGCCGCGAGCTCGCCCGCACTATTCAGTTCCCCAAGCAAGAAGCCGAGGCCAACACGGTCAAGGTGGAGGGCCGAACTGATGTTGTCGAGAAGATCTGCGCCCGGATCCAGGAGATCGTGGCGGAGAAGGAGAACCAGGTCACAGAGATCCTGGAGGTTCCCACCGACAAGCACAGGACCCTCATCGGCAGGGGCGGCGAGACCAAGCGCCAGCTCGAGACGCAACTGTCGGTCTCTATCGACGTGCCTAGACAGGGTGACGGCAAGACTGGTGTGAAGCTCACGGGCAGCTCCGAGAACGTGGCCAAGGCCAAGGAGCACATCGCTTCGCTTGTCAAGGAGCAGGAGGGCGAGGCGCTGCAGGTCCCCCGCAGCCTGCACCACGCCGTTTCGAACAACGGCCAGATCTTCCGCCAGCTGCGCAGCAACCACCAGGTCACCGTCAGCCACGATGGACAGTCGGTGCCGGCCAAGCCCTCGGCCAGCCGCGCCAACGGAGGATCCCTGCCTCTGATCACGGATGACGAGGAGACGACGGCTGACGCCCATTCCTGGAAGGTCGAGAGCATCGGCTCCAGCGAGGAGGGCGATATTGCTTGGGTGCTGCGCGGTCCTCCCGAGGGTGTCGAGAAGGCCAAGGCCAGCATCAACAAGGCTATTGAGGAGGCGCGCAAGAACACGACTGTTGGCTATCTGATCCTCCCGGACCCCAAGACGTACCGCTTCGTCATTGGCCAGGGCGGCAGCACGGTGAACAACATCCGCAAGCAGAGCGGGAGCAGGATCACGGTGCCGCGCAGCGACTCACAGGAGGAGGCCATCGAGGTTGTGGGCACGGCGGAGGGCGTCGAGCAGGCGAAGGACCTGATCCTGGCTGCCGTCCGCGAGGGCCAGGTTCCCCGCGAGCAGTGAAGCAGCGCAGAATGGGAGGTGGGGCCGGTCTTGGTCCGTCCAGGCGCGCGTACGCGAGGTTGGCGCGCCGGGGTTGTAGCATAAAAGGGGAGTAGTTCGTTGACTTATCGCGGGATCTGGCACATATGGCGTGCAGGGCAGGCGAAAATTCGGGTGCTCTCTGGATTTCGGAGATGCGCACCACATGAAGCTTGCCACCTCCGACCGTGAATGGAGGGAGGCATGGTGTTGTTAGCTGGACCGCAGACAGTAGTAAAAAGAAGCATTATGCCTCCTTGTGTGGTGCTCAGGTATCTCGTGACGGACTGGTGGATGGGGATGCATCAGGGACGATATTGGAGGGCTGGCGCGCCAAGACCAAATGAAGCCCGGAAAGGCTAGCCTTCATCCCCATTTGCGATGCGGCGCTGAGGGGTGCTTCTTAATTGTCTTGGCTGGTTGGGGTAAAGCACCGCAACGCGTAGTGCGAAGCGAGGCAGGGATCGTCACCGAGGTTCGGATTACGGCAAAAGCTCGTGACTGTCCTGGAGAGGGCATTCGTCCAGGTCTGAGGCCTGCTGGAAACCTCGGCTGCGATGCATCACGTTGCAGCGTGTGACCTGGTCAAGAGAAGGTGAAGAGCGAGAAAGAACTGGCCAGTGGTTGTACGGACATTACTGTGTCCTCCGCCCGATGTTGAGAGTCTAGCTTAGCTTAGGTTGGCGGGCGGCCTAGCTGCCCGGCCTACGTCGCGGTTCAGTAAGCGGATCCCAACACCCGCAACCGTGACGCAATCGCCTTGCGAATGGAGACTCTGGGTGCCTTGCCTGCCGCCTATCGTCACAGCGCACACAGGGCGGAACGGGCCCACTGAGGCCCCAGCTCCTGCCCCAACTCCAGGCCAAGCACGCTCCACGGTCTCTCACGAGGCGCCAGCGAGCCTCCACTTCAGCCTTCAGTCCCCCCCAACCCCAGCTAACGTGCCCTGCCTTTGTTTGCCCTCCGCCGTGACCTTCGTCCAGCTACCCGACCTCGCTTCGACCTAGACTGTCTCACCTATTCTACCCGCCACCACCTTACCGCCGTCACTATCCATCCAACCTTGCTACCTGATACCCAGCTCCTCATCACACGTAGTCGAGCGAGACCTCTTCCCCCCTCTCTTCTATCCCGTCGCGGATCCTCCACCATTGCGTCTCTCCTGCACCCTCCGAGCTCCAGACTCGTCCTCGTCATACTTGCATCCTTGATCCTCATCCTCAGCATCTTCCTTCGCGACCCCCCCGCCGCCGCCACCATGCCGAACTACAAGGAGGGTATCATGCCCCTGTACCAGGTGCACAAGCCCCCCTTCACGATCGAGGCTCCCGGCTACGAGAAGGTCGAGGGCGAGACCATTCCCCGCCGCAACCCCAAAGCGAAGGACGGCCTGCGCAAGCGGCCCGCCGACGACGTCAACACCATCTACGACATCGTCAAGCGCAGCGCCCGCGTCTACCCCGACGAGCCCGCCGCCGGCAGCCGGAAGCTCATCAAGCTGCACAAGGAGCTCAAGAAGGTCTCCAAGAACGTCGACGGCGAGGTCCAGGAGGTCGAGAAGGAGTGGCAGTACTTTGAGCTGTCGCCCTTCTCCTTCCTGACCTACACCGAGCTGCACAGGTACATCCTCCAGCTGGGCGCCGGCCTGCGCAAGCTCGGCCTCAGCAAGGGCAGCAGGCTGCACTTTTACGCCACGACGCAGTACGTTCCGTCCCCCCCCCCCTTTCTCCTCGAACCCCATATCGAGTCCCCTCCGCACCCAGAGACACATCCAGACTGACCGTCGGCGTCACCCAGCCTCAACTGGATGGCCCTGTCCCACGCTTGCGGCTCCCAGTCCATTTCCCTCGTCACCGCCTACGACACCCTCGGCGAAGAGGGCCTCGAGCACTCCCTCCTCCAGACCGATGCCGACGCCATGTACATCGACCCCCAGCTCCTCAAGACGGCCACCAAGCCGCTGAACAAGGCCAAGACGGTCAAGTTCATCATCTACAACGACTCCTCCCACTTCGCCACCGGCGACGAGGTCGAGGCCTTCAAGAAGGCCAACCCCGATGCTACCCTCTACAGCGTCGAGGAGGTGCGCCAGCTCGGCGAGGACAACCCCGTCGAGACCGTCGAGCCCAGCCCCGACGATCTGTACTGCATCATGTACACCTCCGGCTCGACCGGCCTGCCCAAGGGCGTGCCGCTGACCCACGAGAACGTCCTGGCTGCCGTCACCGGTCTCTACACCAACGTGGAGGAGTGCGTCAGCCACAACGAGTACATCCTGGCGTACCTGCCCCTGGCCCACATTTTCGAGATGGTCCTCGAGAACATTGTGCTGTTCATCGGCGGCACTCTCGGCTATGGCAACCCCCGAACCCTCTCCGACGCGTCCATGAAGAACTGTGCCGGTGACATGCGCGAGCTGCGGCCGACCGTCATGGTGGGCGTGCCTCAGATCTGGGAGACGGTCAAGAAGGGCGTCGAGGGCAAGGTCAACAGCGCCGGCGCTCTCACCAAGGCTCTGTTCTGGGGCGCCTTCAATTACAAGACGTTCATGAGCAAGAACAACCTGCCCTTTGCCACGGTTCTCGACTCGGTCGTCTTCGCCAAGGTCCGGGAGCTGACGGGCGGCCGCCTGCGCTTCACCATGAACGGCGCCAGCGGCATCTCCGACGGCACCAAGCACTTCCTGTCCATGACCGTCGCGCCCATGCTGACGGGCTACGGTCTCACCGAGACGGGCGCCAACGGTGCCCTCGGCGACCCCCTCGAGTACACCTCCAACGCCATCGGCCCCGTCCCCGCCGCCGCCGACATCAAGCTCGTCTCCATCCCCGACCTCAACTACTCGACCGACAGCAACCCGCCCCAGGGCGAGATCCTCATCAAGGGCCCTGCCATCTTCAAGGAGTACTACAACAACAAGGAGGAGACGGAGAAGGCCATCACCCCGGACGGCTGGTTCAAGACGGGCGACATTGGCGAGTTCGACGCTGACGGCCACCTGCGCGTCATCGACCGCGTCAAGAACCTCGTCAAGATGCAGGGCGGCGAGTACATCGCCCTCGAGAAGCTCGAGTCCGTCTACCGCGGCAGCCAGTTCGTCGCCAACATCATGATCGACACCGACTCGGACAGCCCGCGGCCCATCGCCGTCATCGCGCCGAACGAGAAGGCCCTCGGCGAGCAGGCGCAGAAGCTCGGCGTCGACGAGGCGCACATGCACACCGATCGCAAGGTCAAGGATGCCGTGCTGAAGGATCTCGTCGCCGTGGGCAAGAGGGGCGGCCTCGGCGGGATCGAGATCATCAGCGCCGTTGTGCTCGTCGAGGAGGAGTGGACGCCCGCGAGTGTAAGTTTGCCCCCGTACCCGCGGATCGCGGATTGATGCTAATAGTCGACAGGGCCTCGTGACCGCCACGCAGAAGGTGAACAGGAGGGCGCTCAGGGAGCACTACAAGACGCAGATTGGCAAGGCGTTTGGCAGATAGGCGTTGTCGTTCCTGCTGCAGCGACGCTCGTAATGGGGGATGCTGGTTGGTATGAGGAATGCTGGATGCGCCCGACTTTGCGTGAGAATCTGGGGATTTCGGGTTGGACACATGGGGTACCTGAGCGTTTTGGGGTTTGGGCACCTTGCTATTGATATGGATTTCCTGCCGTGTCTTGGATTGTGAGACCTTGCCGTGACCATCGCGTGTCTGCGTGCTACGCTGTTCGGACGTGATCTTGTGGAGAGTAGTCAAAGCTGTTCGGGTGTGTCGAGTAGTAAGCGCCGGCCCCTAGATTCTTGAATCTTGTCGATCACCCTCCAAGTCAAGCACCGCTGACACGAGGAATCGGGACCACGTTTTCTATTCCAAACTCTATCAGGGTAGCCCACAGAGGGTCAGCAAAGATGCAAGCAAGGGACATGTCAACGGCCGCCGGCCCAGCAGACTAGGATAGCTCCCGCCGCCAACCACCACACCAACCCCCATCCGTCAAATCAGGTCCGCCAAAGTTCACGTCACAAAGAAGGAGAGACAGCCTCGAGGAATGCAAATGTCGTGTTTATCCCGGTCTCAACACCGCCAGAGATGCACCAAGCCCTCCCAACAGCAAGGGCCATGCGCCGCAAAAACAGAAACGGTGCCGCTCTTCCAGACGCCATGCTAGCGTCCCAGAAAATGTCAGAGAAAGGAGAAGCAAGAGAGAAAGAAAAAATGAACCCCATCTATCATAGGTGTGAGCGTAGATACAAGGTATCCCGAAAATACACACGGCCGTCCCCTTCATGCTTGATTCTCCTGCGCAGCCTCTTCACAGGCTGCCCCCTCTAGACCGTCTCGACAGGTTGCTATCTACAGGTTGCTTCCCTTGACGCCGGACGAGCCGTGCTGCTTCCGGCGGAAGTAGGCCACGTACGGCGTGTCGTTGGAGTTGCCGAAGATGCCGCTGGGGTTGCTCCCGATCTTGGTGATGCGCGAGTCGTTCAGCTGGTACCACGTGCTCGAGTCGGCGCTGGTCAGGTCGCGCGCGTAGGTGAAGTAGTGGCCCGACGCCATCGTGCTGCCCGCGTGGACGATGATGGCGTAGCACTCGTACTCCCAGGCGGACGGGGCGTGGGCGTCGCCGCTCGGCTGGCGGTCCGAGGGGCGCGCCATGTAGGGCTCCATGTTGAGCTTGTTGAGGTTCCAGGTGATGTCACGGGTGATCTTCGTCACCGCCGCGTTAAAACGGTTGAGCGAGATGCAGAGCAGCTCGGGCAGGCGGGGGTAGTAGACGGATCTCTTGGCGGATGTTCGGGCGTGGCAGTTGTCGCACTGGTAGTCATCCACGTCATCCTCCTTGGCGTTGAAGGCCAGGCAGTCCTCGAGAGTGCGCAGCTTAGGGCTGTTGATGACCAGCATGATCGGGTCCAGTGGCGACCAGGACCACGTCGAGTTGTTACAGATGGTGCACCTCACGCGCTGAGCCTCGACGCCACGCCAGTACTTGTCGACGATGGACTGGTTCCCCGTAGAATGCTTGGCCCACCAGTCCGCGGCAGCCTGGATCATGTTTCTGCCGTTGCTCATGTCAGGCTTGTAGGTCTGGCCCTCGTCAGTCTTGTCGCGCTTGGTGTTTGTCTCCTGGCTCAGGGCATCCATGATCCAGATCATGAATTCCGACGCATCTTGTTGGCGGTTGCTGCCGAACTGTTGGATCGGGTTGGTGCTGCACAAAGACAGGGAATAGTCCTGGTGTCATGTCAGCTTCGAGCCTTGTATCTATGGGTCACCACCTGACTTACCATCAACGTCTGGGCCTTCATCACGGGGAAACTGCCCTCCGCCATCCAGTAGAACAGGTTGGCAATAATCCGCGCCATCAAACGGGGGTGGTCACTCTTCTCATCAGACTTCCTCGGAATCACATAGAGTTTATCCCAGTCTTTGTCGGCCAGTTCCCTTCCGAAACCAGGTGACAAGCGCAGGGACTGGATCAGGCTGTTGGCGTAGCACCAGTTGCCGGGATTGTTGAGCCCGGTCGTGAGCAGCGCACCGCCCTTAGTTTTGGTGCTAACGAGACTTTGTGGTGTATGCGTGGCCGAGCTCGTATTGTCGGTCAGACCGCTCAACGTTGGCTTCGCAACCGCCGGCTGAGGCTTTGTCGGCTGCGGTGGAAGCGTGTTGAACATGTCATTGCCTTTGGGAGGCCGAGGAGGTACGCCAGGCGCTGGTTGCCACGATGAGCCAGGCTTGGTTGAGCTCGATGTCATGGACTGCTGACCAGGGCTCGCGAATCCCCTCATGAGCTCTTCAGGAGAGCGTACAATGCGAATAGTCTGGTCCTCGTTGCCGATTCTCAAGTTCCACTCGTCGATCTTCCCTTGGGGTATGTTCTTCAGCTCCGGATACTTCATCACGGGCTTTTGGACAGGCTTGGTAGACTTGGCCTTCAGAATCGGCGGCACACCGCTCGTGGTCGACGTCGTCGAGAGGCATTGTGCACCGAAGATATCGGTCCAGGCATCCAGACCTCCCACAAGAAGCTTAGATTTATGAGGCAGCTCCTTGCCAACAGACAGCATGTCTAGAGCGCGCTTCAAGGTTAACAACATGCCGTCCTCCTTCTTTGCCACGTACTTCGGCAGAGAGCTCGAGTCTTGGTCGTAAAAGACAACGAGGTCAAACGTAGCCCGTGCAAGGAAGAGGGCGCTGTCCTGCTCCGGCGCCAGGATAAGGCCCTCCTCAATGGCAACGCCTGTCACATCGTCGCGGACGAGGACGGAGGGCTCGATGCACATGATGGATTGTGAAGGTATGTGGCCTTCATCGTATAGCTCGCGCGACCGGACATCAATCAAGAGGACCCGTGCAGACTTCTGCAGTTCGTACAGCTCCTCGGCATCGATCGTGTCGCCCTCGGGAATGGTGACCTTTGGCACCTTTGGCGGAACGGCTGGCGCAGAGCTCTTCGGCGCAGCAGTGCTTTCCGGGCCCGTATTTGTCGGAGGATTCCTTGCCGGAACAGACCTTACTGGACCGAAGTAGTCCGTCGTTCCTGGGTTGCTGGGTTTCGCTGGTACAGATGATGGGTTGGGAGTATACATGGTCTTGGTGCTCGAGGGGAGGGCACCGGCGGCCTCCCCGAGACTCTTGCCCGTGGCCGGACTGTAGATGGCTTTCGGGGGCTCGGGTAAACCCGTGTGGTCTATTGTCGGATTGGAAAACGATGTCCTGACTGCTGCTGTGGTCTGGGGAGAGTGGGGATGCGTTCTGATGCGAGGGTCCTGTCCGAAAGACGACTGGGGTCCGCCAAGACCTCTAAACCGTTGCTCGAGCGGATCATTTGTGTTCTTGGTCATAGGGTTGCCCTGCAATGATCGCGGCTTGGGTTGAATGAACGGCTTGGACTTCCCATTGGTATCGGCGGGCACCGAACCAAGCCCGCCCCGTTCCTCTTGGTTGTTCGGCGGCGCGGGGTGTGACTGAGGCTTCACGCCAGTCTTCTTATTGTCCTCGATGATGCTGGCCTTGAGCTTCTCAAAGGTGACATGCTGTTCGTTGATCTTGCTGAGAAGACCGTTATACTTGCGCTTGAGCTCTGGGCGCCCGACTTGGATCGACACGTATTCGGGATGGTTGGGCACCAGGCGGATGGTGACGGTGGCAGCCTGGATGAACTCGCGGAGAGCCTCGGCAGGACGGCCAAAGTCCCGGAAGGCTTGGGCAGACCGCAAAGCGCCCTCAGTGTTCTCGAGTATCTTGTGCAGAGGCAGCTGCATGTTGATGTTGACCGGCCTCGAAGTCAAGTCGTCGATGTGTGGTAGCGGCGCTCCGCGGCGGTGGGCGCCTGCTCCTCCATTGCTGCCCATGGTAGCGGTCTGGAGAGCGGCGGTGGCAATCGAGGATGTAGCGAAGCTCATATCAACCAAGGGTATCTTCGGACAGCAGAGGGAGGCGCCAGGACATGTCGTGATCGTGGAGGCGGCAAATCGAAACGAGACGAGTCGGTGTCGCGGGCTCTCAGCGTCGGGAAAGCCAGTATTTAACACAGGATGCAAAGCGCCAAGGTCGGCTCTAAAGACGCTGGAATGATGCTCATGCTTCGGAACAAAGGCGTCGTGGGGTCGTGGGCAGGATGCGCCTTTGTTCGCGATAGCTTGACCAGCCCAGTGGTGGTGTTGTCAAAGGAAAGCGTCCGAGGCAGTGGCAGGTCTGCCGCCTCGACCGTCGTCCGAGTCGACAGGGGGAGGGGGCACTGGGGAGTTCCACAACGGAGACGTGGAGGGGCAACGGCGGTACACCGATTCAGCGTGATATTAGGTGTTCATGCAAGTACCGTGACGTGTTGACTAGCTGACGCATCCAGCTTTTGGGGGGAGCAACGCCTGGAGCCTGGCTCCCTGCGCTCCCTGGATGGGGGGCCTAGAGCCTACCTACAGGCCCAGAATCAGGCGGGTCGAGACGGTCTGGCGGGGCATGTCCACGTTTAAGCACCTGAGGTGACGCTGCCTGCGCCACAGTGCAGTCTCCACTGGTGTCATGCTGCCTGATCGCCTTTAGTCGGGTAGGGGTGATCTGGCAGCTCAGGCTGCGGGCGCCGCAGCACGTCGTCATCGCCACGGGCCATCCTCTAGTGGGTTCCGGGGACTGGAGGCACCAGCCAATAAACGACTTAGTCAGCACCGCGAACCAGGCCAAGCTGCGGCTTGGAGCATCACGGGTATCAGGCAGACTCCAAGCATCGCGCTTGACACTGCACCTCTCTCATCATTCGGCGCACATCATTGATCGCCATCTTCCTCACCACCTCCGCGACCCTATCCGCGCGTAGATCCGATCGCCCGACTCTCGAGGAGCATCACTTCCGACCGTCTCTTGACCAACTCCGCATCCCACCCGACGCACACCTCCGACGACCATGATGGGTTGGTGGTCCTCATCAGCCAACACGGCTCTAGACGAGCAGATTGAGAAGGCCACCAGCAGCAGCCTGTACGTGGCACTCTGAGAAGTTGCGAGGCGCGCGGCGTTACTGACATCGATTCGTGTAGGGAGGACATTGCCCTGAACCTCGAGATCTCCGATGTCATCAGGTCCAAGACCGTCCAGCCCAAGGAAGCCATGCGCTCTTTGAAGAAGCGCATTGGCAACCGCAACCCGAACACACAGCTGAGCGCACTCAATGCATGCCTCAATCTTCACGCTATTGCCGACCAAGAAGACTAACACCGAGCAGCTTACCGACACGTGCGTCAAAAATGGAGGCACCCACTTCCTCGCCGAGATCGCTTCGAGAGAGTTTATGGACAACCTGGTGTCGCTTCTGCAAGCTGTGGGGGCGGTGGCCGTCAACGCCGAAGTCAAAGCGAAGATTCTAGAGCTTGTCCAGTCATGGGCAGCCGCCACCGAAGGACGACACGACCTGGGCTACATCGGCGAAGTCTACAAGACATTGCAACGAGAAGGCTACCAGTTCCCTCCCCAGATCAGCGTCTCCAGCAGCATGATTGACAGCAGCGCCGTAAGTCGCCCAGACTGCCAACCTAGCACCGTACCCTGCTAACTGGTCCCAGCCGCCCGAGTGGATAGACTCGGACGTCTGCATGCGATGCCGGACCGCCTTCACTTTCACGAACCGGAAACACCACTGCCGAAACTGCGGAAACTGCTTCGACCAGCAGTGCTCTGCCAAGTCGATCCCCCTCCCCCACCTCGGCATACTGCAGGCAGTCCGCGTTGACGATGGATGCTACGCGAAGCTCTCGGACAAGAGCGGCCGTGGAGCGCCGGCAGCCGCGCCGCAGGACAAGACTCCGACATACCCGCATAAGACGCGAAGCACTTCCGCGATGCAGCCGCGGAGCGCCCGGGCCGATGAAGGCTTCGACGAAGACCTCAAAAAGGCACTGGCTATGAGCTTGGAAGAGGTCAAGGGGTACTCCAAGGGATACGTTGAACCGACGGTCAACGCCCCTAGCCAGGCCTCCGCGAACGCCGGGGGCAACTCTGCGGCCACCAAGCAGGCGGAAGAGGATGACGATGACTTGAAGGCTGCCATCGCTGCTTCGCTGGCGGACATGGAGGAGCAGAAGCAACGCCACGCAGCCGCACTTAAGGAACAGACCTCAACGACTCAGTCTGCGACCCCGAGCAACTTCGCTCTGCCGAAGAATGACTACGAGTTGACCCCGGTGGAGGCTGAAAACATCAACCTCTTTGCGACGCTCGTCGACCGACTTCAGACACAACCACCTGGCACCATTCTGAGAGAGCCGCAGATCCAGGAGCTGTATGACAGCATCGGTGCTCTGAGGCCAAAGCTCGCGCGGACATATGGAGAGACCATGAGCAAGCACGGTATGTTATGAAGCTAGACAACCGTATAGAGCCGATCAGTCGCTGACAGTGCACGCAGACACTCTCTTGGACCTTCACGCCAAGCTGTCCACCGTGGTGCGATACTACGACAGAATGTTGGAGGAACGCCTGTCCAAGGCCTACCATCAACATACGATTGGTGGCTACAGCATGCCTCCTCCCCGCCAGACTTCATACCCCTCCATCCAGGGGGGTGCGCCAGGCACAGCAGAAAACTTTTACACCGGCGAGCAGCGACATGACTACGGACAGGCGCCGCAGATGTATCCCCCGCACCATCACCAGACGCCCCAACCGCAGTATGCATCGTACAACCACACAGGGGCGGCCCCTGGACCGCCCACGGGTCAATACCCCCATCAAGAGGTTCAGCGGACCGACAGTTGGAGGAGCGGCGCCGGCCCGCCTGAAGCCCAGTATCCCCCGTCTGGTTACCCGGGCGAGGCCCCCACACCACAGGCGAATCCTCACCACCAACCCCACGGCCAGCCTGCCGAGACACCGCCCGTTGACCCGCATTCGACAGCATCATACTATTACAATTCCCAGCAACCCAGTGCGCCGCCATCTGCACCGCCCAGTGTCGACCCAGCTCCGTCCCCGTACCCCAACCTTCAACAACCGCAACAGTACCATCAAGCCACCGGACCACAGCAGACGGCCACTCCCGGTGCTGCGCCAGCGGCTCAGCCCGCCCAGCAGAACTACTGGCAACCGTCAATGCCGCAGCAGTCCTCTCAGCATCAGCAAAATTGGAACGGACAGCAGCAGTACAATGGATACCCGCAGGAGTCGGCGCCGTCTGCGCCCCAGAATGCGCCGAAGCAGCCCGCCGTGGAGGAGAGCCTGATTGAGCTGTGAGGGAGTCGCAGCTAGGGTCAGGAGGGAGAGGGTCGGAACATGCCATTGCATGGTTCGCATCTGCGTGGGAAGACAGAATGGCGTTCGTGATATCAGAGGAAGCAGGCCCGGCTATGTTGGCTGGATCGAGATTGCAGTTAAGGACGACCATAATGATTCAGTTCAGCTGAGAGTACCCTCAAGACGGATTCATGCGTGTCTTGTGAAGTTCTCTGACCGGATCGACCTGTCACGGTGCAATCCGCCGTGATGCTTCACAAGAGTCAAGTCGAAAGCGGGCCAATGACTGGCAGCAGACTCGCCACGCTGCCAAGACAGGCGGGCCCCACGGGACCACAGTTTCGGGCGGCATCTCTGGCTGTCGCCGAGCGAAAAGACCCCGATCACCGGCAAGACGGCCTAGCCGGACGCAGGCGAGGGGCCATGTGGAGCTCCGATCCGGACGAGCCTTGACTCATCCACTGCTGATGATGAAAGGCGTTGAAGGCCCTGGAATCGCGACGACTGTGGAGCTGGGAGCTGCGGCTAGGAAATGTTGGCAAGGTGTGTAGGTCATCGTAAACAGCTTTTAGACGTGTCTTCTTTTTAAGCATCGTCGTCCCTCAAAACTCTCGACTCGCCTCCTCTTCACTATCCTCAGATCCCCACCCACCTCTCTACCGTCTTCAACTTCACCACCACCCCTACTTCACACAACATGCCCGTCACGATCCACCTCGTCCGCCACGCCCAGGGCTTCCACAACCTCTCGGTGGAAAACGAAGCCCTCCCCGACCCCCTCCTCACAGATCTCGGCCTCCAGCAGTGCGCCCGCGTCCGTGCGACCTTCCCCGCCCACGCCTCCCTCACCCACCTCGTCGCCTCTCCCATGCGCCGCACCCTGCACACCTGCCTCAACTCCTTCGGCCCCACGCCCGACGACCCCCGCGCCGCCCCGCTGCTGCCCGTCCTCGCCATCCCCGAGCTGCAGGAGGTGAGCAACTCCCCCTGCGACACCGGCACCGACGTCTCCGTCGTCGCCCCCGAGTTCGGCCCCAAGGCCGACTTCTCCCGCGTGCCCGCCGGCTGGAACGACAAGGAGAGCGCCGCCTCGCCCTGGGAGCCCACCATCGAGAAGCTCGAGGCGCGCGCCCGCAAGGCCCGCGTCTTCCTGCGCGACCTGGCGGCCCAGAGCGGCAAAGAGGATGTGCACATCGCCGCCGTCACGCACGGCGCCTTCCTGCACTTTCTGACCAACGACTGGTCCGGCCTCGAGGGGCGGAGCGGTATGTTTTCTCCCATCTTTCATTCTGCCTGATGCCGGTGATCGTGCGTGCTGACCCCGGACAGCGACGGCGTGGGCGAACTGCGAGTTCCGCTCGTACCAGTTTGAGGACCCCACGGGCGGGGACCCGGACGCGCTGCTCCGCGAGACGGACGAGAGCTGGGCCGGCAGGATCAAGGACGCGCGACCGACGGCCGAGCAGCAGGATGAGCTGCGGAGGACGTACTACCGCGAGTTTGGCCCGCTGCTGAAGCACCAGTTCTAGGTTGGGCTGGCTGGCTTGGACCGACGGGATGAGATGGGGTCTAGAGTGAGCAAGATGAACATCAACCGCATGTGCTATGAGATAAAGCAGGATACCTTAGACATTTGTAGACAGAGTAGAATTTTGTCGCGGCAGCTTCTCCTTATTTGTGACTTCAGACCCCCAACACGTATTTACTACTTGCGTGGGAAAAAAAGAAACACCTGCATCAAGTTCCAGGTCATCACGCAGTCGTCCGTCATGGCATGTCATGTGCATTGATGTGCATGGTGTCTATCCCGGCGTCAGGCCGAGCTCTATCGGCATAATACAAGGTTGGTATAATCCCGTGCACCCCGCCCGCTCAACCCCTTTTAGTAGTCCTCCTCGCCAGACCCGGACACAATGACGTTGTTGATCTTGAGCACCATGCGGCACAGCTGTGTCGCCAGCTGGAGCTGCTGCTTCTTGCCGATCAGGGGGTCGATGACGAACGCGTCCTTCATGTTGTTGTTGCCGCGGCCCATGCAGTCCACGCCGAGCTTGCCGCGGTCGCTGGGGCCCGCCTTGGCCTGCTGGCTCTTGATCTCGGCCAGCGTCGAGATGGGGTTGAGGCCCGAGTTCTGCGCCAGCGCCATCGGAACCGCGTCCAGCGCCTCGGAGAAGGCACGCATGGCGTACTGCTCCAGGCCCGGCGTCTTGACGGCCTCGTCCTCGACCGCCAGCGAGCAGGCAATCTCGGCCGCGCCGCCGCCGTAGACGACGCGGTTGTCGCGCACCAGGTTGCGGACGACGCACAGGGCGTCATGTAGTGACCGCTTGGCCTCGTCGATGATCTGTCGAGCTGTTAGCATCGGCCCGTCCACGGCCGCGGACCGCGAGACTCACCATCTTGTTGCTGCCCCTGACGAAGATGGTCACCGCCCGCGTGTTGGCGCACTCCTCGATGACGAGCATCTTTTCCCTTGTCGTGCCGAACGACATCTCTCTGACAACACCGGCGCGTCCAAGCTTCTCCGCCTTCAGGTCCTCGAACCGCGGCACTATCCGGCCGTTTGTCGCGATCGCCACCAGCTCAATCTCGGGTCCGCCCACCCACCGCACGGCGGGCAGCTTGTTCTGGAGCAGGAGGTGGTTCGCCTCGTCGTCGAAGCCCCACTGGCAGATGACCAGGTTGGCGCCCGTGTCCTTGATCTGCTGGATCATCTCGATGAACTTCTCGCGCTCGTAGTTCTGCAGCTTCTTGAACTCCTCCACGGATGTGATGTCGAGCTTGTGCTTGGTCTTGGGCTTGGGCGGCTCGAACGCGCAGGTCAGGATGGCGAGCTTGGCGTCCTTGACCACGGAAGGCATCTGGGGGTGGGAGAAGTCCTTGTCGATGATGACGCCCTTGACGAGGACAGAGTCCTCCAGCGCGCCGCCGACCTTGCCGTCGACCTTGATCAGCTCGAAGTCGACGTCCTTGCGCTCGAGGTCCGCGACCGATAGCACGGCGTCGACGGCGATGTTGGCGAACTGGTCGTGCGACTTGGAGACGATCTTGCTGCCCAAACTCGTGCGCGCCACCTTGACCAGGTTCTCTGTGTCCTCCTTGTCGAACTCGATCGTGTCGGAGATCTTGTCGAGCTCGGCCACGGCGATGTCGCAGGCCTGGTCGTAACCGTCCGCAATGCGGATGGGGTGGATGCCCTTGTCGATCAGCTCGGCGGCCTGCTCGAGCAGGGCACCAGCCAGGACGACGACGCCGGTCGTGCCGTCACCGATCTCGTCGTCTTGTGACTTGGAAAGCTCCACCAGAAGCTTGGCGACGTGGTTGGAGATTTCCATCTGTTGCAGGATCGTGGCGCCATCGTTCGTGACGGTGATGTCGCCGTCGGAGGAGATGAGGATCTTGTCGAGGCCGCGGGGGCCGAGGGAGCTCTTGACGATGTCGGCGACCGTCCGGGCGGCAAGGATGTGGTTCTTGACGGCCTCGTTGCCGTACTGACGCTTCTTCTTGCCCTGGCTGTTTGGAGGGGTCAGTCAGCGGGAGGGGCCACAGGGGCGGGAGGCAGGGGATGGCTCGGCGAAAACGTACTCTCGGACAACGATGAAGGGGCGGCCCTGCTCATCCTTCATCACCGCCGCTGTGCAACGACGTCAGTTTGTTGGTCCGGGGAAGAGGGGGTGCTTGTTCAGGGGTTGGTAATCGGGCGGCGCATACCATTGCTCATATCCAGATCTGGAGTGGATTGTTAGCAATTATCTTAACCGGAAACGATGGCTCGACTCACTCATCGCCATATTGGGAGCTTTTCTAGGTTAATGAAGCTCTACCAGGGTTTGTTGAGGGGTATCAGGCGACGTTGTAGGAGGGAGCGGGTATCGTAGACTGAAGTCGAGATTAGTGAGCTCCAGCTTGGACGTCGCCCAGGCCAAAATTTCTGAATTTCGGAGTGCTGCTGTCTGCTTCCAGGCTCCCCCAAAATCCACGTCACGTGCGGGCAGTGGCCCGTGCCTGGGACTGCCCCGCAGAAAGCTACCTGCAAGTACCTCCGTACCGCCACCACAGCATCTATTTCATCGTGATCCAGTTCTGGATCTTGTTGCCTACTTCTATGATAATGTCAGTCAGTATGAAAAAATAAGGTTTAAAAAAAAATACTGAATTTCCACATTTCCATGCCCTTCCATGGTTTGCGTAAATCAAGTTGATGCAACTCAGGCGTGGAAGCTCTGCCCTCTCACCGCCTGCCCGCCCTGGCCCAAGGTACAGCAGGCGGGCTTTGGGCTCCAAACTGCCCTGTGCTTGTGCTTGTACCCCGCCACAACCGCTGCTGCCCCGCCAATGACGACCAGATCAAAAGTCAGGCGAACGTTCACCTTCACCCTCGCCCTCACGAGCACAAGCGCGACGAGTCATCATCTTCACCCGCCATTTGGTTGTGTCTGTTATATACCCCTCAAATTCCTCATTTCTCAAGCCCTCCATACCCTCTCCAGCATCGACTCCTTCGCCAGCTTCCTGCGGCCAGGCACAGCTAGCTAGTTCGACGTCACTAGAGAGTCACACGGCTCCCTGCATTGCGTTTCAAATCCCCTCCCCACCTGTTCCCTTGACGCCCGCCAGTCTTTGTTCTTCAAGATGTCGCGTCACCAGGCTGTCCGCAACCTGGACTTTGAAGAAGTCCTCGACGAGTACGACGCAGACGACGGCGAGCTCGGCGCCGACCAGCTTACCCCTGAGGATCGAGAGGCCTTGGCCAAAGGCGCCGAGCAGGTGCGCGAAGCGCTCGGAACCGGCGCAGACTTCATCACGACGCAGCAAATACACGACGCTCTGTGGTACTATTACTACGACATTGAAAAGACGGTCGACTATTTGCTGAAGAAGTTCATCGCGCCGCCCGCTCCCAAAACCGAGCCCAAGAAGCCCAAAGAGAGTAAGTCGCTCATTTCCTTTCTTGCATCGAGTCGGGTACGGGGAGTTGGAAGTGCAGAAGTTGAGCGTTTGGTAGCCGGTGGTACAAGACAGCAGACGACAAGTGACGTTGGCAACTTCGGCATGGCCTCTTCCTATGGAACTCCAGCAACAGCCCCTTGGCCGCCTCCATCCTGGTATTTCCAGGACATGCCCTGGATGAACATTCCAAAACACCGGGAAACCGTCATGGTTCCGCCCCTCCTCCCCGTTGGTGGGCTTCTTGGAGGTGGCGAGGGGCCCAAGGTCTCCAAACTTCAGGCGCTTGCTGCGGCACGCAAGAAGAAGAGTGAAGCCGTCAAGAAGCCCGAAGAGCCCGAAGAGCGGACGCAGAAGAGGCTGGCCGAGCTCAACATCAATGAACAGACCACCAAGGAGAACTCAAAACCAGGATCGAGCATCCTAGCGAAGCGTCAGAAGCTTGCCAGCACGCAGTCTGGCAGCAAAGCGGCCCCCTCGCAACAGTCCACCTCTGCCCCTCCAGAACCCCCTCAACCCACTTCCATGGACCTGGACGACAACCAGGACGAGGAGTCGCCTGAGCCTGCGTCAGAGGAGGAACACGCAGTCACGTCGACGTCCCGGCCATCTGCTTTCGCTCACGTACTTTGCGGCCTATCTGCCAGTCCTGCCGATGCCTCAACTGAGACTTTCAACCTTCCCTACAAGTCATCCCCCTTGTTCAACTCTGCAGCGTTCGACCAGCCTAGCCCCGACGACATAGTGCTCGCGGCGCAGGCAAAAGGTTCGCGATTCGCGAAGAATCAATGAGGCGCTGACTCTGATTTCCTCCGTAGCGGTCAATCGGTTTGACGCTGCTGCTGCGAAGAGCGCCACCGCAGCCAAGAAGGCCCCCAAGTCTTCGTCCGATCCAAAGTCCAATGGAGGTCCCCCGACAGACGGTGTGAAGGACCTCTCTCTGGATGACGCGCCACCCCCGAAGAGCAAGAAGATCAACGTGCTTCAAGAATACGAGAAGAGCAACAACAAACGCAGCGCCAGCTTTGTTGTAGTTGGTATGTGTAGGCCTCAAACGCCCACTGAAGTGAGCTAACAGCAGCAGGCCATGTTGATGCAGGCAAGAGTACGCTCATGGGCAGGCTCTTGCTCGAGCTCAAGTTTGTTGAACAGCACTTGATCGACAGATACAAGCGCCAAGCAGAGAAGCTGGGCAAGTCTTCATTCGCACTCGCCTGGGTCATGGATCAGCGAGAGGAGGAGCGCGAGCGTGGCGTCACAATCGACATTGCAACAAACCAATTCGAAACCGACAAGACCCAGTTCACCATCCTCGATGCTCCAGGTCACAGGGATTTCGTGCCCAACATGATTGCCGGAGCCAGTCAGGCTGATTTCGCCGTTCTCGTCATCGATGCCAACACTGGGGCTTTTGAGAAGGGTTTGAAGGGACAGACGAGGGAGCACGCACTGCTGCTGAGGAGTCTAGGCGTCCAGCGAGTCATTGTCGCTGTCAACAAGCTGGATATGGTCGGCTGGTCTGAGGAGCGGTTCAACGAGATCTCCGAGCAGGTCACCGGCTTCATGAAGGGCAACGGCTTCCAGCTTAAGAACGTCACCTTCGTTCCCATCTCCGGACTCAACGGCGATAACTTGGCGGTCAAGTCGGAGGACCCCGCACTGTCCTGGTACTCGGGCAGCACGCTCATCGAGGCCCTCGAGGACTCGGAACCGTTGACTCGGGCTTTGGAAAAGCCTTTCAGGATGTCCATCTCTGAGATTTACCGATCACAACAAAGCCAGATGACAGTCTCGGGTCGCATCGAGTCAGGTACGGTGCAAACGGGCGAGAGCATTGTGGTGCAGCCGAGCGGTGAATCTGCCGGCGTCCGCTCAATCGAGGTCGACACCGAGATCCAGGACTGGGCGGTGGCTGGGCAGAACGTGTCGCTTGGCGTCTACGGCATCGACCCCATTCACATCCGGGTCGGCGACATCATCAGCAGCAAGGCGGAGCCGATCGAGACGAGCGACCTGCTGACCATGAAGGTGCTCGCTTTCGAGCATCTGATGCCGATGCCCGTCGACGTCCACCGCGGGCGCTTGCATGCCGCCGGCCGAATCCAGGCCATTCCTGCGGTACTCAACAAGACCACAGGTGCGATCGAGAAGAAGAACCCCAAGGTCGTGGCGCCTGCCAAGGTAGCGCGGGTGGTTGTCAAGCTCGAGTCAAAGGTGCCGCTGGAAGCGGGGCAGAGGGTCGTGCTACGAATGGGCGGCGAGACGGTGGCAGCCGGTCTTCTGGAGTAGGCGGACAGGATACCAATACGCAGGAAACGAAGTCATGATGCATCGCGAGGGAGCAAAAAGGAGAGGCTGGTATGTTTCGGCATACATTGGTGGTTGGGGGCTGCATGAGGCATGATTCGCCTTGCATTCTAGCCAACGCGTCGGCCAATAGAGGACTCGCTATAAGAGGAATTGGAGGACAACGTGCAGATAACTCCCGCGTTGATGCCGGCGGCTAAGGATAAGCTCCCGCCGAATTGCTGTGCTGTGCCTGAATGACCAACGTGTCGAGAGGCGGTTCTAGAGCCCGCCGCTCGCTCGCTTTATGACCACGTAGACGTTTAATGCGCTCGGGGTGAGCAGGCGTCGCGACTGATGAGAAATCACGTCTTTTTCGGAGACAGTTGTCCCTTCACCCCGCAGCCAGATTGGGACGGAGCTCAAGTGCCAGGGCCCCGCATCGCCAGGGTCCAGGGGTAGGCGGGAAAAGGCCACGATTTCAGATGGCGGTAAGGCAGGGGTGGTCAGCAGGCAGGACGAGGGCATCGCCAACCGGCCCGAAGACGACAGCCTTGTGAGTCACGGTGGTGGCCAACTTGACGTCGGGATAGCATAGAACAGAATCGAACGCCGAGTGCCTTGACCGCTGAGCTCATCGAAATGTCTGGAATATTTCGCTGGATCCTGCATCGTGTCCCCACGAACTCTGGCCACAGCGCCAATGGTGGGGAACGCCAAGGTTAATGGTGATCCGTCCGTGGCTTGAGCGTGGCTTGGGAATGAATGCCGGCACTGTGATGAGCACGAATCAGACGCCTTTGATTGACTCAGATGCGAGAAGATGAGCGGCATGGATGGGCTGGTACACAGTGTGCACAGTATTCCCGCTACGGAAGCCCGATTGGCGATAAACGGTCGAACCCCTGCGCATTGTGGCGCCTTTGCTGAAATCTGGCCTTTTTGTGCAATGGACAGCTTGACCTTCCGACGCCTTCTTTTTGGAGAAGCTCTTCATAAAGGTTTCCATTCTTCCCCTTTGGCCCTCAACTCTCCGACCTTCAACCCACCCCCCTTCCCTCCCACCCAACCAACGACGCTATAACCAGCTGGAGGCAGAGTCCACCTTTGCTGCGTTCCTTACTTCTTTCTTCTCTCTTTCCGTTACTGCGCGATACCCCCGGATACGAGCGCGATCCGACACAACCATCACAATATACACACAATGTCGAGGTCTCGTAACTCGATGGCCATGGGCTTCGGCCTTCTGGCCTGGCTCTGCCTCCTCTTCGCGCCTCTGGCCTTTGTCCAGACTGTGCACGCTGAGGAGCCCGAGAGCTATGGTACCGTTATCGGTATCGATCTCGGAACAACTTACTCTTGTGTCGGGGCCATGTCGAAGGGCAAGGTCGAGATCTTCGTAAACGACCAGGGTAAGTTGATGCGCGGGGAGCTCGACATGGAAAAATACTAATGTGGCATCCCCAGGCAACCGTATCACACCCTCCTACGTCGCCTTCACTGAGGATGGCGAGCGCCTTGTCGGTGACGCCGCCAAGAACCAGGCCGCCGCGAACCCCTACAACACCATCTTCGACGTCAAGTATGCTGAGTCCCAGGTTTCTTGTTTCCGAGCCCCAGCACTAACGTACTCCGCAGGCGTATGATCGGCTCCAAATTTGCCGACAAGAACGTCCAGGCCGATCTCAAGCACTTCCCCTACAAGGTCGTGTCCAAGAACGAGAAGCCTTCGATCCAGGTCAAGGTCAACGGCGATGACAAGAGCTTCACCCCTGAGGAGGTGTCTGCCATGATCCTCGGCAAGATGAAGGACACCGCTGAGGCCTACCTCGGCAAGAAGGTCACCCACGCCGTCGTCACCGTCCCCGCCTACTTCAACGACAACCAGCGCCAGGCTACCAAGGATGCCGGTGTCATTGCCGGTCTCAACGTCCTGCGTATTGTCAACGAGCCCACCGCCGCTGCCATCGCCTACGGCCTTGACAAGCTCGATGGTGAGCGCCAGATCATTGTCTACGATCTCGGTGGTGGTACTTTCGATGTCTCTCTCCTGTCCATCGACCAGGGCGTCTTCGAGGTGCTTGCCACCGCCGGTGACACCCACCTTGGTGGTGAGGACTTCGACCAGCGTGTCATCAACCACTTCGCCAAGCAGTACAACAAGAAGAACGACGTCGATATCACCAAGGACGCCAAGGCCATGGGCAAGCTCAAGCGTGAGGCCGAGAAGGCCAAGCGTACCCTCTCTTCGCAGATGTCCACTCGCATTGAGATCGAGGCCTTCCACAACGGCAACGATTTCTCCGAGACTCTGACCCGCGCCAAGTTCGAGGAGCTCAACAACGACCTCTTCAAGAAGACCCTGAAGCCCGTTGAGCAGGTGCTCAAGGACGCCAAGGTTGAGAAGAGCGAGGTCGACGACATCGTCCTTGTCGGTGGCTCCACCCGTATCCCCAAGGTTGTCTCCCTTATCGAGGAGTTCTTCAACGGCAAGAAGGCTTCCAAGGGTATCAACCCTGACGAGGCTGTTGCTTTCGGCGCCGCCGTCCAGGCCGGTGTTCTGTCTGGTGAGGAGGGTACTGAGGAGATTGTCCTCATGGACGTCAACCCCCTCACTCTCGGTATCGAGACCACCGGTGGTGTCATGACCAAGCTCATCACCCGTAACACTCCCATCCCTACCCGCAAGTCCCAGATCTTCTCCACCGCTGCCGACAACCAGCCCGTGGTCCTGATTCAGGTCTTCGAGGGTGAGCGCTCCATGACCAAGGACAACAACATCCTCGGCAAGTTCGAGCTCACCAGCATCCCCCCTGCGCCCCGTGGCGTTCCCCAGATCGAGGTCTCCTTCGAGCTCGATGCCAACGGCATTCTCAAGGTCTCCGCCCACGACAAGGCCACTGGCAAGGGTGAGAGCATCACTATCACCAACGACAAGGGCCGTCTTACCCAGGAGGAGATCGACCGCATGGTCGCCGAGGCCGAGAAGTACGCCGAGGAGGACAAGGCCACCCGTGAGCGCATCGAGGCCCGTAACGGTCTTGAGAACTACGCCTTCAGCCTGAAGAACCAGGCCAACGACGACGAGGGTCTTGGTGGCAAGATCGACGACGAGGAGAAGGAGGCTGTGAGTACACCCCATGATGATTGCACCAACGAACACCTGACTAACTGTTCCAGATCCTCGAGGCTGTCAAGGAGACCACCGACTGGCTTGAGGAGAACGGTGCCGAGGCCACCGCTGAGGACTTCGAGGAGCAGAAGGAGAAGCTGTCCAACGTCGCTTACCCCATCACCTCCAAGATGTACCAGGGCGCTGGCGGCGCCGGCGAGGAGGACGAGCCCGCCTCGCACGACGAGCTCTAAATCCGTAGCTAGATCTCAGGGTCGGTTGTTGATACAGAACGAAGAAGCACAAAAGAACGAGTTCATGCATGACGCAGGGAGTGGGTTTTCTTCTCACCGCGCGCGCGCGTCGCCGCCCGGCTTGTTTTCTGATTTTAAACCCCAGGTGTTGAGAAGGTTAATCGGCGCAGGCAGCATGGCGGAGAGGACGATGCGCCCTCCGCCGGGCGTGTAGACTACAACGGGAAATGACATTAGTGAAATCTGACCTCAAGACCACGCCGATGTGTTCGTAGGTGTCTTCGTCGTAGTCTCCACGTAACGATCTTGCACCTATTGCCCAGGGACAGGTGCTTGTAATCACACATGCGTAAATCTAGATGTTTTGTCCGGGCAGTGTGATTTTGGCATGACTGACATGGTTCAAGGCGTAATCAACGGGTGAGGAAAACAACTTGATGATCCATTATCGGCCCCTGGTCGTTGTCCACTATCCGCTCTAGATCACTATCCGACAAAATCTCATGTCGTCATCCACGTGCTTCCATCCGATGGTATTGAATCAGACCATCAAAAGACTTCGATGCGTCATGCTCCTTCGATCATCGAAGAGAAAAGAAAACATCAGATCGTTCATTCACAGCTCAAGCCACACTGCCGTCACCCTGCGCCAGGTACACGCCACTCGCGCCACAGATCATTCCCAAGCTGGTCCCGCTACTTCACGACCATGAAGGCTGTCCCCTCTCCAGCGCAGGCGTAGCAACGGCGTTCTTATCCGCGAATGGGTCATCATCGTCATCCTCGTCCTCGTCGACATACTGCTGAACGGGCGGGCGAGGGGGTTTGGTCGGCCCCGTCGCGTTGGCGGGCGAAATGGACGCAGGCTTGGAGCTGACGCCCGGGCGGGGAGGCGCGTGAGTTCGCGGGGGGCTGGCGCCGAGGTTGAGGCCGGAGACGTCGGGGACTTCGTGACCCGCGCTCTTTCCCTTCTCGGTGGCCACTGTGTGCTGTCAGTCACGCTGTCGGGGGGAGAACATGGAACGGACATACTTCTGTAGAGATGGGCCTGTTCAGCGAGCTCGTCATCGGAGTCGGAGTCCGCGTCGATGGAGCGATCGAGCTGTTCGAAAGTCATGAGGGAGAGCACGAGGTCATCGTTGGCGTGGAGGAGGCTGCCGAGCCATTGCTCGGACTCGACATGGTGGATCTGGGGACGTCAGCGTGTTGCTCCTCCTGGTTGCCAATGCTTTCCTGAACATACGTAGCGGAGAATCTTCCTTCTGAGCTTCTTGCACTCCTCGAATCGCTGCACCGCAAGCGCGTTGTCCGAGATGCGCTCCTTCTCACGGTTGATGCTCTGCAGGGCATTGTTGAGGTTGGTCGTGGCGATGGAGGCCTCGGCGATGTCGCCCTTCATGTTCTCCTTCTCGGCCTCGAGGTTGAAGGGCTTCTTCTTGCCCTTCTTGTCCTTGTTCTTGTTCTTGTCCTTCGATGAACCGAAGAAAGAGGTGCTGCCAGAGGTGGAAGATGACTTGGTATGGCTGAAGGAGTTGACGGTGCTAGCGGGCTTTCCGTAGGGCGCTTTGGATGACTCGCCAGCGCGGCCTGAGGGGGATGTCTGACGGCCTTCGTCCTCGTCATCCTCGCCAAAGGGGTTTTCTGTTTCACGGACGGCCTTGGATCGTTCTTGGGTCATGGCTTGCTTGCGCTTGGGAAGTTCCTAGGTTGATCAGCATAGGGCTTTATCGGCTCCACAGATACTAGACGTACCGTGTGCAGCTTGGCAATGCGCTCCAAGCCCGGAGTCCCCTTGTAGTCGGCCCATCCAGCGAAGAGCACCCGGCACTTCTTCCTAACCTCTGGGTCCGAGAGATCTGATGTGCCGCAGACACGGAGCCGCTCAAGCAGAGGTTCGTCGGCAAAGGTGCGTTGGAAGCGGGTGCCGGCATTTAGGATAAGCCCGTCTAGGATGGCTAGGGCGCGAAGCTGGCGGTGGGCGTTGCCGTACTTGAGCTTCTTGCGAATTGCTCGCGCGGCTTCCGTGGGACCGGTCGACTGAAGCTTGATCACCTCGACCAGATCGATGATGCCGCTGAGATCATCTTCTTCATATGACTCGCTGGTGAGACGCTCGATGTAGGCGGTGACGGCCGAGTACGGCTTCTTCTGTATGGATGTCAGCTTTGGTTACCAATAGAGCCTCCGTTTGAGACACGTGACGGCAACGTGAGGGCCGTGAGTCCAAGGCCAAATCGTGGTGGAACGATTATCAGCCGATGACACTTGACATGCTGTTCACGAAGCGACTAATGATCGGCACCGTGACATCTAGATGGTACTGACCTGTGAAAACATAGACATGTTGGCACTGAGTCGAAAGCATCAACAGACGGTCGTATATCGAGCGGTTGTGAGTGAGTTGGGCAGATAGACTGGCGCCAGACCAAGTGACGCGAACGCGGGGTAGGTGGTGGAGATAGACGGAGCTTTGGTCAATGAGACGAGCTCTGGGGTCTAGGTAACAGGCTTCGACAACAATAGAGCTCAAGAGAGAGATCCCGAAGAGTTGATGATCCCGAGCAATGTATGCGATTGATTCATGGGCCTCAAGACGTTGGATGCCTTGTGACAGGTTGGCGTGAGTGGTCTCGTGGTGGGGTAATTGCGATGGAGCTCAGCCAGTCCTGTGCCCGCAGAGGTGCAACAGACAAGCCCCGCTAGGTGACGTAGTGTTGTGGCTGTATCACGAGTACCTTGGAAGAGCTGGCCTCAAGGGCCTCGATACAGGCTTTACCATGGAGCCTTCTTAATCGTTCCAAAAATTGATACTCAGGTACCTTAAGCTGAGATATACTCGAAGCAGAAGCGTATCACCAACTTACAAGACCATTGCAGGTGATCATCAGAAACATTCCTAACCATCCCTGTTGGACCCTACCACGCCACATCTCGAGGAGGAGCGTCCCCTCCGCTGACCAATCAGACACTGCACGGGGAATAACTCTCTCACCTTGTGAGGACTGACCGAGATATCGGTGAGCATGTCTCGATATCGGTAAGCACACGTGACACGTCCCCTCGACGTTCAGTTAAGGTGCAGAACTCAAATGCCAGTATGCGCCAACGAGTCGCGACATGTGGTACTCAATATGGAATTTTCCTAGACAACGATCCGGCCCGTTCCAAAAGCTTCACCAGCCCTCCACCTGCGGCACCGACAGCTCGGCACCCGCGCGTGGCATGCGTAGCTCCCCGTCCAGGCTGGCCCATCTAGAAGCCATCTCCTTGGCTCAACGACGTGGCATCCTCAGCCTCATCAGCTTTCAGCCCAACCACCCCCTCGGTCTCGGGCATCGCGAGGAGGGTGGTCTTCTGCGCTCGAGCCCACGGGAACCCCACGGCCATGCGGCCATCACATTGCTTCTCCCGCGCCATTCGCGCCGGGCCTTTGGGGTCCAGAGCCTTCTCGGCCTTGCGACATCAGGCGGGCTACGGGACAGGTTTCCTCTTTCGAACCTGTCAGACGCATCTCGTTATCTAATGAGGCGAGCAATAAGACGAGGCCGAAGCCGGACAGCTCAGTGTTATGCTTCTCTCCGGCGCAGCACATCCCGTGGGGGTGGAGCAAGAGGCAGCCGGGATAAACTGCCGCACCTAGCGCCTGCATTCGGTTAGTTCCGTGAGTCAATTCCAGTTAAGGTTTTAAGGATCCTTCGATTCGGTCATTCGGTCAATCTTTGTCGACACCTGGGATCGGCGGGAAGCGGCGGGCGTCGGTTACCAACCTGCTGGGGGCTTCCTCTCGACCGTGCCAATGATGTTCGGTCTCCCGCGTGGGTCATGATTCACTGTTTTCGTCTCTTGGTTGTGGACTCTCGTGGACCCGGACGCGACGTTCAACGACGTCTAGTTCTGGCTTCCATGCTTTCAACCGTCATCATTTCTCATGTGTGATGTGACTATGCGAGCCATGCTCCAACATGCTCCGATGTAAGAGGAGTCGCTCTAACTGCCTTGAGACCCTTATCTTGGCTGCAAAGAGCCAACGTCGTCCGAAGCTCAAGGTGATTGGCCGGGGAAGCTGAGTGACCCTCAACCCCGGAGGCGCCATAGCTGCTCCGCCACCACCGTTTTCTTGGCATTTCACTGATCGTACCAAGAGTACCAAGACTTTGCAAGTCGAGCCATCATGGCAACGACAAAGCAGACTCGAAAGGAGACTATATCAAATGACAATCCCTTGAAAACACCCACGTTCGGCACCCCGTGGCGGAATTGCGTGACACGGGATAGCTTCCAGCCCGGGGGCAGCGCACGGCGTGTCCGCCCAGCTGTTAGTGCACAACTGGAAAATGAGAGACTGCCAAGAGCCCAAGAGTCCTATCAAGGCCGGTACTTGTTGATTGCGTGATCAGCCCGGTACGTGATGCCATTGCGCCCAGGCGCTCCAGAATTGAGGGGACCGCCGTGGCAAGAAAATCTGAGAAGGTCGCCGAGAAGACTGGGCGGCAGTATAAGGACATGTCTGGCCGGCCAAGATAGGCGGTAGTGGGACGTGAACCAGGGCACGTTTGCGTGATCATTTTCCAAGACGAAACCTTCTTGATCGATTCGTTGTTTGAGCAAACAAAGTTGCCGTTTGAGCCGGTGTTCCTTCACCTTGAATAGCAACCAAGATGTCGGATTATGACAGCAAGTCGCCCAAGGCGGCACTCGCGGGCCCACCCTCTTCTTCCCCGGACGATGAGGAATCGCTCGCCCTCCAATCCGACTGGACGAAGGACGAGGAGGCCAAGGCGAAGCGGAAGTGAGTTGCCGCGGAGAAAGACTTCATGCTTTTCGAAAACTCATGCTGATTGTTTGACCAGGCTGGACCTGATCATCATGCCCATCCTGACGCTTGGCTTCTTCTGTCTCCGTACGTACCTGCATGCGGTTGCATTCCTCATTGGCATCCAAATCTGACATGCGAATTCGCAGAACTCGATCGAGGCAACATTTCCAATGCCATCACCGACAACTTCATGGAAGATGTCGGCATCAACCAGGACCAGTTCAACGTCGGCCAGCAGATGCTGTCGCTCGGCATTGTGCTCTTCGAGATCCCCTCCAACATGATCCTGTACCGCGTGGGCCCTGGCAAGTGGCTCACCCTGCAGCTCTTCCTCTTTGGAATTGTCAGCTTGTTCCAGGCGTTCCAGAAGGGATACGGCGCGTTCATTGCCACGAGGTTCCTTCTTGGCGTGACCGAGTCTGGATTTATCCCTGGCGGTTTGTGGACCCTGTCAACTTGGTACACCCGTAAGGAGACTGCCAAGCGCGTCATGATCTTCTACTTTGGCAACCAGTTTGGCCAGGCCTCGTCGAAGCTGCTCGCCTACGGCATTCTGCACATGCGTGATGTCGGCGGCAAGGCCGGATGGTTCTGGCTGTTTGCCCTCATGGGTGCATTCACCATTCTCAGCGGCTTCGTTTTTGGTTTCTTCCTGCCTGATTCGTTCAAGAACCCCAGGAGTACTTTCGCTCCCAAGATCAAGTTCTTCACCGACCGAGAGCTGCACATCCTGCAGTCGCGCGTTCTGCTCGACGACCCTATGAAGGGCAAGAAGAAGAAGCGCATTGGCCTCGGTGCGTTCAAGAAGGCTGTGAGTTTTTCTAACCCCTCAACTATTGTCTGTTCGTTGCTGACCTGTGCCTCGTCCAGTTCGGCAACTGGCGCCTTTGGATTCACTTCCTCATCACCCTGTCCAACAACGGTCCCCAGCGTGCCTTCGACACATACGCGCCTTCAATCGTTCGTGACTTCGGCTTCGAGGCTCTCACCAGTAACGCCATGGCTTCCGTCGGTCTGTTCCTTCAAATCCCGACATCGTTCGCTTTTAGCTATGTTTCGGATCGATTGTGAGTTGCAGCAAGAAAATCGACATGTGGTACGCCTTGACTGACAAATCGCAGCAACAAGCGTCCTGAGACGGTCGTCGTGGGCTTGAGCATGCACTTGCTGGGTTACGTCTTCAACCGCATCTTCACCGAGCTGAGTCTCCGTGGCGTCCGATACTTCGGCGTCGTCTGGACTCAGACCTTCGGCACCTTCTCGCATCCTCTCAACATCGCCTGGATGTCTCTCACCTGCGACGACTCGGAGGAACGTGCCCTCGCCATGGCCATGTAAGCACTTGACATTCTCCCTCTGCCCTCAAGCAAATACTGACAATCCTCGCCAGGGTCATCATGGGTGCCAACATGGCAGGCATTTACGGCGCGCAGATATTCCGCGCCGACGACAAGCCCCGCTACCGCCGCGGCTTCAGCATCAACATCGCCGTGCTCACCTTCGGCCTCTCGCTCGCCATTCTCCGTGGCGTCGACGAGTTTCTCCAGCGCCGCCGCAAGGCCAGGCAGGCCCTCGAGGAGTCGTCGGACGACAACGCCTCGCAGGACGGCCATGTGCGCAACGAGAAGGCGGCACTGCCCAGCGAGGACCTTCCCCAGCCCGTGCTGCCCACTCCCGCGGGTGGGAGGATCTAGAAGCGACCTTTGGCGTCGACGGATCAATGGGTGCGTCCGAGAGATGGACTTGTCGTTTGTGGCATTTCTGTTACGGGATACCAAGTTTGTTAGCGTGTACTGCGACTGGATGGATTAAAATACTTTTATGTGCTTGATGGATGAAGGCAACATATAGCTTGTGAGGTTGATAATGAACTCATTGTCCCCCACATGGTCGAAGTGATTCAGGGAAGACTCCGTGGTGTCAGGTCATGCCACGCAAGATGCGTTCTAGTCATGGAAGGTGACATGCAAGATTCTATGCGGGAACAAGGCTTTAGAGACGAATCTCGGAGCCCGGGATTACCATTTGGTGAACAAGGAAAATAATTTGAAGCTTGTCGATGTCAAAGGTTTCGGCCGGCTGATGGCATCTCGAGCATGAAATAGCTGCCCAACTGTGCTGGCAAACCCCTGCTCGGCCCCGAAAGCTCGCCATAAGGCTGGGGTACTCCATGCTCGTAGAGATGGCCGCAGGCGTTCCACTTAGAGTCGACACACCTGTTCGTCGGCGGGAGTTGCCTCGAGGTCGTCTGTTGGCCATTGACTCTCCCCTTTCTTAAGGATAACGTGTGTTTGTTTACCTTTAAGATATTAATTAACATTGCTGGCTCTCACACGAGCTCCACATGTGGTTAGGCAGCCATTTGGTCAAATGGAAGCTGGCTGTCTTTGCGCTCCAAGCTGCCGGTTCGGCTGGGGGATCTGAAGAGAATGCCCGACAATTCATCACATGCATGAAAGGCCGAAGCGCCTCACAGGCCTCACACAGCTATATCTTCGTGGCATGAAGACTGCCAGGGATGCAGACTTTTGGTTAATTCACCCTCGACAGCGATTCTGCGCGCACCATCGATGGGGCAGGCACGACCGACTCAAGTACGGCGCCCTGCTTCCGCTGTTACCCCGTCGCTCTTTCCAAGGGTATGGATGTTGGCTTCTCAGCCAGTCGCATCATGAAACACGATCGCAGTTGCTGTCCTTGAAGATTACAATTCGTTCAACATTTCATTCATCGGCATCATCTCCCCCCATTTACTTGCCACAAAATACCCTCCTCAGTCTGTATCAGCAAGCGAAAGCACCGAGGGTTTCCTTAGAGCATCCTGCGAACTGGTCCAGCTTTACAGCCAGCCGAATCTACATATCCCTGAGAGCCTCGGGCACCTCCTTGGTCTTCGCTGAGCTATCGCCAGGCACAGGCCACTGCTCTCTCCATCTCGATTGTGCCATCCATCGAGCATTGCGCTATGCCGACCGCAGCCCAGAAAACTCGCCCAGACCGATTCACGCTCTACTGCAGCATTCAACCTCGTAACTTTCGTCATGGCGAGGCTCGTGATCTTGTCGAATTCTGCAGGGCTACTGACGCTGACACTCCTTTAGCCTCGACGACTGTCCTTCCAACGGACGTATTACGAGTGCCACTGAACTGCGAGACGATACCTTTGGAACAAAACCACTCAACATTAGCGAGCCCTACGATTTGGAAAACATCATGCAAATGCCCGACAGAACCAACGTTGCCGACGAGACCCGAGCAGGCAAACGTCCCAGGAGCCGAGCCACTAGCTTGCCTCGCAAAAGATCACAGAGTTACCGCCAGGAAGTGCTCAGGTATCCCGTCAGCAAGCAAGCAGCTAACCAGACGCGCCCCTTGCTCCCTTTTTCAGCCTCATCCGACATTGAGGAACCAACAACGCAGGCTTCCCCCCACCGGCCTGTTCCTTCCATTGATGGCGCATCTTCCGCTGTTCCTTGCACGCAGTTTCACAACGATTCTATGCCAGTACTCAACGACCCTGCCTTTGACCGAATGTTCACACCTACCCATGCCGATACCGACACGACAATCACTGAAGACCCCGCACAACGCGAGCATGCGACGCAGGCGGACATGCAAAGTAATATTTCCGATGACGATAGTGACGACTGGATGCTGCAGTACCTCAACTTGTCGCCCAAACCAGACCCTGATTCCGAAGCAAAGGGTGCAAGACATGGTGAAGGCAAACTTGGCCTTTGTCAGGAATCAGCCGGCGTCTCTTTTCCCATGCTTTCGGATGGTACCGCAATCGACGACCTTAGTATACCTAAATCGTCACAAGTCCGGTCCACCAAAAGAGCACGTTTGGACCACATGGACGCGGCAGATATCGAAGAGTACGGGATTGACAGCTCGGACGAGGAGGCCATGGTCAATCTCCTGCCTAAGACGCTAAACGACGATGGCCGTGTGCCTCCCACGAGTGTCGTCCAAGCCATGGATGTCGACTCCCGTGACGGCACAGCTTTTGATAGATACCTCCAACGATCTCCGCCTGATTTTTCAAACAGCCATCAGCTTCATACCCCAAATCAAGAGATGGATTTCCTAGACGAGGACATTGATTGGAACTCTGTTCTAGCAACCACCGACAAGATGAAGCAACCGCAGTCCCCGGGAAGCAAGCCAGGAGGGAGCAGTGTGCGTCTCACTTCACCACCGCAGGAAGTGCCCATATCTGACCCGGCATCTGCAATCACCACTGCCTCAACTATGGCACGCTTTGTTCGCCCCCCCTTTCCAGACAAAGTGCATGACCGCTCCAGCATCATGGGAATCTCATCTTCGGTGCTACTGAGATCTTGTTTCAGGATAGGTGAGCTGTTGAATTCCAACGTTAAATGCCGACAATCAAGCCAGCAGGCAGTCTATGAGCTCTACGCAAGAGTCACCTACTCAAATCGATCCACACAGACAAGGACTCAGCATTTTCAGTTCAAAGATCTTTTCACTGATCGCCAGCCGTACCCCAATGGAATGCTCAAAGATTGGAAGACTGGAAGCCTCGTGGACCGACAAGCTAGGAACTTTGTAGGACAGTCAGACAGGCTATGCCGATGCGTTTGTGTGATAGATATGGACGACTCCCTGGATCTAGGTTGGCGGGTCAAAGTGCTGTCAATCCGAGAAACAAACTGGGACGAAATTCACTGGGTGCTTCGCATCATGACGCGGGATGACCCTGAATCTGAGGAGGCAGAAGTGGATGAAGAAACATGAGGCATTCACCTGAGTTGGCTTGTTTCACAATGTTTTGTCAACTTAGCTACCTCTCAAGTGGTCTCAAATGTCAGCAATTTGTGCTTGCTCGATTCGAGACGCGAGTTTGATCGGTTTTTATGTTTTCAAACCCCCTTCATTGGGGCCTCGTAAACTCAATCCCTCATTCTGTCACCGTTGCTGCTATTTGAAGCTGCCATGCGTAGGAATTCAAGTGACAGTCGATGCCTACCTTCAGGGCCAGCATCAGAAATCTTCTTGCTCCAGAGCACCATCCAGACAAATCGCATCCATCCACCCGGTGATATCTTTGATTTTGTGAATATGCAATGGGCTTTCAAGAAAAAGCTCGATGAGCACAACGATCTGCCATGGCACATCACCAATATCAACATTTCACAGCTCATGAATTTAGCCGTTTCCAAGAGCACTCCATGACTGTGATCCCTGTGGCCATGTCATCACCGCCTCCTCGTCGTGCCTAAGCTGGCTATGCGAATGTCGAGGATCGACGAGGAGAGTTACTGGGTGACAGAGGCGGACCATGATCACATCATCCACCGTCCCTCCCCCCGGTCCAACAAGACCAATTTGCAAGCAAGATGTAACCATAACTCGCCGTCGGAACATCGAATGATGACCGGCGAGTGTATGACATGGCCCGGCGTGATGAAGTGCCAAAACGCTGATAATCGAGATCGCGAATTTGTTCGCCGGGATTGCTAGTTGGCGATCGACCCTCGAAGGATCAGCTCCGGACATATGCTGCGAGAAGAAAGCCCGAGGTTCTCGCGATGATCAGCGAGATCAGCTGCTGCGCTGCTGCTTCATGAGTGGTCATTTCATTTGAAGGCCGGGCAGACCAATGCTCCGGGCGGTATGGAAGAAATTCCATGTCGCGAAAGAGGTCATCCGCTGCTCGGGATGGTTGTCACATACTCACCCATACTTGGTGCGCTGGCACCAGGAGATTGACAGTCCTTTCAAGCTTGTAGCTGTGAATACCTGACTACCAGCTATCGACAGGCCGCTCGATGCTAACTGATAGCGCCCTGGCTATCGAGATCTGCCACACCATCCTCCGGAGGACTTGTTCCTCACATCATCCTCCACAGCGTCATTCGCACAAATCGCTACCAAAGACTGATCGCAGTCTAGTCACCAGCGCATTGAACACTCCGGATGTTACTCGGCTTGTCGCCATCCCAGGCGAAGTGCGACCCTACGACGATCGGCAAAGGTACCGAGCTTGGATCTCGAGGTACAACGCGAGCCTACCCTTGACTGCGCAAGCAACTTCTGGGAGGAGACCCAAAGTTCCCCGATCCGGAGGCCACAGGGCGAGGACGAGTCTGGGGGGTTACCAAAGCGGGACGGCATCAAGTGACCCCTTTTCCGGCCCTCGCTTCCGGCCAGAGCTGTCAAAGCGATGCGTACCCTCCGCATTCCGCAGGCGTCCCCAGCACCAGGTTCAGACCGGACCCCTTTAACGGTGGCTTGGAGTCAAACGGGATAGATTAATACCATGTGAAGAACCAGCGTCTTCCTCCCTTGATCTCGTGCCCCGTCCATTTCTTCCAGCCGATCCCCCGTCTCGTTTCGAAGGCTCAATCGAGAGTAGTCCCCAGAACGGCAGCGGCCCTCTTTCGGCGTCGGCCATTCTTGAAGGTATCCCGCCGCTCCCGCTCCGGGGTCAGACCGAAGATTGCGCGAAATAACACGCGGTCAGAAGGGCGACGGCGTGACCCCAACAGCCAACAGGCTTGTTGCTGTGACCGGTGAGATCCAGAGGCAAGGGCCTGTGCAGTCAGCAGACGTGCCTGCGTCGTCGATCGCGCCGCCGGGGAGGCCATCCCGCCGCGGCGCAGCCGCGGAGCGAGCGTGGACAGCTGGGCGACGGGAGTGTTCTGGTTGGAGCACGTACGCACGTCCGCACACACGCAACTTTTGGCATGTTCGAGTGCCGTTGGCGCATGCTCGCTTGAAGCGGTACTTGATAGATGGGCGGGCGAGGGGGCTGGGGGCTTCCTTCATGGGGGCTGTCAACTGGACAGGGGGACAGGGGGGCGGCGCCGTTCCTCGGCCGTGACATCTCGATTGGGCATTGACTTCGAGATGAGTGCGCCTCTGCGCGTGGCGTGGTCGCCGCCCTCACGTGGGGAAGACGTGGTCGCGACTTCGGCGTGTACACTTGGCGATGCTCGTTCGAAATCGCGCAAATGGGAAAGAAGCAGACAGATTCCTCCGCTGGCCCCGCGTTTCCTCCCTGCGCGAGCAGCTGACCCTTCCCCGGATCGTCGGTCGAGACGCGACATGTCTGCTTCAGGGTCTTTGTGGGGATGTGGATTGTGGAGGACAGATGGCCAGACTGGCCCTTATTCCGGCTTGCAATCTTGGCTTTTGGGATGCAGATTGAGCTGGCCGCGGCGGCAGCAGGTGTTATCGACAGGTGTCATTTCTTCAGGACCACGCGCCCGGACGGCGTGTTCACCGCCTCCGGTAAGCGGACCGGCGACGTGGGATGAGGCGTTTGTGCGCGGTTTGTCCACGAATCCGACGGTCGAGATGTCCGCAAGGGCACGGGGGTTTGGGGTCTCGGTGAGGGCGAGGATGAGGGTGATGGCGAGGCGGCCGCGAGACACCTGTCCACCCGCGCCGTCATCTCGCCTTAGGAGGGAGGAGTGTCACGTCCGAGACATGGAGCGTATTCACCTTCCCTCTTGCGAAGTCAAGCCGCACATCATGCTCCTTGGTGTGAGCCCTGCCTCACCGGTTTGTGTTTGCCCTGCTCACCTGTCCTCGTGGCCCGGGTGAATGAAGAGCAGGCGGATGCCATACCCTTGCCCCCCTTGGCAGCTGGGCCAGGGCCGGGAAGGTGATGAAGAGATTTGGGAAACCAATTGCTGACCCTGCTCACATGGCCTCCATGGGCGGCGGCAAGGCGGGACGCAGCCGGCGCGCCACGGATCTCGCCAGACGGTGGGCTTCTTTACCCGGGACTTTAGCCTGGCCCGCCAAAGCCGATCGAGGCGGCCTCGCTTGGGGAAGCGATCGTCAAGCTTTCCGGCTGTCAAGCCCTCTTGGCCCCTATCACCCTCGTCCAAAGTGGGTGTGGTCGGTGCGGGCTGGCGAGTACCGGTGGCCTGGGCTTGGTGAAGTCTGGGGTCTGGGGAAGGGTTGCGAGATGCGTACGGGGTATTGGATGGTCAAGAGGGAGATGGGCATGCCATGCGGGCTTGAGGATGGTGTGGATATGATACTTTGCTGCAGGTTGATAAATGAGAAGAAATAAATATTCAAAGATATTGTTCTCGAGGATAGGACCTAATATTTTGAATTGTTTGGTTGGAGGGTCGCGTTCAATCTATCCGGGACCTGTCACCTTCGTCCCAAGTTGTTTGCTGGATCTGGGGTGCAGATGGAATAGATGAACTCATATGAAGGCGTCGATCTCTATGGTGTCCCTGAATCTCAGCGTCTGGGACTCGATGTCCGCCATCTCGTGATGCTCGATGCCGTGCTCTGATATTCAAGGTGAGCTCGTGACGATGAACCAAGAAATCCATATTATCGCCGTGGCCGTAGGACTTGCTCGGGAATCGACTGACGAACCAACACACCACAGCACATGCCTGCCCTCCATCTCTGGATGGCGCCATCTAGCTGAAGCAACCGCGCAATCCCTCCCTCTCATACCCGATCACGGCCATCGGTGCCCCCGGGCCTGTCACCTTGCTCCCCTCCACCAAGGTGCCTCAAGGCAGCATGAAAGTTTTTTGACGCCTCGCTCGCAGGTCATCACAATCGCCCCCGGTCCAGATTCTCACACCTGCATCTCAAGGTCGGCCAGCACCACGCCTCCTTCGTATTTCCCGCCACGGAACGCCTCCTGTTCGCTGGACGGCGGTATCGGAGATCTCGCCGGCACAGAGGGCTGCCTCGTCTTGCTGGACGCCCTCGCGGCGCGGTTCAAAAGGGCTACTCCGTGTAGGACAAGGACTGTCACAAGCCAAATAGGATACGAGCTGCCAGGCAATGCGACGGCGATGGGCGAAGAGGGCGTTGCCGCGGCGAGCAGGGGAAAGAGAACGAGAGGAAATCCGAGGCACCCGTGGCCACGAGTCCCCCTGCAGCGCTTCACTGAAAGCCTAAGGCGGTAGCATCATCTCTTTCCAAGCCACCCGGTGGTCGGAGGTTGGAAAACTTTTCAGACTCCAAAGAAACTTGCTCTCCTCGCAACAAACACCCAGAGTTGAGATGTCGCCGCACGCCACGAGCAGCCAGGCCGGCTCGACTGCTCTGCTGCCGGGCGACTGCGTCCATTTTCGGCCGCGGAAGGCCCCGATCCACGCTCCAGCGAGGACTAGGCGGGCGAAGCGATGGTGGGCCACTTGGCATCACCACGACCAACGCCGCGCCTACAGGTGACAGACGCACGTCGGAGAATATTTCAAGATTACCACCCACAATGCCAGAAGGAGAGAGAGCGAACTGACCTTCTCAGACGGCCAAACCCGCACCCCCTCCCAAGGCCCTCACCGGCGGAAGCCTTCGGTGTGCGTGGAAGCCCGTCTGCATTTCCGCCTGCATCTCCGGCCGGGGGCAGGGGATCGTGACATCTCGCCTCCTCTCCACGATGTAGCCCCATGTCCTGCCTTCGCCAAGCGGGAGGGCCCTTGTCGCGGGACTGCTGCCGGGCGGCGCGGGGAGGCCACCCGAGCCAGGGCCGCGCCGTGGTCGACCGCCTCTCGCCGCGCGGTCTGGAACGTCTGTCAGCCATGGCTCGTACATCTTATCCCCGTGGTGTGGACGACGCCGCAGCGAGCCCAACCCCAGATGGACCAACATAGAGCCCCTCGTACAAAGCTTCTAGGCTCCTTGGATGTACAAGGCAAAGCAGCGGCCGCACCCCGCGCAACCCTAGCCATACCTAAGAACGGCCCGCGAGATGGATGCTGACCGGTCTCCCCTGAAAAGACCAAGACGGCCAATCGTTCCCCTTGTCCGGCTCGTCAGATGATACTGCACCCCACGCGGAGGGAGTACACAGCTGTTCGAGGCGTTGCTGCTTGGTGTGTGCCTCGCGGCCGTCGTCGTGCTTCTGCCGTGTACCACCTGGTGATCGGATCTCCGCCTCCCGCGAGCTCCCACAAACCATTCATCCGTCAAGTAGACATGAAGGACACCTGGCCGAGAAGAGTGACAAGGCCTTCGGATCGCATCCAAGTCCAATGGCGATCCCTCGGCAGACCGTAAGCCGATAGATCCTTCTCGTCCCACGCCCGCATCGTCACCGCACGTCCGCTCCCACGGCCGGCAGCAGCTCCCTTGCCCTGCTGACCGTCGAGATGCCCCCCCTTCCTGCCCGTCATATGCCCCCTCCCGCCGGCGAACTTCAGCCGTCGTGGTTCGCCATCGCTTCCCCTCGCGTGGCATTGGCCCACCGCCCGTGCAACCGGCCCGCGCTCGCGCCCGCGTCCGCGCCGTGGCACCGGCCCTTCCAAGCCCCCCCCCCCCTCCTCCCCACCCGCTCTCCACCTCCATGTCTCGCCTCGTCCTGTCTTCTGTCTCGCGTCGTATTGTCCTCGACAGAGAAGAAAGGGAGGAAAGAGCCTCACCACGGACCAGGTACGGGGGACAGCAGAGACCAAGAAACCCAAGACAAGCCTTTCCACGTCCCGCCCCTGTCTCGGCGCTGCTGAGACGGCAGGTCGAGCCGTGATGTCGGTACGGAACCAAGGTGCCGGGGGCCGGGGCTGGGCAGGGGAGCGAGCAAAGCGCGGTCTGCGGTTTCCAAACCCTTTGCGAGAACCCGGCCGCCATGTCCCCCCTCGGGGAGCGACCTCTCTACCTGCGAGCGGTGGCGGCGAGACAAGAGTTGCAGCGACGGCAAGCAGAGGGCGCACGAGCGGGGTCGCATGACCTCCTCGATGATCGGTACCTGCGCCGCCGAGAAGGGTACATTGCTCTCTGGGCGTGTGTGTACGGAGCTGGCTGGGAAGCGGTCTGTGTTGCCCTCCTTTCCTTGGCCGGCTCGCGGTTCTTGACCGCCTGGTGTTCTTTCCTGGGGCACACGGGAGGCTGAAGCTACGTCAGCGACGGCAAAGATGACGGCGACGGGCTGCGAGGCGAGGCGCAGGGAGGGAGAGGAAGAGAGGGGAAGAATACCGTGTACTGTCCTTCGTGTCCGGCTTCTCGCTCCAACGGGAGGCTGCAGCAGAGCCGGCTGCGTATTGGCGCCTTTTCGGGAGGCTGTCACAGTGGCGCCACGTATGGCATCGTGTCAGACTCTTTAGCGAAGGGCCGCTGCCGGTCCTGTAGTCTCCAGGTTCGGGAAAGGGACGTGTTCGATCCGATGTCTGGCGTGTCATGTGGATGGAAAAAGAACTTGAATAAATAAAACGTTCCGTTTTCTGGACGTTGGCTTCCTGGATCACATACTGACTTTGCGGATGCCTCTCCTAACGCCCCGATGGCAGGACCGCCTGGGCCTGAGGGCGTACAAGCGTGACAGCGCGTCGCGAAAGGGGCTACACGGCCGAGTCTATCGTCCTGCGCGACGGACCGTGGCACCTGCATCACCAAAGCTTCGGGCTCGCTTCGCGGACAGACGACTGATGATTTGAAGAGGATGCGAGATGGCAAGAGCGAGCTGAAGGTGAGGAGAGAGGGTCTGCGGTGTGTTAGCTTGGGGGGGTTCACTCGGCAAGATATGATGACAACAGACCGAATAAAATTGCACGAACACGAGCATTATCTTTATTATTTGATGTCGTACAGAGCTTCTGGGCCCCATGGACAGGAGTCAAGGCAATCAAGATGAGAGGTTCCCGAGGCCTGCGGCATCGTCAGCTTCATCGTACTTCATAGAACATATTACCCACGGCATCAGAAGACTAGGCGAGCTTTCGTTGCCTGCCCACGTGATGACAAGGCTGCTGGATGCCACAGACAGCGCCGGGCCCGCATCCTGCTTGCAATGCCTCCTTCCGTGGTTGCATGATACTGCTGTTGCGACCTCGACCCCCAAACCACATCCTCAGTTCTCTCCCAGGATCAACAAGTTCATCCAAGCACCTCACAAACCCCCTCTTCTCTCTTGTTAGATCCCCCAAGCCCACCAGGTCAACATCCGCGGCCCCTTACCGCATACCGTCGCAGCAGCATGAGCAGAACCCGCCCGCGCCGTCACATCCCTCCCCAACAGCCGACATGACGCCCACGTCAACCCTGCATGTAACCCTCCCGCCCAGGCATCCCATCACCCCAGGTCCATTCGTACCTGTTGGGCTTCCTCGCAGTCGGCCCCCTCAACGTTGAGAAGCAGGCCATCTCAACCGGCCATAGCAAACAAGCAAACATAAAAGAAAGTACCTCCTCGACGACGACTTGTATCTCCCATCTCCAGGGGGCGAGCTGGTGTGCGCAATCCCCCTTGTTAACACGCGCGCCATGGATGCAACTCCAAGGCCTCCAACCCGGAGAGATATCGCGTCAAGGGGGGCCCCATCCGTCCGGGGAAGCACCGCGGCCGCGGCAGGGGTTTGGACCATCACCTCCCGGGGGAATCTCGTGGCTGGCACCATCACCCCCGAAGACATCCCGTGTCACACACGGGGGACCGGGGGCCAACACGTTCGATGAACATGATATGACGTCCAACTGATCCTGCGCAATGCCAACCGAGGTCAAGGCGCCTCGGCTTTCGCGACACGCGCCCGAATTCGGCATGCGCAGGCCCCGAGGCAGGACAGATTGATTGAAAGGAACGCCGGGGAGGCTGCGTCTGACAGCCACGCAGATCATCGGGACTGGCTGTCACTCGACTGGCAGCGGTAGACGCAAGGGACCACGAGATGGGACGCCCGGGCTGATACCGCAGTGTCGCATTCTCACGGGGAAACTCGTCAGGGGGGACAGAACGGCGCAAATAGAAACTCAAAGGCCCCAATTCCAGCAGTCCAGCGTCACCTCGCCAAGTCAGAGTCGGACTCAGCCATCCTCACAAGCAGCGCGAAAATCCTCCCCCGCAATCAGCAGACGCACAAGTTTTTTTTATCGTCCAACGGCAGGGCAGGCCGGTAGGCGCTGGAGGAGATCCCACTTGGACGACCCGACAGGGCTGAACGCCCCGTCCGACGTGACCTCACGCCTGCAGCAGGGCAGACCGGTGCACGACAGTAAGCCCATCCAGTGAGCCAGCGAGTGAGTCTACTCTCACACCGCTGGTTGGAGCGGCTTCCGCTCCGCCCTCGGACAAAGGGCGACGAAGATAGACTGTGGTGCCGGGTAGGCGGTCAAGTATAGCGACCTTGAGTACGAAAACTGAGCATCCCGAAATGTATTGGGGGCTGGCTATGAATCCAGTCCGTCCGTCTGTCCGCAAACGGGTCAGGCTGGGGGCCCTTGGCTGGATGTATGACATCGTAGGGATGAGCCATCCAGATCCAACGCGGGGAAGGCCCAACTCAAAGAAACGAGCAGCAAAACGGCCCAGAAAATAATCCCATGAAAATAATAGAATTAATTCGCAGAGTGAGCCATTTCCTGTCGGTAGGCTAGCCACACCGACCCGACGAGTATGACTTGTTAACGCTTCGTCACCGCCCAGGTCGCTGCACAACGCGCAGCAAGGCCGTCCCTAGATCCCGGGGAAACCTCGTGGATAGTGGACTAGGCGCGAGGGTGAAGGTTGGGGGGAGACGGCAGGAGAGGGGTTGCGCAAAACGGGCCTCGGTCATGGCTCGGCACAAGCCCGTCTCACTCGAGCGTCAGGCGAAGACCAAGGACAGAAGACTCCGACCGGTGATGTGCAGCGTGACCCGTTCCGAGGAGGCAAAATGAGGGGAAAAAGAGAAGGGTCTTCGGCAGCATGTGAGCAGAAAAGCCGCAGTGATCATGAGCGTAGTTTGCGAAGCATGGCATGGCATGCGCAAGAAAACCGGAAACAGGACCCTGAATTGGCGAGGCGGCTGGAGACCTGGAGAGCCTGCGGGGAGAGAAGCGGGAGGTTGACGTGTTCGGTGGAGGGCTGTGTGGAGTGATTGTGGGTTGTGGGATTCGGGGTCCTCCTGATGCTGATCAGTTCACTCCAGTGCTGCGAGGAAGACGCTGTTGACGATTCCCAGGCCGGCCGCAGCATCGAGGCGATCACTGCAGAATCGGCCTCGTCGCATGCGAGCTGAAGCAAGACGGAGCAGAGCACTGGAGAGGAGGAGGGCCCCTGGAACGGTCCTCGTGCCCCCGGGCGGTTCGGCGCAATCACGGCCGTGTCTCTCGTGTCGAACGATTCGAGCCGCAGTGACTGCCGCGCGGAGAATCTACGGGCGAGGACCAGGGGGTGGAGACAGGTAAGCGCTCGCCTGGATGCTCACGGGACACGAGCGAGCAGTCCTGACCTGACTGGTGTTGGTAGTCTTGGCTCAAAGTTGGTAGGACCCTTCGAGAGGAGGCATGCTTCGAGTCAGGCTGTGGTCCTTGTCGAGGTCTTGGGAGCAATCGGTGGTGACCAATATTTGCAATGTCCAGACAACGATTACGAGACCCCGGGGGCCTCATGTCCCACAGCAGCCCCAAGAGGCTCCCCCCGTTGATGCCCGACGATCCAAAATCCCGAGCGACAGTGGGACCTGGACATGAGCTTCGAGTCCAAGTGGGAATCGTCGCATCGGTCGGGTGAGAAGCGTCCGACAGTACGGATGCATCTGTCACCGCAACGGACAGGACCCTTCTTGCAGCGACGGTCTGGCCTTTCCTCCCCGTTGGCGGCAATAGCCAGGCCAGGAACAGCGCGCCGTCGTCCTCTCTGCTGACCTACCCTGACCGCTTCCGTTGGTGACGGGGCGACGTGACAAGCCTAACCCTGACAGCCTGGACCGACAGACGCTCATTTTGGACGGACTCCGCTTTTCTCGCCATTTAGCCAGGCCCGCCGAGTGGCGGAGAATTGGCCCGTAAGCCCTCGTGATGAGCGTCTTTTTCGCCTTCGTCTCCTCTTTGCTCGCATTTCGACTTTCCCTGCGCCTCAGGCATGAGGGGGATGTGCGGGAAACGGCCAAGATCTAGGGGACTCCCCGTCGTAGGGCGGTCATGCGGTGCTGTGGTTGGTCTCTAGGGGGTATTGGGGACGTCTTGGGGGCCCTGGCGGCTGGCTGGACTGGCACACCACCAACTTCCCCGCGAAAGCCGTCAAGCGCCCCATGTCAGACAATCTGGCAGGAGGCGGATACGGCGCAGATCACGCAGCGGCCGAGAGAAAGTCATTTCTTTCCATGATGAAAGAAATTGCCGTCGGCGGGAGACTTCGAACCAGTCACCGAAAAACGATGGCGGGCGGCAAATCATGGGGCGCCGGAGCTGGGTGCCGTGAAACTCTGAGACGAGCGGCACGAGTGTGGTTGTGACTTTGTTGACGACGGCGCCGAAATGCGACGGGGATCGCCGTGGAGGTGTCTGACTGCCATTGACAATAGCGCCATGGAGGATGGAGGGGTCACGTCGAGAAGGAATGCCGAGGACAGCCTCACTTTGACCCCAGAAAGCTGGGCACGTGGCTGGGTAGGCCGCATTGAGAATCGACGACAATAGACGAGGGCTGCTCGCTCGCAAGGGAGCCGACGACGTCGCCACTGCGGAGGGATAGAGAGGGTGTCGTGACAGACGGTCGCCGGATCTCCTTGACCAGGCATGCGTTTCCTTGCGGGCCTTGATGGGTCTCTGTCACGGAGTCTCTTCTGGTGCCTCGAGGCGTCGGGGCGGATGTCCAGACCAGACGGTACCGCCCAGTGGCTTGCCGTTCCGACGGGTCGGAACTCGCTGGTCCTCTCGGCCATGTCCCCATGTTCATGTCCACCACGGCGTACCTCGCCCCTGCGGAAGGATCCTGGGCGTCCCGCCTGAGGTGTTTTCCGTAGTCCTGCTTGGTGTTGAGCAATGACCCCAAAGATTCAAAAGAAAAGGAAAACGGTCGGGACGGAGAAGTCCAGGGAAGCGATGCAGGTGTGGCCCACCACCCAGCCGGGCTCGAACGCGCCCAAGTCAAGACGAGAAACGCAGCGAGCCCACCGGATCTCATCTCAACTCATCAGCTGGCCAGGTGGACGGAGCTGGACTCCTGGGGCTCTTTGTGAGGTGTGACAAAGATGGGAGGGAAGCAGAAAGTGATAGATGACATGATGCGGCGCCGTCTGCCGGGAATGCGCAATCGCCGCCCAACGTCTGGTCTGGCCGTGTCCTGATCGTCGCCGGGAGCGGGGCCCCGGGGGCCGCGGTTGGAATGGGAGGTGAGATATCATATCGTGTGTCGGATTGTTTCTGATCGAGGGGGCCGTTGCGGTTTGCTTTTTCTAGCCAGGGGGGGGGGATGGTGGTGTTGGAGTGCTGAATCAGACTGTTCGCTGGATTCTGAGTCGAATCCATATGCCAGCGGCAGACAGAGGGAGGGAGGGAGTAGGTGCTGCCTGCCGTCGGCTCGCTGAGGCGGTGGTGGCTGGAGATCAGCTGCACCTCCCCTCGCTAATCTGCATCAGGACTGGCAGACGGTGTGGACCCACCCGGAAGAAACGGTAGACACCCGCCTCCAAACACTCAGGTGATGTAAGCAAAGAGCCGGAGAGAACCCCCCCCCCCCCAACTCTCCCCCAAACGCATCGGTTTGATTGATGCACGGAAGCACCACTCGAAGCATCACAGCGCATCGCATCACATCACGACAGAATATTTGCCATGAGAGAAGCAATACGCACAAACGACCACAGCACACGAAACACACCCCTCACACCATCTCCTGCATCGTCCCGTGAAATCAAAGAAATTGCCATCACTAATCCCCCCCCCCCACGGCCCGTTCGCGCAATGAGAACTGACTACTTGTCAAGCCCGCCTCCGTGACGAGTAATGCTCCCGGCGCTGTCGCCTCTCACATCTGACGCCTCAGTTGCGCATCCTTTTTCCTGACTCTGCATTTCGAGGTGACTTGGATGACCGGAAAGATACTTGAGCACCCAGGCGCGATACATCCTCCCCTCGACGCAACATGGACGGGCAGGCCGTCGAAATCTCAGACATGGAAAAAGGCGGGCGGGTGAGACCTGGTCTCGATGGCTGGGCGGTATTCCTGGGGGGTGCGTCTGGAATGAGCGCGATCGCTTCTCCATTGCTTCTGGGAACTGGCGATTTGGAATGGATGCCTTGGCTGACTCGGCGGTGGCCGCGCCGCATGGCATTTCAATTCAGCTCCTGACAGGGCTCACGATGTCAGCGCAGGAGGTTGAGCGAATCCTCGCCGCTGATTTCTCTGGAGAGAGAGGACGAGGACGAGAGAAGAAGCAGGCGACCGCAAAGCTCCAACCTCGATGCTCTCGTCGTGCTCCCACACATACATCAGAGCTGCCCACGGCTGCAGCTTTCAGGACAATGCGACATGCCCTCTCAACAACAACCAAGCCCCGGCCATGCATGCACCCACCCGCAGACATCACCAGAGAACAAACGCAAAAGCACCAGGAGAAGAGAGGAGAGCAGAGCGAGGCCAGCTGAAACATACGCAAGGGACTCCCGAAAACCGTCGCTCTCGCCGACGTCACCACCTCCCCATGTCTCGCCTGTCGCTGATCCAGGTCTCAACCGTCCTGAGCGGCCGGAATGGCAAAGAGGACATTCTTCCATCATCCCTCCCCCAGCGTTTGCGCTTGCTTTCCCCAAGTTTCCCTGGCGCCCTTCCCCACACCACCCTCACGGCCGACCCCCCTGGCGCAAACCGGGACTGGCGAGACAAGAGAAACACAAACTCCAGAGCACCCCTGTCCCGGGAGCCCTCCGCGAGCCCCGGCCGCACCGTCACAAATGACCAGATATCAAGGCATCCAGTGCGATCCCACGATCGCGCTGCATCGCTGGGAGAGAGCTGCGCCGCGCCGTGCGTCCTGGCATTCGCGGTGCTCGTCCATCCCTTTTGCAACGCGACAACACGCCAACGCCCTTGGGTGGCATTGAATTTTGATCGAGAGAGAGAAAAGACGCAGTTGATGAGCTCCAGACCGCCAGGTCGAAACTGCGGCATCCGGCCCCGGCCCTTGCCGTCGTCTCGCCAGCGCAGCGACGCGCATGAGGTGCACCGCACGTGGGCTCACCGCGTCCGCCTCACTCGCAGGCGCGGGAAATAAATGCCCTCTCCTATTGCATCAATTCCCCAAGTCGGTGAGTGTCACGACAGGCGAACGCTGCGGCAATCAAGGCCAGGCGGCTTGCAGCACTAAGGATTTTAGGGGGGGGGACTGCCGGCATGCGCGCCCACGCAGGAGAAGCGGTCTCAATACCTTCTCGAAGAGCCATCGAACCGCCGGCGGCAGGCTGATAACACACACACATACACACCCCGGTCCCCCCCCCTCCCACCAGCCCTCCTGACCGCCGCCGATGCTGCGCTGCCCCCATGCCGCGACCCCCATTCGCACACCACCTCGTCGCGACAACTGATGGTGCAATCAATGCACCCGCCGCTTTCGGGCAGCTGAATACCTCATCCCCCCATGCCTTGCCAATGTCACGCTCGGGACAATGTCATCGCTCGGATCGCCCTCCATTGACCGTGAGGTTTGCTCATCACACACCTGCTATAATGGTTCAGTTATCTCGTCACATCCGACGGGACTGGGTGTGGTCCAGCACCCTTCCGAAGGGGGGTTGAGGGCGTGGGGGAGAGGGGGCCGACGTTTGCCCACAGTTCCCCGTCCTGTTCTGCTCGTGTACCTGCCGAATTTCGAGCGCTGTCTCATCTGACTTGGGTGCTTGTCTCGCGGGGGCTGCACCGTCAAACACACCGCAACCCACCGCAGTTGAGTTGTGACCTTCCGCATCGGCGAAGTTTGCTCATCACCGCTATAGCCTCATGCCCGCCCCTGCCCCCTACCAGACCTGGGCTGAGAGGACGTTGCTTCTTCGCTTTTAGGGGGGAACACTGCCTTGGAAGAAGTGCGCTACCGAAGAAGTCAAGAATGAAATGTGACATGCTTTCTATCAGGGTTGTTCCAGGCCCCGGCCCGGTGCTGGCGCTGCATAGGATCATCGTGCGCTAATTGAGCCCGTCTCGTCTGGCATGTCCTGATCGGTCGCCGGCTGAATGAATAGGATGAGAAGGGGCAAGGCGAGGAGAGGAAGAGGAAGGGGAAGGGCGTCAGAGGCCCAGCGGTCTGGTCCAGCGTCACGGGAGCGAGCGGCCCTCGCCGTTGGGTCCGCTGTCAGAGTCGCCAATCAGGGGCCTGTGCTCGGGCGTTTTGCCCCCCCACTTGCTCTCCTCCTGGCAAACCGACCCCCAACTCTGCCTCCATTGGGTGTTCGACCTTCTCCTTCGCCTTTCTGCTCTGCCGCCGCTTCCTCACATCCAGGCGATGGATACCCACGCCGGCCGTCTCGTGATGCCCTCGACGCGGGATGTGTGGCGTGTCCTAGCCCATGCCACCTACTCATCACACCGCGAGAGACAAGTACGACTTCCTCTGCTCGGCATCACGCAATCTTCAGCGTGAGGCAAACCACCGCACCGTTCCATCTCATGCCACACCATTTCCATCCCGTCAACCAGGAACCGGTGGGTGGGCCGAATCGCAGACCGGTGGATCCCCGCCGAAGGACGCTACCTAAACTCTGGGACGGCTCAATCTCGCGGCCCATGCCCGAGGGGGATGATGATCATCCCACGTACCCGACACCCAGCGCGGCAGCACCGCGAGGGCGGACCTCGGTGCAACATCCCCCGTGAGCCCGTCGTATCCCTACACGAAGACGAAAGAAGGACCGCCAGGGACTCGGGTCGGGCATCGACACCAGCCCGAGAAAAGAGACAGCAAGACCCGGGAGCTCGTTCCTTTCTGTAGGGTAGTAGTGCCATGACGGGACAAACATCATCCACCTTGTCTCGGCCCTGTCCGACACCAAGGGGCAAACGTTTGCTCGCTGCAGGCCCAATGCTGCTGCAGCGGTATGCGCCTGCACCGCATCCACCGATCGTCAAAATTGCCAACCCTGTGCAACGTCCGAGGGGTGCTCGTACGGTAACATTGTCCGCCGGGTGGGCCTGTCAATGTCAAGAGAGGAAGCAGCCCAGCCAGCCCGGCTATCCGTCTCGCCGCCCAACCTGTCGTTCGTACATCTTTTTCTCCACCGTGCAATGTCCCAGCCCACGGCCTCGGGAGCGCCAGCGCCAGGGGGAGAGCGACGGGTTCACTTCGCGGAACGGCCACCCCAGCTCCCGCGAGCGAGGCCTGGCAAAAAGGAGCGCCCGACGAGTCGCTCCATGCCGTGTCAGTACCACCATACACCCCGGCCTTCTTGGCAAAAAAAGCAGAAAGCGCGCCCGTGATGGCCTCATGGCGCCTTGCCATGTCGAATACTGAAGGATCGACAGGCTGGCGCGCAGGGCCTCGGCTTCAGGACGGGTAGGGATTTGGCATGGCGTCTTCATATGTCCGCCGCATGCGCCTCGGGACGAACGTGACCAGGGGAAGGAGGAAGGAGGGGAGGGGGCACTTCAAGCCTCGGGATGGGGGTGGAAGGGCCGCCGTTCAGCTTCGGGGGTCCAGGAGTCTGGTCGGCGAACCTCGAGAGGAGAGGGGGCGATTTTCTTTTCTGGCGATCCTTCCGGGCGCGGTAGGTAGCGAGGGCCTGGTAAAGGCGACAGCATCACCATCTCTGTGCCAACATGCCAGCCCGACCAGCACCACGGGCCCTGCCAAAAAAGCAACCCCATTCAGGGCATCTGACTCGTCGTCCGCTGGCCCGCGGCGTGCCTGGTTCTGTGGTGTCGTTTGGCCGTCGTCCTTCCATCCGCCCAAGGCAGAGTCACAGTGACGGAGGGGGCTGTGACGTTTCAAGGGTCCCGCGGCAACACGCCCAATTCCTCCTTTCATCGGTGGGGAAAGCCATCCCGCCTGAGACCTGGAGTTCTGATGACCGCCAGCCGGCGGCAGTTCTCTGCACCCGCCCGCTTGCTTTGCTCTCCTGACCCGACCCAGGCGGCTTGCACTAAACTGTCGCAGACCCTGTGTGTTGTTCGGCTGGAGAAGAGCCCGGTGAGCGTGAGGGGTGGGGAGGGCGATTGGAGAGTGGGAGGATGGACAACGCATTGCAAGCGTTTGGGGGGGCTGCTCGCCTCATCCAGGTGATGGCGATGCGAAAAGGCCCCGTGATCAATATCGACCGTGCAAAACGGGGCGTCAATCAGGGCGCGGGGATGCTGCTGCAGCAGCGCGGCAGCTTATTTTTTTTTGTCTTTGCTGTGCGGTGTTGTGCTGTGCTGCGCAGTCTGCGCAGCATCCAGGAGGTCCGATCTGATCGCAGCAGCAGCAGGCTGCCTCTGTCCACGGGATCTATCCATTTGGCGGTGCTGTGTATCAGGAATAGGGAGCAGTTGAAGGGGCGACCGGCATGAATGGGCAGGGCAAAGTGCCGTCACGAGGTCACCTGGGAGCGGCGTGGCCCAGTCAAGGTTGGAAGGGGGCCAGAGTGCACCCCGGACGTCACATCCTGGCGCCAGAGCTGGCCGCAGTGCCGGATTCGATTCGATCAGGCCCCCCGGGGGAAAGGGGACGTGACCTGTGACCAACAAGTAAGGTCGATGACCGCGATTTGCGTTCAGGCACCGACTGACTGATGGGGCCGACGACGGGGCCTCCAATTCCAGTCGACCAGGGAGGGGGGATAGAGTGATCTGAAAGTGCGTTCAATCAGGGACGGAAGCCTCGACTCGTGATCCAGACGACCATGGACAGGACATGGCGGAGTCGAGTCCAAGTCTGGAGACTGGGGAATGATGGGCCGTCGATTGAGGCTTCGCGGGAGGGAGCCGCCAATGCCAACGCCCATGCCAATGCCCATCGTGGGATCCGTTTTGGCCAGTGCCTCGTGACTCTTCCGACGAGCGAACGCGGTGGCCCGACAGGTCCAGGCCGTCCAGAGAACGGAAAGGGACAGAGCCCAGAAGGGGTAGGCCTGGGGCAGGACAGGCCAGACTGGAGGCGGCAGCCGATCCGGAGAGGCCAGGCTAGCCCAGAACAGGGAGTACCGTCTCGGCCGTTGGAGAAGGCCAGGCCGTTTTGGGGGCGGTGCTTCGACTGCCCGTATCCTCGGCTGTCTTCTGGTCACCTGTCTGGCTGCTGCTTCCGTCCGAGAGGACGGCCTGAGCTTCGGTTTGGGGTAACTCGGACTGGAGAGTCAGCAGGCGGAGAGATCTCCGTCGCCACGGGGAGGGCGGACGGGGCGAGATGAGGCGACTCACAATCATGTGACCAAACGGTGCAATGCGCTGGGGACGTGAGGTGGACCGTGAACTGTGGCCAGAAGGGGCAGCTTGAGAGTTACCACAAAAGGTTAGCTCACATCACGACGCTAAACGATGACTTGTCCTATTCGAGGTGCGCATCTGATCAGGCGTGCCGCGAATGCCCCGGACTGCCACCCGTTTCAGGCTAAGCGTGCTTTTGCATTTCCTCCCCGACGGTTCCCCGAAGCAGCAGGCGGCCAGTGGGCCGGTACTTCTCCCACTGATCCTAAACCCCTGGAAGGAAACCCACCCGTCATGGCAAGACTGACTGACTGCCCCCCTCCCACCCCCTGGCCCTTGCCCCCCCGTCGGGCCAGGCTCAGGAGGGGGGGCAGGTGTGGCCTGGGGTCTGGAAAGCCACCGACAACACCCCCGGCGCTAGGTACCTCCACGAGGTACATGGGTACTTGTCCCCCGTCGAGGTACCTGTCGGCCCTTGCTTCCTCCCCATGCCCATGTTGTGAGATAGATTTACTCACCGCGACTCCCCCCCCCCCCCCCCNTCCCCCCCCCCCTCAGCGCACCCACACGCCCCCCCCGTCACCCGTCCCCCCCATCTACATCCACATCCCAAGCCATATCCTTTACTTGTATCCCACTTCGGCTCTCCTCCGATCCTGGGCCTGACCTGACGATAATAATTACCACCCACTCCCCAGACCTCCCACACTTCCTCCTCCTGCTACTTCAACTCTCCACCCGGCACTCGACTGCACGACAGACACATTCGAATACCCACTGCGCATTCACAACTACACATCACATCGTCGTCGACTGCTACCATCTCGTTGACAGACGCATCACTTGCACAATCTTCCAATCGACGTCGACGACCCCCGATCACTTCGACTCGCTTCCTCAGTGGCGTATCACCTGCTCGACTTACAAACGATCATCCTTCCGCCCCTGGTGCCGACGACCTTCGTATCTGAACTCAATCCCACCCAACTCACCCCACCCGTCACGATCCCGTCGCGCGTCGCCGCCTGCAAAACCGCAACCATTTATCCTGACGAGTCCTCCCTCGCTTGCTCGCTACCCCGAGCAGCCCGCCACGGCACGATGCCTTTCCCACTCGACGCACACGTCCTGACCGTGGACACCAACCTTCTCCACAAGGTCGACACTTCCAATCCCCAGAACCTCTACAGCATGTGGACGGGTAAGTTGACTTCACTCTTGCAGCCCAACGGCGACTCGTCTCGCTGACACATGACCTTTCAGTCTTTGCTCGCTGCGCAGAGTCACTCGAGCAGGGCCGAAGACTGGAGAACATCAGCTGGCGCCTGTGGAACCGCGAGACCTTCTGCTGCGCGACCGACGACCAGACACCTACTTATACCGCCACCAGCCTGCCCCGCGAGATCCCACAGGACGCCAGGATACCCGACGTCCCCCAGCTCTCCGGCAGCCTCGACTCCGTCATCGAAGAGGAGGCAGTCGACTTCACCTCTGAAGAGTCTGGCCTTGACATTGTCCGCCCCAGGATACAGAGGCAAGACTCGTGTGCCAGCAGCCGGAGCCGAGGCCGAGAGCGCCACATCACCGCCGACGGCTTCGAGAAGATCGTCGTCTCCATCATCAAGGAGAAGGAGCCCCTCTCTGCTCCCCTCCCCTACATCACCTCCCCCTACCTCGCGGCTGAGAAGCAGTCCCCCGCCTCTATCCCCAGCTTCGAGCGCTCGGGATCTACCACCACCGAGTCACCTTGCAAGTCCTCCGAGGGCGAGGAGGAGCCCTCCCAGGAGCCCTCGTCTCCTGAACTCAACTCTCGCACCACTGTCGTCCGCGGCTTCTCTCCCTCCCAAGGCTCCCTGACCCGCACCATCATGGAGACCCCCCGCAGTATCCCCACCACCCTCCTTCCCGAGCCTACCTCTGCGCCGGCGGCCAAGAACGTCGTGTCCAAGAAGCAGCCCGTGTTCGTCATGGGTGGCTCTTGCTCCAGCAGTGAGCAGGACAGCCCGAACAACACCCGTCCCGTTCCCGCCCCTCAATCTAAGCGCAAGATGTTCGCCCTCGGCGGCTCCTCTGAAGAGGACAGCTCCGTCAAGAGCGCGCTCGCCTCCCCTCGTCCCAACGGCCTTCTCAACCCGCAGAAGAAGCAGGCCTCGTTCAGCGCCCAGCTCGTCACTCGCACCATCGACAACGACAGCGCCGTCGCGGATGACTCGGACACCGACTACGTCGACGAGAGCGCCATTGACGACGATGACGACTCTTCCGACTGGGAGGACTCGATTGAGGACAGCGGTCGCTCTAGCATGGACGACAAGACGCTCTTCCAGCGAGTCGACTCGAAGGTCAACCTCACATCGCGCCGCTCCCTGATCTCGGTCATGTTCGCGCAAAACGAGCGCGCCTCCAAGCTGAGCAACATTGCTTCCCAGTCGACCTCGGCGCTGCCCCGCGCGTCGCGCCTCTCGCAGGCGCACGCCGTGGCCGGTTCGCCGAACGACTCGGACGAGGCACCTCTCATGATGAAGAAGGGTGTCCGCTCTTCCCCTCTCAAGCCCATCAACGAGATCCCCCGCTCCACTGCCCAGCCCATCGCGACCGCCGCCAGCCACAGCCAGCTCCAGGCTCAGGCCGCACTGTCGCCGCGCACCACGCGCCGCAACATGCTGGCTACCGAGCTGACCGAGTCGCTGCGCCGCAATCTCCTCTGGGAGCGTCAGCAGAAGAGCTCGACTGCCAACGCGGTCCTCAAGCGCCGCCACACCTCCCACGACGTTGCCAACCTGAAGCAGTACCCCGAGAAGGTGTACATGAACAAGGGCGAGGACGGCAACCCCAACAACCAGTACTTCCAGAAGGAGACCCATGGAGGCTACCACTCCAAGGGCTGGTAAACACCCACACCAACTCACACGACTGCACATATCGACGGGCACATCTTAGATGCCCTGTACATTCACCACATGCATTGCGAGGCGACATCATCATTCATCGTCATTACCCATAATCCACAGAGGGGACACAGAAAAGAGGCGTTTCGACCTCACATTACGGCGGCGTTGCTCATTCACATGATACCATGGTCTGTTTTTTCATTTTCTTGTCATTTCATCGATGTGTCGGACCACATTCGAAAAATTCATGTCGGGCGCAGAGAAGCGCCTTCGGCGAGACTCGTCGCCAATGGTAGTGTGTACTTGTACAGCAGCAGAGGACATCATACCCCGAGGGCAACCTCGACAACGGCTTTGGGAAAGAGACCAGGAGGCTGGCTGGCTACGAGGGTACACGGACGGCACTAAAAACGCCCAGGCGTGGGCTGGGCTGATGACGAGCGAGCGAGCGAGAGCGGTAGCGGAGACCAAAAAAGCGAATTCCAAAATCCTGGCGCTAGACGGGCCACGGGAGGGTGGGAGATCCCCCGGGTCCGGGCTTCTACCAAAAACATGAATAAAACTTCATATCCAATGCACTTGAGTCCCCATTCACTCGCGACAATGCTCCATCTGAAATGCGATGTATCCACGCCTTTTGCTTGCTTCTGCAGCTAGGTAGCGTGTGAGTGAATATTGATGACCATGTCCTTTCTACCTTGTCGGGGCCCCGTATCGAATGCACTACAAGGTCCCCTCTCCCCTCTGCGTCATTTCTGAGCCCTGCGGCGGTCTAGAACCTTTGCTGGAGGGGCTCTTGGGATTTTTTCCTCACCACGGCGATAAGGTGGGGAGCAGAGCCCCTCCTCCCGTGACTCAACGCTGCAATTGCCGCAGGTACCTCAGCAGGAAGACAGTTGTGGGAGGTCAGCAGTGGGGTCAGCCGTCGGGTGGGCGGTGACGGCCAGCACTTCACGGGACGAGGATGATAGTCATCTGAGCGGGCGAGCTCCTCCTCTATCGATCATTTACCGTTACCGTCTGTTCATCAGCCTGGCTGGGCGAAAAATCTTCGCGCTTGCGCAGCTCGGAGGAGTTCGGATGGATGGTGTGGGTAAAGGATCATGGGGGAGACTTTCCCGAGGGGGCTGGGTTTCACGCCTGGAGATGGATGATCAGGGGATGGGGGACTTTGGCATGTGGTGAACGGGGGAGGAGGAGAAACAGGATGACGGGTTTGGGCGTCAGAATGGCATTTTCTCCATGACAGGGCATTGTGCACGCAATTGTCATCCGTGTCTTGAGGAGGGGCCGCGACGCGACACTATTGGAGTTGGGCAGCATGGTTGTTGTCAAGACGCGGTCACCAGGGAGATTTGGATGATCAGAGGGGGCTTCCTCGATGCCGGCCCCGCGCTGCGACCGTTGAACGACGCGCTGCCGGTGGCGCGCGACGGCCAGCATGTTTACAACGTGCAGGGGGTACATCGCAGGTCTGGCGGCGCGAAACACGGCGCGCGGAAGCATGTAGAGCTGCCCCGTTCCAAAGGACAAGAGACGACGAATTGTCGCTGGAAGCACTCAATAGTTCGATGGACATTCAGTCCACTGCGCCGTCTGCTCTGCCTCGAGCAAGAGGCTGGACCGACCCGTCCGCGGTCACGCAGGGACCAGACAATGCGAACATGACCAACGAAGAGGAATTCCCGGGACGAGAAGGACGAAGCGGAGGCTAAGGATCGGCTACTCGACATGGAGCTCGGGAGCTGGCCTGTGTTTCTCCCCTGAGACGAGCGCTGGTGGCTCGGCTCGGCTGCTTTGTGGGGAGGGTGGGCTTTGTTGGGAACGAGGATGATGCCGATGACTGTATATGGAAGCCTGGCGAGAGGTGGCTTGCTTGTATCGAGTTGGAAATGCCGATGAGGCGATTCGCCATTCCATTTCAGAAGCATGTCGTGCCCCGAGATGCCTTGTGGCCGCTCTGCCGCCGTCTCGGTGCGTCTTGGCAAGATTTGACCGTCCTAGCTCATCGTGCAGTATCAGATGCCAATTTCGAGGGCAGAAGAAGCAAGGATGCGATCACAAGCAGAGTTCGCGTCGGTCGTTCTGATCGAGTGGTCGTCGCACAAAGGGGGTTCGCCTCGCTGACACGTGAAGGCAGGGAGAAGTGGCCTCGCCGCTGCATGGCGCAAACAGAGTTGCAAGGGCGGCATCAGTCACGACGCATCGCAGCTCCCGACGCCACCTCCGCACGCTTCGGCTTCTTCGCATGAATGCTGAGGCTGGCGCGCGGCGCATCTCGTGTTCGCGGTTACCATGGTCGTCTACCTCAACAGGCTGAGGTCAGTACAAGTACATTGAGTACAAGTCTAAGCCCTGTCCCGATCGGTGTAACACGATGCGAGGCTACAGCAATCAGTTGGGGTCGGATACCGGACAACCCCCCGGGATTGTTGGAGGGCAGCAAATGAGGGGAGCTGGCTGGATCGGCAACAGGGTCAGCGTCGCATTGAAGTTCTAAGTTTGGCGCGCCATTGGAGGTTGAGAGCCGCGCGAGGTCCAGAACGTTTGCCATGATGAGTGTTGCAGCGCGCACCATGCACGACCAAGCCGAAATGGAGGTTGCCCTTGGGTGTGGTATGGGCCTGACTGCGCATCTCCTCATCCAACTTTGGACCGACAATGGACGGCGCGGGCTTGGTGCGTTGCTGAGTCTTGGTTGCGTTGCGTCGCCTGGAGGGGGTTGCAAGTAGCCTTGCGCCAAGCGCCTGCACTTGCCTGCCCCTGACGTTGGGGTCCGGGGAAGGGCGAGACATGGCGATTTGGCGCTCGCCTTGGTTCTTGTCCAGCCAGGCACGTCGAGGCCAGACACAACGCGGCGGCCAAGGCACAAAGGCAAGGCGACAGACAGTCGCTGGCCAGACCCAGGCGCCACGGTGTGGTCCTGGATCCCCGTCGGTGCGCCGGAGGTGATTATCTGGTCGGTCTTGACGTGGTTGTAGTTACACTCTGGTGGTCGCATTCCATTGCGTTGCTTCGCTTGACATGACCGGTTCTGACGCGGCGGGGGACGCATGCGGCGCGAAAGCTGTTCGGGCTTCGCGTATGACGGGAGACTGATGCTGAGTTTGGCGCACCACACCACACCGCGATTATGCAGCCCACGCAAGCCAATCTCGTTCAGGCCAGGGCATCCAGATCCGAAGCACCCCTCGGCCGGCAATTGCTGCGCTGGACAATGCGGTTAGGCGGGAAGCGGCCACAGCTGAAGTGGTGACACCAAAGGGGGCAACATCCGGGCGGGCGTCGAGTCGTTAACGCGTTACCAGGTAATTCAAGACCGTCGGCAGGAGAATTAATCGGTTGAATGGTCATGCAGCCTACCCTTCTGTTCCACGTCGGTCCGCCTGCAGCTGGGTGATGGCGTTTGACGCAGGTGACCAGAGACAGCGAGAAGAGTCATACGGGGATGCATGAGGCAGCAGGGAGAGGGAAGAAAGAGGGACAGGGCGCAGGAAGGGTTAGGTTTGTTGTCGGGTTGAAACTATAGCAGGTGCATGGCAGATCGTTGGTTGATGATACCTTCCAGCGCGCATCCCGCCTTCCGCGGGGACAAGAGTGGGTGTGGTGACCCCCTCCTCCTCCCCTCCGTCACGCCTGCCGCTCTGCGTATGCTCCCCCAATCCAGACCATGCCTACCTATCTTGTTGTTACCTACTTGACAGCGGGCTGCGCAATCCCACTTCCCCGTGGGAGGGCGAGTGGCAGTCGTGGCAGTCGTGGCAGTCGGAACCACGAATGGATCCCTTCACCGACATTCCCTGCATGCGATGTTGCCATCCTGAGCCTGTTTTGAGCATCGATATCGCCCACTTATTATCACATCTTTCGGGTTCTAGATTCTTGTCCAAGGCAGGCAATGCCATGATTTCATAGTGGGCAGGCGCACCCATCGTACCGTCTCGTGAGCTGGGATGAGCTTTGGGGAGGAAAGAGGGATCTTCCCCAAACGGCCCACCCACCGTTAACGCGGGGTAATCCCCGTTCGCGCACCTGGCGAGATGCCGTTTTGGAACCAGTCGCCTCCGTTCTGTCCCCATTCATTTTATTCGATTTGTTATTTTCATTGGCATCAATCGCATCCGACTTTGAGTTTACTCCTCCACACTCTTTCCCCGGACCGGCGACCCTCACATCTGGCATCGCTTTTCCGCCTGCGACAGCAACCAGGCCAAGGATCGAGCTAAGCCGGCAGATCCTCCTGTCAGGTCATGTTCGCATCGCCCGGGCCCGTCATACCTGTCTGCAGGACCGGCGAACCCTCCATGATCGTCGACTCGACCATGCCAGGCCGCACGCGACCATCTACACTCTGGAGAAGCTCCTCCGACACAGCAACGCAGTGATTGCCGCGACTTTTTGGTCTTCCGCCGGCAAATTGTTGACACCGGATCCAATCATGCCAACTCCTGGATGCCTGTCGCCCTCAGAGTATCACACTTCGCTTTCGTGTGTTGAGATCGATCAGGGCTTCTGATGTCATCTTCGTCGCCCGTCGCCTGTAATTGGCGCGTTTACCTTCCTCCCACGCATCCCGGCAGCCGCCCAGGTTCCCCGACGCCGGACAGCAGGGGTGATTCCCTTCTCTGTCCACGAGAACGCGCGCGTCGCCAATTCCGGCAAGAACCGCACGACACCCGCCCAATCGAGCCCTGATGCGATTGCTCTCGCGAATTGTGACGCCTGCCCCGGCTCATCCTGAGAGGTCACCTAATCTGTTGGCTTTGGCCTGCGTCGTCGCGAACGAATTCATGGTCTCTCCAACGACCCAAGAACGAACCATCGCCACTACGATCGCCGTACGCTCGCATCTTGCTGCTAACATAGCTAAACCTCGGAGCCAGTCTTCTGACAGTTCTGTCCATGACTCGGCGGACCAAACATCACTGGAAGCGTTGCCGGAAACGAACGCCCCAGTCACCCGGAACCGTGGATGAAAGCGCCCGAGCAAGCGCTGCGAATGACAGAACACCATCTTCACTGCAACACTCTCGAAGGCCAACGCGTCGCCTGACACTGTCGAAGCCTTCTGGTACCTTGGCAGCGCAATCGTGTTGTCAGCAGTCGCATCGATGATTCCCCCATGACTCGATTTCTTGGGCAGTTATGGCTCCTCGCCTCTGTTCCATCATGACCCCAGCCTGCCCAGCCGCGCCTTTCACCCGCCTCGTCGGTGCTTCCACGGCATCATCTCGACATGGGTTCGGCCAGCCTCGGCATCGCGCCCCGAATCCAAGAATCAGAACACTCCGAGACGAGCAGAAAAGAATATCCCAATAAAAATGGGAAAATAATCAGAACTTGACTAACCGCCGCCATCCTCTCCGAGACCCCGCACACCACCATGCTATCCCAAACCAACCCCAGGCTCAGGCTTAGGCGAGGCTTAGGCTGAGGCTTGCCTCGGGCTCCTCCCCGAACTGGGAGGTCGGGCCCGCAATCTTCTAGAAGGCTTCTATCCCGCAGGTCACACGTGGAAGGGGGCCAGTGCTCTTGAAAACAGCACCAGAAGCACTTGATACCACCCCGTGACGAGGTTGGAAAGCAGGCGAGCTATCGATCCAGCGAAAGCTTCAACCCCACCTCCCAATCTCTCAGCGTCAGGCCCACACTAAGCTCTTCAACAAGAGATGGGTTCGCTCGCTCGCTGCCCAGCTGCCATACCGGGACGCTGGGGTTCGCAGCCGCGGCGCTCTGTCGTGTTGACCCCTTGAAAATGCCGCTCGAAAGCGTGTCTCGTGGTCATCTCCGACCTGCCACCCCCAGAGCACGCCTTCTTCAAAGACCCCAGGACGTCCAGGGGTATTCCACACACCGGTCGTGGCAGCGGGCGTTGCCCGTCGAAATGACCCCTGGTGCCACACTGACCACCGCACACCACTCTGCTTCATCAAACTCAAGGGGTGTGTATCTGCGGCAACACCTTCCTCAATCGAGTTGACAATGACCACGAGAGCAGGGCATCATACAGACCGGATAAGTACACGTGGGCTTCGTTGAGAACCGCCAAGCATACTTGACAGCACCCCGCTTCCCCGACGCTGGGATCGGAACCCACATTATTTCGGCGAACCCGACATTTCCTCGATATCCTACCAGCTTTGTCGCGCATCCAGCAAGTCGGCTCCCTAGCTTCGGCACATCGTCGTCCTCTTGTGCCGCCGGGCAAATGCTCGGGATTCAGGTCAGGGCACCGAAGCAGTAGAGTTCGCGACTAGCAACGGTCCCCCCTCGTCCAACGCGGGGAAACTGCCGTCAGCTGGCTGTTCCTCACGACTCGGTGGCGCACTCCCAAGCGGCAAGTTCGCAGCCCAAGCTCACAATTACTTGGAATGTCGGCTTTTACTCTGGGCAAGTTTTCCGCGACATCGTGAGAAGGCGGATACGTCATCGCCCAGATCGTGCCCGCTCGCTCCATTATCCTGACGGGAAGAACTCCGTGAGCCAAGCTCTGCGTAAATTGCTGACGTCCTCGCAGACGGCGAGTCAGTAGCGTCGTTTGCCCTCAAGATGTCGAATGTCGCCTTCTATTGCGCGCCAAACGCTTCTACCGACTGCGCATGGCACAGCCGCTGCGATGCCAAGCCCTCCCCCGGGTTTTCCCCATGGGCTTCTCTGCTTACCCGGGGCCGGCCTCCGCAAAAATGGCTGAGCTCAGCCCAGCGACGCCTCCAAAGAGTTACTGACTCGGAAGCTATCCCCAACAGTTCCCGCTCGCGCCATACTTCAGCTCTACCATCCTTTTACCGGACGAAGCTTCCGGGGTGCATCCTTTTTTCCGACTCGGCCGCACGGTTGGAGAGCTGGGGATGTAGCGCAGTACCGCCCGCATGTTGGAGAAGTAGACTTCACTTGTCGCCGAGTACCTCCAGCCCCTCCAACTCCCAGTCGCCGCGACTCATGCCTACACACCACCTGCCATTGCTTGGCCCCTGGACGAGTGTTTAGGAAGTCGGGTGTGGGAAAAATCAAAGTCGAAGCTTATGATCGCCAGGGTTTGAGCAGCTGTCGCCATACAGGCGATGACTTTCTGCGGCAAACGACCAGGAGTTGTTCGAGTGATAGTTGTCCAACAGGGGTCGATTCAAGGCCCCCGTCATCGAGATGACGGTGGATTATTTCGAGGCTGTCCGCGGGACAACATCTCTGATTAACTGACAAAGGTTCACAAGTATCAGCAATCGCAGTCGACGACTAGAAAAATTCAGAAGGCCAAGAGACACTCCTAGGCCATGGACTGGGACTACTCGCTCTGGATTTCCGCATGACATGGTAAACCCAACACTCGGCATCCTTTCACTTCATCAAGAATATCGTAAGGAGGTCAGCGAGTGGCTATTTGAAAGAGCTCTCTGGCCCTCGATGAAAGTTGTTGCGCCGAATATCACTGTCAGGGTCCCGCGTGTCGTGACGTCGCACGTTGAATCAACAACAGCCGCGATGCTGAGTGGTGCTGAGCCAAGGGACGTGGTCCACTTGCGTAGATGACACAGGACCAGGCAGCTCACCAGTCGTTGCCAGGCTTGGGCCTTTCAGCCGATCCCGATATCGAATCGAGATGCACTTGAACATCGACGTCATCCTTATGTGCGAGAGAAATTGTCTTCGCCATGTACGAAGTATTGCTCGAGTCAATCGGCCCACAGTACAAACAGGCATTTCCTCCATGTATCATCAGCCAAGATCATCAGTGGCGTCGTTTTGCGCGCTCGTCAGCCAAGAGGTGTTGTGCGGCATCACCTCATGCAGAGCGCGACCGTTCCTGCAGCACCGCTTGGAGGCAGCAGACGCAGTGAAACCTCGAGATGCACGACCATGACCACGTTACCAGCGCGGACAAATGACCGCCCTGTTTTGCAGCCCAACCAGGCGGGCACGCTCGGAAGCACCACGCACGAGTATCACCCGCGCCTGTAGATCATTCACCCCACGGGACGCTCAACGCCTTGAAGATGTCTCTCCACGACTCGACGATGCGTTCTAGAGCAGTCAATGCCCCAACATCCGAGCGCCGGAACGTCCCCCGGGCCACCCGAAACCAAACGCCCTGGTGTCACCGCCCAATGAATGCCGGTTCCGTACCTTTCCGAGCGAAGCAACCGTCGAAGCTGACGGCCGACCGCAAGACAACATGAGGCGGACGGGAGGGGCGTGAGCCGGACGACAAGCCCGCGATTCCCCGTGTAGCGATGCGATGGGAAGCTGCGCGGCAGCGACCGTCTCTGTCTGCATTGACCTGATGAAAGGGTCCGTCGCCCGCGGAGCACAATCCGAACTTGCGAGGCAATCAATCCCGCATTCACAGGGCTAGCTAGCACTGCTGGAGATGGTCTGATCTCGCAAGACGGTAGTGCGGGGCCCTTGCGGTGTCCTGGTTAAATATTCTCATTATTTTGTTCAGGTGTATTATTTTTTTGTCGACAAGGATGGGACGGGGACGGGGACGGGGTCGGAGTCGGAATGGCAGCGAGGATCCCATGTTTTTTTCCTAGGACATCTTGGCCTGATCCTTCTGCCCCAGGACCCCAGGCTCTGCTCCAGTTCCCAGTCCGCGGTTCCGGGACGCGGTTTTCTTTTTCTGAGGACTGACTGCTGACGGCTGCCGTTCGTCGTCGATCTCCAGTCCGAGGCCTGCATGGCCGGCAGACGACAAAACAGCAGACAGCACCAAGTCGATGCGAGGAATTCTTGCCGATTGATGGCTGCACCGCGTGGATAGAGTTACGACCAAGCAATCACGAGGACCACAGTTACGCGGCTGAACGGTGGAGGCAGCACGAGTCGACGATTCATTTGCTCGGCGGAGACAACGGTGGAGGAGGGGGGATGGGGCTCTGGCAAGACGGGTCCAGGGAAAAAACCGAATATCCTCGAGGCCGCGGGTGAATATTTTCTCGAATATTCATTTCGAATTTCTCTGCCCCGGCCTTCCAGAAGAGCGCACGTCCTCGGCGCTGGTATTGCGCATCCACATGGGAGCAGCATATCATATCACAGCACCACGGTCCATGCCACGGCCCCGGCCTACCAGAAGGGCCGACGATGGCTTCCCAGCGCAGACTCCCTGCCACGTTTTCTTTCTCCCGGCGGCGGATGGCCGTCCGTCCCCTGGCAGGCTGGCACGGCGCCCCGAGGACCAAAACACTGGTAGCGGCACCCCTGCGCCGGAAGGGCGCCGCGGGCGCCAGTATGGGTGCCCCGGCGGCGTGGGCCTGACGCACCTGACTCGGGACCTTGCCGCTTTGGGCGGCGTCGCGACGGGGGGTTCTCTGGCGACCCTTTGGGAAATGACTGCCGCGGTCGAGACCGCGACTGTGGCTCCTCCACTGGGTCCCTCGGGTGGGCGGAGTTTGCCATGTGCGCGCGTGCGTTTGCGTGCGTGCCTCACGGGGGGCCGTGTCGCCCTCTTCTCTCGCCGTTGCCCTGAGGATTCGGGGTGCGAGTCAGCTCTGGGAGGGGAGGGAGGGGGTCGGGGCAGAGGCGACGCAGGGGCACGCTTGGAGTTCAGGCAGGAACGGCGTCGCAGTCGGGCGCCGCGATGTGTCTGAGAACAATGGCATTGTGGATGGTGTTTGGGAGCCTCGACGGCCGGCCCTCCTTTCTTCTCGAATCGAATGGCGATGGGCGCCCCGACGAGGTGCCGAGCGAGCTGCTAGGGGTGGGCCACAGACGCGAGGCTGCGGCGGCGGCGGCGGCGACGACGAGAAGCCCACCTGGACGATTGGGCCGGCTCGAGTGAGAGATTCGCCGAAGAGGAGGAGGGGGCTTCTAGAAGGAACGTTGTCGGCCTTATTGGCGGGTCAGGGGGGGGGCGGAGAGTACGGCGCCAGGGGCGAGGAGGCCCGGCTGCATATGCGCGGCGTGCACGACGCAGGCACCCCAGGTACCGTGGCACCGTGGCAAGGTTCCTGTTGCAGAATGACGGCTCGGAAATGGAAGAGGGCTCGTCAGTGGCTTGACGGGCGAATGGCCAAATGGGCCACGGGCAATTGGCTGAAGAGGGGGGCCGGTGTTGGTTCGACCTGATGGACGGCTCGGGGAGTTAGGGCGGAGAACTCCACCACTTGAGATTTTCCCGGCTGGGCCGTTGGTTTCTTCCCTTTCACATGCGCATGCCGTGCCCTCCTTCGCACGTCGCTGTCGGTGGCACTCCGAAGGGGGGGAGGCCTGGCATCCGGATCTGGCATCTGGCACCGGGCAGCCCAGTTGTCGCTCCGACACGGTTATACCTAAACTAACGGCCGTGATGGCGAAGAGATGGCGATGAAAACGGGTTCACCGCGGCGGGTCTGCGGGATTCCCCGTCAGCCTCTGGACGGTGGGAAAGCTGACGTCTTTCGCTGTCTGCACCTCGGCCGACGAGCAGCGAGGGGGGCGAAAGAAACGGGCAAGAATGTGAGACGGAAGTGGAAGAGACTACGCAAGTGGAAGAGGCTACGCAAGTGTCTTCTCCACCGAGCCCGCCCCCGCGACGACTCTGGCCATTTCCCTCTCTCCCTCCCTCTCTTGACGTGCCGGCGCAAGACGCTCCAGATGGCAGCGACCGCTGTTCTGGGACCGCCGCGTCGTGCCCTTACCGCGCCCCCTCCCGTGGCCACGCCGCGTCCGCGTGGTGTTGCGAGGAGAGCTGTGCTGCTGCTGCTTTGGGGAATCCAGGCCCGGGAGGGAGCGCTTGGGGCGAGCCCATGTGGGGATGGAGTCGAGGGCTGTCGGACCGACAAGAACGTGAAGGTATTCGGTATTATTATTATTATTATTTTATTCGTTTTTATTCACGTCGCAGAGGCGGCTGGGATGGACGGGCACGGAACGTCATGGCATGGCGTCTGGTCATCCGAGGGCACGCTGACCGGGAGGTCCTTGGTTCGCATCCCCGTGGCATGGGATCCGGGGCGTGAGGGGGAACGGAACAGCCTGTCGCCAATTGACAGGCTCGATCCTCCCCGGATTCGCGATGCGGCGTCACATGGGAGGCACGCGGCGGGCGGTGCCTGGTAAACTCTACCTCCTCGTTCATCTCATTCCGCGCCAGCGTCATCTCCGTCCATGCGACTGCGACACCACGAGGCATGGACGGGGTCTGCTTCCACCGCGCAGCACCAAGACCTGGGGAAGGGTGGCCCGGAAGCTTCGCGAGAGAGCCGCTGGGGGATGTGCGACCGACCGACCGACCGACCAGGGGGATCGCTTGACCGGTTGGAGGTCATTTACTGCCCTTTCACCCATTCTCCAGGCCGTTGGCCGCTGCCTCGGGGTGTCGCCGCATGCGTGCCCTCCGCCCGGAAGAAGCCGTTGGTCCTCGGGGCGCATTCTCGCGAGCTTCCCCCATGCCCCCTCTTCTCCCCTGGGTATCGAATCCTCTGGCGCGAGAGCGTTCACCCGGCGGGCTGGCACGGCCAAGACGTTGGTCGCGGGGTTGGCGAGCGCGACGACGGCGCGGGCTGCCGACGCCTGCGAACTCGCGTTGGTACTTTGGTGCTGGCTCAGGGGGAGGCTTGGGAGTGCCGGCATTACGGTGAGGCGCGGATTCGCGAGGGACTGAGCAGAGGGAGGACTATCCGAGAAGCCTCTCTCGTCCTCCCCGCACGAGGCAGTCCGGGCTGTTGGGTTTGGTTTGGGGGATCCACCGGGTGGTCTTCCGCGGAGCTGGGGTGGAAGGGGAGGATGCCTGGGGGGAGATGCCCTGGGAGGATACGGCGTCTCTGGATTCGTGGGATTATTTCTCTGCCGTGTCTGCCGTCTCGCCATCCCGTCTGGGGTCGTTCACCGGCCGTGACTGTGGGAGGACGCTGTGACGGGGAAGCTGACATTCAGTCAGGGATGGCTGTCAGCGGCGAATATTTGGATTTATTTTTTTGCCATTTAATATTCTCTAACGAATCAACGAATATCGATATTCAGGCCTGAGGGGGGCGGGACATCCTGATTGATGATCACGGCTGAAGCGCCCACCCCCCTCGCGCAGCCGCTCGCTCTCACGTGTCGGGTCTCTGGTCTCGGCACGGCAGGCAAGGCATTCACGGCTCATATGTCACTTTTCATCGAGGCGCAGACAGACGGGCAGAGCCCTCGCGCGCGAGTGGTTGATTATCGTCCCAATGGACGCACGCCGAATGCGCGCAGCGGTCCTCGCGCGACTGTGATAGGCGTGCTCACCTGTCCGCGTGGTGAGGTGTGCCGGCGAATCACGCCGCCGGGAAACACGCGCGGGTGCGCGCGGTTGGGGGCCACGGCGGGTGATGTAGGGTGCGGCCGCTGATGCGCATTGCGGCTGGAGTGGCGATGGCGTTGGGGGAGGAGTGCTCTCTCCCGTGAGAGGTGGTCGTCCCCGGGGGCCTGAGGGCATGGGGGGTCACGGGAGGGTGTTGTGAGACGGTGACGGCGGTTGTGAGGCGTGGGGTGTTTCTACCGTGTGATGGCGATGGCTTTCTGATATCACGGCCGGGCTGTGCCCTCATACACACTGGCGCTGAATGATCGGCGATGACCAGGCCGTCTTTTTGCGGGAGCTGAATAGGGGCATGATTATATTGACGCGACACAGGCTGTGGTACTGTGACGGCGAAGCGCATAGGTCTGACCTTGTGCCGTCTGACCTGGTGCCGTCTGACCTTGAGCCACGATAACGCCTCTGGTGGTACACGCGAGACTCAAACCCACGAGACGGTCGACCTGAACACGCTGATACCGTTTGGCCAGCTTCCTGACGCCGTCTGCCGTCGGCACCCTGACAGCCGCCTCCTACTCCTTCTTGGCCGTGCCCACCCGCTTGTGCTTCCTCTTGTCCTTCCTCGACATGAGCGTCCGGTCCCGCGTCCCCTTGCCGCCCTCCCAGAAGCCGTGCCCCTTGCGCCCGATGACGCTCCGCCCGCAGAACCCGCACGCGTCCACCGCGTACCGCTGCTCCCGGCTGCACCACCCGCACACCATCCGGTTCGCCCACTCGTTGACGTGGTCCTCCGCCTCGTCGTGGCACCGGTCGCACGCGTGCACCCGGCCGCAGCAGCTGAAGCGGAACCACCGGTAGCTCTTGCGGTAGTGCGCGCAGGCGCCCCGCCCCGGCAGCGGCTCGCCCGCGTGCAGCCCCAGCTTCTCGGCCCGGCCGCGCACCGCGCCCGCCGCCGGCGCCGCCAGCAGGCCCGGCGTGTACTGCAGGAACCGCACGTCCGGGATCTTGAACGTGAACTTGGCGTGGCACGACCGGCACACGTTGGACGTGGCGTCGCCGCGGATCGACACGAGCCCTGGCGCCGCCGTCGAGCACTTGGCGCACACCGGCACGAACGTGCTCGGCAGCATGTCGCCCACCGACCCGCCCGCCAGGTCCAGGAACCCCGCCCGCGTCGAGTTGGCGTGCACCAGCTGCGCCCGGAACCGCGCCGCCAGGCCCGCCGCGCACTTGCGGCACGTCAGCGCCTTCTCGACCCCGTCCCGGAGGTTGGTGATCTCGTTGAGCGTCTTGCACCGCCCGCACTTGGCCGTGATGCTGAGGAGCGACACCTGGAAGAGCTCAATGTTGTGCAGCTCGATCGACGGGAACGTGAGCGCCGTGCCGCGCTCCGGCGTGGCGACGCCCGCCGTGAGCGCCGGCTCTGCTTGCGCGTCGACGTCGCCGTCGTCGAGGGCCGCCCCGCCGCCGCCGCCGCCCTCGGATCCCGAGTCCGAGTCGTAGCTGTAGTCCGAGGAGTCGCCCGAGTCGCCGGCGCCGGCGGTGCTCCATTCGGGGGGCCGGGGGATGAACCTGATGTGGCGCCTGTCGTCGAGAGAGCCCTCGGGCTGTTTTCCCTGCGACGTCTGCGAGGCCTCAGGTGCCGAAGCGGCTTCCGCCTGGGCCTGGGCCTGGGCCTTGGCCTCGGCCTCCTGCTTCTGCTTCGCCGCCTGGGCCTGCTTCACGAGCACGTGCAGGTTCTGGGCGAGGTAGTTCAGGTGGCTCGTCAGGTTCATCTGCTTCTGCTCGGCGGCCTTCTGAATGAACAGGTCCTCCACGGGCTCCGCCTCCAGCGAGTCGACCTCGTTGAGCTGGATGCGCAGCGGCTGCAGGGGGTACAGCAGAGGCACGATCATGTGCAGCGTCTTGACGGCCTGCAGCGGGGCGGGCAGCTCGGTGCGCCGCTTCGGCTCGATGGGCAGCGTGTAGACGATGCCGTCGGCGGAGCGGCGGTAGAGGTTCAGCCGGCCCATGCGGGTCTCGATCTGCCGCGCCTCCTGCGCGCGGCGGGCCTTGGCCTCGGCGATCTGCTCCTGGGTGTAGGCGGGCTCCTGGGGGACGTGGCGCTTCGCGGGGGAGGGCGGGGATGGTGCCTGGGTGAGGGTCGCGGCCTGCAGGGCGGCGGACGAGTCGGGCGCCTCGGCGGGCGTCTCGTGCCTGTCGTCCTTGAAGAGGGTGAGCTTCACCGTCTCGACCTTCTGCTCCGACAGGAACACCTCCAGGTTCTTGTCGAGGGCGTGGGTGTAGGCGAGCAGCGTCGCGGCGCCGCGCTTCTCGCGGACGAGCCTCTCCCAGCCGCGCTCGACGTTGATGCCGAAGCCGCGCGGGATGTTCCTGTTCTTGACGTGAAGCAGGGGCGCCGACGCGGGGTAGTCCTCGGGCACGTGGAGGTCGCACTCGAGAAAGTCCAGGTCGAAGGGGAAGTCCGGGTCTGAGGGCTTGATGCGGAAGATGAGAGACGTGGTGCCGTCGGCGAGGGTGGCCTCGCGGGGCGAGAACCGGCGGCGGATCTGCTCGACTTGATAGCCTCTCGGGTCCTTGGCCTGGGATTCGGGCATGGGCTTGGGGACGATGCGCTGCGCCGGGGGTTGAGAGACGGCCTGGAGGTGGGTGATCCCGCCTTGTTTCTCGAGGGACATCATGATGGGTGATGGATAAGGAAATGCTCAATTCAATAATCGATGAGCTGAACTGGTGGAAAGCAAATGTCGTAACGTAACGCGAGAGGCGAGGCCGGCTGCCGATGGACTTCTTGTTGCTCCCCTGTCTGAACTGTCCGAGAGAATGTGTGTGACAGGAGCTCCCTGTGTTGATGGTGTGCCGGACTGATCGGTCAAATAGACGATGGTCCTGTCGTCGTGAGGTGGCGACGTGATGTCGGATTTCGCTCTGGGTGGGGTGGGGTTGCGAGGTTGGTGTTGCTGCTGCTGCCAGGCACGGACGGTCGTGCTGTGGGGATGATTCAGGATGACTCAGACCGAGGTGGCGAGCGTTTGTTGGGCGCGGTAGCTGCTATCTGGGGGCCCGCGGGGAACATGCGCTGTCGTGATAACGCGCTACCTACACTAAGCTTCCGCTCAACTGCTGGCTTCACACACACGCCGCATCTTGGAGACCTTCATCATGGTAGATGCAACGCTAAGGCTGTTGAGTCACACACGGTCATCTTCCTGCTTACATCCAGTCGTTTGAGGGTTCAATTCCGGACCGGACCATCTTGTGCATGCATGACTGCTTTCAGTTCTTACTATGGCTGCCGACTCTACACCCAGATTCCAGGTTTCTTGATGAGAACAGAGCATGGTGGTTGGCGGCAGTCTAATCACTCCATCACGCATACCCAGTGCCCGGTATTGTTTGGCTATGGCTACAGCCGGCCTGCGAGACCTCACGCTCTTCGGCCTGGACCAACCTAGATGCCATCCGTGGAACACGCAACAGCCCATCATACCCCTGATGGCTTGCATCACAAGAAAATACAGCTGACTCTCAAAGGCCGGCGGCCGGACAAGGTTGACAAAGCTCTCATCACCACCCTGTTACTGTTCCAACCCACCCGGCAGCGATCTCCCTGAAGAGCACGAGTCCAGGCCTTGCCTGAGACGAAACACCACTCGGCGTCTCCTCACCCCGATCGCCATCCCAGTTATGGCCAAAGGGGGGTGGGGCGTCGCGGCCCTGACCCGCGTGCCTATGCCGGATCCCAGCCCGTCTGCCTGCCCGGCAACCCAGTCGCTGGATCACATCGACTCTCTTCGCACCACGCCGCCGAACCCAGCACCATGCAGGCCGCTCGGCAGGCACAGATTCCCCCAGTCCACCCGCCACAAACCGGTGCCTGCGTCGCACCGACCCCTTGTCAGCAGAAGAAATACGGCACCCCCCCCGGGAGAGGACGAGGGTCCGTGTCCCGCGCGTCTGGGCCCCCAGCGGATGGCCCGGTGCGGGGCCGGAAGCCGGGGGGTCGCCGTACGCGGGCGCGCCGCTCCGAACTCTAAAAGTCCTTTCCAGGGAGGCAGTTCCCCCCTGCGCGCCTGTCGTCTGGAGTCTGGACGCTCGTCAAAGCGGGCTGCGGGTGGGACGAGACCGGGCGGACGGGATGGAGCGTCTGCTGGCGAAGGGGGTGGAGGCCTTGGGAGAGGAAAAGAAAGCGGACGACGTCACTGCGCAGGCGGGCGTGTCAGCAGAACCTGCCGAGAGGGTGAGAGATGTCGCGATGCGAGGGAGTGAAACAGAGATTTGAGATCGAGATGGGGAGCGAACGCGGTGGAGCGTGAAGGCCACATGCCGTGTCGTCTGAATCTCGTGAGTTTGGGCGATGGAGAATGTGGTGTTGTGATGTCCAGTTTCGAGGGGGTCCGACAGACAGGCCGGGCGTGATGTCATGTGGTTAGATGGGCAGGGGGGGCTCGATGAGATCGAGGATCCAAGAGTCGCAGGGTGGGCACATCTGGGGATTGCTGGTTCCAGGGGTAGGGACGGAGTGAGACGGGGGGAGGTTGACATCCTCATGCCCCCGGCTTGGTGGAGGGTTGACTCGGTGGCGGAGGAACCGTGTGCTTGCTTTATCTCAGGTTCTCGAATATATCGAATATTTCGAATTAATTTCGGTCATTCTCTGGAATACATCGAACATCACACGTCTCGGTGATGGCGCCGCGCCCGTGATCCTGTGGTCGTCAGCGAGTGTCCCGGGCAGAAGCACAGCTTGGGGCGGACGTCGTCGCAGCCTCAACCAATCCCCGACCCCCCCATACGCCCGACGCAGCAGAATGGCAGCCGCTGGGATTGTTCCACAGAGCGTTCCAATTCCAGCCGGTCAGAGCTGAGGCTAGGAGGTCAGCACGTAGGCTGATGCTGAGGCGGTGCAGGTGAGAAATCAGCTGCCCCCGACACCCCGCGCTGTCGAACGGAACGAGGGGACTCGATGTTGACGTGGCTGATGGGCCGGAGACGACGCTTGCTAAGAATAAAGGACCTGTAGGAGATCTCCGCGCAGCCCCTCGGCGGTCCGACGTGCCTGTCCAGCTGACTCACATGATGGATGCTCGGGCTGCATGCAGTCCATCAGGTCGACCAGGACACATGGACCATCGTGCATGGTGCCCGACGCTGGCCATTGGGTGGTGACGAGGCGGTACATGCCTGGACGGCGATGGTGTTTCTTGCTGGGAATATTGGATCGATGGTCGCCATCATTTCTCCTGAGGCTGAGGTGGAAGAAGAAGACATGAAATTCGCAGCAAGCAAGTGCGTGGAAAGGAAGAGGAACGGAACGGCAGACGGAACAACAGGTAGCCGGGGACGGTAGCAGAAGCTAACGACGGGAGAGCCCCGGCCCGCCAGGCTACTTCTCCGCGCCGAAGCAAGCGCGTGGATGGGAGATGAAAGAGCCACGTCCCGTCCTGACCAAATAAATCTGTGGAAAAGGAAGACAGTCCGCGGCTCCCATCCATCTCATCGACATGTCTCTCCGGGGGTGCGAAGGGTGGGCGAAATAATATTCAAGAAATTAATTCGAATATTCCATCCAGCCCGTTCGGCAAGACGAGGTACCTCCACGATTCCGTCTGTTACGGTGGGCGGCTTATGTAAACGCCGCTCCCCCCCACCCCTCGCCACACCACACCACCACCTCTTCCTCTTGCCTCCGGCTCCCACGCTCTCACCGCCCAAACCTGCATACGCTCCGTGGTCACCAGGACCAGAACGATGTGCTGGCAATCCCCTCGCCGCCCTCACGAGCCCCCCAAACAGGATCGACGCTGCAGCAGCATACCGCCCCAAGCCTCAAGGCTGAGCGCATCTCGGTCTCCCCAGCCCTTACCCAGGCGTACCTACCCCCCCCGACCACCGACAGGAAGGGCATATCACGACCCGGCGATATCATCATCCCATCATCCCATCACGCCCCCGTCCGGCACATGGCTTGCCTCGTCGTCGCCATCATGCCCGCCGTCGGGCAATCACTCGCGCCCTCACCTATCACCGCCATCCACCACCGGTCTGCTGCCAGGCAAACCCAGTCACCGCCATGCCCGTTACCGCCCACACCCTCCCGCCTCCCGCCGCACGCTGCTGCCGGTCGTCTTCCCCGGACCCTTGGCACGGCGCTTCGAGGTCGACACGATGCCAAACCCTGATGCCTGGGTTGCCGCCCTAGGCCTCCCCAGGCGGTCACCGCCCCCGTACGTGGCAGGTCTCGCCGCCTGTGTTTGCGAGACATTCGGCCCTCCGAACGACTGCTGCGCGCCGCCCTGCCCTCCCCTCCCACTCCCTGCCTCCACGCGCGCCCTCTCTGCTGATCGGCCGTTTTTCCCCATCGAACCCAAATTCTGCGCGCCGAGGGCTGCCGAGGGCTGCTGAGGGCAGCTGAGGGCTGCTGATACAGGCTCTCGGGACCTGGGGCAGCGTGCCGCCGTGCGGCCTGGGGGTGGTGGTGGTACGAGACGAGCTGCCGCCGTCGTACACGTTGCGGTCCAGTGATCGAGCGGTCACTGGTTACCCTGCATGGCTCGCTACCTGACGCCCGGCACGGGGCAGCGATGTTTGCCAGCGCAGTCAACTATTGACCGGGGTTGGGGGCGGGACTTGTTCTTTTCCGAGGTGTACAAGCCGTCGACGCCAGTGTACAATCGCAAAGTCGCGTTTCACAGCATCGGCTACGCCTTGGGCTTCCGGCTCGACGTCCTGCTCCTTGCCTTGGGCACCCATCTTCAGCCCGTGCCAGCTGTTCATCACCTGAAGCACCCTCGTCACGCAGGTTTGGGGCGGTCCATTGCGATCTGGGCGGTCGGCCAGCGACCTCCTGTCCCCCAGCGCCGGTCTCCTGATGCTGATGCCACTGACACGAGTGTGTCCCTTGATTCTGCTCGTCGAGACAGGATTCACTCTCGCGAAAGCTTGTTCCCCTCGACTTGTACGTCATGTGAGCCCCCGTATATTTCATCCCCGGATTTTTACGGCGGAGAAATTGCACCCTGATCCTTCGAACCAGACTTGATTCTGTCAGAGTGTCTGGTGTCGGCCCGCCACCCGCCACCCGCCCCGCGCGACAGTGGGCGGGTGCACCGCCCAGCACCGTCCACATGATCTTTCCAGGCGCCTGGGCGTGGGGAGATGGACCGGTCAGGGTCCTCGGCCGCCGGGTAAATACCGCCCGGCGAGTCCCACGAGATGACCCAAGGTGGTAACCCTTCGCAACCACCTGCTCCGGCCTGGCACCATGGTCGCGGGTCAGGAGGGCATCTTGAGGGTATTCCCGTAGCTTGGGACCATTAACCCTTCGCAGAGAGATGCTACCAATGAAGCCATCCTCTCAGGCAAAAGTGCTTGTTGGCCACGTCATGGCCCTCTGCCGTTCTGGGCTACCCGTCCTTCCGGTGAATGATATCGAACCTCTTTATCTTCGGCCCAAGGTGGGGAGGTTCCGACAGCTCGGTACGCCTCTTTACGGAGCGGCACTGTCGGGTCTGCCGCAGAGGGCTTGCACGGAGATTTACCCCTGTTTGCGTTGATTTGTAAAGCATACGCGTGGCCTGGATGTACAGTGTCAATATCAGAGTGGAAATGAGGCCGGAGGAAGCCACCGTGTTGCCGTCGTAATGATTGACGAAGTGAATATTTGTCTATCTTCGTCTCACTCTGTTCGAACCCTGTACCCGGACCAGGGATTAAACCTGGTCTTCCGCCAAGACGACTGTGGATTGGCGAAGAAAGGACCTGGGGAGGCAAAAAGATTTAAATAAGGTAGCTGCTGAGAAGACCTCTAAAAAAATGCGATTTGTGATCGAGAAGGATGCAGGCAAGAGGCCGAGATGAGCTGACATTTGGAAAGCTTTAGGGACACGACATGGGATCTAGCAACTCCTCGCAACTACCAGCATCCGCATACCCGCGCTAGCAAGCGGCTCTCGGTCAGCCATTCCATTATGAGGTATGGTTATAATAGCATAGCATATTTGCCGGTACACCTTTCGGCGGTTTCCAGGGGCTGCTGTCGGTGAAAGGAAGCATCCATTTTCGTTCCCTTTCAGTGATATCTCGTGGCTTCAGACCAAACGAAAAGTACGCACATCTTCCACTGTGACAATAATAATTGACCGTCATCTCACCGGATTCGAGGCGTGGCATCCGAGCCGCCACCATGCTCAGGAGGAGCGGGTCAAAGGTATCCGTATCTAGGCGTGTCCGCCACTCGTGCATCGGACGCTCCTCGTGGGCTGCATGCCCGCGGCAGGACCACCGGGTCGGAGACGGGAACTCGCGGTCATCACAGCCGAAGTCTGCCTCGGACGAGGAGATTATAGTGCGCCAGGAAAAGTATTCTTCGTCTGGGTGGCCTGTAACGTACCACTCGCCGCTGGGGGCCACTGACCCGACCTGGAGGTCGAGGAATTGAAGCGTCGGCCACGAAGCGCTCGTGTCTACCCCAGGCGCGCAGCCTCCTTCAGCTTCGGTTCGACGATCGCAGAACAGATCAGTCGAGATCAACAGCTCGGTGAGCTCGAGCCTCCTCAGATTGCTTTCCTGGATGAACATCCGGAGCGCTGAGCAGACGGGATCTAGACCCTTTTTCTCCATGTTCAGGCAACGGTAGCTGTGGTTCGTCGGGGTTTCGCCGCCTTCCCGGCGCATCCTCAGTTCTATAAGCCGAGGAAGTCTTCCGCGCAGGTCGTCGAGGGCCTCTGCAAGGGCGTAGTGCTGCTGAAGGCGAAGGCGAGGCTCTCTGTGGGTCCCGTCGAGGTACTCCAAGTCAATAACCTCCAGGTTGGGGCAGCGAGTCGCGAGTCGGAACAAGCTCGCAGCGTGCAGAGACATGTAGTCGCCGATCGTGGTTTCGAGTTTGACGACCTGCCTGACGATGGGTAACTGATTGACGTCTCTTTCGTGCAGAGTGATGCGCCTTTGCGCAACCGATTCATCCTCCTCCACCGTCCAATCTTGCATATGTCCGGTGCACGCGATGTCAATCGCAATCCTCCCCGGAGCGCCAGCCGGGGAGTCACTCTCCCAGCAGTGGAGTTCGTGAAAGACGAAGGAAATGGTAGATAGAAGGAGCTCCTCGTTGCGGCGATGCCCCTCGTCCGTTTGTCGGCCATCGGCTGGCCTGAGAGAAATGCTAATCGACTGCACAACGGACCGGCGGCGGCCCTTTGAGGGATGAAAAGCAGCTGCGAACTTTTCTTGATCTTTGGTGCCGTCATGAATCTCCACGTGTTTGAATGTGATGGACTCCACAGCATCCTGGAAAATACGAGATACGCTTGCGTATCGACCAATTCGTTTCTTGCGCGGGAGGCACTTGTTGCGTGGGAGGTTCTGAACGATCAAGGTGACGATGTCAAGGTTGTCCATGATTGTACCGGTCTAGCTTGCCAGAAATTGGTGTTAATGGATGATCAGATTTAGGAGAGGAAATGGGGAGAGAATGGGTCTTAAGGGAACGATTTCCATCAGTTGATTGAGAATGCTCATTGGACATGAAGCGCCCAGCACCTATTTTTGGCCATGTTGGGGCTGTAAATGCAACCCCACTGCGTCGGTTGGTGCATCTGGTACCTGCCTTGGTTGGTGTTAAGGTCTCTATCTTTTGGACTAACGTTCTTAAATCAGTTACCGCCAAGGCTAAATGACGTTTATTTGGAGGGGGCCGCATTCAAGGAACTGCGGGCGAGCTTGCTTCTGGCTCTGGTGGCGCCGCCCCAGGCTTGAAAGGGTTCTTGAACAGTGGCGGCTTCCCGACATCAGTCAATCCTTCAACCTGCTTGATGATCTCTTCCATCCTCTTGTGAAGCTCCTTCCTGTCGTTGTCCATCTTAGCGACTCCCGGATCTGCCTTGCCATTCTCAACATGCTTCTTGATGTACGCAAGCAACTCTTTCATCCAGTCTGATAGCTTTTTAATCACCTCATCAGTGTAGCTGTCCATGAAGCTCATCCACCTCCCTTGCAGCCCAAGCTTCTTGTAAGGAGGCCCATTTTGGCCGTCGGCGAAGTTCATCTCGATGCCGTTCTCCGCCTTCTCAAACGCGATGCCGACGCGATTTGCTTGTCGGTAGTAAAGAGCATTGACATCTGCGTGGTCCATGTATTTGGAGAGCAGCACCCCCAGCTTGAGCTTTGCAATAATCGTGTGAACCTCATCGATGTCTTCGGCTCTTTTCAATGTTTTTTTCCCTTCGGTGATACTTTTGTCGATCTGGAAAGCCTGGTTTGGCAGTAAGTATAAACGTCCGGCGCGAGAATGTCAAGAGGAAAGTCACCTACCAAAGTCTTTATTCCGTTCACTTCGCTGTCTGTTCTAGCCATCTCGCCGGCACTGGAAGAGAATTGAAGTTAGCAAGAAGATGAAAGTTAAGGTGTTATGGGGAAAAAAGGAGGGTCAGTACCCAGCGTCGTCATTATGCGGCCACGCATCACCCACCAGATCCCAAACCTTTTTCCCATCCACCAGGCTCTTCTTGCCTTTGGCATCCCAGTACTGTTTGAGATAGTGACACATGGTCCTCGTGTCAACCTTCTCTTCTTCACCCGCACCTCCTTCCTCTTCATCCCCACCTCCTTCCTCTTCATCCCCACCTCCTTCCTCTTCATCCCCGCTTCCTCCCCCTTCATCTGTTTCTTCTTCATCTGGCTGTTCCTCTCCCTCTTCCAACTCTCCCTCAGGCTTCTTGTCAGTGGGGTAGGGCTCCACTTCGAACACCCTTTTTGAGAACTGTTGAATCATATTCTTCTCGAGGATGTGTTCGTCAATGTGCTTTCTGCTTCCCTGAGGGACTGTTGCGCCAGGCTTGGCCTCAAGCACGAAATTGTTGCAATTTGACCAATCGGCATTGTCGTAGAGAGTTTTGCCATTGGAGTAGGCCGGACAGTTGTAGGTCATCGTGGCCTTGCTGCTCTGGCAGATCTTATAGGAACCTTTCCCGCCGGCGCGGGTCATGAGCTCGAAACGCTTGGAAATATCATGGTCGCCTTGGGGTACAGCGTTCGGGTCGCGGAGGATTTCTGTGATGCGGGCATGTAACTCTTTAGCACTGAGTTCCTCGAAGTCGCTGTGCCGAACGAGGTTTGAAATGTTGAAACCAGTTTCTTCGTTCACTTCGGAGAAATCGACCGTCCTGGGATCGATCGGGGAAGCGAGATCTCTCTTCCCCATACGTTCGAATTCGGCCATCTCGGCACTGTCGAAGACACTGGCCTCGGCGCAGTTGTAGATGCTGTATCGTCCACAGGAACCTCCGTTCTGAGGATCTGCAGTGACAAGACCGAGGAAGCAACCGAGTGCCAGAGCCATCTTTTGAGGACGCATGATGACGGATGGCTGAGGACGAGGTACCGAACAATGCGAGTATCAAGATAATATGGGCAAGAGGTTGGCCCACAGACCATAAGATAGTTGGTAGATGAAGGGTGGACGAAATGATACAGGATACTAAGATGTAGACTGAGTTGCATCGAGCAGGATGTGATGGCGAGAACTGGTTTGGTTTTGTACCTCCGGGTGAGTCGAATCTGCGGAGGTATCACAGCAACATCATGCTACAGTACTCGAAAGCTCCAGAACTTAGCACAGTGACCACCTTCAATCATGTCCAGGTAATCCTGGAGTGTTTCATGACCTACCTCATCTCGTGGTTGTTGGGGTCGGCAGCGAAAGTAAGGGGGGGGGCAAAGACAGCCCTGGCACCAACGAGGCCTATGAATAGGATGAACCATATCAGAGGCTCGGTCTCTTTTGCGCTCAGAATTCACGCGGACCCCGAGTCGGCCCCTGGGTGGAATGTCGCCTTCATGTGTCAGTTTTGTACCATGCTTAGGTAGATGGCCAGAGAGAGGGGGCCACATGGTCCAGAATTCTAGGCTCCGCGGAAGACTGCTAAAGCTTTGTCGCCTCTGCTTAGGTTTAAGATGAAGACTGCCCTCAGAGCTGGGGCGAAGATGCAAGGGGCCATATTATGTGTACATTGGTGGTTGGATGCTGATCCTAAAGCCTCATTTGGTCGCGGGCCAACATGGTGTGGTTTTGGGGCGGTTATTGCCTGTGGTGGTGTGGCTATGTTGAGAAGGCCCAACGCCCAGACCTCGGCGCTTCAGCCCACGAACGGCCCGTAATTTAGCTACGGGGGCCATGAAGCTGTGATCGGTGAGGGTTCATTGTCAAGCCTGATCATGAAGTTTTGGGCCCGCAAGATCCCTTCACAATCTCATCCTTAAAGCTCATCTACGTCCACAAAAGAAAGAAGCATCTACATACCGGTCGTCTACCCTTGCTGACGGACTCACCTTCGAGCTCGCTAGTCTTCGTTCCCAGAAACATCCTCTCCCGCACATCTTTCGGTCTTCCAGATTGAGAAGGAACACGTCTCTCACCATGCACTTCGCCTCATCTTTCATCTTGACGTACGGACTCATTGCTGCTGTGGTCTCACCCATGCGAGTCAGCATCTATCAAGGCCCAGCTTGCCGAAGTGCATCAGTGGGCTCTGTCGAGGTCAACGCTGGTGACGGCTGTCGCATCGATCACGTTGGCGTTGGCACGTCTATGGTCTTCATCACCGACGACGAAAGTGACGGCGAAGCTGAGGACCTCAGCCCATCGGAGAAAGCACAACCCTACATGCTTATGCTCTTTAGCTCTGACGACTGCAATCCGGCTACTATCATCTCCAATGTTAGCTTCGGTTGTGCGAGCGACCACGACTCCAAGTCCTACCGATCGTTCGAGATTTGGGATGTTATGAATGGTGAGTCATCTGGTTCCCGTTCCAGACCAAGAGGCGAGCTAACCTAAAGGACTTTACAGACTAGCGAACTCTTAAGCTGTGAGGAGTTGGTGCAAATGGGAGCAAACTTGGTGGTAGTTAGGCGTGTACAGACCTGTAATGAGACATCAATGCGAATTTGTTGCTGCACAATCACTACTCTAGAGTTGCCTGGTGCCTCCTGCAATGGAATGTTTAATCGAGACCAGGTTTGGAGTTCACGAATTTGATTCAATTAGCTGGGAAGTTGGGCATTGGAATAACGGAAATTCAAATTTGCGTCAAGTAAAGTAACATGATTTAAAGAAACATGCTGCAGGGAGCCCATGAAGTCTGGAGGTAAGCAAGTCATCGTCAAAGTCAGAAATATGAGTTCCTCCCTTGAGTAGGTAGTGAAAATGAGATGAGCTCCTGAAGGGGAAGCTGTGCGGGACATTCGAAGGTGGTGGTGGTGGCGAGCTCAACGTCGCATCAAACGCCCCCACACCTGCGGCAGAGCTTCCCCAGGCGCCCAACCCCCCACCACACCACGCTTCCTGCAGAATCACAGCGCTGCATCGGCGCTTCCATGTCCTAAGATAGAACTGAGTTTCGGCGCAGTGTCGTGGTGACACTAGGCCGGTTGGCCCCATGGTGCAACCTATCACCCCCATAGGCATTCGCCCGCACACTTTTGCTCCACAGATCGCCATTGAAGCCTTGATCTGCCTGTTTGTCATGCATTTGGACCCCGGGATCAAACATCCCAGGGAATACGGCGCAGTGGCGGAACCTCTTGGTAGGGGCCGTATCTGAATAGGCATTTCTGCGGCGGCGTACCGCCCCGAATACTACCCAGCGGCCCCAAGGCACGAATATGGGGGGCCAACAACATCGGAATCTCAGGGCCATCCTTGGGATTCCTCGTGATATGAGCTCCCGCCCTACCAGCGGCCGTGGTTGGCAGGTACGGGATCTCACTGAGATTCCAGGCACGGCTGAGGGTCATTATGTGGTCTTTCATAACCAACTTGACTTTTGGTACCTAGGTACGTATAGAGGTCAGACTTGAAGCATGTAGAGCATATAATGAATGATAGCCAGCATACCAACTTTTCATCCCTCTGCATCAGTAAAAGCTCAGAACGGGTATTGACAAACTTCCCAAGGCCATCAAGACTAGCCACACATTCTCTCGAAAACTCATCACTCTTTTTTCACGCCATGCAGATCACGTCAGCTACAAAGGCCATCTTCATCCTCATCAATCACGTACTTGCGAGCCACTACCCTCACGACATCCTCCATGCCGGACGCCTTTACGGTCGTGGAGATTTTGGCACGGGCCTGGCGCCACGGCAGGGCCCGCCACTCAATCTTCCCAATATCTGGAAGTGCGACAACTGCGTTGACAAGTGCGCCGCTGGCAGTATCATTGATCCCGATGACTGCTCTAAATGCAAGCGGTGCCCGCAGGGACAGGCGCCTGACCGAGACAAGAAGACCTGCGTAAAAGACCCCAAGCATGAGAGGCTTGTCAAGGTACGCCGGCGCAAATACAACGAGTATAAGCACAGCAAGGGGCTGCAACGGTGGAAGGACATCAAGAAGAGAGAATATGAAAATAAAACCGACGAAAAAAAGCGAAGGAAGGTTCGGCGCATGGTATGTGGCTCTTGGGCTCGAGATCCGACCATGTTGATAACACTCATTAGTCCCGTTGTCTCGCTCTGGTGCCTCTTGCCATGGGTGCCGCCGCCATTGAAGAGTACGGCGACCTCTTCGACGAAGATTGGACCGAGAGCATGGAGATGCTTGAGTTCTGGCCCGAAGACCTTGAGGTCGATCCGTGGATTGACGAAAGCTCCGACGAGATCTTCGAGTCGGACGACTATGTCGACAAATGGGTAGACATAGGCAACAACGAGCGGCGCGACTTGAGCCTGTCTCCGAACCCTCCCAAATCCGTTGTCTCCTCTGCTTCAAGCGAGGTCCAGCACGACAAAGTCCCCGCCAAGTTTGTCCGCGACCAGCCCGTCGCCAATTCTCTGATTGTCAGAGACAACGAGTTTGACAAGCGCTGTCCCTTCTGTTTCTTAATCGCTATTTTCGCTGCTGTGTTGCGTACCATCACACATGTAGTGAGAATCACAAAAGCCTCCATCAGAATTGCCAAAGGGATGAACAGGAGGGATCGGCGCGACAAGAGGGAGGGGTCCGACAAGATTGGGCGTGATAAGAACTGGCGAAACTGTCTGACGGGACAGAATCCCATCAAATAGGTTCAAGCTCGGACAGTCTGCTCTGACAGGGTGAGATTCAAGTTTCTTTGTCTGTACCAAAGCCACCGGGGGGGGACGAGGGTCTAGAAATGCGACATTTGGTAAAGCATGGGTCACAGATCTGGTTCAAGTTCTACTCGGGGGTTCTAGTGCCTTGCGCTTTTCCTTTCTACGATAAACATATCAATGACGCGAAAAGAACACCAATAATGCCTTTCCGGAGCGTGAAAGTCTTGCTCAAGATGCGATTTGCTCGCTTGGCCGGTTGATGTCTTGCCGCGATCCTGTAAATTGGTTGCAGCTGGTCCAGGATGTCATATGAGAACGGGATCCCTCCCAACGACGGGTGGGCGGGCCTCCAGTCCATAGAGCCGGAAGCCCATTGATGGACGGGTGGTTGTGTCCCTGCCGCCGAAGCAGAATCACTGGCTGTTGCCTACTTTTTGCCGTCTTTGCAGTGATTGAGGAATTGGCCATTGCTCTTTATTTGGGACAACAAACCTTTCGGGTTCTGGGTGCAGACTGCGAGGAGGGGTAAGCACCCTACTGCTGTTACCGGATATCGGATGTGCAATTGGGCATGTATTGCGAAGGTGAGCGAATCCGGATGCATTGATGTGCTTTTGAGCTCATCATGCCATTTCCTTCAATCTAGAACCTGAACAGGTTCCGTCCCTCGATGACTGAGGAGTCTGATCCACCGTCAATGACTTGTTGCTGGAGAGACGACATGAGTCCCGGGCTCTTCTCCCTTACGGCCAACGGGCTTGTAAATGCTGCCTGGTGCATCTTTTGCAAGGAAAAATGGTCATACTGTCCCCGGGAGCAACAACATCGCTTTTGCTGGGAAGTATTCAAACAACTTGCGATTTCTATTGCCTAGGATTGGTTGATCGGCAGTGTCTTGCGCACCTTAAATTCTCAGTGTTCTAAATTTCTTCCGACGTTCGCCTCTACCTCGTGGCACGTTCATAACGTCGTCGGACACCCGACAGTTCGCCAAATTCGGAGTCAATTAGGCTTGGCGACGCGGGGTTGGCTCATGATGTTGAAAGTACAGGAGCCGGCCCAATGGTTTTTGGTGGATCGACCTGCACTTCGGCACCCTGACCTCTAAGTTCAAGATCTTGGGGATCATCAGGTACTGGACACGAGGCAATTAGGTCCTCGTACCATCCTCCCACGAGTCAGAGGCCATCATGACGTAGCCCCCCTTGTCGGCGGCCTTCTGCACGCTCGAGGCCGAACAACGCTACGCGTGCCAATGGAGGCCCGCCGCATCTCTCCGCATTTGCGCATCCGGGGATGTCTGCAGATCGTGGGGAACCCGTTGTTCGGGCGGCACTTCGTTGAGGCAACCCCTCCGCGATCACTTGCCGCGCCAATCAAATTGCCCAATCACTGTAGGTCGGCGTGTTTCTTGGAGCAAGCAGGGCTGGCCAGCATCGCCTTCAAATAGGCCCTCATCTGCTCTGGACCTGGTCCAAGTTGCGAAGCGCTCACCAAGTCTTTCAACTCGTCAAAATGCGTTTCTCTGCCTCATTGTTCGCTGTGAACCTCTGCTTCGGCTCAGGCTTGGCCAGACCTTCGCCTGCGCCGCAGTACGTGGGGTACCTAGTGTCGACGTTCAGCGACCCGAACCCTCAAGTACAATGGCATCTCTCCATTGGCAATGATGCTTCGCGTTTCCGATTCCTCAATGGCGGAAAGGCCGTCTTGGAGTCTAATGTCGGGACGAAGGGGGTCAGGGATATTTTCCTGACCACAAACTCGGCGAGATCCGAGTACTTTACCATAGCGACTGGTAAGACGAGACACTTCTGGTGTCAAGGCGCATGCTGACTGGAAGCCAGATCTCGACATCAACGCTGAAGGCTTCTCCTGGCCCTGGGCAGTGTCTTCAGGAAGCCTGGGACTCGTTATTTGGTCCTCTTCCAACCTGGTTGATTGGTCGGAGCCGTCCCTGAGAATGTGAGATGCCCAATTGTACATACCTAAAGACTTGGTTCGCTGACAGCTTCGTCCAGAATCGAGGATCCTACAGGTGGCATGGCATGGGCCCCATCAGCCGTCTGGGACGATGAGACAGAACAGTACTACGTGTTCTGGGCCACGCGCCAATATGATCCGTCTGACACGGAGCATACCGGCCCTGCGAACAACGACCGCATCCGCTACGCGACCACGCGGGACTTCGTCACCTTCAGCAGCCCAAAGGACTACCTGGCTCTGGCCGACACCCCACTGATCGATCAAGAGTTCCAGTACCTTGGTACTCCCGGGTCGTATGCTCGGTTTGTGAAGAACGAGACAGTCAACCAGGTTTACCAAGAGACTACAACAGATGGCCTGTTTGGCACGTGGACGCGAATCCCGGGATACGTCAGGCCCGAAAGCCCACTGGAGGGCCCAGCGTCTTATGCCGATAACCTGGTCGCTGGTCGCTATCATCTTTTCCTCGACAACTACACCGAGTACGTTCCCTTCGACACGTCCGACATCTCCTCGGGAGACTGGGCATCGTCGGCTGTAGAGGGCCGACCTCGTGGTCTCAAGCACGGAAGTGTGACGCCTTTGACACAGAAGGAATATGATGCTGTGGCAGCGAAGTATCCCGCTTGATGAGCGGGCCGTAGGCTGTGCCATCATTTCGAGAAGCCGGGCCGTCCCCTCTTGCGATGTGGTGAATACACATGGATGGACATGTAAATAGAGAAGCGTGGCAGTGTCAACAATTGAGAACAGCAGCTCGCTTTCGTTTAAAGGATGTATTGGTCCGATGTAGTGAGATTGTTGGCCTCCAAGATGATGATTCGTGTGTACATGACACGATCATGATGCCATCTAATGGCCGTGCTTAATGCGAGGCAGTCTAGGATTCCGCCTCAGCTGCAAAGAAATCAAATAATTTGACACCTGTTGGACCAGATTAGGGATGTTAGTTCTCACTGTATAGGGGATCACGTGGACTTACATCCACGTGATCCAGCAAGCAGGCAAAACGGGGTCCCCTGAGCGTAGGGGGCACTCAGAGTAGAATAGAACAAGAACATGCACCACCGAATCTACGATCCAGAGCGCTTAGGCACAGCCAAGGCTAGGGATAGGGTTCACGCGAGCTGTGAAGCCCATTCAACACTGATCAGTGTTGCGTCAACCGTAACACAGAACAGCTAGAACGGAGAAGTCAGGATCGATCTCCCTAGCAGCATTTTGCTGTGCGGAAGCTCATCGATCGTACTTTACAAGGGATCACAAGAGCACCGTTTGCTTTGAGTACTTCAGGACTCTTGTGAGAGCTTGGTAGCAGGAAAACTTCCTGCTACGTGANGAACAAGAACATGCACCACCGAATCTACGATCCAGAGCGCTTAGGCACAGCCAAGGCTAGGGATAGGGTTCACGCGAGCTGTGAAGCCCATTCAACACTGATCAGTGTTGCGTCAACCGTAACACAGAACAGCTAGAACGGAGAAGTCAGGATCGATCTCCCTAGCAGCATTTTGCTGTGCGGAAGCTCATCGATCGTACTTTACAAGGGATCACAAGAGCACCGTTTGCTTTGAGTACTTCAGGACTCTTGTGAGAGCTTGGTAGCAGGAAAACTTCCTGCTACGTGATCTGTGGGAGCACCGTTTGCTTTGAGTACTTCAGGACTCTCACATCCAAAGATCACCACCCAGGCTATATTGCTAGCCACAAAAACCGACAACAGGAGCTCCCCGGAACACGAGACTGTTCCGTGACAGGAGCCCAAGAACACCGTCAAGATGAGCTCCACGGAACGCGACAATGGTTCTGTGGCAGAGCTCGAGAGCACCGAAAAGATGGAACAGGAGTTTGACGATATCCTAGGGGAACTGGGAATCACACGCCTGACCCAGAAGGTCAGAAAAAGCCTCGACATTGACTTTATTGTCAACGGAGCGGAGTCAAGGTTCCCTGGATCACCGAAATCGGCTTCTGAAGAGCTCAAGAACGCCTGGATCATCAAAGCAATGAGCGTATACGGAAACGCCAAAGGGATTCGACTCCTCGAGGCCTTTATCGAGGATTTCAAGGACTGGACGGAGAGCGACTTCGACACCTGCAACGGAACGATCACTCGAGCGCTGAAGACGTACTTAGCAGAGCGGGAGATCCCTCTTCCAGGGACAGCAAACGCGAAGACATCACGACGACTGGTCCCGATGCTATCGTGGGAAGACATGCCAGACCCGACGAACTCGAGCACAAGAGACGAAGATTCAGAGCTCCAGGGAGCCCGAGAACGAGAGAACCGATGGGACGACGACCAACAAAGCCTGGGGGATGCCAGAGTATCCCAAAGCCCAGCTGAACGAGCTGTATCACCCAGGGCTGCGACGGCAGCTCCGACGAGCCGACGGTTCAACCAACCAGAGATCGTCCGGTCACATCAGGAAAAAGAAAACCCCTACGCCACTATCACACCGAACCCAGGCGCATGGTATCATGATCTCCCACCACGCGAATCAGTGAATGCCCCGATCGATAGAGCACTGATTAAGCAGTTCGCGTCGCTGTGGAACAAGGACAACAACTACTCAGGAGAAGCATACGACATCCTAGATGACAAGATGCGAATATTCACGGATATATGTAAGCTCTTACGAATACAGTATACGCAGCTCCACGCGCTCTTTCCGAACATACTCTCAGGGCGCGCACAAGCACACTTTCTAGAGCACATGAGTCGAAGCATGCAATTCCGGGACATGTACTTGACGATCAAACAACAGTTCGATTCAGAGATCAACCGAGCACAGTATCATGCAGACTAGAGCTCGATAACGTTCCAATCAATTACTAACGAGCCAGAGAACGAAGGAAAACCCAAAATAGAAGTTCTCCAGATCCTTCTAGAAAGGCTTCAACGGTGCCAACGAGCTCTTGGCCCGGCCTACCGGGACGAGACTCACTTACGTGCGAACACCCTCCAAGCCGTACAGAAGGTTCCAGAGCTTAAGATCGCTCTTACAAAGCCGGAACGAGCGTTCAACGCTCTAGCAGCTCAACTACGGAGCACACTACGGGTCGAGGAAAATACTCACACGCCTAGCCACTTTTACGTTGACAGGCGATATGGGAGTGGCGACCAGCGATACCGGCAAAATAGTGCGAGGGGTGATCGTAGAGAGCAGCAGAGGGGAAGACGCGATGATCGATCGCGAAGCAGAATCCGGAAATACTGGATATATTCAAGGCCGGATTGCAGATCGATAAAGCATTCACCAGAGGAACAGCGACGCTCGAAGGAGCAGTGGAAACGTATACAAGAGGCTCGCGGTAAGAACCGCAAAGGCTATCATCAATTCCTCATGACAATAGAACCCGAAGAAGACTCGGAATCAGACACCCCTAGTTCCGACGAGTCAGACGCATACAACAGGTACTTATCTAATCGCGGGAGCGGACTGATGAATGCCAATACTACACACTTCCTGGCAAATGAGTCGTTCCAGCACCGGATAAGAGGGGGCAACCAGAACAGCCAAATCGCAGCTCCCTTCGAGCGCCTCTTCAGCCAACACCAGCTCAACAACACCTCTACCTAGTACGGTATCATTCCTGACACAGGTGCGGCATCGGTTTCCACCGCAGGAACGTCACAAACAAGGGCCCTATTGGCCATGATACCAGACCTAAAAGTCGAGGAGCACGGAAAGGGCACAAGTGTGAGATTCAGAGCAGGGGAATCCATTTCCACCACTGAAGAGATCAGCCTTTTAACCCCTATCGGCAAAGTCACCTTCCACATCGTCCCCACTGACACACCGTTCCTATTGTGTATCAAGGATATGGACGATCTCGGGGTCTACCTAGACAACACTCGTAACGAGCTCGTAAAGCGGAAAGGAAGGATCGTAGAGCGGACACCTGTCTTCCGAAAATAGGGGCACCCATGGTTCTTCCTTGACGACAAGACCCAAACGAGCTGCGGGATCACCTATATGATGGGCACAGAGAGCGATGGAGCAGTCTTTCTGACTGAAGCAGAGCTCCGAAGAGTTCACAGACGATTTGGCCACCCATCTATCGAGAAATTATGGAATACGCTCCGAAGAGCAGACCATGAAGTAAAACGGGACGCTATCAAGCTCATAAACCGCTTTTGCCATCACTACCAGATCAAAGGCACGTCGCCGCAGAGGTTCAAATTCGCCCTAAAGGACGATATTGACTTCAACTATGAAATTTTGGTCGATATTATGCACCTAGACAACAAGCCAGCCCTTCATGTGATCGACGCGAGCACCAGTTTCCAGGCCGCAACTTTCATTCCCAGTCTGACTGCTCGCGCCACCTGGTCAGCCCTCAAGAGGTGTTGGTTAGATACATACCTAGGCCCCCCAGATGTAGTAACCGTCGACGCAGGCACGAATTTTGCCTCGGCAGAATTCAGGGCCGAGGCACGGCTCTTAGGAATGACCTATCATCAGATCCCAGTGGAGGCGCACTAGTCAATCGGAAAGGTCGAGAGCTTCCACAAGCCGATTCGGAGAGCCTACGAAATCTTGAAGGCTGAATGCCATGACTCAGAACCAGAATCACTGCTTCAAGGAGCAGTGAAAGCGGTAAACGACACCGCAGGACCCAACGGACTAGTGCCGACACTGCTCGTGTTCGGAGCAATGCCACGAATTACCGCCAACGCAGCGCCTACAGCTTCCCAAACGCAGCGTGCGAACGCAGTGAATAAAGCAATGGCTGAGCTCCGGAAGCTCGTAGCTAAGCGAAAGGTCAATGATGCCCTCAACACACGGAACGGCCCGGATACCAAACAGCTATTACCGAGATCGCTAGAGCTGGGGAGTGAGGTTCTAGTGTTCCGGGAGAAGGAGAAATGGGCAGGCCCATTCAAAGTCATTGCAGTTTCGGATACTGCTGTCACCGTTGACATGATCAATGGCCCAACGGAGTTCAGGGGAACGCACGTTAAGCCATACAACAGATTGGCCGAGCAGGAAATCAACGGGACAAAGACACCTAGAGCCCCTGAAATTCCGGAACCATTCGAGTACCCGGAACCAGTCCAACCGCGACGGCGAGGACGCCCTAGAAAGAACAGATCGATCGATCAGGGAGACGACGATACGGAGACCCCTAGAGCTCCAGAGGTTCGAGAACCAGAACCAACCCAACCAAGACGACGAGGACGTCCCAGGAAGAACAGATCTATCGATCAGAGAACGGGCGATACAATAATCGTTAGAGCTCAGGAAGATCCGGAACCGACCCAAAGACGACAATCAGAACGTGTCAGAAGACCGGCGGTACGAGTAACGAATCTCTTACAACAACAAGGCGATGCTCCTGGGAGCACCGGTTCCACTGAACAAGAGATCGATCGCCATTTCCTTGTCAAACGCGAACAACAGGGATACGACCTAGCAGTCAAGCTGCGCAATGAAGGCAAAATCACGACCCCAGGAAAACCCTTCGAATAGTCAGACTGGGAGGAAATCGAGTCCCTCCTAGCTTCTGGAGTGATCGTCCCGATCAGACGAACGAAGTTTCCAAGCGCTAAGATCTTTGGATGCCGCCTAGTGCGGGAAGTCAAGGGTCTTCCACTGACGCCCTACGAGAAGTCAAGACTGGTCGTCCAGGGCCACAGCGATTGGGAGAAGTCCTCCCTGCTAACGCAGTCGCCTACGATCATGCGATGTAGTCAACGACTGATCCTAGCGATCGCTCCATCCTTGCAGCAATACGGCGACCAACTCATGCTCCGAGATATCAGTCAAGCGTACACACAGAGTGCTACCGAACTCATGAGAGACGTTCTGCTGCGCGTACCCAAGGAACTAGAACACAGATACCCCGAGGATACCGTTTTTCACGTGGTGAAACCACTATACGGCATAGCAGAGTCAGGCCTACACTGGTTCGTGACTTATCAACAGCACCACCGGGAGCGCCTAAATGCCGTTCCAACAGGCTACGATCCCTGTCTCTTGTTAACGAAAGTCGGCGAGAGCTTTGGGCTGATCGGAATGCAAACCGACGATACCCTAAACCTAGGAGAGCCCGCCTTTATTGAGAAGGAGGGTATTGAGCTCGAGAGAGCTGGGTTTAAGGCAAAGCCAGCTTCTATCCTGAGCGTGGGTTCCGAAGGCGTCTTCAACGGTTGCACCATTAAGGTCACAGACGATGAGGTTATCGTCCGACAGAAAGGCCAGGGTGATCGTCTCGAGCCCGTAAAGATCGGGACAGAGAGCTCAGAGCAGGAATATATAACTCAACGAGCTCACGGGGCCTATATCGCCTCGACCTGTCAACCAGAGGCGGCCTTCGATTTCTCAGTTGCAGCCCAAGCCAAGACCCCCCAAGAAGACGATTTTGAACGCCTAAACAAACGCATACAATGGCAGATCGCGAACGCAGCCCGTGGCTTAACCTACGTTCGCCTCGATCTATCAACGGCCAATCTCTACGTCTTTGTCGACGGTTCTTTCGCAAACAACAAGGACCTCAGCTCACAGATCGGCTTCATAACCCTTCTAGGCAACGAGCGATCTCTCAAGCAGGAAAACCAATTCACGGTGCGCGGGAATATCATCCACTGGCAGTCGGTCAAATGCAAGAGAATCACAAGATCCATACTAGCCAGCGAAATCTACGGCATGGTTAGCGGCTTCGACGCGGCCTATGTGTTGAAACAGACGCTCGTGGAGATCACGAAAAGGAGGAATCTACCGTATACAAAAATGGTCATTTGCACTGACAGCTTCTCGCTCTACCAATGCCTCGTTCAGCTAAGCGCAACAGCAGAGAAACGACTGATGATTGATCTCATGGCCCTACGGCAAAGCTATGAAGAACGGGAAGTCGAGGAGATACGATGGATCGCGGGAGGAGATAACCCTGCGGATGCAATGACCAAGGGAACACCTAACCTGGCTTTGGAAGCTCTTGTGAGCTCGAATGAGGCTAGTATACGAGTCGAGGGATGGGTCAAGCGTCAAGAAAGGAAGAGCGAGGATGGTAAAGCTAAGCAAATTGATTGCAAGCAGCAAAAGCTAGATACAGCGATCGCGGAAGCAGCAAACGGACCAACTGGTGCTCGTGAGAGCACAGGATCTACTCGTCATCCTCCCCATCCTCCTCGTCATCCTCATCCAGCTGCTCGGGGGAGTCCCACCAGAGGCAATCGAAGAGCCGCAGAGCGGCCGCACGGCCAGCCGCCTTGCGCTCGGCGTTGGTGAGGCCGTCGAGGTCGGCATTGGGGTCATNCATCCTCCTCGTCATCCTCATCCAGCTGCTCGGGGGAGTCCCACCAGAGGCAATCGAAGAGCCGCAGAGCGGCCGCACGGCCAGCCGCCTTGCGCTCGGCGTTGGTGAGGCCGTCGAGGTCGGCATTGGGGTCATCACCCCCCGCAGCCGCCTCTTCCTCGGCAATGGTCATCATGCCCTTAACGACAGGGCGCCACTTGTTCATGGCCTAGAATAAAGGATTAGCTGATCGCACGAGCAGCTAATGGGCTAAACAGAGATCATGAGAACTTACAGCAATATCCTGATCGTCGCGGGCGGCGAGGAACTTCATGGCGGGCTTGAAAGCCACGAGAGGGCTAGACAAAATGGTCAGGAGCTGCAAATGAGGCATTGGGAGATCGCGGGAGCTTACATCTGCTTGCACGAATGCCCCGAAGAGCACTTGTAACATCTGGTCCCCTTGGGGTCCAGGTCATAACAGGCGCCCTTGGCGCCCTCGTCCGACTGCTTGCCGGCAAGGCAAGACTTGAGGCAGCCCAGGCAGGGCACCCGGCGCAAAACACCGCGCACACGAACTGCAAATGAGGGATTAGCAGATCCAGCGAGCAGCAGATGGGCGATCCTACCTTTGGCGACGCGTTTGGTGGCGGGACCCCGGGAAGGGAGAGCAGGGCGCTTGCCACCGGTAGCAGGACGCTCAGGAGCCATAGTCGAATTGGTATGAGAACTGTGGATGGACGATTTGCTGCTCAAGAGAACACAGGAAGCTGGACTTGCTGCTCGAGGGCGCAGACGAAGATGAACTGGATGTATCTGATAACCGAAGACGACGGCGAGCTGTAACCGGGCGATTGGGTGATCGAGGGAGCGGGAAATGATGGATTGGGCCAGCCAATCTAAGAAAATGGAATGTATAAGGAAGAAAGGAAAAGGTAAAAGAGAAGAAGAGCCTTGAAACTGCTGACTAGATATAGAGTTCCCAGAAGCACCGAAATCAGCAACCCGACCCGAATAGAGCAGTTGCCTCTATTCAGGGTAGTCAAAATCTATTGTTCTGATTCACGAACAACCAACAAAGGGGCTTCGACCTTCTATCAGGGAACCGACTATTCAACCCACACAAGAGCTCCCATTGGCACAATGGGAGTGCGTATTCTCTTTGGCTGTTCCTTCCCTTTGTCAGAAAGGAGTGAATCACTTGTCTACCTTCCCTTTGATTGAACACTTGGGTTGTATATTTCCTTGAGTCATTGTTCCCCTATTGATTGGCTGCTTGGGAACACAGGAAAAGGGAAATTGGGCGTGCGCTGGAGCAGCCAGCAATGCTCCTGCGCCCTATTGTTCCGTTCTTTCTTACTATTGTTCTTCTCTTGTTCATCAATTGTTCATGCCCAAAAGGATAACCGCTCTGGCACGCCGGAGACTTGGGTTTACCTGCTCTAAGGAGCATACATTGGGGGTCCTGCTTTCTTTGCCTCGTGAGGCACAAGGGCACGCAGAACCCACAAAGAAAAGATAGTCGGTGTTGGACCAGATTAGGGATGTTAGTTCTCACTGTATAGGGGATCACGTGGACTTACATCCACGTGATCCAGCAAGCAGGCAAAACGGGGTCCCCTGAGCGTAGGGGGCACTCAGAGTAGAATAGAACAAGAACNGTGTTGGACCAGATTAGGGATGTTAGTTCTCACTGTATAGGGGATCACGTGGACTTACATCCACGTGATCCAGCAAGCAGGCAAAACGGGGTCCCCTGAGCGTAGGGGGCACTCAGAGTAGAATAGAACAAGAACATGCACCACCGAATCTACGATCCAGAGCGCTTAGGCACAGCCAAGGCTAGGGATAGGGTTCACGCGAGCTGTGAAGCCCATTCAACAACACCCAACTTACTTTTCACGGCACGTCAACCTTGCTAAGTCAGCGGCGCTGGCTGTTATCTGCCTTACGTGGGCGGGCGAACGAATTGGCGCCGTGCCGTCAGGTTTCATCCCTGGGTAGCAAGTACGTTTTGCTTGTAATGCGCTCCGATCCGGGCAGCCAGCGACTGAACGAGTTCAGCGCTTCGCCTGATGTTGCACGCGACCTGCAAATCGTCTGAAAATCTGACTGGTTCAAAACATGGCGATTCTGCTTTCGCGGCATCCTCCGCGAGGCCTGGGTGAAGGTGCACAGCGAACCTCGGTTTCGCTTGTTTCGTGTGTCGTCTGTCGCCCCTTCGGCGACGTCATGCACACCGTGATCCCGGCCAGTCAAGGCCAACACGAGAGCTGTCGTCTATAAACCATCATTTCGATCCTCGCTTTTGCCATGCAACCATTGGCGACCTCTTCTTCGTGTTCTGTTTAGTGCTTTTACTGTTTTCTTTGAATATCGCTGTCTTGGTCGCGTTGCTGAGGATCATCATTTCTGCTTCGACATTCCTGTCTTTCAAACAAGATGGCGACGCTTCCAAACATGCCCGGCAGCTCGACGCAAGCCCCCCCGAACCCTGGTGCACCTCCCGGAACTGGCGCTGGTAGTGCAATCCCCGCGGGTACAGGGCCACAGGAGGCAGCGGGAGGCGTATTTCCATTCTTTACACCTTCATATGACCTCCCACTTGTGGGAGCGGTGATGGCGACGGCACTGGTTGTCATCCATCTGAGTCTCGCCTTGCGCAAACGGACTATCTATTTCGGCCCTGTCATGACATCAGCTGCCCTGAGTAAGTGACTTGAGCTTTGTGATAATCCATCAATCGTTGCTAACGCAGCTACACCCATAGTGTTTGCGATTGGCATGACCACAAGATTGATTGTGGTTTTGTCCCCGACCATCCAGCAGCCTTTCGTCGTCTCGTCTCTTGTTCTGATGTAAGTCAACATGACGAATCATTCGCACTTGCCAGCTGATGGCTCATCTCGAATACAGGATTACGAGTGCCATTGCCTCGACTGCCTTGGTCTTTACGTACACGCGACTGATCTGGTGGATCACGCCGGCTGAGCACCGTACGATATCCAACCTCTGGTTGCCTCCTCGAGCGACATCATTCATCCTCGTGCTATTGGCAAGCGTTGGCGACGTCATTTCTACCATTGGAGGCGGCCAGATCATCCAACCTCCTCCCCTCCGACTTCAAGCCACTGGAGCAGTGCTGAAGATGTTGGTCTGGATCTCCTTCTTCGGGCTCGTTGCTCGCTTCACCGTCATCAGTCGGCGCTGGAACATGGATGCAGGAACCCGAAAGGGGTCTCTGGAACTTGGCCTTGCGTTGACCGCATCGTCTTTCCTCCTGGCCGTGAGTGACCCAATTGTTCCTTTCGTATTTTGACCACGATCTCACCACGCCTTGTGTTCAGATTCTCGGCGTCATGAATGTACTTGAAAAGGACGCCCTCGAGACCCTCAAAGAGACTCGCAAACCAGGCTCCATACTCACGACCGAAGAGTGGCCGACATGGGTCTTCAACTTTCTGCCGACTCTCCTCATCATCTCCATCATGGCTGTGTACCATCCAGGCTATTACCTTCCCAAGCGACTGACTGGACTTCGCCTCAAGGGCAAGGAGCTGATGACCATGGAGATGATACGTGATGAGGAGGACGTGGGAGCCACAACCGCGAAGAACGGCTGGATAATCAGCAAGCCGACAGCGGTGTCTTCGGATAAGGAAGATGATCTGGAGATGAACGGACAGATGTATGAGAGGACGGGGCCCTTACCGACAGGCTATGTTAGATGAGCTGAACGTCTGCGGTAATCTAACAGTCGTGGACTCCATCTTTCGAATTGTAATCTGGCTTCGGGGGTGGCTGGCACCATGAGCTCGTTGACTGCAATACTACTGAAATGTCCTTCTGAACGTGGCGGCCAATGGGGCAAATATGCATACAAGCCATCGAGATTGGCGAAGCATGGCGCCGTTCTTTCTGGCTCTTTTGCCTTGTATTCTCAAATTTGACCGGGCTAGAGCTAGTCTGATCACCTGGAGATCTAGTGGTCGACGAGGGTGGAACGTCTGCCAGACCTTCGGAGGGACGTGTCGGTCGATGTTTCTTCAGCTTTACGCAGCAAGGCCAACGTCGATGCCCGTCTCGCTATTCCTGAGTTGCTGGATTGACCTAGCCCCAGATTCATGAGCAACGTCTCACGAGAATGGCACTATCATGGAAATCGGGATTGATTGTCAACAACTGCCGTGTCAAGCCGCGAGGCCAGGCGAGCCCGGGAATATTTATGGACCTGGATGGCCGATCGACGGCCAGGGGTCCGGCCGAGGGTGCCGGGCGGATAGCGAACTGATGCCCCACTTGACCGGCAGAGGCTTGAGCTACGGTCCCCGGATCTGGTGTCAAGCCTGGTTCTAGATATTCTGATCGGAAGATGTATTTTGGCTACGATAATCAGTATGTTGAAGTCAATTCTAATGAGGGTTTTGAACTACAGCGTCAGCAATGTATATGTGGGAATTCAGGGCGACTGTCGCAGAGAATGCACCTCGCAGGGCCTTTGCCACCCAAAGAAGGCGTGGGCGTAACGGATCACAGGCTCAGACGACTTCAAATCGAACACTAGCCTCAGCATCTGCAGGTTCGGACTCTAAATCTTCGTGATTTGAGGTCAAGCACTTTGTGAGACCACGTGCGTCAGTTGATACCGATAATGTCTCTCAAAAGCGGTGGCTGCTCGGGTTAGCTCAGCGCGGTAAAGGCGGCATCTCTCCTCCCGCTCTCGCGCCATCCCGAGGAATCGAACCATCTGCGGTAAGTGCCGGTGTGCGTCAGGCTTTGCAAGGGCATTCGGGCAGGTGGTATTTCAAGAGTGAAGTTTAAGCGTGTGGCTGTGCGTCCGGCCCTGGCATGCTGCCACCAATTGCCGTGCCGTGAACTAGAGCATTACCCTGGCACCCGTGGACCCTGACCGCCGGCATCTCGTTATTCTGCCCAACGTCATTTCAATCGAACCTCAACTCATCTCGATTCGGAGCTTCCGTGGAAGACTCACGAAGATGCGTGGTAAGGCATCAATCGTTCGGTATTCGTAGTACGTCTATCGATGCATCAAGTGTAAGGCATCTCACGAAATAAATGCTTACCAAGGCGAGGTAATCGGACGTCGCCCAACTCAAGTGGATCACCCCGTCAAGGGCCTGGCCATGTTGATTTACATTGATTATCCATGTTTCAGAGGGGCGAATTTGGACAACCCGAACTTAAAATGCAGCGTACACAGCCTACTGGTACCGCGGCCATGTGTCAAGTGCCGCACGACGGGGGAACCATGAGGCCGGTATCGAGCAGCAGCGGGGCGGCTCAATGAACCGAATTCAGCAGCAGGCTTAGCGACGTCCAGGAAGGGAAATCAACGGAGACAGGTCACATATGGAAACCTAGAGTGCATGCTGTGGCCTCTCGCAACCCCTTGGTGGTCAGGCCTCGTCCTCGCTCTGCTCTCTCCCCGCGGTCATCGCAGATCTTAGCCTTGCTGATGGATTAGCTTTCGACAAGCCAGACACCCGTGGAAAACAAGCGCTCTGGCCTCGACCAGCCTTGGGACGACTTCAGCAACTCGAACGGCCGAGCACCTGGGAAACGGTCGTGATCAATGAAGTCTTGGGGAACCTGCCCAATCGGGTCATGCCCAGAGCTAACACACTGACTACTCGGTTGTTTCAGAGCCTCGCTGGATGTTTGCTGGTCTTGGGAGGGTTGCCAGAGGATTGCACTCGGTCGCGAGGGACTTGCTGGCAGGCTACCTTGTGCGGAGCCCCTGCAAATCCCACATAGAGTTTGCCCCATAACCATTCTGGGGGAAGTCCTGACTCGATCTGGCGTTCACAGTCCGGACTCTTTTCCCCGTATGGCTCCTTTCTCCATGCTTGCGGGGGAGCACGGAGCTTCTGGTTTTTGCCGCTCCCCGTCCCAACTTCTGGGACTCGAAAGCCCTCACCACGACGGGTGCCCATGCACCTAGAATAAGATTTGATCGTGAGACGACTCCCAAGCTAACATCAGGCTCGCAACAGCTTGATATTCTTGGCTCACCAGCCACCATGCTTCCTTGCATGGTGCTAAAATGACAGATACTGGCCCGAGCAGTCCGGGCAACACACCCATATTCAATTTATATCAACTCTCCCGCCCAACGGTCATCCCTCCATTCTTGGCTTTCAAGTCATGAAAAGCCTGGCGGGTCACCAGGTCCTACCGACAAACCCAGGCAGCTCTATCTTTAATCACCATGGTCTCTGACGAGCGTGACCTCTGGGCATCGTCCCCTCCGAGCCCGCTGCCACTGGATAAGCCAACCATCCCAGCCTTACCGGAAGAGCTCCCCGGGACAGTCTTCCTCATATCCGCAGCTGGCGAGGTTCTCAAGCTCCCAATTCCTTCCGAGTCGATCCGTGATCCGCTCAATTGGACCTGGGCCACGCGAGTCGCCGCCTTCAGCGCACTAATCTTCTATTCTGCTGTGTGTTTCTTCGAGAACAAGCTGCCGGCGGCACTGATGGGTGCTTTTCAGCGAGAATTTAATCCGGATGTAAGTCTGCCACGTTCGCAATCTTTGGGCAAAACGACTGACCCCAAGCAGGGGAACGGGCCTTACGACGTCGAATCTCTCAACTCACTCGTGGTGATCGCGAATGGGTTTGGGTACCTCGTCTCCATCCCTCTTTCAGCCGCTGTCGGCCGTCGGCCAATTCTCCTTGCGTCTTGTCTTGTCACTTGCATCTCGACAATATCCGCTGGCGTTTCACAAGGCTTCCTGGGCCTCGCCGTCAGTATTTTCTTGCAGGGCCTTGCCATCGGACAAACATTCGGCGCTGTAAGGGACAATCTACAATCTTTCTACATCTACTTCAACAGCTAACACCTATGCCTTCGCGTAGAGCATTTTGCTTATCCTTGATGCCACCTTTGTCAATGAACGGCCCTACGCCATCGCTATCTACTGGTCCACCATCACAGGCATAATCAGCATTCTCTTAGTCCCTCTTCCGTACATCACCGACACCGCTGTCAACTGGAAGCCCGTTTATCGGGCATGGATTACTCCTAGTCTCATATCTTTCATTCTCATCTTTCTCTTTGTCCCCGAAACCTTTTTCCTACGTCCCGCTGTTGCCATGGATGGCCGCATCCTGGCACAGAGCTCCTCGGAGACAGTCCGCATCTACGACAACTGGGAGTCCCTCGACGCTACCGGCAGAGATAGCCACCGGGAAGTGGCTGATGACCCAAACTCATCCATGTGTTGGCAGCGTCTCAAGATCTCTAGGGCTGTCGGCACAGAGTGGAAGGCCACCCGAGCCATTTTCATGCAGATGCTGCTGTGCTTCTGCAACCCACTCGTTATCTGGGTCAGCCTACTCGGAGCTGCCGTCCTCTGCAACGTTGTCTTCCTCAACCTCACACAGAGCATTTTCCTCGCGGAAACACTGAAAGGGGAGGACTTGAGGCTTATGAACACCTACTTCGGCATCAGCGGTGGCATCTCATCACTGCTGGCCTTCCCAGCGTCCGGGCCTCTCATTGCTTGGTGCACGCGCTACTTCACTGTGCGCTGCGGCGGCACGCGGCATGCGGAAGTCTACCTTATCGGCTTCATGGTACCTGTCGTTGCCGGCGCCGTGAGCATTGGACTCCATGCTGCCGCTATCACCAATAAGTGGCCTCCCTTCGCTCATTACATCAACTTTGGGCTTGCCAACTTCAGCTTCATCTGCGGCTTCGTAGCCACCATCATCTGGATCACGGAAGCTTTCCCACCTTGGGCTGCTGCATCTCTTGCTGTCGAACTCTTCACCCTCACTATTCTGGCTTCCGTACTTGTCATCAACCTCGCGGCATGGGCGAGCGATGGTAACATCCTCGGCCCTAGCACGGTTCTCGTCCTTCTTCTCATCTTGATGGGAGTTCTTGCTGTACCTTTGGCGTTCTGGGGCAGAAGCGTGCGACAATACATCCATGGCAAATGGAGCAAAAGCGAGAAGGGGGCACTGCGCCCTCAATAAGCCCACCGAAGATACCCACCCTCTTTTTACGAGTTCCTGTTTCAAAATGTGGAGTTATGGATGCAGCGTTAGCGAGACCGGAGTTTGGTATTAAGGTCAAGCACCGGGAGACAACACACCGTCAAGGCCATACGCGTCAAGTCATGATATTCTGATATAATGTATTCTAGCCAGCACTCGGATGTGGTCTTTCTACATCGCGGATCAGTGACCTACTATAATATCAGAGCAATGTCTAAAACACCAAGCACATCTGTATTTGTGGGTCAAGTTTAAACTAGGATTGGTTGGTAAATGCTTTTTCTTTTGGCTGAGGACGATGTTGCGATTCTGGCACAATCAAGCTCGCGGAAGAGTAAGATCAATGAAAAGAAGCGAATAACGACCTGAAACACTACACAAGCAACTACTGAGTGTCAAGCAACGTGAAGTAATCTACGTGGCGAGCTACGAATCTCGGTCCACCAGAAGCGAAAGGGTCTTCTCAGTTGAATGCTGTAGAGCTCAGACTTCTCAGCCACCTAATTACACACCATTGTTCCATCCGATCTCAAGGATATCCTTGACTGTCTTGGGCTTGATCTCCGGAAATAAGTCGTTGAGGGACTGTTTGGGCCTGAAATCAAACACCCCTTCAGTGAACAAACGTCCGAACTGTGCAAAGAATATCTGGAGAGTCTCCTTTGGGAAGAACTCATAAGCGTATTTGTGGCTCGGGAGTTCTGTGATTTTGCCTGACTTCAACGTTTCGATCGAGTCGTAGGAAACTTCGATGGGTTTGCCTGCACGGAGCAACATATCAGTCACAGCTCATCAGGATAACGAAAGTCACGAAGATCAGCTCATTGGATACATACCTCTGACCTTCTCCGCTGTCTTAACAAATTCGTTCCAGGTGATTCTGTCCCCAATTATGAAAGACTCACGCTCCCACTTGTCAAGCGTTAGCAATTTGGCGGTGAACTTGGCGACGTCACCCGTGTATGTGAACACAACCGGCGTGTCGCCAGTACCTGGAATCGCAGCTTGGTTGGCAGCAAGGTCGAGGACGAGCGTCATGGGAGTGAGATACGTCTTGATATGTGGGGTGCCCCAGTAATCGAGGAAAAAGCCATTCGAGACGACGGTCCATTCGAGCTGCGTTTTCCCAAGCGCTTCAAAGTAAGCCAGCTTGGCTGCGGCAATAGGAAACCAAGAGACCTCTGGTTTGTACTTCACGCCCCAGACACTCGGGATGTATCGCTTGGTCTTACTAGACCTATCAGCGGCTTGAATGAGGGCATTCTCCTGCGCCGGAGGTGCTTGTCCGCCCAGTGCGGAAACAACAGTATGGACGTCGTTGTCCTGGAGCTGCTTGACCAACTGGTCGATATCTGAGTAGTCGACTACTACAATCCGAGCACCGAGTGACTTCTCAAGAGATGAATCGGCCTATACTACGTTAGCATCTTTCTTAAGTTGAGATAATAGATAGATCAGACCTTTCGGCTGAGAACAACGACACTGAAATTGCCATCCGCTACGACCTCTTCAACGATGGCCCGACCAATGCTGCCGGTACCTCCGGCGATGGCTACAGCAGGCATGTTGTCTGATGATTTCAAAAAGAACACAGCAAGGTTGATGAGAGAGAGATGATGGAGGAGATTTGTAGCAGGTGATCAACCGAGCCCCCCAACGTGATTGTCTGTTGGAGGTCCTTTTATAGAACTCCATCTTACTCCGAAACTCAAACCTATGTCAATCTCGGCCTTCCGGATGCAAACATCTCCGTGGTTTGAGGGATGTATGTCGGCTTCTCAGCCCAATGTTACGCTAGTCCTCGGCCGACATCAGTCTACGGATTTAAGGATGCAAAAAGCTCCCGATGATCCTGAACTCCGTGGCAACCACACTCGGCACCGCAAACCTTCCCGTATGGTTTGTCACGCATGATTTGCCATGCACAGTGTCTGATTTAGAGCTTCTTGCAGAAATCCCTCACCATATGACGCAAGGACGAACTCTGTTCTCATCGTTGCAGTCTACTGGCCCAAATATAATAATCTCGTCACTATGGTTCTCATATTCTCTTTGATTCATGAAGACAACGCAGAGACCGTGAATATGGGATCACGATGGCCGTTTTGTAACACATTACATGGGGAACTTAAACCGTGATAGGAATCGAAGAATGGCGGATGATGTCCATTCTGCTCGGGGTAAAAGCATAGGAATCAACCAGGAACAAGCTTTCCCACAGTAGATAACCAATATTGATGATTTTGTTTCTCGTGCGCATGGCTTCGCGACTTTCACGAGCTAAGACGTCAGTCTTCACATGAATAGCGTAAGATCGATAATTTCTTTGCCCGTCTCGCGCATTGGGTCTTCGGCGATCTCATAATTAAGCCACTCACAAGTGCCTTGACCATTGAGTCGCTGTGCTGCCCGTTTCCAGTAGGTATGGTCTATGGTGTTTTGTCAAGCTGACGATTATTTTCTCTGGTGGAGGATTTATTTGATGAGGAAGGGTGTTGATAATCATGGGAAACCATGGAGTTCAAATTCGAAGCTAGCTCGTATCGAACAAATAAACTATCTTCCCTCTTCCGTTCTGATTATCCATGTCCCGTGAGTGTACTGTCCACGCTGCGCAACAGAGGGCATGCTGAATTCGTGCGGCATCGGTCATATCTTCCCAGTTTCGTCGCCGAACTGCTTCACGAGAGACTCCAGAGACTGCTTCAATGGAGTCCATCCTGGCAGACCAAGAAGTCTAAGAATTTCTGTGGGCAACTGATTGGGTACCTCCGTCATGTCTACTTTCACCCCGGGGACATCATCAGGAAAGCTCTTTCTTGGGCAAACTTCGCGGAAAACGCTCAGAATTTCGTTGATCGTGAACCTGGCAGCACAGGCAAACAGTCTTTCGGAACGGACATCTGGTAGCAACAGGGCGCCCAAATGAAGCCTGGAAACATCTCTGACGTCGCAGTACCATTCTGTTTGCTTGTCAGGGACTCAGAAAATGAACAGCACTTAACGTAACTCACGGGCTTGAAAGGCGCCAACAATGTCGTCAGAACGATCACCGTCCCACAACACCTTGAGCACCCGGTTTGCGGCTGCAAACCCTTGCTTTTCAGGTTGCAGTGCAGGACCAAAGCAAGGGCTTGGGATCACTATAACTCTCGCTCAGTTCACATTATGGGCGAAAGGATTTCCAGTCGAAGGGCTTTGACATACCAACATTGAGCTCGAACTCGCGATCTGTTTCGTTATACCATTTCCAGAGCTCTTGCTCTGCTCTAGTCTTCCCAGCCGCATATATCATATGACCGCCGACTACCCCACTGGCAAGGTTTTTAGAGTAGGCAGCTATGATAGCTTCTTCGTTGAATGTGTCGCGCGTCAAGGTTCGACCAACGCCGGGGTCAGGCTCTGATACTGCGCTAGACGACGAAGTGCACACAAACCGCCGACAGGAAGGCGACTTCGCAGCGGATTTCGCCATCCCGAGCGTCATTGCCACGATTCGTGGTATGACTGTATAGGGGTTCAACTCGAGACTCGTGTCAGCAGCAACGTGTATGACACCGGCAGCACCTATCGTTATGAGCTTAGTTACAACAGTCGACGGACGGAGTCGACCAAGCCCCTTGGGGCAGATACTCACCAGCGACGGCATCATCACAAGCTCCATCTACATCCATGCTCGGGACCTCAAACAATTTGAAAAGACCAGAGCCGTACTTTTTGTCAAAGTAGTCGTCCAACCATCTGCATCGCTCCACATTGCGGACGATGCCCCGGACTTGATAACCGAGAGACAGGAGTTGGTCGGCAATGTGGCTGCCCATGCACCCATTTGCACCTGAGACTGCAATAAGACCTCCGATTGGGATTGTGAGCCTGGATGATGGGAGTTCGCCAAAGGTAAATGCCATGGTAGTGCTTCTGATGAGGAACTCCCGAGCGCTTGATCAATGAAAGTTGTAGTCAAATGAACTGATCTAGTAACGGATGAATAATGGCAACTTTTGTCCAACAGCATATGTAGGTGTGTGTAGAATAACCCTTCTTATACCTTCCGTATGCTTGATGCTCCCTTCTTACGGTCTTGTGGTCAACCATTGAGCCCTTCTTGCTAGCCATATTTGTCTTTGCGTCTCTGATTCTTCATGATCCTGACAGCAGCCCCATGAGGAGATTGCTTCCCCCTCACACTGTGGATAGACCGGACTAAAGAATGGTGTATGGCCTTCGGCACGCTTTGTCATAAGAGCCCCCCGCTCGGAATTAAATTCAGTAGTCATGCCGAAAACCGATGCACGACGTCGATTCAAGATGGCGTTGTTTCACAACACGTGGACACCCTTTTACTGAAGCCTCCGATGCAGTACGGCGTTCAGAGGACCTTCACGATTCGTTATTGCGCCACAATAGATCCACACCGGGCTCCGAGGAGGCCGATTATAAGTGCCATTGATATCCGAGTTCTGTCGATCAGTGGGGCTGGTTTGTGTTCGGTCTCCGCGGGGTGGGGGGTCCATGGAAGCGCAAGCATCCCCGAAAGTTCCCTCCTCCATCCGACTTGGTCACCACAACACAGGCGTCAAACATCAGGGTGATGGAGGGATCGAAGAGCACCGCAGTAAAATGAATCACTACGGCGTCACTTGTTCACACAAACAGTTAATTGGGAGCCAACATAGTGCGATTTGTGCCGGCTGCAGAAAGTGAGTCAAACACATTCGCTGTCTGAAGCCCTAAATCAGGCAGTCAATGATGATTCGCACCCCCGGTGCTGTGTATCTGTAAATATGGCATCCGCTAAACATCGTGCCCGAAAAATCAGGTCCGTTGTGACAGGTGTCTGCCATGTACTCCCTGTCGCATGTCTGGACAGTCTTGTGCTTTTACCGGAGCTGGCCAGAAACCCAAAGAAACGCGGCAAAGGGTGCACATCACAGCACAATTGTATGTTTCACTTGCCCCGCATGTTTGACATTTCTGTTTGGAGGCCCGTTGCATTCTGTTGCATCACAGAACTGAGCAGACTTGCTATACAGTGAAGAGAAAATCGATTCGATCGAGGAACGCCTCAAGTTAATCGAATCACTGCTGTTTGACACCAAAACTGCACGTCAAGAGGCCAGCCGTCTCTAGTAAGCAGTCCCGAAAACGCGAGTGAACCCTTGAGAGGATCATCCTGCAAGTGTTTTGACTAGGATGACACACCGGCCGCCCATGAGAGCTTCTCCTCCTTTCGAGCCCATGCAGTTGCAGCACAAAAGGTTGCCGAGGCTGTCGCGTATCCCAAACATAGCCAGACCTTATCGGTTATTTCATAGAACGACTCAGATATTCCTCAAGTGCTGCGAAATTGGCAGAATCCCGGACTATACGCTTCAGCCCATCGCGGAATGCCCCTGCCCCCTGCAGGTGCCGGTCTAGATATTTTAAAGAAAGTGAAAGGTGTGCCCCTTTCCCGGCTCATGTCAAGACACAAAGAGTAGGTTACATAAAGCATAAGCTATTATAAATAATGAAATCTAGTCGTATCTGCCACAGCATGTACGCAAAGCCTCATCAGTCGGGCATGCTGTAAGCTTTACGTATCTCATAGTAGACTAGATCTTTTGGAGATGTGAGGCCCAGTATGTCTGTTATCCCACCAAGTGTCAGCTATAACACATTGATGAAGCACCGCGGAATACTTTGTGAGACAAACCGATTCCGCTCCGGCACCAACTGCACGGATTCTGGAGGAAACCCAAGCTGATCGAGGCGCAGCTTCCACGTCGAAACGGTCTTGTGGATCAGTCATGCCGTCATTCTTGAACATAATGCTGTCGGGGAGGTCTGGATATTTCACGGCCGGTCGGCCAAGACCAATCGCGTCGCAAGCCCCACCCTCGATAGCAGCGTTGACACTTTTCCGGCTACGAAACCCTCCTGTGAGGATCAGGATGAGGTTGGGAAATCTTCTACGAATTTCCAGGCAGGCATCCAGGAAAAAGCCTTCGCGGGTGTGATTTTGAGCAGTTGAGGTACTCGTGCTCAGTGCAGGGTAGTTCGAGGACAACATCTGGTAGATGCAAATGCATCATTGTGAGCCATTTGTGTTGAGCTCGTTGCGGAGGCTACATGGACTTACCCGCGGATCTTCGAAGCTTCCTCCACTGAGGTTCACATAATCAATCTCTTCCCGCTGGATTAGTTCTATGTGTCGAATCATGTCCTCAAACTCTGCAGATTTCGTATAATCGGCGGTATTGATTTTCACGCCGACGCAGAAGGTTTGTGGCACCTCGTTGCGAACTGCGCGGAGGATGCAGAGAAGCATCTGGACCCGTTTCTCCACAGAGCCCCCGAATTCATCCTCGCGCTTGTTGCTCGACGATGACATAAATTGGGAGATGAGAAATCCATCTAAAATTTCTCAGTGTTAGGCATCCAAAACACAACAGAGTGCAGTGCAAGAAACGACGTGGTAACTTACGTCCTGCGTGGATTTCGACGCCCTGGAAGCCCGATTGCAATGCCAACTTGGCCGCCACGACAAAATGTGCGACCACCTCGTCGATATCCTGTTGACTCATAGCCCGCGGGGTGCCAAAGATCAGGGCACGAGCAATCCTTGCCACCCAGTTATCCCCGAGGTTCAAAGGAAGGGCGCTGGGCGCAATTCTCTTGGAGAAAAAACCACTACTACCAGCCCCAGCTGGCGATTGTCTGCCGGGGTGATTTCTATGGTTATCGGATCGAATCAGCTGCCAGATCGAGGGTGCTTCACTTGCCGAGCAAGCCTATTTATAATGTAGGGACGTACAGCTGGGCTATGATGCTGCAATCATGTCCCTGTGTTGCTTTTGTCCACGCGGACCACCGCTCAAGAATGGTAGATCTAGCCCCTGAGACTGAGACATCTTGGTTTGTGCCGAGATACCTCTCGTCAACCATGATATTTCCTAATGTATTAAGCTTCAATACAAGTTCCCAAGCCCAGTGTACGGTCCAATACAAGTGCGCGTACCAGTGACCAGTAGTGCCCATCCTCCTCGAGCCCACTGCTGGTAAACCCTCTCGTGGGCCGAAGAAGGAAGGCCATTGATAGCCATCTTCTCAGACATTGCTGTCTTGACGAGGCGATTCTTCAACACAATGCCGTATGGAAGCCGCAGCGGCGAACTCGCTGCAGTTTTGACTGTCGTCATTGTCGTCGTTACGTTGGTTGGTGGCGAAAGGAGGTCTTCTTGTTTGTGAAGGCTGGCGAATCAGCGAAAAGATTGGTTCGTCGTGAAGGTATGGATCCCACGTACTCCTCCTCAAAAAATTACTTGTCCTCGATCTTGATGTCACAAGTTTTCCGGTGTTGTGCAATCGGACTTTTCGGGACGTCAACAGAAAGTAAACGGCATCACGGAGCTTTCATAAACTCCTACGGCGATTTCAAGAGACACTAGCGGCAACACCAGGATCTCGTTTACAAACCCAACTCTCCGGGCGATTGAAAGCCTGAGTCATCAGAAACTCCGTGGAACAACCAAGAAAGCTCCCATCCAGTAACCTAGATCCCAAGTTGTGATCCAAATCCTTAGTGTGGCCCGCTTGGGCCGCCGGGCACGACGGTTCATCAGGTCAGACGCTGCTCAGAATGGATTCTGGTCAGTCCAAATCAGTCAACCAGGTCTTGCAACTTCTTCGATATTGTAGCCTCACTATATCGGAAAAAATGCATGGGCGAACTGATTTTGATGTCCATAGCACTCGAATTGCTTTCAAGATGGGAGATAGGGTTGGATGGTAGCCGTGGAGCATCAAAGTATAGTTTGAACGAAATGCATGAAGAGATTACGAATCGTTAGGACTGGATGAGTTACATCACCGGGTTATAGCATCTGAGGTCTTCTGCTTTCTCATCCAACCCTCTATAGCACAGGGGAAGTGCACTAACATCAAGGGACGGCGTATGTTCGGTCGGTTTCGAATAATTACGAAGGTTTCTTTCACAACAAGTTTACCACAAGTAATTTATTTAGTTCCGGTTATTTGTTTGTAAGCAATCGGACTTATTCTGTTGCCGCTGTCATTTGGATCTGGAGTCATTACAAATGAACAGACCGAAAGAGTCGCCGCATGATTGCGCACTTATTGGAACCAGGTGAGCCATTGATAGCACCTGGGAGACGAAAGCTATATAAAGCGTACCCTCTGGAGATTATTCTTTCTTTACTCTCTATCTATCTACTTCGAAGCCAAATTCCACGAGTCTCAGTATCCTATTTTCAAATATGTCGTCACTTTCGAAAGTCGCACTGATCGGGGTAAGCAGTTTCTTTACCTGAGCTGAGCCAGCAGCTAATATTATCCCTGTAGAAAGGCTTCTTGGGATCTGCCATCCTTCTCCAACTCGTCTCCGAAGGTTTCGATGTCACTGTGCTCAGCCGTAGCGCCTCTTCGGACGCGGGCGTCCCTTCTGGAATCACGGTCATCCAAGCCGACTATTCTTCACCTGAGACCATTGCCGATTCTTTGAAGGGCCGCGATGCTGTCGTTGTTAGTATTACAACTGAAATGGTGCCATTTCAGAGAACCATTATCGAAGGCAGTATTCTTGCGAGGGTTAAGCGATTTATCCCGAGCGACTTTGGTCTGCTCAACTTTGATGCGAATGCGTCCTCGCTGTCCCTGTATCGCCCCTTCATCGAAATCCAAGACTTTCTCAGAGAAAAAGCACAATCAGGCGAAATTGAGTATACCTTTTTCGCAGTGGGCCCATTCCTTGAGTATGTGCTCGGCTCTCCGCTGTTTGTCGACTATAAGCAAAAGCTGGCACATGTTCATGGAACAGGTGAACAACGTATTAGCACCACCAGCGTCTCGGGAATTGGAAAGGCAGTGGCCGGTGCCTTGAAGGAGGCAGAGAAGAGCAAGAACCGACTGCTGTACATTCATGAGGCCGTCGTTACGCAAAGAAGCATTCTGGAGCTAGCAAAGAAAGCTTCCCCAGCTGCTCAATGGACCGAGACATCTTTGGAGCCGGTGCGGGCGCTTGAGATGGCTTTGAAGAGCTTTGAGGATGATCCAACCGACCCCTCCCAGATGTTTGGCTTACTGAGGGCGGCGATGTTCAGCGGCAGATATGCAACGGAGTACCCAGACGTTGATAATGATCTTGTGGGATTGCCGCTGTTGACGAGCACCGCTCTCGAGAAGATTTCGAAGGACTCCTTTGGTCGTCAGTAGTGGCTGTGTACTCCCCACGAGATACAGGAGAGACTCCTCGACCTATCGGCCGCTATTAAGATCAATCCAACCATGTTCTCCCTATATAAGTATTTTTTGATGACATAGGTCGTAGTGTTATTGCTGCTGTCTAGAGGAGTTGGTGTCTTGGCACGGATAACGAAGGACTAGCTTGTATTATACTTGGGGTTTGGCTGCGCAGAGATCATACGCCAGGACATGCTTCCAAGGATTTGGCCTACTGAAGCATCAGCAATCATGTTCAGTGGTTACACGTGGCAGGGATATCTGCAATTAACGCTGATCCATCTAGAATAGGATGATTTAGAGTTGCGGTCAGGATCTTGAAGATAAATTTTCCAGAGGCTTAGCCCTTCTAAACACCGACATTTGTTGCCACTCCTGGCACAAATGGGACACAAACGCTGATGGCTTACCGAACAGAAGTGGATACTACCATACGACCAAGATTTCGCGTGCATACAGACGTTTGAGGCCAATAAACTGATATCTCATGAATCTTCATACCACATGGTGTCGCAACTTTCAAGCCTGGCACCGGCATTCCGAGTCTGCTTTAATCAGTTGCCAATGCCAGCCCATGAAAGACATGGGGCCACAGCCTCACTCACGGACGTTGGTTGACCGATGTTGGAAAGAGGCTAGCTCCCGCTGTCAAATATGTTGCTTCTTCAGGATTGAAGACCTAGGTACTGAACACTTCAGGAGTCAACTCTTATTGATTTCCTGTTTTCGAGAGCTACGCTAAAGAGTTACGCTGAAGTCGTATCGACTCTGACCTGATAGAACCTTGCTGAAATGTCCCAACTTGAACACTCCACTCGTTTTCTTGGGCGCGAAAATGACCACGTCCAAGGCACCACCATTGACCTTCCATTGTACTTCAAGATTTCCACCGAACGCGGTTTCGACAGTGGCATTGACCTGTTTTAGGCCCATGGCCACTCCCAGGGGCGTAAGCCGCCAATTTCGGTAACCGAAACCATCCACACCTTGAGCCGCCTGAATCCCAGCCACCCGCTCAGTGAGTATAGGTAGGCGCACCGCCCCAAGGATGAGAGAGACTGGTGAAGAGCCCAAGGCCAGGCTTTCCGTCTTGGCTCACGTACTCCCATGATGCTCCTGTACTTATTCTCTTGTCGGATATCATCGGCGTCCAGAGGCTCTTCAAGAGATTGAGAGCCACGGACGTGCCCTCAGGTGTTTCATCAGATAAAAGAGCTGACAATAAAAAACCATTAGTGTTAGGCGAGATATTTGTGTTGACGTCTGAGGAGTTAACCGCAGATGAATCTTTGTATCCAGGGCTGAGTTTCAGTTGAGAAAGCGCGGATATCAGCCGCTTGGTCTGTTCTGGAGACGCGGTACCAGACGTGACACAGAATGCAATCTCACTGACGGAGAAATTGTCCATATCGGCTGTCGATAGGCCATAAACCCCCAATCTGTCGTTCCAGAGTCTTTCATTGATGGCATATACCAGGCTCGATGCCGTTGTACCGAATATTTCGGCGTCGGCGTTCTCCTTCAGAGCTTTCGCGACTTGCGCCATCATCCTCAATGCTTCAACAAGAGCACAGTTAATGGCAGACCCACCGTCTGAAGGCCCAAGGAAAGCTCCAAGAAGGGTAAGGAGACCGGTGGTGGAGTTGATGTTGCTGGTTGCGAACTCGAGGTTATGTTTCCACTGACTCCAGGTTTTCCGAGCAAAGTCTAGGTCATTACTTCGGTGAACATAGTCCGCAAATGATAAAACCCCCAGTATCTGGTAGTCAGGCAGGATGATCTTGTAGATTTCGTCGCCGGCAAAGTATCTGGCCCCGCCTCGAGCGAACGCATCCTTGGTCTGCGTTGGATCATAGCCGATCGCCGATCGCAGGGGCATAAGGCATCAGCCCGCTTGCTGTCTGCCAGTCGACGAACAATTGTAGGGTTCCACGAGCCAAGTCATACCTCGATGTGCTCGTGCCAATGACTCGGACGGTGTGTAGGAAGTCACCGAGCCATACCAGGCGGTCGCGCTTCGGACCGTCGAGACAGACAGACTCGCAGTTGGCTTGTACACCGTATTCGCGAATGACACCATCCTCGGAAGAATTGGTCATGGCATTACGATAAAGCTCTGTCCCATTCGCCGTGTCATACACGACAACATTGTTGAAGTAGCCAGCTTGATCTTGCCAGCCGCCAAAGCCCCAGGAGCCGCGTGAGTCGATGACGCCGCCGGTCAGTGAACACAAGTTCCACATTCGTTACTTTCAACACTCTTTCTCATCCATTTTGAGCCGGCGCTAGCGACGGGTCTTTACTTGTCGGTTCAATTATGGGCAAGCGCGTCTTCTGAACATTTAAGTCTCGGCCTGAAGATTGACAAGATCCCGCGGCGGTCGCCTTGGCGACCAATTGCATGAAACAGGCTACAAACATTTAAGGCTGCTGCGCATGTGGACAAAATCAATCGTTAAATTCACTAATTCATCATGGAAGATATCAAAAGACATGAATTACACAGCCTGACCATCAAAATGACCTGAATATTGGACATGGGGAAAATTTGCATGTGAAATTAAATCGACTGATTCGCAATGTCTACAGTATGTCGACATAAAAAGACGTATTTGAGGGTTGAAAGCTTCCACGTGAGACCTGGCCGCCTGTTAGTAAGGGAAATTGAAAGGTTAGCGTATTCCTCAACTCAGGAGACTAAACTGGAAACAATACATCACGTTTTATTTTGCACTCCATTTGAAGCGCCACCACAGAAATGCCCACCGGACAGATGCTTCGTAAAATATTCACTGACGAAAGATTTGAGTACTATGAGTATTTCGCGCTGGCGTGACTACCAATCCAGGTCCTCCAAGTCCCCATCCCACCTGGTCAAGTCAGTCCTCGACTGGCTCACATCCCTCCATGCCTCGATTTCGATGTCAAAGTACACGTGCTCTGACCCATCGCCATTCGGGATGTGGTCACGCAACCGCTCTTTGAACTTTCTTTTAACTTCGGCGAGTTTATCGTCGTCGCCATGAGGAACACCAATTCCGTGTCTGACTCCAGGTCCAAGGAGTGTAAAGTGCAGCCCTTTTGCCGAAGGGTCGACATCTAAATCAAGTGGGATCTCTTTCTTGATCTCTGCGAACGTCTTATCGCTGAAGCGGCCTTCGGGGATCCAATCAACAACGTCGATGCGCGGCTCGCGGGAGACAACAATACTGTATCCAAACTTGATCTTAGGTCTTGAGCGAGGAGGTACTGATTGCTGAATCACAGGCGGCTTGTTGTCTGGATTGTCTTTCACTTCGGTATCAGACCCTTGTTTCGTCTGAGTCTGGTCATGTGTGGTGTCCGGGGAGACAATTCTATCATTTTCGATAGAAGGGGTGGTGCCAACGTTGTCATCCGTTGGGTTCTCGACCGTTGAGGCTGGCGGCTGATGGCCTCCCTCAAGATTTGTCTCCTCTGGATGTGTGCCGTTCGCGGCCGGGTGGTAGGTAGGATGTTCCTCGCCAGGATCTGGTGAAGCGATTGAAGTCGCACGTGAGGAAGACACGATTAACTCTTCTATAGTATCCTGGGTTGATAGGATGGAGTCCAGACGGGATACTCGCCCCCGGAGCAACTTCCTCTTAGGAAACGTGAAGATCAAGGAGTTTCGTTTCCTCGGTGGAGGCATACTGGAATCCACCTCGCCTGTGGAAGGAGGAACCCTGATCTTCAGTCGCTTCTTAGGCGGCTCTGAGGAGACTTCTTCTTCAGACGGTTTCGGCTGTTCGAGGGGTCGGGTAACCTCTGTGGTGACTAGGTGCTGTTGCGACACAATAGTCAGCGCCGTTAAATACAACAAACATCCTGCAAGGGCTACTGCGATAACGTTCCCATATGGAAGTGGCAGATGAAATGTCAGCCGTACCTCTGTGGTGCTGGGGCTTCTGGTAACGCTGTACGGATCCCTGCTCATGCGGCATATTTCACTTGATGTTTCACATTGACGATGACCTGAAGCCTGGTTCTCTGCGTCGGAGTCTGTTGTGCGTGATCGAGCCCTGAATCTTCCGGTAGCGAACAGCGGCCTGCTGAAAGATTAGTCGTCATTCATCTTCAGCTCGACAACACAGGTATAATCATGAACATACGGAGAGGCGGCTGATTTGACTTGAGTAGAGCCGTCAACGGATCGGTTATTCTGCTCGGCATCAACGTCGATAGGGTCATCTGTACTCATGCCTCTCTCTTCCGGACCAGTCTCGTCGGGTTTGGCCTTTTGCCTGTATTTTTCGTTACGGTATTGTTGCAAGTTAAGACGGAAAAAAAGATGCTTGAGTAGGTTTTGGATCCTAAAGGTACTGGTCAGAAAAGGAGTCGTCAAGAAGGATATGACTCTGTAAAAAGCAGGAGGGGAAAGGTCGCATAAATAGGGGTGAACGCAGAGAGTTGGGCGGCGGTGAGGCATAGGACGAAACGGAAAGAAGATGGTGAACAAACTCAATGGAGTCCTGCGAATACACGACGTCGGAGTGGTAGAGTGAATTTTTATCATCAGGCCAGTACAGCACGCCGTTTCCTTGTTTTTCAAGGTAGGCATGGACCATTTCGGACAAGCCGGCCTGGTGCTCCTTGAGCTTCCACTGATGGAGATCTTTTCCCTGGATGCCACTGCTAGCGACGAACTTCTTTCTAAAGGCTCGGACATCGTCGTAGAAGGACTGACAACGTGGTTCTCGGGGGTCGCTGTATGCAAGGGCTGAACGCAGGGCCGTGATGGAAGCGACAGCCGTCGCAGGAATCAAAGGTGCCATTGAGAGGGGATTCGGCGGTGAAATAAGGCTGATATTGTGTGTAATACGATTCAAAGGGAAGAAAGAAGAGTTGTCGAGGACTGCGCGAGGACGAGAAAAAAGTCCTTGGGGGGAGGCGGCCTACCCATTGTCTGGCCTCTGTGAAGAACAGCTCATGCACACCCTGGTCCGAGGCTGTGACCTCTAACCGTGCCTGTCACCTTATCACCAACAACATAGCACACCGCATAGCAGAATGATCTTTGGTTGGCTGGAAACGCCGGGCTCCACCACACCAAGGGGCAGAGCAAGGAAATTGAGTGACGCAAGTGGAGGCCAGAACCTGTGGTTGAGGAGTCAGAAGTGACCATATTGAAGTGGAAAATGTCCAGAGGACCCTTTCAGGTCAGAGGACTGTTGCCTGAACGAGGATTCAGGCATGAAGGTCTTGGCGTGGGTATAAAGAGAGGCCAGTGATCTTGGTGACATCTTGTCATGCACAGGTTCAAACTTCCCTCCTTGCCCTCCTCGCCAAATTCGCTACGTCTTTTCACTCATGCGAACAACGAAGATACGTATACTTATCGACTTTTCCAATCGATCTACCCTAGTCTCATATTCCGCCATGCATCATTTTGAGAAAATGGCGACCCATGTCTGCGACGTGGTTCAGAATGTACCATGGACTCCAGTTGCTGCTTCGTGTCTACTCACGGGCCTCGTGTTTTCTACGCTGATTGCTAGTCGCCAACCTCTCCGGACCAGGCTCGATAAACTTCCCGCGGTAGGATGTGCTGATACTCCCGCTGGAGTGCCCATGGAAAACGCCGCGGACGACCGCGAAGCACGTAACGAACCTGTTCCCCAGCAAACCAGTCTACGTGAAGCCTTGGCAGTATGGGCCTCGACTCCATTCCACGTTCGACAGACGTTGTGCATCGCTTACAAGGACGGAATCCTGCTCATCTACACCAAAGACCAAAAGCTCGCAATCAATCAGGTGAGCCTTTCTCGTGACTGGAGACTGTCAATGGAGAGAGGCAGCTAATCACAAGCGTGAACTTGTGCAGAAATCCACGACTCTGAGCCCGTACAGATAAGTCTGTCAGTCCGGATAGGATGACTGTCATTTGTAGGAAAATTGGAATTGCCAAGTGTTAGATGGATAGTGCGGGAGTGTTAGAGCGGATAGATCCCTACACCGTGTTGATGTTACAGGTGTTTTTCCTAGTGTTCCTATAGACATTTCATTACTAAGGTAGGTAGTATTGGGTATGTTTCTAGTTTGCCCTTTTACCTTTTTTGTCTTTCATTTTTCCTTTCTTGTGTACATGCTCAATAAAATCAGGCGGCACTAAAAGAAAAAAAGGTTGCGAGGAAGCAGGGCCGAGGAGACTTGTTTGCAATTTCTTCATATTTCAACGCATACAAATATACGTTGCGTCAAGACTTCGTGGATTGAGAACTCTTGATAGTCAAATCATCCGTGCCGTGTTTCAAAATATCGACTGGAAGACCTCCTGCATGCTACAGCCTTTGACAGTGTTACGGTCTTCTCACCAGCCTGCTGCTACGAATAATACATCTCAAAAGTGGAATCATTCGATGCTTTTAAGCAAATTGCCTGATCGGGTAATTTTCTTCTAAGAGTAAGCAAATTGCCTGATCGGGTAGTTTTCACAGTAGAAAATTTCCGTTTGGGGGAATTTTTCTCGGCTGGCCCATCTGCCGGGTTGTGGTCATTCTTGGTCGCCACACCACCCTGACGAAATGTACCGCTCATCGAAGCTTGCGCCAGACCTCAAAAACAGTTCCATGCTCATTCTCCAGGCCCTGGAATAACAACCAAGCTTGGTAAGTGCTTTTGACTCGAATTGTCGCATGGGACACGCAAAATGACAATGTTACTGCGAAAGAAGCAAGGCCTTTGGCTCCTTGGAGCCTACTCTGTATATATCTTCCATGCATAGACAGCGATTGCTTGAGATTGATTAAAGAGTAAATTCTTGCTGGTCGGCTACCCCAACGGTTGTATTTGGGAGCAGGAATAGCCCCTCGTCTAGGTAGGTACGGGATTTCACTTGTGTACTCAGCGCCATGAATTGAACATGTAGATTTGGCTGTGCATGATACAGCGAATGAGACGACGCGACCCAACCTTGAACTGACGACACTGGCACCACGCCTTCAAGGGACAAGCGACACGCCTACGGCGTCCGAACTCAGTCAGCTCATCACCTGGGCTCGACGTGGAAATGGATAACTGTTCACCAAGTCCTGGCCCAATAATAGATCTTTCATCATGGCTCTATCTGGGCAAATCATCTGCCAAGCTTGTAGACCAATCGAGCGTGAATATACTGGCTGCACTTGTGCTAGAAACGCCCCCGACATCGGCTTCTCGAAAGGCGCAACGAAGGGCCCGGCGAAGGGCGCAATTGGCATCGGACCCAACCGGAATCGGCCTAATAAATGGTTTCAGAGGGCGCACACTGGGACTACTTCCGAGGTACGACCCCACCACAAATGTTGTGACGGAAAGTCATTTCACCTCAATTTCCCAAGTCTGAGTCAACCAAAACTAGACATTGCATCGTTTACTGACAACTGAGAAGCTCACTGACGATACCAACCACCATGGCAGACCATGGCAGGCTTTCAACTCGCGGCAGTGTTTTCGTCGGACCATCCAGCAAGCCGCCAATGCTGGACGTGGTATGCAATCTTTGGCACCCCGAGTCGAACCCAGGCGGCTACCTCAGCCTGGGTGTCGCAGAAAATGTGAGCATTGAGAGTGTGTCGTGAGAGACCAATACTAATGCCAACCGCAACCAGACTTTAATGCATGGGGAGTTGATTGACTACATGTCGAAGACAGTAAATGCTCCCCAATACATTCCGTGGAAGGGCTCAGGGCCTGGATTGCTAATAACATCCGTTTAGTTCAGCATCGAAAGTCACTTCCTTACGTACGGGGATGGGTTCTCGGGCAGCCATCAGCTCCGCGAAGTCGTTGCCAACTTCATCAACGGCCGCTTCAACCCTGTTGACCCCGTCCTAAAGAAGCACGTGGCCATCACGTCAGGAGTTGGACCGGCTCTGGAGCTGAGTTCGTTCTCGTTGTGCGATCCTGGAGACGGAATCTTGCTGGGGCGACCATACTACGGCACATTCCCGAGTGATGTTGGAGCAAGGGCGCAGTACGTTTTCTTGCGTCACCACTCAACATTTGGCTAGGTTGGGCATTTCCCATCGCGGCGGTAAACTAACACAGCTTAGGGCGCAGATCATTGCTGTCTCTTTTGGAGGCCTTGATCCATTCGGTGAAGAAGCGGTTGCTTCGTATGAGCAGGCTCTACTGGATGCGAAGCAGAGGGGCATCACCACCAAGGCATTGATCCTGTGTAACCCTCATAACCCCCTTGGTGAGTCTTGTTCCTGGGAGCAGATTCTAGTCGGTTTTGATTTTCGAGCTAATTCTGGACTTTGCTTCAGGCCGCTGCTATTCTCGCAGCGCTGTCAAAGCTTACATGCGCCTCTGTCAGAAGTATGGCGTCCATCTTCTCAGCGATGAGATCTACGCCCTCTCAATCTGGGATAACCCAGACGCAACCGACGCCCCAAAGTTCACCTCTGCCTTGTCAATCGACACGACGGATCTCATTGACCCTGATCTGGTCCATGTTCTCTGGGGGATGAGCAAGGTGGGTCAGTTCGAGAAGCATCACACTCCAAGCTAACCCGGGATCAGGACTTCGGTTCCAACGGCATCAGACTGGGTTGCATCATCACCAAGAATGAGGCGTTCCAGCAGGCCATTGAGGCATGTTCATACTTTACCTGCCCTTCAGCATTTGCAGACAGCGCAACAGCGACAATTCTGGCTGATACGTCCTTTGTGGATTCCTTCCTGGCGACAAATCAGGCGCGACTTGCCGCCAACTACGCTCTGACCACGCGTTTCCTGGATCAGAATGGAATCCCTTACGAGAAAAGGGGCAATGCAGGCTTCTTCATCTGGGTTGACCTGTTCGCGTGGTTGAAATCGCGAGTAAAGCTGAGCCAGTCCAAACCAGAGCTATGGAGTCTGGAGGCCGAGCTACAGAAAGCATTGCTGAACAACCGGATATTCTTAGCCAGCGGGACAGCATTCGGCAGCGACGTGCCAGGTCGATTCCGCATTGTATTTGCCCACGAGCAGGGCTACTTAGAGGAGGGGCTGAGGAGAATCATGAAGACGGTCGAGTCCTTCAAAGAGGAGTTGGAAGCTAGGTAACTGCCTATCCTGTGGTAGTAACGAAGTGCAACGCTTCAGTGAGAGCATCGCTTGTTCTCATGACGATGTGATATTTATCCTTCTTCGTCCTCCGAAAGAGGTATGCGAGGAAGTGCGCGACATGTCTAGAACCCCTGGCTTCCTTGGTTCGATATCGGTGGCAGACTGGGAAAAGAAAACCGGGAAAAAAAAGGAATCAGTGACCCGGGTCGAAAGCTGGACCAACCAGTACTTCTAGTTGATGGGGATCAACCACACAAGAGTACACCGATTAGGCCATCTGTGCTGATGGTGATTTGGTGGAAAGGGTCTGGGAATTAAGAGGGTGACTGCTTGGAGTTGCTCAGACAACCAGAAGCGGAAAGAGCGTGTACGCCCATGGTGAAGGCTTGACACAACTATACTATAGGAAAGTGCGTTACCCTGACTACCTACTCAGTGGCGGAACCTATCAAATTGCTCTGACTACTGCGAACGTGTTCCTCGGTCTAGGTCTGTACCTTCACGCTCACTTGCAACGCGTTACGTTCGGCTGGAAGGACTCGGCGCACTTGAAGCTGCCTGCGTCGTTCGGATCCGACTTGCCATCGTAACGCGCCACAAGCGGATAAGGACAGATGATCCTCTCAGCCTGCTCGCCCTTGAGATTCTTCATGGTACCCTTCAGACCGCCCGGTTGCTCATGTTTCTCAACCCACGACACCAGGGCATCCAACACTTTCCGTGGCATTGCACCGGCTTCTCCCTCGCAGTGTCCAACACCAGGAGCGAGGTAGAACCTGTAGAACTCGTCCACGAGATCCGTCCCCCCCATCACGGCCTCAACTTGCTCTCGATAGCGGATGGTGTTGTTTATCGCGATCAACTGGTCTGCCGTGCCGTGCCAGCTCAGGAGCTTCCCGCCAGCATCTCGGAACGCTGACAGGTCCGGTTTGTTCGCGCCAATAATTCCATCATACATTGGTGGTGCCACGGCAAAAAGGTCGGTCAGATGGTCGATGGTGGCAAGCGTCGATACATCAAAGTCCATATCCTTTTCAATGAAGTACGCAATCCAAGACTCAACAAGTCTGTCGATGCTGTCCGGGATGCCACTGACAGCCGAAGGGACCAGCCCAATGTAGTCGATGCCCCATTCGTGGCCGTCCCAGAGCTTTTTACCCCTGCTAGACCTAGGCCCATCTCGAATCATCCTTGCGATGGCAGCATCGGCGTCGGTGACGACTTTCGTGGCGCCGTCTCCACATTCAACCTCTTCGCCAACGAGCATATAGGGGTCAAAGGGGCACCCATTCGGGTCCGAAATGACCCCGTCTTCCACTCCGTCGAGGGAGTCACATGCTTTGATGCTAGCAGAGGTGAAAGCCTGCATGATGCAGAAAGCCGGAGTGTGGCCAGTAACCCGCATGGCGTGCCGCCCCCAGCCTTCCGACAACACGAAGCTGGGCCAGTGCAGAGCTGGGGCATTTGCCAAGATGCCGTCAAAGTCTTCGGGGTACCGCTGAGCCAGTTCGTACCCCTGACGTCCTCCAGTCGAGCAGCCAGACCAGTAGGAGTAAAAGTCCGAGGTTCCGTAGAAGCTTTCGGTCACTGCCTTGCCCACTACCGCAAGGTCGTGCAGTGATCGGTGGGCAAAGTCGGTGAAGCGTTCCAAGTCGAGAACCCCGGGCTCAAGGAAGATTGAGGGGTAAAGAGCATTATTTTCATTGGCTATGTTGCTTCCGTCTGTCGAGGCCGCAGCGTAGCCATCATTGACGGCCAGACCAAGGGTGTCGAGGCTGTATCGACCAGCCTGCAGGCCACCGCCGCCAACGCCCTGGAATCTGCCGTTCCAGCCTTCGAGCGGAAGCCATATCCAGACAGTCACTTTGTCGTTGGCGCCCGGGTGGGTCACGGTTACGTTGACCGCGCACAAATTCAGGGGGCCCAGGGTAATAAGCTCCTGATTTTCCGCGTCCCAAGCTGGCCCCGTCAGGTTCAAACGAAGTTCGGATGTCACCGAGAGAACTTCAGCGCCCACGATTTTAGGCGTTGGGACTGAATCACATGATGCAGGTGATTGGCGCGTGTTGATGTTGGCGCACGACGCTTGCTGGATGCTAAGCATGGCAAGCGCCGCGAGACGAGAGGCAAGCCGCAGAACCATCATAATAAGGGATTGAGGCTCGCGCCTTTGGTATTAATTCAAGAGTGATGAAAACTAGCCGGCAGCGTACCTTTCCCCTAGCTCATTGCCCGTTGGGGGTGTGACTCCTTATGCTTTATACTTTGCTGGATGTCTCAGTATTCACGAAGGATTCTAGGGATAGCTCCGGCGAGGTTGGTTCGCACTCTATGCCAGAAAGAACTTGCTCGATCTCCCTCAAGGCACCATTCAGTTTCTCCTAGGCTGCAGGATATATTGTCTCTGCAAACCTCTTCGCATGGCGCATGGGTCACCCGTAGTGAAGGATGCCTTTGCCCCCACCAATCTCTTCCTGCAACCACACAACACGATCCAGCAACGCAGTCCTCCAAGTCACGAAAGCACAAACCCGATTTCAAAGCATCTAGATTAAACTAGGCAACAAACTTTCACGGAATTGGTGGGAAATGCGAACAACGAGAGGGCATCCGGGACCACAGCGCGTGCGGCGAGCGGCTACTTCGTCTTCGGCCCCCATGTCTTCAATTGAGCCTCGGAGGGCACGCTCCGAACGAAGGATTACGCACCTCACCTCTAGGCACCTCAATACAGGGGTTTTCCTGACGACATGCAGAGTGTTTGCGCTGAAATCAATCACGGTTTGGCTGACCACCAGAAAGCGGACGCATGACCTTGAAAAACCGGTGCCTACCTGTTCCGCGTAATCTGCATTCGCCTCCGTGTGTGCTTGCGTCTTGGTATGGAACCTGTCGCATGAATTTTTATCCTAGCATGCAGTTGTCGGTTTATCACGCCAGCTCCTAATAACAACAGTTGTAGTCCACGTGGGGCCACTTACGGCGTCATCGTCGGCGTCCTCCTTCGCCTGCACGACGGGTAATCGACTCGGCCCCGCGTAGGCAAGCAAAAAGCACCCTGATGGATCCCAAAGCGTCTGTCGGTGCTGCCTTTCCTGGTAGGACGGGCGAAAACAGGTCGGCGAACTGGTTTTCGCAGATCCTCGCAGGCAGAATCTCCCCTGGCTTTCTATCCTTCACCACGCCATGGAACCCAGGCAACCACGTACCTTCCTCCCGTCGCTGCCTTCATAAGGCCACCAAGCTGGCATGGTTTTCGACCAGTACCAGCTGAACCCCCGAGGTGCAACTGGTATAGGTGGTAAAAATCCTGTTCAACACGACTAGGCCTTGGGTTCAAAACCCATACTGAAAAGCTGATAGAGGGGTTTTCGTAGGCGCCCGACGCGGGCGCCGAGCTTTTTGCCTTTTGCTTCTCCTATTTTGCTCCATTTGTCTCTTAAACTTCACAGTCTGCAACGCCCAAAGCTCTCACTCCAAAGCCGGTGGCGAAAGCCCCCGATGGCCAGGTCAATGGTAACCTGGCGGCAACACAGTGCCACTTGATCATTTCGTTTGGGCCGCGGCTGATGACAGAGGAACGGTCAGGGATGGGTCAGAACCGATCGCGCTCCGGGGCTCACCCTGACGGGATCCCGCATCGGCTCGTCTCGGGGCATCTCCGGCAAACACGTGACGCGGAGCTCCTCAAAATGGGCGACGGGGCACACGGGTGAGTAGGACGAGATGTGGTTGACGTGGAACACGGGATTTGTCCCAGGCCCACTGGGTCCTTTCTCCGGTGGTGAGATGTCATGTCGGGCACATGGCGACCATTCGGTAGAATCTCATCCAGACGCCTTTCAGCCATTGAGAAACCTCAAACCCCGAGCAGATAGAAACTTGGCCGTCTCGAGACAACCCCTGCGGGCGTCAAACGGTCATCTCCGGAGCCGAGAGAGGTAGGTTGTCGGCCCCACATGCGGCGTGGATCGTTCGTCTGGGCGCCCATCTCGTGCCGACTCGAGTCAAGATCCCGAGGGGTGATTTTCGGGGCATGCGAAAGGCCCGGCCCAGCTCGCCAGGGAGAATGCCATCGAGATGAGTATTAGGCGTCCGCAGGCCTCGCAGAAACGCCTCTGTCCATGTACGTGTGTTTTATATCTGACAGTCAGTGTCTCAATTTACCAGTGAAATTCTAAAGCTAAAGCACACAGTATGGGCCGAATGCTCAGAGCAGCACGTGAAGAGACAAAAATGTCCAAGCGTTGCTAGTGGTCGATCACAGATTCAGAGAAGACGGCGACACGTCGGAGCTGTTGGGGTGGCTGCGTCTCGGAGCCTTCGACCGGAAGGATGACGATGAAAAATGCGGAAGTGATCAGATCACAGCCTTGCAGAGGCATAGGCTTGACACGATGCGCTGTCTGGTGTGAATAGCCTGAAGTCATGGCAGCCCAACGAGAGAGGTCGGTCGAGTCGAGGCGAGCCTGACCGCCTCCCGGCTAAGGTGATGTGATGATGCAGGCATGCGTTGTCTGCATTACATGGTGCTGGTGCCGTGCACAAGCGTTGACTGACTGCATGAGACCTCTCTACGGTGCCTTGCTTGAACTGACGGCTCAGCCTGCACATCATGGAGCATGCGTGCCGATGAACAGACCGAGGTGAACCGATGGCCCAAGATGTCGATTTCGAGGTGAGGCGGCAGGTGGGGGTGATGTGCGATGTGATGTCGAGCCGTGGAAACGTCGGTGAACAGAGCTGACTAAGGTGCCTACCTACCCAAGGTACCTAAAGTAAAGTGGTTGCAGCGGCAGCTGCAGTGAGACGGGCGGCTAGGCGTTCACGCTAGGGTCACTAAGACGGCCAGGGTTCAGGGCATTTTGGGCCGCTTCAGCGGGGTCGGCGCCCAGGTTCGGGCCTAGCTGCCAATAATTCAGGTGAAGCGGTGGGGCGGCCGTTCAGGGTCCTTGTCACACTTTCGACCACTCATTTCGTCACCGAGTGAACGGCGGACCTCAAGCCCAGCACGCCCCATGATGCGAGAAAAAAAACATCATTTGGAAATTTCCCCCGACCCGCTGCCGGTGTCATCTGCTCTTGCCTCCTCCCCTTCTTCTCCTGCATCTTCCCTCCTCCTTCAAGTCAAGCCTCAAGCCACTCGCGCGGTTGCATTCCCCCTCTCCCGCAAACCAAACCGTCAAGACCCCATCCTCACCGACCGTTCCTCCCCCCCCTTTGGTCTGCTTGCCCTCACCGCCTCTGTTCCCGCACGCACACGCACATACGTACTATGGGCAACGTCGTCTCCGCCATCTCCGGCGGCAGCCAGGGCCAGATCGAGTCCCGCAAGGCAGAGCTCGAGAACAAGCTCGCCGACCGCGAGTCCACCATCACAGCCCTCGAGAAGGACCTCTCCAAGAAGGAGAAGGAGTACACAACCCTCTCCAAGGAGACCGAGGACCTGCGTCTCAAGATCAAGGAGCTCGCCGACCAGTCCACCACCACCCAGAAGGACACCCAGACCCGCATCGCGAAGCTGCAGTCCGAGCTCGAGGCCACCACCTCCAAGGCCTCCGACGGCTCTGCCGCTCACGCTTCCGAGCTTGAGGCCGCCACCAAGCAGTTGACCCGCCTTCAGGAGGAGCTCGACAAGCTGCACCTCGACAAGAAGACCCTCGCCGACGATGTCACCTCCCTCAACAAGCAGCTCTCCGAGGCCAAGGACGAGCGTGCCACCCTCGAGGCCTCGCTCCGTGACGAGATCTCCTCTCTCCAGACCCGCCTCGCCGACGCCGAGAAGAGCCAGGGCTCCCTGAAGGAGGCCCTCAGCAAGCTCGAGGCCGACGGCGCCACCTCCTCCAAGACCCTCGGCGAGAGGGACGAGGCCTACAAGACCCTGCAGCAGGTCCTCGACAAGCTGCGGGCCGACACGGACTCCCAGCTCTCCGCCTCCAAGAAGGACCTGTCCGCCGCCGAGGACAAGTTCGGCGCCCTGCAGAAGACACATGATACCCACAAGACCGAGTCCGAGGCCCAGCTGTCGGCCGCCAAGAAGGACCTCGTCGACGCCAACGAGAAGCTGAGCGCCCTGCAGAAGGGCCACGACACCCTGAAGGCGAGCTCCGAGGCCGACCTCGCCGCCGCCAAGAAGGAGGTTGCCGAGATCCAGGCGAAGCTCAACGCCCTGCAGGAGTCCCAGGGCAAGGCCACGGCCGATTCCGAGGCCGAGGTCACCGCTACCAAGAAGGAGCTCGTCGAGACCAAGGAGAAGCTCGCCACCCTTCAGGCGTCGCAAGGCAAGGCTTCCGCCGACTCGGAGGCCGCAGTGGCCGCCACCAAGAAGGAGCTGGCCGAGACGCAAGAGAAGCTCGCCGCCCTCCAGGAATCCCAGACCAAGGACAAGGCCGCCTCCGCGGAAGAGCTCGCCGTCGCCAAGAAGGACCTTGCCGACACGCAACAGAAGCTCGCCGCCCTCCAGGAGTCACAGGGCAAGGCCACCGCCGACTCGGAGGCCGCCGTCGCCGCCACCAAGAAGGAACTCACTCAGACGCAAGAGAAGCTCGCTGCTCTGGAAGCGTCTCAGACCAAGGACAAGTCTGCCTCCGAGGAGCAGCTCGCTGCCACCAAGAAGGAGCTCGCCGACACCCAGCAGAAGCTTACCGCCCTGCAAGAATCCCAGACCAAGGAGAAGTCGACCGCTGGAGAGGAGCTTGCGTCCGCGAAGAAGGAGCTCGCCGCCACCCAGGAGAAGCTGTCCGCCCTTCAGGACTCTCAGTCCAAGGACAAGGCGTCCGCCGACGGCGAGCTCGCCGCTGCAAAGAAGAGCCTGTCCGAGTCTGAGGAGAAGTACAAGACTCTCCAGGCCGCCCACGACAAGGCCCAGACTGACTCCGCCGGCGAGTCCACCAAGGCGAAGAAGGAGCTTACTGACCTCCAAGCCAAGTACGCCGAGCTTGAGAAGACGACCGACGCTCTGAAGAAGGACTCCTCCTCCGGGCTCGAGGCTGCCAAGAAGGACGCCGCCACCTGGCAGGAGAAGGCCAAGTCTTCCGAGTCTGCTCGTGAGACCCTGGCCAAGGATCTCGAGGCCGCCAAGAAGGGCGTCGCCTCTGCTGAAGAGCAGAAGAAGGAGGCTGCCAGCTGGCAGGAGAAGGCTCAGTCCGCCGAGTCTGCCCGCGACACCCTCACCAAGGACCTCGAGGCCGCTAAGAAGGACCTCGCCGCCGCCCTGGAGCAGAGCAAGGCCACCGTGGCCAAGCACGAGGCCGAGCTGCAGAAGGCCCGCGACGAGGCCACCAAGGCCGGCGCCAGCGTTGAGGGCGAGACCAAGAAGCTCAAGGAGTCCCACGAGGCCGAGCTCAAGAAGGTCCGTGACGAGGCCGAGAAGGCTGCCAAGGCTAGCTCCGACAAGGCTTCCGCCGATGCCGAGGCCGCGAAGAAGCAGCTGCAGGCCGAGCAGGAGAAGGCCACCAAGGCCGCCGCTGAGCTTGAGACCAAGCTCAAGGCGTCCGCCGAGGAGAAGGAGAAGGCCACCAAGGCTGCTGCCGAAGAGAAGGAGAAGGCCGCTAAGGCTACTTCTGAGCTCGAGACCAAGCTCAAGTCGTCGACCGAGGAGAAGGAGAAGGCTGTTAAGGCGACTGCTGAGCTCGAGAGCAAGGTGCAGACCCTGCAGAAGGAGCAGGATGCTGCTGCTGCCAAGGCCAAGAACCTGCAGGAGGAGCACGCTTCCCTGCTGAAGCTTCGTAAGGAGGACGAGACCAAGCTGTCGGCGCTCAAGGAGCAGGCCGAGGCTGCGGAGGGCAAGGCGACCAAGGCTGCTGGTGAGGTCGAGTCTCTCCAGAAGGTATGATGGCCCCTTTCTGCATGGTTATCGCTAGACATACTAACAAACAATAGGAGAAGAAGGACCTCGCCTCCGAGGCCGAGAAGGCTAAGAAGGCCGAGTCCGACCTGAAGACCGAGCTCGACGTCGCCAAGTCCTCCCTTACTGCCGCCCAGGACGACAAGAAGACCCTTGAGTCCAAGGCCGCCGACCTCACCTCCGAAGCTGAGAAGGCCAAGAAGACCCAGACCGAGCTCAAGGAGTCCCAGACGAAGCTCCAGTCCCAGCTCGACGAGGCCAAGGCCAGCCTGACCGCCGCCCAAGACGAGAAGAAGACGCTCGAGTCCAAGACGGCCGACCTGACCGCCTCGGCGGAGAAGTCGAAGAAGGCTGAGTCCGACCTCAAGACGCAGCTCGACGAGGCCAAGACCAGCCTCGCCGCCGCGGAGAAGGACACCAAGGCCGCGCTCGAGAAGGTCTCGGCCGGCGAGAAGAAGATCAAGGAGCTCGAGGAGGCCCAGGCCAAGGCTCAGGCCGCCGAGAAGACCAACGGAACCAACGGCGACGCCAAGTCGCCCGCGTCCGTCGAGGAGAAGCCCGTCGTGGAGGGTGAGGCCGCCGCCGAGGCGTGATGGGTTTGACGTTCTGACGTTTTACGGCCCCTTGCTCATGAACCGCATGGAGTTGATGATTTGATTCCTCCCTGAAGGGGGGGATTTGCATGACTGGCATGGAGCAACGCACTTCTATTCCGATCGATGATACCTATTTGTCGTTTTTTAATCATAATGCGTCGTTTGGCTGGGGTGACACCCCGCCATGTTTACACAATCTGCAATAATCGCGTTCGCTTGTGATGCTGTGATGTCTGCCAGGTCGAACGGATGGAACGCTCGTTGACTATGGAATGATCTAAACAACATCTACGGGAGAGGCAAAACTACCAGTGATGAGGTATTACGGCAGAGCCACGGCCATGGTTGAGTCGAATATCACGGCGCAGGCGAATGTCATGCCAGTGCGGCGGCCCCTTGGAGGCATCCCACGCAACCCGAAGGCATTCGCCTGCTCGCTCGCTCGATCCTACCGTCTTGGTGGAGAAATATCTGTCAAGGCGAGATCCAAGCAAAAGACTCAGGTCGCACGCTACGCCCGCCGATCGCCCGGAAGCAGCGGTGAGCGGCACCCTCGACTCCGCGGCGAGCAATTTTGAAGCATCCTGCAGAGGCCCTCTTGTCCGTGGCACATCTGCGGTTCCTCAGCGAGCTCTTCCCGATGATCGCGCCTGGGAACTGAACGAAGCGGTCATGAAAGAACTGTCCAGCCATCTTGGCACGTCGCTGCGACGATGAGACAGCTGTAGGCAATCAGCGCACTTGGTCGGCGTCGCCCGGTGTTGTTGTACCTGAATCATGTTGACATGGACGCCCGGCGTCCATCGCACTGGACTCAGCAGTCGGCATTCACGGCACGCAGAAATTGGACCGCCATGCAGGGAAAGAAACGCTGTTAACTAAGACATATCTCCTAGTGAGACCTCATGTAACCATGTCGCCCACCCTACTTGAACAGTCCGGAGAAGCTGCTGCGAACCTCCGCTCTGGGCCACTCAAACAAAGTGTCCCCATTGTATACATCTGCCGTAACCCGACTAATACGTAGCTCTACATCTCCGTAGAATTTCTCACACTCTCGCAGCACCTTGGTTACGAGGTTTCGACTGAGCGTGGGATCGTCTGCGTCACCGAAATGCTTTTCGACTCGCTTTCGCAGTGTTTCGATTCCTTTCCGGACTTCCTTCGCGTCGTAGTTGCCCACAACCTTGTTGAAGACACCCCTGGAGTTGGAAGGCTGGGCGGCAATGCTGGTCCCCGGCTTTCCGGACGCGAGCTGTGCTTCAATGTTCTCGAGGTATTCGAGAAGCTTGCCGAGGGGACGGCGCATGACGGCACCAATGTAAAGCTGCATGTGCTCATCAAGCTCCGACGTGGCATTCGAGCGCCACTCCTCCAATACCTCCAGTCCGCGAGCATCGACCTCCTCCAAGAAGTGGTTGGCATTCTCGATGAGCAGAATGTGGAAGTTGAGAGCCTCTTTATCCTCGGAGTCCGCAGAGGCGCCTGTATTGACGGCAACGGCAGGGTTCTCCCTGGCAATGATCTTGAGGGAGTCAAACATGGACTTCAGTATGCGGTCGTATTCGCGGTCGACGGTGCCTCGAATGCCGAGATTCTTGTCGACGCCAGCGAGGATGTTCTCCACGGCACTGGAGAAGTTGGGGAAGATGCGGATGAACGAGATGACACCCTTGCGCTTGTTGATCTTGACCTTGGTCTCTTCGATGGCACGGATCTGCTCATCGACGAACTTCTTGAACCGGCCTTCGAGGGTGCTGTGCAGCTTTTGCAGGAGAGTGTTGAGGAAGTCCTGGTTCGACTGCGAGATTTCGGCCATCTTCCGCTCCATGGCGGCTAGGACACCGACTCCTTGGCTAGGCAAAATGTTAGCAACGAATGTCATGACAACGAAAGCAAAGGCACCTACAGGTTGTCTGCCATCAGGACCCACTGGACGAGTCCTGCCAGTTCATTCTCCATGAACACAAAAATGACCTCCATCGCCTTGGTGACTCGGCGTGCGAGATCTCGATCAGGCTCCATGAGGCGACGCCTTCTCAGATCACCCCCTTGACGATCTCTCGGCCTGAAAGCAGCAACGGCGTCTGGGAAGTCTGACTGATCCAGGGTTGATGCATGGAAGAAATCCACGATGAAGTTCTGTTCCATCTCGACCAGTGGCATGACATCGTCTAGGACAGAGCCGAAGGTCTCGTAAGGTAAGCTTTGGCTTTCGTTCGCCTTGAGGTTCGATTTGCTCCCATCGAGAGGACTGCGCAGGGACTTGGCCAAAGTCTGGCTACGCTTGACCGTGAGCTTCCTTGCAGTCGTGGCGATGCCTTCTTCTTTCTTTTCGGCATGTGACGTGAAGAGCAGCTCGGATGTTTCGTCCGCGGACATCTTGCGAGCGTTCTTTTTCCATGCCGTCATGATTTGCTGGAACTCACGTTTGTAGACGGGATGGCTCAAGTCTTGATAGAGCTGCAGCAGTCGGTCCCAGTTCTTCAGATCGACGTCTCTGGCATAAAGAATCAAGGGGCTGTACTTCCAGAGAAGATCCCTGCCAGCATCGTGATGGTGTGAGTCGACCTTCCGCGAGAGGGCTTCCCCGAGCTGCCGGCTTGTCTCACTCGAAGCCTCTTGGAATTGACGAGCCATGTACTCGACCAGACGTCGCATGAACAGGGAGCTTTCTTGCATGTACATCTGCTTTTTCTCTTGGACGATACGCATCTTGCCGTAATCGCTGTTGTCAAGGCCAAGTGACTGGTCGTTGTCGAACTCGCCGTCGTTGCTTTTCCTGGACTGATCGCCACCCAGCGTGGGGTCAATCTTGATCATGGCTCTGTAGAGTGTGACCAGCGAGCGTTCGATATCCTCGAGTCCGTTCAGGTTCTCGAGCGGGGCTCCGCGGAGAGCACCAAGATCGTTGGACGTGATGGCTGTGGTTTCTAGCAACGACTCGAGCTCCTTTCTCAGGGTCTTCTGATTAGCGGTCTGGACCTGCAAACCGTGTCCTTGAGCCTCGATGTACGCTATGTCATCCGATAATGTCTGGTCATGGTCAGCATGTCTCTCTAGACAATCTTTTCGTTCGCAGACTTACCGAGAGCTCCACGCTGTACAGCGTCAGGAGGTTATCGAGCTCTTCACACTCTGCGATGGCTGTATCGATGCCACGCCTGATGCCATCGACTCGGTCATCGTCCTCCCTAAATCGGGCGAGCCAACCACCAGCTTGAGCCTTGTTGAGCTCGCGGTCAACATCGATCCTCATTTCATCCATGTGTCGTGAACGCATTTGCTGACCCGGAACCCAGCCGAAAAAGTCAAGCCACTTCGTAAACTCGCTGCTCTTGTTGTTCATAATCGATGGGTCAACACCCAGCGTGGCCAGATACCTCGCGTCATTCCCGGCATTGACAGACTTCCGGACGTCATCCTTGCTCACAGCTTCGTCATTCTTCGTAGCATCCTGCTCTGACGGCTTAACCTCCTTGAGCGAAGGCTGCATACTCGAGGGGCGGCTCGAATTGGGGACAGTGATCTTGACTTCGGGAAGCGCAGGAACTGCATCAGCAGCTGGAACAGGTTCAGGAGGTGGTGGCCTTTCGGCTTCGAGAGGTGGTGGCCTTTCGGCTTGGGGAGATGGTGGCCTTTCGGCTTCGGAGAGTTTCGGTTTAGGAGCAGGCTGGAACACTCCGGTGATTCCATCAGATCCATCATCGGTCGGTCTGGTCGCTGCCAATCGCAATCTTTCTCCAGCCCCGCCTGGCCGTGGCTTGAAGGCATTGGCTGCACTGGCGGCTTTCCAGAACGCGCCCGCAACCTCGCCTTTGGATTTCTTGGATTTGATCATGGGACCTAGGCCTGGGCGAGACTCTTCGTCCTCGACGGGAACATCCGCCGGGGATGGCTCTAAAGGGGGCTCGGACACCGCTGTGACTGCCGCGCTAGAAACGGTTGATACAGAATCGTTCCTGGGAGGCTTGAGGTCTCCTGGACCGTCGTTGGGTGGTGGCGGGGTAGGCTCTGGAGCAGCTGGTGTGACTGGGCGGTCTTTGAAGGAACCTGGTGTGACTGGACGGTCTTTGAATGAGCCTGGCGTGACGGGCCGCTCCTTGTACGAGCTCGACTCTGATTTTTGCGAGAGAGATGGATTCCTCGGTGACATCCTATCGCCGCTTCTGGGAGGGGGTGCAACGGGATTGCGCCGCATGCCTGGACTCATCAGTGGAGCTGGAACTAGGTCTTTGCTGGCAGCACCCTGGGGGCGTAATGGGTCCATGGGTGGTCGCTTTCGTTCTGGTGGTCTCTCCTCCATCGATTGGGGCTGCGTCAATTGGGGCTGCATCGGCTGAGGTTGCATCGACTGAGGCTGCATCGCAGGCGGCGGCGGGGGTCGTCTGCCACCTCCCAGGACTTGTTCCAACTCTCTCTGATTGAAGCCGGTCAACTCTGGGGTCCTTCCTCCAGTGTATTTGCCAAAGATCTTGATGAGACTCGCAATGAAGAACTTCTTCTCCTTGTCCGATTGAGCATTCCAGAAGTAAGGCTTTCCGATGGTCACGGTGAAGCCAGTGTCACCTGCCCATTCTCGATTCTGGGGGCTGGCGGGCGGGCCAGTGAAGGACTCCACGGTGGTCAGATCATCGAGATTCCAGGTCTTTCCGATAGAGAAGGTGCCATTCGCATTTTCCTTTGACTTGTGCATCCGTACCCGGCCGGACTTGCGCACCGCGACGATGATAACTCTGGGCTTTTCGGCATTGGGACCACGTGCTTGCGGCGGGGGAGGGGAGGTTGGGTAGGAGGAGTATTCGGTGATGCGCACATGCGTGATGTATGTCTCGAGAACTGCGGGACGTTAGCTGGACAGCCTGGGCGGCGGGGGACGGCGCGGATGACAGGGACAATCTGGGGGACGGCTTCAAAGGGGCCCTTGCTCGAGGGTGTAGAGGCGAGGCGCGTCAGGAAGGGGTGGGGACATACGGGAGCCGTCAACTTCCTTCTTGCTGAAACAACTCTCGATGATGCGCCGTTTCTCGTCCTCGAACCGCGCCGCCCGCTCGTCCATGGTGGCAGTGGTTGTGGTTGTCGTGAGTTGATCTGTAGCAAGTTGGGTTCAGCGCTGGCTTGTTTTCGAGACGGGAGTCTGTGCACTGTGACGGCGGGTTGATGGCACTGTAGAGCGAGAGCCGAAGCGTGACGTGACACCGCTCGGTCAAGGTCGGTGAATCACTTCCAGCAAGTCACGTGAATCTCCACTTACCACTTCTTGAGGGCCAGGAACCCGAACAACAAGGTAAAAACCAGCCCGAGCACCATCCAAGCGAACTTGGCATGCCCCCGTCTGTCCAAAGCTAGCAATTCAATCCTGTTTCGGTCACGTGAAGACTTACCGCAGGGGCCGGGCATCGAGCCACCGGTCCACCCCGTCCAACCAGTTCTCCCAACGGCTGCCGTCGCCGTTGCCGTTGTCGTTGTCGCCGAGGGGGGGGGCGAGGGCCCGGAGGGAAGCGTCGTGACCGATGACACATTCCCCCCGGCCGTCGTCCGGATCCCCTCCTCGAGCTGGCGGAGAGAGGGCTGGCTGGGGGGTGGCCGGGCACGGCCGCCACTCACCCCAAAGGTTGAGCATCCACCCATCTCCCGGTGGGCGGGGGTCCACGGGCTGGACGCCGGGCGCCGGACGGACAACGGACGGCGGCGTCGCGGGCGAGGGCGGCAGCGTGGGCGCCGGCGGCGGCGGCGGCGGCGTGGGCGCG